>CP092879.1:62777087-63016197 GCA_030710605.1 Cordylochernes scorpioides
ACAGGGATGGTCGTTTACGCACCAAACCTCTAGCCCTCTACACCCTAGATTCAATGGATAAGCAGAAAGGGCTGCTCACAGCAAAAAATCTTAGAAAATGTGTAAGAGGAGAAAAAGATTTTCAAATGGCACTGTTGAACTATCGAAACATGCCAAGGGAAGGATTAGGTTCTCCTGTGTAACAACTTTATAGCCGTCGAACCAGAACCATATTGCCAATCAAAAATCTTTTAGAACTGTCTGTGCTGTAGAAAATTAGCGATATTCTTGGGGATGCTCGCTCAAGACAAAAATCTTATAGTGATATACATGCTACATCACATCAGCAACTCTAGGAAAATCAACCAGTTTTCTTGAAAGAGCCTGATAGAGCTTGAACTCCTGCAACTATAGTCAAACAATTAAACAATGGATCATATGCACTGAGATCTCAAGATAGGATATTGAGATTAAGCTTTCTTGAGACCTGTCCAGGGTGGACCAGAAAATCAAACTTTGTCAATGGACAATCATGAAGAAATTGAGAAGAGTGGACCTCCTCCATTTGAAAGTAAGCCTGCCTCACCCTCACCTGTGCAGACTCCACTGGACAATACTAACAATATACTCCACCATTCGAAGGACCCCGTGGAGACAACACAGACATTACCGCTACCAACACCCAAGCTGTAAGAATAAGGTCAGGATGTCTCGTTAAGCCAGTCTCTCGGATGAACCTAGCTGAACCCTTATTTATTTAAAATTCACATATAACAAAATGTAATATTAGTAAATTAAATTTAATTGCCATCTATCGTTAAAATTTTACACAAATAAATTTACTGGCAATGCGCTTCTTTTAAATATAATCAAATATTATCTCTACAGACCTTACTGCAATGATATGAGTTATTGAATGAGAGGGCTTGGCTCATCAGTAGTGAACCCTCTTAGCTGATTAATTTGGCGAAACTGCTGAGAGGGTTCACTACTGATGAGCCAAGCCCTCTCATTAATAACTCATATCATTGCAGTAAGGTCTGTAGAGATAATATTTGATGATATTTAAAAGAAACACAGTAAATTTATTTGTGTAAAATTTTAATGTGTAATATGTTGGCTATGTAAATAAACAGTTTTAATTTCAAGCTTCCCGTATTTACTTCTTGCTGCTTAGTGTCAAAACAAACTCAAGAACACTACAGAAATAGGTGATGTGCCACAGGGAACGACCTTCAGATATGAAGGCCAGCTGTGAAACAAGCAGAATAACTCTGACAAATAAGCAGTCGCGGACCAACAGCAGCATTGTTAGAAGAGGAGTAGACCTCTTTAAAAATCCTGACTTCAACTGACCCAGTTGATAGACCTCAGCAAGGGTCCCACTCCTGGGATACGGAGGAGCTGCGTCTGTACTCATGTTAGAGTCGGCAGCAAAGGCGTCTGCTTCCATGTTAGGAACGGCCTCAAACTACAGGCAAAGTCAGACTTTCACCAAAGTGTGCCTGGATCATAGTGCCATGATCAACAAAAGCAGCACCCCTACACCCCATTCCATGAGTTCAGATGTTGATTTGCATGCTACATCGCCCGTCGCGCAGAATAAACTGCTCGAGGAGCATGAACTCATGGAATTCGTGTAATCTTTACACAAGGGGATAAAAAACAACAACAACAACAACAAAATACCCATTCCAAGAGTCTAGCATCAGTATCACTATAAAAGGAAAATCGAAAAATGCAATATAACAACAGTATGGTAGATTAAACTGGAGAAACCGCTGGGAGGGTTCATCACTGATGAGCCAGGCCCTCCCATTAATTTTTCATTGTAGTAAGGGCAGTAGAGAAAATTGTTTAATTTTTAAAAGAATAATATGCATCTATAATAGTTTCGAATTCTGATAGAAGAGAGTTTATATATGGCAAAATATTATGGTCAATAACATTAGGTGAACTGTAAAATAGAAATGTTAACTAATAGTATTGAAGTAATAAATAAAGGTTTACAGTATAAAGTCAATAATGGTTTATAGGAAAAGCTTAAAATTATTGCTGAAAATAAAATAATAAATATACAGTAGAACCTCCCTGTAAAGGACACCTAATTGCTGAGCCAAAGTGTCCTTTAGGGAGATGTGCTCTCTTACCGGAGAGTTACTAAATAGTAAAAATGGTAATTTTGTAAATGAAAACTGTCCTTTGTAGAGAGGTGCCATCAAGAGGGTAGACATAAACATAGCTGAGGAATAAACAGCTATTCCACAGAAAGTATCAAGGGGTTTGAAGTCTTCAAATGCCTTTCTTGAAGACGGACCTCGTTAACATACCTGTCAACACACGGAACATATTAGACAGATTTTATACACACCAAATGAGATCAAAATACAATTAATATTTTAATTAGTTTATACATATATATACATACAGTAGAACCTCCCTGTAAAGGACACCTAATTGCAGAGACAAAGTGCCTTTGTCTTGCAGAGGTGTCTTCTTACTGGAGAGTTGCTAAATAGTAAAAATGGTAATTTTGCAAATGAAAACTGTCTTTTGTAGAGAGGTGTCTGCTAAAGGAAGGTTTTACTATATAAACAGTATATACAGTTAAACATGTCTATAGCGCCGCCTCTTGGGACTCACCAAAATAGGGTGCTATAGAAAGGGGGTGCTATAGACAGGTCACTTTTAATGTAAATCGCATCGTACTACGTATTTAAAATCAGGCGCTATAGAGAGGAAGGCGCTATTTAGAGGGGGCGCTATAGACAGGTTTAACTGTATATAGAAACACAGGATAACAAGACCAAATCCAAATTAATTAACTGTTTGTCAAGTATCGGTAACAGCATTGTTACCATCATCAAACTAAAAGTACTAAATGAGAAAAAATACATCACAATATATGTTTTTAAATAGTTGGTACTGTTGTTATCAGTTGTGTAAACACAATATAGCTGATTATATAAGAAAATTATTTTCTTCTTAACTTAAAAGTGGAACTTTAATTCTAAGAATAGTATTTTAGAGTTCTTAAGAAAATTACTTTTTTCCTACCAGCTTTTTTTTATTTACACAACTGATAATAGTAACAACCTGTTGAAAATTTGGCAAAGACACATTTCATGATGCCTTGAACGGCACACTACAAGATCACAACATAACTCTGCAGCCCTGACAGTATAGTCAAGATCGACAAAACAAAAGTACAGGGAGTATCTTCTTCTTCTTCTTTCTTATCTCCACTCAATCATATTAGGGTATCAAGTTGTGACCTTTGATGGTGTCTGTTTGACAGCCATCATAATTGGGTGAAGTAGAATGCGCCTGCCTTTGTCATTAAGACTGGGAGCACTACTCAGCGGCAGGCCGACTTAGCTCCAAAAGAAATGGCCGCCTCTGACATGAGGAACAGACGCCATGTGCAGCCACTCCTAACATGGAGTACAAACGCTGCTCATCCTGTATCCCTGGATCAGGAGCCCTTACAGGGTACTATCAGCCGGGTCAGCTGAACCCAGGTTTTTAAGTGAGTTTGTTACTGCTCCCCCTCCTCCTTTTTCATCCGGGCTTGGGACCGGCAAAGGCGGAGTTACAGGGGGTATGAATGTGGAAGGTGGTTGGCAGAATTCTGGGCATGGTGTATCTTACAGCTGATAAGTAAAGGTTGTAAATGTATTCACAACAAAAGCATGATGCTACAAGGTAATAAGATCATATCCAAATAAATTAATAATGTATATATATCTTATAACCTTGTAGTTCTAATCTATAATCCAAATTGTATCCTTTCAAAAGCAAATGCAAAAACCCTGTTGCAACTAATGGAAAAACCTCTTGAAGAAGGACACCATCATTAAACAGATGGCATTCATACAGAAATTTAGAAGAATTGGGCTACCAACATGCAATGAATGATCCGTCACTCTTGTGCGGACTTAATCACTGGTGTTAACACACAGAAAATAATAAAAGAAAATAAGACCTAATCCAATTATAGGAAGAATAACTTCTTAGGTCCATTGAAGTCTATCAAAAATGATAAATTATAATCTATAATCCAAATTGTGCTTTAACACACAGAAAATAAAGAGTGTCTGTCGAGTGATAAAGTTGTGTACCAATCGCCACAACCTGTCAGAGGAGAATGGGGGGCATTACCAGGTGGAGTACATCTGGTGGTCAGTTATCAAGAATGGTATACATGATTAATTTTTTAAAATAATTAATTTCATTAATTATTGTACAGTTAAACCTGTCTATAGAGCCCCCTCTAAATAGCGTCTTCCTCTCTATAGCGCCCGTTTTTAAACATTAAAATGTAAACATTTTATATTAAAAGTGACCTGTCTATAACACCCCCTCTCTATAACACCCTATTTTGGTGAGTCCCAAGAGGAGGCGCTATAAACAGGTTTAACTGTATATTAAATAAAAAAATATAAAAAAACTTAGACATAGGAATATGTAAACAGTGGATGCAATGTAATCATAAATCCAAAGATTAGTTTTAAAGCTAACAGCAGTAATTATTAAAACATAATATAGCTACTGAAAGTTTGCAGGACACAGTGGAACATTGTCTATTAACTATACTGGAAGGATACAACATGAAGAATGAAAGGAAAGGTAGACCAAGGATAATCTAATAGGATGACCAGGAACTAGTTAGATAAGAAGAGGTGAAGAATTCTGTGCCAAACTGGATGAAATGGCATTCTATGATGGATGACACTGAAATTAATGATACCATCTAAGCAACAAAGGTATTCAACATTCTTTGCAACAAAGGTATTCAACATTCTTTGCAACAAAGGTATTCAACATTCTTTGCAACAAAGGTATTCAAAAATCTCAGCAAAATTGGGATTCAACAATCACAGCAACAATGGAATTCAACATTCTTAGCAACAAAGGTATTCAACAATCTCAGCAACAAAGGTATTCAACAAGCTCAGCAAAATTGGGATTCAACATTCTTAGCAACAAAGGTATTCAACAATCTCAGCAACAAAGGTATTCAACAATCTCTCAGCAACAAAGGTATTCAACAATCTCAGCAACAATGGTATTCAACAATCTTAGCAATAAAGGTATTCAACAATCTCAGCAACAAAGGTATTCAACAATCTCAGCAATAAAGGTATTCAGCATTCTTAGCAACAATGAAATTCAAAAATCTCAGCAATAAAGGTATTCAGCATTCTTAGCAACAATGAAATTCAACAATCTCAGCAATAAAGGTATTCAACAATATCAGTAACAAAGGTATTCAACAATCTCAGCAATAAAGGTATTCAACAATCTCAGCAACAATGGTATTCAACAATCTTAGCAATAAAGGTATTCAGCATTCTTAGCAACAATGAAATTCAAAAATCTTAGCAATAAAGGTATTCAACAATCTCAGCAAAAAAGGAATTCAACAATCTCAGCAACAAAGGAATTCAACAAACTCAGCAACAATGGTATTCAACATTCTTGCAACAAAAGTATTCAAAAATCTCAGCAATAATGGTATACAACAAGTTCAGCAAAATTGGAATGCAACAATGGAATTCAAAGATCTCAGCAACGAAGGCATTCAACAATCTAATCATCAATGGTATTCAACAATCTAAGCAAAACTCATATTTAATAATCACTGCAACAATGAAATTCAACAATCTTAGCAACAATGGTATTCGACAATTTGCAACAATGGTATTCAACAATCTCATCGGCTATTGCCATATTTATTTTATGAGGAACAAATCAGATATGCTAGATAAATTCAAAGAATATATAATCTATACTCATGAAAAAAACAATATAAAAAAATAAAAGATAAGTGGGTCAGGTGTTGATATTAAAAATAAAGAAGGCATTTCCTGACCAGGAGCACATGTGCTTTTTAGATGGCAGAGCGCCATCTAGTGGAGCAAAAATAAACTAAAGGTTTATTCAACTTGCTCCGTGATATTTGGCCAACCCAATTTCTTCATAAATCAAGAAAAGCCATCCACGAACACGTTTCGCGCTGTTGACACTCATCAGCGTGGAGTAGGCTGTAACCACTGCGACCAAAAAGATTTTTGGTCCCATTTGGCTTCCCGAAAAACCACGAAATGGGTAAAAATCTTTTTGGTCACAGTGGTTAAAGCCTACTCCACGCTGATGAGCGCCAATAGCACAAAACGCGTTCGTGGATGGCTTTTCTTGATTTATCAAGAAATTGGGTTGGCCAAATATCACGGAGCAGGTTAAATAAATGTTTAGTTTAATTTTGCTCCACTAGATGGCGCTCTGACATCTAAAAAGCACATGTGCTCGTGGTCAGGAAATGCCTTCTTTATTTTTAATCTATACTCAACAAGATAAAAGTTCATAGAACTGATAATGCGCTGAATTCAAACACTAATTTTTCTGATTTATGTAGAAGATTTGGGATAATTCATGAGTTCACTGCAGGATGTATAGAAAGAGACATTAAAAGAGACATTAAGAAAATGATTTTAAACATAATGTAATAAGACCAAATCCAAATAAATAAATAGTTTGTGACGTTTCGGTAACAACGCTATAACCATCTTTAGACAAAATTACTGAATGAGAAAAATATCACAGCATATTTTAAATAGCGATATATTTTCTCATTAAGTACTTTTGTCTGAAGATGGTAACAACGCAGTTACCGAAATGTCACACACCATTTATTTGGATTTGAACTAATTACCTTTTGTTTATAATCTATAATTCAAATTGTGTCTTATCAAGGAAAAGATTTATAGAATTAAGAGGGTACCAAAATGATCCAATTTAACTTCCAATTAAAACAAAAATTATAGTTTTTTGGATGATCTCTCATAGTAGGTCCTACTGTATAATCCTGTTATAACAATTTAATGGTAAAATATGAAAAATGGCTCGTTTTCAATATAGTAAGCCTCTTATTATAACAACATCTTGGTTAAACATCAAATTTCTAAAGCTCCAAGTATTAAATCCTAAATATTTATTTTAATTGTATAAACACAAGGTAATAAGACCAAATCCAAATAAATAAATAGTGTGTGACGTTTCGGTAACAGCGTTGTTACCATCTTCAGACAAAAGTACTGAAACTCTTTATTTATTTGGATTTGGTCTTATTACCTTGTGTTTATAATCTACAATCCAAATTGTGCCTCATCTATTTTTATTGTAGTTATAATAAAAGTTTTAATACAAAGGGGGATCAATAAATAAGGTGAATTATCTTATTTCTTGAAAATTAAAAAAGCAAAAATAATTTAAACCACAGAATATTAAAATATAACATCGAGAGACTATTTAAGGTGTTCTGTTCTTTTTTCCCACGCACGGCGCGAGACTTATAAATAAACTAAAATGGAAGCTCCCATGAAGGATTGCACCACGCTTGAACAACGTGCAGTTATTCGTTTCTTGAATGCAGAAGGTATTCAAACATCTCAAATATGCCAAAGAATGAAAAATATCTATGGTGAGTCTTGTTTGTCTCAAAAAAACATTTATAAATGGGTTAACGAGTTCAAAAATGGACAAATTACATGTACCAATATTGAGCGACCTGGATGACCAAGTGTTACAGCGACGCCAAGCAAGATAAATGCGGTTGAAAACTTCATTTTGGAGGATAGAAAAATATCCATTTTTACCATAGCCAACAATTTGAATATAAGCTATGGAACTGTGCACACCATTATTAAAGAACAATTGCAATTTAGAAAAATATGCTGCAGATGGATTCCACATTTCCTTAATTTGGACCAAAAACTTAAATGTATTCAGGTTTCAAAGGCTCTGTTAAAGCGGTATGAAGAGGAAGGTGATCATTTCCTTGACCAAATTGTAACTGGAGATGAGAGTTGGTGTTATCATTATAATCCTTCGACAAAACGTGCATCTATGGAATGGAAACGAGGCGACTCTCCAAGACCAAAAAAAAATCAGGTCTCAATGTTCAGCCGGTAAAGTTTTGTTAATAATTTTTTGGGATGTTGATGGACCAATCTGTCTTGATTTTTTATCCTCAAGGCAACGTATGAACAGCGACCTTTATTGTGACATTCTTGTAAATAAGCTAAAGCCCGGTATAAGAAATAAAAGAAGAGGGAAGCTTAGTAAAGGTGTTCTCTTCCTTCATGATAATGCAAGGCCGCATACATCATGTAAAACTGTATCTACAATCATTAATTAGGTTTTGAAGTTTTGGAACATCCTGTATATAGTCCAGACCTAGCCCCCTCTGACTATTTCCTTTTTGGACTACTAAAGAAGGAGTTAAAGGGAAAGCGATTTGACTCGGATGAAGATGTCTAGAAAGTGGTGCAAGATTTTTTTCACACGCTTCCTAAGAGTGCCTATAAAGAGGGTATTTACAAGTTGCCAGAACGATGGAGACGATGTATAGAAAGCCAAGGTGATTATTTTGAATAAATCAAGTCATAATTTTTAATATCGTTCTTATTTTTTTTAATAAATTAAAATTCACCTTATTTATTGATCCCACCTTGTACATTAGAAACCTCCCTGTAAAGAACACCTAATTGTAGAGCCAAAATGTCCTTTAGGGAGAGGTATCCTCTTACCGGAGAATTGCTAAATAGTAAAAATAGTAATTTTGCAGATGAAAACTGTCCTTTGTAGAGAGGTGTCCTTTCAAGGAGGTTCTACTGTAACATCTTGGTCCCAAGTGTTGTTATAACAAGGTTCAACTGCATTTTTTTTTACTTATCCCTAGTACACGTGGTACAGGCCATGATAATCATGGTGGGTAATTAGCGCCTGCTTTTTACTGTAAGCGCACCACATGTCTACACATGTGAAAAGCAGTTCGGCTTTGCACTTACAAATGTGCCAGAGCCCTGTTTGGTTACTTGCACTCGCTGGTGGGGTTGAACTTTTGCAAGAATCGGGGGCCATTGGAACATTTTTTTTTTTTTTAATCAGAAAAAAGTGTCCAATGCGGGAATCGAACCCGGGTCATAGTGGTCAAAAACCAAACGGTTTAACCAGCCTTCCACCGACCCCCGGTTCAACTGTATGATTCTTTAAAGTGGAAAAGTGTGTGGAGAGCTTTCATGCCTCTTCACTTCTACAAGGTCTAGTAGAAAAGGAGCGGCTTAAAAGTTTGTCTATACATTTTTGCATACTGCAAAAGTGTTTTCCATAATTTTATGTTGATACGGTGCAATTTGGATTGTAGACTATAAACATAAGGTAACAAAAACCAATCCAAATAAATTAATAGTGTGTGAAATTTTGGTAACAATGTTGAAAAAGCACAATTTGGATTATAGATTATAGCTACAATAAAATAAGACCTAATCCAAATAAATTAATAGTGTGTGACATTTCGGTAACAGCGTTGTTACCATCATCAGACAAAAGAATAAATGAAGAAGAAAATTTATTGTTTTGTCTGATGAAGGTGACAATGCTGTTGCCGAAATGTCACACACTATTAATTTATTTGGATTAGGTCTTATTTTATTGTAGGTAACAATGTTGTTACTGAAATGTCACACACTATTTGGATTTGGTCTGGTTACCTTATGTTTATGATCTTATGTTGCAATTGATAAATTAACTAAAATAAGATAGATAAAGCACAATTTGGATAATAGATTATAAACACAAGGTAATAAGACCAAATCCAAATAAATAAATGGTGTGCGACGTTTCAATAACAGCATTGTTACCATCATCACACAAAAAAAAATTAACTTCTTTATTTTTTGATAAAGCACAATTTGGATTATAGATTATAATACAAGAAAATAAGACCTAATCCAAATAATTTAATAGTGTGTGACGTTTCGGCAACAGCATTGTCACCATCATTAGACAAAAGAATAAATGGAAGAAAAGATTTATTCTTTTGTCTGATGATGGTAATAACACTGTTACCGAAACGTCACACAGTATTAAATTGTTTGTATTAGGTCTTATTTTCTTGTATTCTTTATTTTTTCTTCTGTCTGATGATGGTAATAATGCTGTTACCGAAACGTCACACACTATTAAATTGTTTGTATTAGGTCTTATTTTCTTGTATTCTTTATTTTTTCTTCTGTCTGATGATGGTAATAATGCTGTTACCGAAACACTATTTATTTGGATTTGGGTGTTATTACCTTGTGAAAATAAGATAGAGACTTACCTAAAGTTTGGAATTCTATGTTGAGTAGGAAACATCAGGTTTCTCTCCATATCCATGTGTTGGCACCATTCCACAGGACATCCTGCATCAATCACAACTACAGCAGAACTCCCATGATCTGAATTCTCTTGGACTATGGGGGATCCAGATAACTTCAGATTGTAGCCATTGCTGTTGACCCATTGCATACATACACATGTATTTATATATATATTTTTTGCTTATCCCAAGTACATGTGGTATAGGCCATGATAATCATGGTGGGTTGGTGATTGCTTTTACTGTAAGTGCAACACATGTCTACACATGTGAAAAACAGTTCAACTTTTGCACTTATAAATGTACCAGAGCCCCGTTTGATTACTTGCACTTGCTGGTGGGGTTGAACTTTTTCAAGAATCAGGGGTCATTGGAACATTTTTTTTATTTAATCAGAAAAAAAAGTACCCAATGCGGGATTCGATCCTGGGTCATAGCGGCTGCAAAACAACGGTTTAGATCATTCTTCCACCGACCCTCTATCATTTATGTTCTTCAGATTAAACAATTATATAAATATAATTATTTTTTTAGATAAAATAAGTTTTCATTTCATTTTTAAAAGGAATTTTTTCTCAGCTAGATCACGTACTCTTCTAATTTGAAGCAATTGATTTGGTTCACATTCATCTTGATGTTCCATCCATGTTAAAACCAAATTCAGGGCTTCAAAGACATCGTTGTGAGATGGAACTGTAACAACTTTACTGTCATCTTCTTCATCATTTTCTTCTACTTCTCCAGTTTGTATGCTCTCCATAATTTCTTCTTCATCCAGAATTTCATAGCAATGATCATCTTTATCACAATTCAACCATAAATTGATATCTTCACTTTCATAATTAGATTCAATATTTAACGATGCAATATTAAGTATATCTAACTTTTCTGATTCCAATAAATGTGAATTACTTTCCACTTCTTTAATTCCTTTGATTAAATTCCATGATCTTTTTATTGTCAATTCTTTTACATCATTCCAAGCTTTAGCAATCATGTATGTACATTCTTTTAAATCAATTTCTTGATATAAATCTTTATACATTAAATGTTTAAGTAAAAGTTCTTTTCTATAGAGTAATTTGATACATTCAAATATACCCTGTTCAACAGGTTGTACTAAGTTAGCAAGATTTGATGGTAGATATACTGTAGAAAACATACCATTATCTCTTTCCAAACTTTCAGGAGAAGGATGAGACGGAGAATTATCAAGCAATAGCAAAACTTTTCCTCTTTTACCAACCTCTTCCTGATATTTCTTTACTTGAGGGATAAAATTATTATCATACCATTTGATAAATATTTCTGTATTCATCCAGCCATTCTTTTGACACATATAATCTACAGGAAGATTTTGAATATTCTTAAATGCTTTTGGTTTTTTAGATTTACCAATAAGGAGTAATGGTAATTTATGAGTTCCAGATGCATTAACACAAATCACTATTGTTATTCGTTCTTCAGTTCCTTGAAGATCAGTAGCATTTATATTTTTCTGTGAAGAAATTGTTCTTTTAGGTAATGTTTTCCAAAATAATCCAGTTTCACCAACATTATATATAAAATCATCATCAAATTGTTGATCAATTTTCTCTTTTAAGTTTGGAATAGATCCAAAATCAGTAATAGTTGGTACTTTTTCAATATGAATTTCAAGATCTCGAATTCCATGTCTAGCTTTAAAATTTCTTAACCATCCTTGACTAGCTTTAAAATACGGATCACCATTCAATTCCTCATTAAAGATCAAAGCTTTTTCACATAATATTGGACCTGATATAGGCTCACCTTGTGATCTTTGTTGTAAAAACCATTTATAGAGTGCATCATCAACTTTATCATTTTGTGGTTTTCTCATCATTTTTCTTGTAGATGAACCTCTTTCATCTTCCATTACTGAAGCAAAATTTATAATAGATTGTGAATTCTTTTTGATTTCTGATATTGTTGAAGCACCTATATTAAATTCTTTTGCTAATTTTTTACCAGATTCACCATTTGTTAACCTATTTATTATAGTCATTTTATCTGATATTGATAAAACAACTCTTTTTCTTTTGGTTGATATCATTTTTTTTTTTTAAATTGTATTTTGAAGCCTTTTTTGAATATAGTATTTATAGATCACAAATATTCTGCTTTTACTAAAAAATTCATTCTGTAGAGTAATTTATAAAAGACTATTGAATAAAAATGAAGTGATCAATGAAAAATCCTTTGCAAGCTTTTTTTTTTATTATGATGCATTAGCATGTTATTTGTTATGAAAATTTGAAACTATTATAGACGCGTATGATTATTTTAAAAATAATTGAAACCATAGTTAATTTATTTAAAACTGAAAATTATGCTTCAGTATTGATGATCTCTTATATGAAAACTAATTCAGATCACTGGAGCTCTACTGTATGTTAAAATTTACATTAGTGTTTATATGGGTAATTATATATAAACTTTGAAACAATAAAGTCACCACAATAATCAAAGAAAGGATGAAGTGAATAATTAATCAAGTACAGTAGAACCTCCCTGTAAAGGACACCTAATTGCAGAGCCAAAGTGTCCTTTAGGTAGAGGTATTCTCTTACGGGAGAGTTGCTAAATTGTAAAAATGGTAATTTTGCAAATGAAAACTGTCCTTTATGGAGAGGTGTTGGCAAGCAGGGTGTCCGCTAAAGGGAGGTTCTACTGTATATGTATAATCAATAGTTTTTAATTACGAATTGATTATTAATTTTTTTATGTAAAAAAATATATATCAGATATTATTTTTTGAAATTATCTATTAGGCTGAACCTTTCTAATATAATAGAGATCTACTAATATATTCGCCTTTTCAATTTAAATGTGAATGAAAGTTTTGTTTTAAAATGAAAATAAAAACAAAACAAATATTATGTAGAGTTTTGTAGATAAAATTTAAAAATATAATAATAATGATAAATTATATAGATTTTAGAGAAAGAAAATATGAAATAAACATTTGTTTACCTCAGCTTTAGCAGCTTGTCAAAATGGCGGAAGAAGCAGACGAGAAATTTAATCAGAGCACCACAGAAATAAGCGCAAGTCAATTAATGATGATGAGTAAACAAAACAAACAACATCTTACACGGGCTCCACCTAGCGACGAAAAATCACTTAGTTTCAAAGTTATAAGGCTCATTAGATAATACCTTGTGGATTTACTTTTTAAAAATATATATTTGAACATATAAAAGTGTCAGATTTTCGAGAAGAATATATATGATGAATTATTTTTTAAATATATATTTCTAAAATAAATAAGCCGGCTAGTGTGATCAAACCATTTGAGATTAATAATTTTTAGTTTAGGTATATTATTAAAATAATATTCTAGCAAAGTATTTATTATTTTATTAACAAAATATCTATTTTAAAATTTATATTCTGCTACTCTGTAAACTTCCTTCATTGTTTCTCTTGTATTTTATACATTTTTAAATTTGTTCTTGATCCATATATAAATTGCTGTATCATCCTGAAGTTTGTATTTTCTACTTTAAAATATGTATATAATTGTTTTAATGCTAAAGTTGTTTGTCTACAGTAAAAGTTACCACAACGCTAAAAACCATTCATGATTATTATTGTCTATGCTATATATAGATCTTCTTAAATAAGAATATATACACTCTCATAGAAAAAAACTTAAGGAAGTGGAATTTTTTGTTTTAGAGAAGACAGGCAATTTTGTTCACACTTGGTTATCTTGTGAGTATTCACACAATAAAGGTCACTGTGCATTAAATATCTTTCAGAGTTATTGTCTGAATCCCGATCTCGTACATACTAAAAGGATACAACTTTCTTAAGTTTTGTTCATGAGTGTATGTGAAAGTTATAGAAAGAGAGTAAATCAATGTATAAAATATTATAAAAATTAATGTTTAAAAAAAAAGATGTAAAAGGGAAAAAATATATATTTATTTATTTTAAAATTGTTAGGAAACTATTGAGGAATATGCATGGCTTCCATTGGGTCTTGTGATTATACAGACTTGATAAAAGACCTAAAACACACAAAATAGCTTGAATCAAATTCTGGTGGATTAAATAGGTATAAGAAGAAGGAAATCTATATATATATATATGATAATTTAAACCAATAACCCTATATTATGTAATACGTATAACAAGCTTGTCATGTTGTATATAGAACTAATTATAAACTAACTAATTATACGCATAATTGACATGTCTCCTTGCACCACCATATGTAATGTACTGAGGATGAATAAATAAAATATAATAGATTAAAAGCCAAGTTAAAAGCAAGATTGAGAGATCCCAAAGTAACTTCTAAAGATAGATTGTTAGCCGACAGGTAGGCGCCAGACTCGAATATCATCGACACGTGCATGACCCAATTCTCTTAGTCAGAGCGGTCGTATAAAAAGGCCGCGTAGCAACAGCCAGTTCAGTCCAGTTCCCCATCAGCGCGTCGCCGGTTGTCTCCAAGTTCACCCTCATTCACCATGTAAAACAGTAAGGAATCTTCTATCTCCATCTTTGCTCTTGGCTCGCTTTTTATCTATTCAAGGAACTTTCTTTCAACTGTGTCTCTTCGTTTTGTGTGTGTGGACATCCCCAGTTTTCCACTCTGCCTCGACCACGACTGCCTGTACTTTGGGAGAACTGTTAAAGGTCCTACAAGGTGCAGAGAGGCACTGGAAAACTCTCCACCCCTGACTGTCCCTCGCGGTTACTACAGGTTTGACCCTCGGTTGCCACAACTTATAGCGAGAGTCGACGAGGTTCTACAACAGGCTTACCAAACCTCAACACAATATTACAGCTAGTCCACCAAACCCCAACATATTATTACAGAGAGTCAACAGGATCTCAACACTATATCACAGATAGTCAACAGGATCTCAACACTATATCACAGAGAGTCGACAGGATTACCACAACGAAAGAGACCACAACGAAGAAGGTAAAGACTGTCCAGATAGAAAAGAGCCAAGAAGCAAGATGGAGGAACAAGCACGCCAATCCAACGAACCGACCAAGCAATCTTCCCCCCAACGACACAGCCGAACATCCCGCAAAATAAGCCGGTGAGAAGTTACCCACCTTCGACCTTACAACGCTACCATCCAGACGACATGCCACCATCGCCAAACAGAAGTCACAAGCTTCTACAAGCTCTACAAGACGCCTTCCACGTCATCAGGACAACAACCAAAGACCAAGTCTCCTGACTGAACAAACATAAAAACTGTGAGTTTTTAAAAAATCTACTTAACTCTTTCTACATGCTAACAACTTGATTTTCCATAAATATAATGTTTATTTTTACTGTAATTATTTTTAAATCAAATTTTACCATTTTTATAGCATTTCAATTCAAATTTTAAATATTGTACACCCTCATTTATCAAT
Source organism: Cordylochernes scorpioides (assembly GCA_030710605.1). Lineage (NCBI taxonomy): Eukaryota > Metazoa > Arthropoda > Arachnida > Pseudoscorpiones > Chernetidae > Cordylochernes > Cordylochernes scorpioides. Next base: position 62,792,683 of record CP092879.1, read on the forward strand.
TTTTACTTTATTTTAAGCAACTTATAAATTTTAATTCATTACTTGCAATCTTACAGTTTAAAAAAAATCATATTATATTTAAATTACTCGAATCATAATTCTAAACTTATTTGTGTGTTTCTCTTAATACCTTATTTTTATACCAAAAACACCAATGTCTTAATTAAATATACAAAACTTTGCAAAAAATCATTGTTATGTTCACTATTTTATGTACACGCCCCATTCAAATTATAAGTCACTATCATGCCATTGCCCTTTTACAAGTATAATTTTCGCACTACCATAAGCAACAATTTAAAAAATATATTCAAATTTTAATAAACATAGGTGAAACGCATTTTTTAAAAATACAAAAATCGAAAGATACACTATCTTCAAAAGCACAACTAGAAATGTAACTGTCCTTCCCAAAACAAGTTAAAAATTCCAACATAGCTACACTCCCTCGTCCTTTTCTTTTTACATGCATAATTATTAATAATTCACACATCTCTCGGAACGAACTTCAACACACTCCCCCATCACTTTCTCCAATTGGCCACATCTATTAACGCGCGATTTAACAACACGTCCAATTTCGAGCCACACGAGTTCCATATCGTCGCGAACACAAAGATTTCACGATAAACATACCACCTCTATAACAATCTGAAAATTCTCGATGTGTTTCGTACAACAACCACCCATGACTAATAAATTTGTTATTCATTCGAAAACTAGTTAGATGCTGTACCCAAAACGAAGATTTCACGTGACACCTTTCCATAAAACACCCACTAGTGTTACACAGCGCACCACAACAATTTTCTCACTTAACAGGCCCAAGACGCCTTCATGCCTGTGACACCTCACCAAAAACGTGTCCACGTCGGAAAGTCGCACTTTTATTCACATCTAAACCTGACATCATTGAATAACATTTTTTAATAAGTCCGCAACAACGTCGAAACACAACACTTACGAACACCGAGAAAACTATATTTTCAAATAGACAAGTACCACTGTGCTCAGAGATTTTTCCCATAGCCAGCAGGGTGACTCACAAACATCAATAAACAGTTGCAGCGGCGTCAGGTTAACATAACACCTCCAAGCCCAGTTCGCCTGTACTTGAAACTCGTGGCACAGTTCGCAGAATGGATGGATTGCAGCACCTAAAATTAATTGACTTACCAATCATTACCCAATTTACTTATTAATTTGAATTTTAATATTGAAATATCATAAAACTTTATATCTTCAATTATCATCGTGTGTTTTACAACTTTTACATTATTTTCACGCCCAGTATGGAATATTTTTCTAAACTAGAACGCCATCTTTTATAATGTTAACCCTTTATTGTTATATATTACAATCATCTTCGTCAATACCATCCAATTTTAAGAATCAAGGTCGCTCCCCGTCTGGTCTCACATAATATAATCGGGAAGATCTGGCAAAGACCAACTTCTCAGACCGGACCAAAGCGACATAGGGCCACATTGCCTCCCCATAGGTCAAACTAAAGACACCAATAATCTTGGACCTACACCTAGACATTGTGTGAATATGTTCCTTTCTTTTTTTTTCAGGAACGAACATTTTTTGTTTTCTTTTAACTTCTTCAAAAGAGACATTTTTTGCTCCATTTGTTACTACTTAACATTTATCTAATTATTATATCTTTTATATTTTGCTAATTCATTATTATGTCTTTTATATATTACTAATTCTAATTATTATATCTTTTATATTTTGCTAATTCATTATTATGTCTTTTATATATTACTAATTCTAATTATTATATCTTTTATATTTTGCTAATTCATTATTATGTCTTTTATATATTACTAATTCTAATTATTATATCTTTTATATTTTGCTAATTCATTATTATGTCTTTTGTATATTACATGTTTGATTTTATCCCCTTATACTGTTGTTATCCGCAATCATATTTCTATTTTTTTTATTCACTATATTTTTGTTTAAATAACTTTATTATATGACAATGTTTATCATCAACTATCGGGCATCTACAACAATCGTTTTCAACAATCATATTCTTTAACTACTTCCCTATACTTTTTTTTTTCACTACCTATTTCAGCCATTGCTTCGAACCATAGTAGAAACGACAGCACTGCTTGACAATTTTTCTTTTGATTTCGTAATTCAACAAACTCTTTGTAAACACCGTTCCCCAGAAGTACAAGTCTCGACTTTTTGGTCTGAACACGTTTCAAAAGTTTATTTCAATCATCCGCAGAGCACATCACCAACGCATGCACAAAGCGTTCACATTTTTCAATTTTCAATTTTTTTTCAGCTCTAGCGGACCACAATCAACCTTTGATTTCAAGTCAAGTCAGACAACTTACTGTCGCTACAACAATTCTACTTATCGCATGGCTCTACCACCCCTTTCAAGCATATTAATTATTTTTTTCAACAACTTTTCAACCCAATAACCCTACAATTGTGACAAAGCACTGTAACCTTATACAGGATCGCAGGTGAAACATTGCCTAGGAAGACGCACAAGTCTATATCCTCGCTTTGCACCTGGATCTCAGTATTTGATTGTCTGTGCAACACTTACAATTGCATATTCTTCAACCCCTAACCCTTTCCAACGCCCGCCAACAATCTCTTAGAACATCATCATTATTTTTTTAGCAAACAAAGGTTTTATCTACAGTTCTCTTTTATAATGAATATCATAACTTTTAAATTAAACATAAGTTTTATTTTTATAATTTTCAGATATAGCCAAATAAACATCTTGTATAGCCCTTTACCCTCACAGTTTTAATTAATTAAAAGAAATTTTAATTACTTACCTGTGTTAGAGAGGCTTTACCCGCTTAAACCCGGATAAACCCTTTCACTCCCGGGGCCCATCTATGATAATTTAAACCAATAACCCTATATTATGTAATACGTATAACAAGCTTGTCATGTTGTATATAGAACTAATTATAAACTAACTAATTATACGCATAATTGACATGTCTCCTTGCACCACCATATGTAATGTACTGAGGATGAATAAATAAAATATAATAGATTAAAAGCCAAGTTAAAAGCAAGATTGAGAGATCCCAAAGTAACTTCTAAAGATAGATTGTTAGCCGACAGGTAGGCGCCAGACTCGAATATCATCGACACGTGCATGACCCAATTCTCTTAGTCAGAGCGGTCGTATAAAAAGGCCGCGTAGCAACAGCCAGTTCAGTCCAGTTCCCCATCAGCGCGTCGCCGGTTGTCTCCAAGTTCACCCTCATTCACCATGTAAAACAGTAAGGAATCTTCTTTCTCCATCTTTGCTCTTGGCTCGCTTTTTATCTATTCAAGGAACTTTCTTTCAACTGTGTCTCTTCGTTTTGTGTGTGTGGACATCCCCAGTTTTCCACTCTGCCTCGACCACGACTGCCTGTACTTTGGGAGAACTGTTAAAGGTCCTACAAGGTGCAGAGAGGCACTGGAAAACTCTCCACCCCTGACTGTCCCTCGCGGTTACTACAGGTTTGACCCTCGGTTGCCACAACTTATAGCGAGAGTCGACGAGGTTCTACAACAGGCTTACCAAACCTCAACACAATATTACAGCTAGTCCACCAAACCCCAACATATTATTACAGAGAGTCAACAGGATCTCAACACTATATCACAGATAGTCAACAGGATCTCAACACTATATCACATATATATATAAAATCAATGTTTGTACTTTGTTTGTTTGTATGTCCAGTATACAAATTCGCAGTAGTTCACTAATTCGACCCAAAATTTCCATACATAGGTAAAAAAAAAATACGGGTAGACGATAGGCTATTTTAAAAAATATATATAAATCAATTATTAAAACTATATATTCAAATTATTCTACTTAGCTCACGAACAGCGCCCTCTATCAAGTACTAAAAGGTTATAAATACGTTTAAAATATCTAAATCTTATCAATATTTTATTAATAATAGTTCGCTTAATAACACATATAATATAAATATTTATAAATTAACTGCTCTAATTTGAAATATTTGGTATGTTTTATTTATTTATATATTTTCATTTTTAGATATAACTGATCTAATTCGCCGTTTAAAATAACTGCTCTAATTCGAAATATTTGGTATGTTTTATTTGTGTTCACTCTATTTCTATTTATTTGAAGTATTATAATTTCCATGTTTCAAAAATCTATTTCAAAAAGGTCGTTGGAAATATGTAAGGCCTGAAATAGCTTTACATGCGAATATTTATGATGCCAAGCGTAGCTTAATGGTTAGGTGTACGGTTTCGTATTTCCACAACCTTGGTTCGAAACTTAGCCTGGAGTTTTTTTTTTTATATTATTGAAGCAAAGTTTTTTTTTACAGTACCAAAATTTCCATACATAAGTAAAAAAAAAAACCCCGAGGAAAACGATAGAGGCTATTTTAAATTATATATAAATTAAATATTAAAACTATATATTCAAATTATTCTACTTAGCTCACGAACAGCGCCCTCTATCAAGGTTTGGAGCGGGACGTTTCACAAGAATGACATCCACGGCGCCAATTTATAATTGTAACGAATAGTATTTGAATAAAACATTTAATAGGGTAAAACCTGGGCGTTGCCCGGGTCATTCAGCTAGTGAACCTATATTTAAAAAATATATAATTTTTTTAAAATAAAATAATTTTCTACTGTTCTTTTACTGCAATTATAAAATTTATATTGAGCTTGAATGATTTCTGTTATAAAAAATTAATTCAATAGCCCCTAAATTTTTGAACAAGTCCAACTCCCCACCAGTGAATGCAAGTAACTAAACAGGGCTCTGGAATACTTGTAAGTGTACAAGTATAACTGATTTCTATATGGGTAGATATGTGATGCACTTAGAGGAAAATCAATCGCTAAATATCCACCATGATTATCATGCTTGTACTACGTGGACTAGGAATATGTACAGTATACCACTACAAGTTCTATATAAGCTATTAACATAAAGTTATAACGCACCATCTATATATATAATAAAAATATTTAAAAACAAATGACTATTTTAAAAACAAAACAATCTTCAACTGTCCTTACTGCAATGAAAAAATATATTGGGAGGACTTGACTCATCAGTGGTGAACCCTGCTTTATATATAAAGCAAAATTTTTCAATACAGTATTAGAGCTCTAAGAAGCGTAGATTAAATTGACGAAACACCGCTGGAAGGGTTCACCACTGATGAACCAAGTCTTTCCAATATATATTTTCATTGTAATAAGGGCAGTAGAAGATTGTTTTGAGTATAAAAGAATCATTAGTGCTTAACTCCTTTCATATTATATATTGTAGCGTAGAAATCAAGTCTTTGAATATCTTAAGATATGAAAATGTTTATTGTGATGTGACGTCAGTCCAACTAGTTGACAATAATCAACAAAACCAAAAAACTATATACAGCTAGAGAGAGAGAGAGATTTATAACCCAGGTTTCTGGAGCGCAGAGCGCCAACTACCCAGAATATATATTTGAGAATATTAAATAAGCAAGCCAAGGAACATGTAGGATGTGATTTCACAAATACATATTAATAATCTTTTTAATACAAATCAATAACGCACCATCTATATATAACAAATGAAGACATTAAGACGCGAATGTTTATTTTCACAAAAAAATCAAACTTCTACTGTCCTACTGCGATGAAAACATATTGGGAGGGCTTGGCTTATCAGTGATGAAGCCAGCGATTTCGCCAATTCAATCTACCAGACCTCTTCTTTAGAGCTCTAATACTGTATTGAATCATTCTGCTTATATATGCTACATTGAAGGGTGGAATCTTAGAAATGATATTTAAGTAAACTATGCGCATAAGCTTTTAGGACAGTAGATATATATCTTATATAATATTTTAAAACATTTTAATTGAATAATTAAATAATAAAATATAAATTATTTCTTTACCATAATATATGAGCTATGTTTGTGTAGACAAGTGATATACTTACAGAAGTCTAATGTAGACAGATCTACTTCTTGTAGAAGTAGAGGCCAATTCCAGCACCAATGAGAAGTGTCAGGCAACATATTACAACAGTAATGGCAGTGTAAGACACTTTGGGCCCGGCATATTCATCCCACTGAGCATCTGTCATGTTCCTGCACAAGAAAACAATTTCACTTGGCTTCCAGAAGATAGAATAACAACAAGTCTTTTACGCGAATGATAGTTAACCATATATACAAGGTTTTCCCAAAAGTTTGCAAACACTCGCAAAAAATTGAAATACCTATATTATTCACCCTTATGTATAATGTCTTTGTATTATGTATAAAGTAATTGTATTATGTATTATTATGTATTCGCCGTAATGATATTATTTGACAAGTAATAAGAAAAACAACGTTAAAAAACACAAACTTTTAAGACAACCTTATATTCAAATATCTATAATTAGATATTTGAGTAAAGAATTTCTTTATTTTGGGGTGTTGCAAGCTTTCGAGCAAATTTAGCTCTTAAATGGGAAAATCCAAAAACAAATGAAGATAGGCAATAATTTAGTTGTAATATAACCTGATCAATGTTAGATAACATCTCTCTTTGAAGAGAAAAATTTGCTCGAAAGCTTTGCAACACCTAAAAATAAAGAAACCTTTTGCCCAAAGATCAAATTTCCCTTATTCGAAAAGATTTTCAGTTTCAGATATTTGGTCTTCTATTGAATTATCCCGGGGTTCAAAAAGAAAAATTAAACAAGATGGTGTCTTGTCCATGGAGCAGATTAGATCGTCCGTGAACGCACCCTGATTACAATGCCGGCCAACTGAGGTACAGTATGGATGTCCTCGTCTGGATTGATGTCTGTCATATAGAGGGTTGCAAGGATGGCCGGGCAACTGTATACGAGTAAGTGTATACTGTGCGCAACTAAGTGAGCAACTGTATACTGTATACTCGTATATGGTCTGGAGTGAGTTGAGTGTTGTAACAGTTATTCCAGTTCCTGTAGGATCTAGTCATGTCTGTGTTTATCTTCATTCCTTTAAAATGCCCTGTTCTGATTCTTGAAATTGTTGTTGTTATTGAAATGTGGCTGAATAACGGGGCGGCAATAGCACAACCTCCCCCCCCTTTCCATGGAGCAACAGAATCAAAAATCAAACAGGTAAAAGGTGGTATATACTATATATAAAAATTTTACTACTTAATTACTATTTAGTTCCAATTTTTATCGATAGCGCTAAATTGATAATGATGATATTAAAAAAAATAGTATCAATAAATAGACAGATAAATTCAACTATACACAACAGATTCAGTATTGAGGTATAACAAGCCTTTGAGTGTTTTCATTTTCTTTTTGCAATTTTTAACGATATTCTCAGCTTTTCTCCCGAACTGTAGAAAAATGGTAGTGCAAAAAGATAAAGCTCTCTCACACACATATTGGCCACTGAATCATATAAAATCTTATAAATATTTGACTTGTTATAGGTTGATAGGCAAGTGAAACTATCAAATTTGTTCCTCCCACCTGAAGCTGGGATAATGAAGAATACTATAGGACACCCTCATCTTAAATTTCAAATCCACATAACTCACATTTTAACAGTCCTTTTCCTTAATTTTATGAAGGCTTTCGGTGAGAAAAATAGTCAGACTAGAATTTGTTATCCGAAGATTTTCATCCGATAATTTTTATTTGAAATGGAGGATTAGAGAACATGAAGTCTTTAGTCAAAAACCAAAGTATAGAACAAACAGTCAAAATACCACTTTCTAATAAACAGAAATAACGTACACACTCATGAACAAAAACGTAAGGAAGTCGAAAGTCTTTAATGTAGACAGTCATCAGTTTTTTTGAAGGAGACAAAGGCAATTTTGTTCATACTTGGTTATCTTATGTGTCTTCAATAAAGGTCACTGTAATATATTTCAGAGTTATTGTCTGAATTCTGATATACATGCTAAAAGGTACAACTTCCTTAAGTTTTGTTCAAGAGTGTATATACACTTGGTTATCTCGTGTGTCTTCAATAAAGGTCACTGTAATATCTTTCAGAGTTATTGTATGCATCCTGATATACATGCTAAAAGGTACAACTTCCTTAAGTTTTGTATATGAGTGTATATACACTTGGTTATCTCGTGTGTCTTCAATAAAGGTCACTGTAATATCTTTCATAGTTATTGTATGAATCCTGATATACATGCTAAAAGGTAAAACTTCCTTAAGTTTTGTCCATGAGTGTATATACACTTGGTTATCTCGTGTGTCTTCAATAAAGGTCACTGTAATATCTTTCAGAGTTATTGTCTGAATTCCGTTACACATGCTATAAGGTATAACTTCCTTAAGTTTTGTCCATGAGTGTATTCGGCAGTTGTTTTATTTGACAATATGGAAGACAACTCGTTATCAAATCATAATCATTTGAATTATAATTCTTTATAAATAAAATCATTATCTTAGGAGATATTTATTAAATTCTTACCTTCCCATCTTTGAGCAGATTTGGTCCGTTCGCCATTCGAAGAAAGTCTCACATCCTTGGTTCTCGTACATGTACTCGGGAACTGACTGTTTAAACAGATCATGTCAATTCAATAAAACAATCTCTTGTATCAATATTAAGTAGAAATATGTCAGGCCTCCAGGGAAAAATATCCTAATACACCTATCCCCCGATTTACACGGTAGATACGTTCCTGAGAAAAACGTGTAAATCGAAAATTAAAAATTTTCGCGAAATATTTATGCGAAGAAATACAGACACAGTGTGCGTGTGCAGCAAGTCAGCACATAAGTTCAGGATTCCTCGTGAGATGTGTACACAGCGCATGTGTTCAATCACAGTAGCATTTAGTATAGTGCAATAAAAAAAAAAACTTATTTGGAAAACCGTTTAAAAGCGAAAACGTGTAAAACAAGTACCGTGTAAATCGGGGGATAGGTGTATATATTTATTCTGTTCAAATCAATAAGCTTGAGGGATAAGTATCTTTCAAATAAATTCATTTCAAGCTTTCGGGCACAACCGCCCTTCGACAGGAAAAATATATTACGCTACTAAAGTTTTCGGATCTAATCTAAATATATACATATATATGAGCAGAAAATAACAGTTATGCAAAAACGGATTTACATAGTGAAGAACACAATAAACTAGAATTTGATATTTGTAAATATATATATAGAGAGAATTTGCATGTGTAAAATATGTACTTATATGAATAGGACAAAGAGAATATGGCATATCTTGGAAACACAGGACAGAATACATATTGAAATTGTGGTCTCAGAGTTCATGATACAGTGGGGGGTTTGGTGGCTGCAGGGAATATTACATTGTAAATTTCAGGTAAATCAATTTTTCTATTGAGGAATATATTTATTCTTTAGCTTTAAGGCACGAACGCTCTTTTACAGGAGGGACTTCCTTAATTATATCCTAGAAGCCTATATTTGTTCATTTTGTCCTTTTATTAGATAAACAGTAAAACCTCCATTTAGCGGACACCCCGCTAGCGGACACCTCTCCACAAAGGACAGTTTTCATTTGTAAAATTACCATTTTTACTATTTAGCAACTCTCCGGTAAGAGGACATCTCTCCCTAAAGGACACTTTGACTCTATAATTAGGTGTTATCCTTTACAGGGAGGTTCTGCTGTATATTTTAAAATATTTTGTCCACAGCAATTTTATAAAATTATGTAAAATGTATCCTATTATATTTTATTCGTGTTCTATTGGCGAATCATTATGCCATGTTTTTCTCCTGTAGAAGGACGTTCGTGCCCAATAGCTAGTGAATAAATATGTTTTTTAAAATATACTTTTCTCTGAAGACCTGATATATATTTACTCAAGATCAAGCATGTGTTTACTATGTGAAGTAGCAAGCTAGTGATTCTTACCTCGCCTAGTTTGGCCTTCGGATCGCATATCAGAGTAATGTGGGATTGTGGTACATAATTATTGTGACATTTGACCTCTGAAGACATGGATAACGTGATCGTATCATCTCTGCCTGCAAACACAACATTTAATATTGTTAATTACAATCAAATTAATCATATACACTACTCATGGACAACCCTGCGGTCACCCCTGGATCCTTGGAATATTTGACCAAATTCTGTTTCGCTTCCAAAGTGACTAACGTGGCAACGGCAAGGCTCTTCATTGGACACGATAACAACAACAACAACTCATGGGCAGAACTTAAGGAAGTTTTTTTTTTGCTTATCCCTAGTACACGTGGTACAGGCCATGATAATCATGGTTGGTAAAAGGCAACTGCTTTAACTGTAAGTGCACCACATGTCTATACATGTGAAAAGCAGTTCTACTTTGCACTTACAAATATGCCAGAGCCCCGTTTGGGTACTTGTTCTCGCTGGTGGGGTTGGACTTTTGTAAGAATCGGGGGACATTGGAGCATTTTTTAAATCAGAAAAAAGTGCCCAATTCGGGAATCGAACCCGGGTCGTAGGAGTTGAAAACCAACGGTTTAGACCATCCTTCCACCGACCTCATACTTAAGGAAGTTCTACCTATTAGAATAAACAAGTTGTATATCTGTATTGTATACTTGTATATCTCGGGATTCAAACAATAACTCTGAGCGCCATCTAATGGAACAGAAATAAACTAAACGTTGTTTTAACCTGTTCCCTGATATTAGGTCAACCCATTTTATTGATAAATCAAGAAAAGCCAATAACATACGCGTAAATACCTATTTATTGATTTCTTAAGAAGCCTCTGGGATCAAAAGAATTTTGTTCGTAGAGGTACAGTCTTCATCACGCTGACATGGACCAACAGCCCAAAACGCGTTTGAGGTTAACCTTTTTTTTATTCATCAAGAAAATGGTTGGGGCAAATATCAGGGAACAGGTTAAATCAACGTTTAGTTGATTTCTGTTCCACTAGATGGCGCTCTTCCATCTAAAAATACTTCATGTTAGTGATCAGGATAGGCCTAATTTGTTTTTAATATCAAAACTTGACCTTTTTATTTTTTATTATTTTCACATAAATATATATTTCTACAGTTACAACACAAGCAGAAAAACTTGATGCATTTTCTCAAGTTAACTCGATTTTCTGTGTTACACCTTTTGGACTGTGCTGTTCTCCAGAATTTGTGAAAATACAATGCACTGGTTCTGATTTTTGAAACTTTTTGCCAATAAAAAATGTAGCGAATTGTTTTCATAAACAATCTTCTGACATAGAATTACTCTCTTATCCTTTAAAGCCGGACTGTAAAACGTGTAGTGTAGAAATTCCTGTGGCTAAATACTCTATTACACAGAGTGCACTTTATGTTCTTGAATCTCCATAATATAAGGTTATCCCAAAAGTTCTTAAAAATATTATGAGTAGGATTTATACACTGCGCGACATTGAAAATGGAACACCAAGAAATAGTGGCCAGAAAATTATGCAAATTTCAGGGTAGACGCGCCTAACCGAGTTATGCAAATGATGTGAAATGCGCAGCTCTCGTGCGCACATGGAGTAAGATATAAGGGAAGGAACTTGCAGAAAGGACAGTATTCGTGTCGTTATTTCTTCAAGGAAAATCATTGTAGAAATTTTGTTCTTGTGTCAAAAGACACGTGTAATAACAGAGAATGCCAGGTCATCGTAAACGGAGGCAGTTCAAGCAGACAGACGCTTTTACGAGGGGCATGGTGATCGGACTGAAAAGGGCAGGTTGGTCCATACGTCAAATCGCAGCTGATACACACCTTGGTGCGTCCACGGTGCACCGACTGTGGAGAAGATGGTTGGAACAAGGAAATGTGGCAATTTATAGGAATGTCGGTGCAACCAGAGTGACGTCAGCACGTGTGGATCGGCGTATCCTTCGACAAGCAGTGGCGGCCCCACAAGCCACTTGTACCGCCATCCTGCAACATGTGCAAGACACCCTAGATCATTCCATCTCGACCAGAACCATTTCCCGTCGATTGGTTGCTAATGGCTTGCACTCATGCCGTCCGCTAAGAAGACTGCCATTGACCCCACCGAATAGGCGCCAACGTTTGGAATGGTGCCGGGCTAGATCGACGTGGATGTCGGAATGGCACAGGGTCGTGTTCTCAGATGAGTCGCGTTTCTGCTTGTCCAGTGATAGTCGCCGTGTACGCGTGTGGCGTCGGACGTGGAGAAAGGTCCAATCCGGCAGCAATTGTGGAACGCCCCACCGTGCGACAACGTGGAATCATGGTTTGGGGCGCAATCGCTTATGATTCCAGGTCACCTTTACTTCGTATTCTCAGGGCACTATGACGGCCCAACGATACGTTGATGATGTGCTGCGACCGGTGACATTCCCCTACCTTCAGGGGGTACCCAATGCCCTTTATCAGCAGGATAACGCCCGACCGCACACTGCTCGCATTAGCCAACAAGCTCTGCAAGATGTACAGATGCTTCCCTGGCCACCGTACTCTCCTGATCTCTCACCAATCGAGCACGTCTGGGACATCATTGGACGCCGTTTGCATGCCTTGCCACAGCCGCGTTCAGAAGACGAACTGTGGCAAATGTTTGAGAGGGAATGGAGAGCCATCCCTCAGGACGCCATCCGTACTCTGATTGACTCTCTACCTAGACGTGTTGCTGCGTGCATCGCCGTCCGCGGTGGTCCTACTTGCTACTAAGCCGACGCCGTTCTCGCTCTGTATTATGACTATCATTTTGAAATAAAGATCACTTATTGTTCGTCCCTGTCTCTCTCTGTCTGCCGAGTTTCATCACTTTCTGGCCACTATTTCTTGGTGTTCCATTTTCAATGTCACGCAGTGTATTTTGAAAAGGTTTACGAACTTTTGGGACAACCTTAGTAATATGGGTAACCTTCGTAAAATTATAACAGAATTCTTATAGAAGAATGATTTAATCTCTGATGTTTTATATCAAAGGTGGCCAATCAGCAGGTGGGCCAAGTTTCAGAATTACATGGTTTCCCTAAGAGTTCGTAAACACTTGCAAAATATAAATCATAATCCAATTTACCCAGACTAATCTATTCATTAGCTTGATTGTCTTTATATAATTTTTTCTGTATATAAATATCATATTACCATTAAGGTACTATTACCTTTTCCCTGCATGTATCCTACATTTCTGCTTGGAGAATTTGTATAAGACTAAAATGTCTTAATAAAGCTTTTTTGTTGTTATATAAATCATAATCATTATATATTTACGAACTTTTGGGATGACATTATAGAACGTGATTGTGTTTAAACTTGGGCAAGGCATTGAGATTGGAAGAAACAAATATTAATGAATTCACACACATACCTTTGTAGATCTTGCGAGTTTTCCATTCTCCAATGTTGATTCCAGAACCTAAGGTTTCCAATTGGCACACTGTAGCTCCAGAACATGGGCTGGTACCATTCACAATGTTCATGTTGTAAATGACATTGTCCGTTTTGCTCACTGTGATATTTCCCTGTCACATCAGCAAAATTCCATATCAGTAAACGTATCAGTTAGGTGAAACATCTTAGCTATCATCATTATTTATAGAAGCATTTGTATCACGTTTGATTTTGAGAAAATTGAAGAAAGAAGAAATAAAAGGAAGCTTCAATGAGAGTTGGCTGGAAGGGGTCAAGAAAAAGCTACCAGAAAATCACTAGATGTGAATGTTGGTCAACTTACAATTGGTTAGATTGGTACAATTCCACTTTTGTTATATAGAAAAACATATACAAATATTGAGGCTTTTGTAATGTAACATCAAGAAAGCTACTCAGAATGCCATGAAAACAAGAAAAAGGACAAATATTTCAATCTTAAATGAAATTAATCCTGATAGATTCCTAGAATCCCAAATATATGAAAACAAAGAATGACCTACTTCGGACACATAATGAGAACAAATGGATTAGAAAAGATGTTGATGTTGGAATAATTGAAGAAAAGAAGAAAGAAAAGTCTTCAATGAGAGTTGTCAGGAAAGGGTCAATAAAGCTACCAGAATATCAATAGATGAGTTTCAAGTGTCATCAGTAGTTATCAATATTACAAATTGGAGAATATTTGTTCATATAGTTAATAAAAGCCGACTTGATGGATACAAACAACAAAGATACTGGGTGTTTAGGTGGAGAGATTAAAAAGGTAGATAACACACATACCTGGAGAATAGGTCTGTCATATTGTAACTTATATGTTCATACTTGTCGTAGATTATCATATTGTGTTCGTCGATTTCCCTGTCACAAACACATATTTACATACATCCTTCTATGCAACTTAAATTAATGGGAATATAATATTCATGTACAATATAACCCCTATATAGAGGACACCTAATTACAGAGCCAAAGTGTCCTTTAGGGAGAGGTGGTCTTCTTACCGGAGAGTTACTAAATAGTAAAATGGTAATTTTGAAAATGAAAATTGTCTTTGTAGAGAGGTGTCCTCTAGCGCGGGTGTCCTTTCATGGAGGTTCTACTGTACTAAAAAGAGGCACCTCTCTCTCTCTCCTGTTGAAATTGTATTAAACATTGTATTTTGGTTTATCATTTCACAGTATAGAACGTTAAAGTGGTAATAAAGAATATGTCGCAGAATGTGTAGATTCAGGAGGGATGCTTCTTTTGGTGACATTTGATATATGTAAATATGAAAAAACAATAGAAAAAAAAAAGATAAGTGGGTCAGGTGTTGATATTAAAAATAAAGAAGGCATCTCCTGACCACGAGCAAATGTGCTTTTTAGATGGCAGAGCGCCATCTAGTGGAGCAAAAATAAACTAAACGTTTATTTTGCTTGCTCCGTGATAATTGGCCAACCCATCGTGGATGGCTTTTCTTGATTTATTAAGAAATTGGGTTTGGCCAAATATCACGGAGCAAGCTAAATAAACGTTTAGTTTATTTTTGCTCCACTAGATGGCGCTCTGCCATCTAAAAAGCACATTTTCTCGTGGTCAGGAGATGCCTTCTTTATTTTTAATATGTAAATATGTAAACCAGATCATAATAGTGCTTAAATAGATATGCGGATACTCTAATATACCTATATGCAAATTGAAAAAGCTAAAAAAAAGGGAAGAATTGCAAGAAAAGGCATAACACGTCGCAACTCTTTTTAT
The DNA here is from genome assembly GCA_030710605.1 of Cordylochernes scorpioides. NCBI lineage: Eukaryota > Metazoa > Arthropoda > Arachnida > Pseudoscorpiones > Chernetidae > Cordylochernes > Cordylochernes scorpioides. Next base: position 62,807,811 of record CP092879.1, read on the forward strand.
TCATTGTATAAAGTAGCTTTCAGGCAAGCTCTTTCTCAGCAAACTAAAACATATAAAAAAGGTAATGGAGAAAACCATACTTACTTGACTTCAGTTCCACAAGCGATAGGAGTATCCCACTCGAAGGAATATTTACATTGGGAATTTCTGTAAAGAAACACAAAATTATAACTTTTTAAAATAAATATTTTCTTTTCACAATTTATTTTTGTAATATTACTCACATCTTCAAACATCTCTCTAAAAGAATATTCTTTATTTTATTAATATTCTAGAAAATATTGAGATTTTGTTAAATTTTCGACTAATTTGATAACTTCTATTAAGGTATTATGAAATTGAAGCTTCCCCTTATCAGTGCAGTTGATAATTCTTAACCAGTTAGGAACATAATCCGAAACCAAATAGACACCGAAACTAAACGCCATCTATTGACTTTTTCTGTAAACTAGCGGCCTCGAGTTAGTAACAAAACCACAACACCAGCTTTGGCAAACTGAAAAGCGTCCATCTGGGGACCATGGATTCAGGCTAATGACCCATGGCCTCCAGATGGACGCTTTTCAGTTTGTCAAAGCTGGTGTTGTGGCTTTGTTACTAACTCGAGGCCGCTAGTTTTCAGAATAGGTCAATAGATGGCGTTTAGTTTCGGTGTCTATTTGGTTTCGGATTATGTTTCTAGCTGATTGGGAATTATCAACTGCACAGGAGAAGCTTCAATTTCATAATATCCTACAGTCTAGAACAGACTTTATTTAATGAGATGCACAAGAAATCAAATGACATCTTCACAATCTTCCAATGAGGTGTTTAGCTGGTTGAATAGTTAGATTATGGTTAATTATGCCGGGAGGATATATGAAAATAAAGGTCGCCTCTTCCGTCAAAATAGACGCCAAAACTAAGCGTTATCTATAGACAGTCTCTGTAAGAGTACTAGGTATCCAGTGCTGTACTTACACCACTAGGAGTTGGGGACTCTTAGCCTTGGAATAGCAGCTGAAGGTGATTCTGACAGAAGCAGGGTCGTTTTCACAGAGTCCTTTGTCCCCACCGCCGTACTCCACTCCGATGTAGTCCTTGTTTTTATCTGCACACATACAAGAGCTTAATGGAGAGCTTCAGGACCTTGTGGATACCCATTGGCTGGAATTCGAAATTTCCTGGATACCCATTGGCTGGTCTTAAGGACCTTGTGGATACCCATTGACTGGTTTTAAGGACCTTGTGGATACCCATTGGCTGGTTTTAAGGACCTTGTGGATACCGAATGGCTGATCTTAATGACCTTGTGGATACCCAGTGGTTGATCTTAATGACCTTGTGGATAGCCCTTGGCTGGTATTCGAAACTTCCTGGATATCCAATGAATAGTCTTAAAGGCCTTGTGAATACCCTTTGGCATATCTTGAATAACTTGTGGATACCCAATGGCTAGTCATAAGGTCCTTGCAAATCCTCAAAGCCCGTTTGTTCTTTTGAAGGAGACAGAGGCAATTTTTTTTCACACTTGGTTATCTCGTATGTCTTCAATAGAGGTCACTGTAATATCTTTCAGAGTTATTGTCTGAATCCCGATATACATGATAAAAGGTACAACTTCCTTAAGTTTTGTCCATTATTGTATCTAATGTTCTCAAATTATCTGTTAATGACATGTAATAAGGTTAACCGGACACAAGGATGATGAAATAGCATTGTAATTATGACCTAATCAAGGTCATTGGAACTAAGGCCAATGATTTAGTCAAATTCTGAGGCATTGTTAATCACCTGGTAAAGGTTAGTGGGACATTTAGCGATGGAGTCTAGCTATACTTAGATACATGAAAATATCTTTTACGAGTTATATTCATAGACAAACCTTAAGGAAATTGTACCGTTTAACATGTATATTGGGATTTAGACAATAACTCTGAAAGATATTACAGTGATCTTTATTGAAGACACACGAGATAACCAAGTGTATATACACTCATGGACACAAACCTAAGGAAGTTGTACCGTTTACCATGTATATCGGGATTTAGACAATAACTCTGAAAGATATTACAGTGATCTTTATTGAAGACACACGAGATAACCAAGTGTATATACACTCATGGACACACACCTAAGGAAGTTGTACCGTTTTAACATGTATATTGAGATTTAGATAATAACTCTGAAAGATATTACAGTGATCTTTATTGAAGACACGATATAACCAAGTGTGAACAAAATTGCCTTTGTCTCCTAAAAAAAAAAAATAGACGACCAGTGCATCATAGACGTTCCACAGCTCAAGTTTTGTCCATGAGTGTAAGTACTCAGGAAATACGTAATAAACTGAAATTTCTATTCGAAGATATCATAGCCATATCATCATAAAAGAAGGGGAATGTTTGGAAAAAATGGTTATTTAAGGGATGGTAGACTTACGTTCATTTACGATCCACTGCTCAGACCATCTCCCTACAGTATAGATCTTTCCTGTCTTGTTGTTTGCTACACAGACAGCAGCGTCGCGTTCACACCCCCGCTTGTGGTTGATCTCTCCACATGGATTAATCCAGTATCTGTACATCACACACACTTATCTCGCTATATGTTGTGTACACACATGTATACGTCACTCATGGATAAAACTTAAGGAAGTTGATAGTGTTTGATGTAGACCATCATCTATTGTATATATTCAGTGTATTTGTATATAAAAATAATAAACAGTTACTACACCTATCCCCCGATTTACACGGTACTTTTTTTACACGTTTTCGCTTTTACACGGTTTTCCAAATAAGTTTTTGTTTTTATCGCACTATACTAAATGCTACTGTGATTGAACACATGCGCTGTGTACACATCTCACGAGGAATCCCGAGCTTATGTGCTGACTACATATTTTAACCTGTCAATGCATTTTATTTTTATTTCTGTGTACACCTATCCCCCGATTTTACACGTTTTTCTCAGGAACGTATCTACCGTGTAAATCGGGGATAGGTGTATATATACAATTAAAGAATATATAGAAATAATAAAAGATATAAATAATAGTTAAGTATTAAGATTCATTTTTTTATATACACTTCTGTAGAAATCTTTACAATACCCGAAATCTAGAGAGAGAATATAAAAAAAAAAAAAAAGAAACTTATCCTCTTGGAATCCATTTTTTATTATTGTTTATATTTCGGAGGATTTTATATTTCAAATTCTATATACAGTTACGAGCGTCATCATCTCTGTCACCGTTTGCTTTTTTTTTTGGAATGGCGCTCTCCTATTGGTTGGCTACGATCACGCCACCACTACACGAGACACTTTGTTTTTGACTTTGTCCCCCCCCCCCCAATCGCTTTTTGGTTTTTGTAACTATTGTGTTGGAGCGGGTTGCTCCTTAAATAAATGCATATATTAGTTAATAACTAAATGGAATCCTCTCTTTCATTTTCCCAGTAAGAGACGCCTACGGAAGCCAACAGTACATAGACAGATAAAGCACATAGGCTATAGTTATTAACTAATATATGCATTTATTTAAGGCGCCAATATATAATTGTAACAAATAGTATTTGAAAAAAAACATTCAATCGGGTAAAACACGGGCATTGCCCGGGTCATTCGGCTAGTATAATATAGTTGTAAATTTTGCCTGGAAGATGTTGATCTATAAAAATGAAGGCAACATATCTTGTAAATATAGACGCAAGCACTATTTGACCATCTTCACATACTAGCGGAGTGGGTCGGAGCTTGCCATGAATTAACAAGGACCATTATAACGAAACCATGGTCTCCAAGTGGAGCTTTCAATTTACCAAAGCTGAACTTGTGGCTTTGTCACCAACTTGAGTGCGCTAGTTATAGGAGATGGTCAACAGATGGTGCTTAGTTTGCGCGTCTATTTTAACGGGAGAGGTGAACTTTATTTATTTATGGTTTAATGACGAACTACTTATGTTTCGTGAAAGATCTTTTTAGCTATATAGATACAATATTCACAAACCACTCATGTTTCGCGAAAGATCCGTTTAGCTATAAAGATACAATGTTCACAAACTACTTGTGTTTCGCGAAAGATTCGTTTAGCTATCATGATATGTTATTCACAAACACAAACCACTTGTGTGTTTCGCGAAAGATGCGTTTAGCTATATAGATACAATGTTCACAAACTACTTGTGTTTCGCGAAAGATGCATTCAGCTATCTTGATATGCTATTCACAAATTACTTGTGTTTCGAGACAGATCCATTAAGCTATCTAGCTACAATATTCCAATAAGAACAACTTACTGATTTCCCTCAGTATCCGTGTAGTTCCAGTCTTTATGAGCGATGGAAAGTCTTGTCAGATCGTATTCAATCCCATTCGCCACAAACTGACAAGTTGGTTCTTTATGGACACAGGTATGGATAGTCCTCCATTCGAATATGACATTGCAGTCAGATTCCTAAGACATCCACCATATTCATACAACATATACGATTCCATACAGAACATAATCTTACCTCTTTGATAACAGGATTGCCATAGCCAGCTTTACGGTCGCAGATAAAGTTGATTACTGCTTCCGTCTTATCAGATTGGCAATTTTCACCACTACCATAGGATAAGGTTAAGTTTTGCTTATCTGTAATGATGCTAAGGTTTTTGTAAGGACCATAGGAAATCTCTTTATCTCCTGAAACTTTGCAGATCCCTGAAGTTCCGCAGACACTGTCGGATTTCTGAGCAGCTGGTCCGCAGATGTTGATGAGGTAGTTGTCACTTTTCGTCTTGTTACTGGGAACCTACGCAAAAAGATAAGTTAGAAACCTTTAAAAATGACAATTCTTCCTTGACAATAAACGTGAAATTATCTTTCTATTTACAGCCGTTTTCAAAATTTGGTAATTTCAGTAAACTTGGTGCTCTTAATCTATTTTGAGTCAAATATTTCCGTTATAATCTATATTTTGAACAGTATGGCCAAACGTATACGGTATTTATTGGGTCATATTATGTAGTCAAAATAAACAAAGTATACAAACAAACTCACATGATGTAGAAAATGTTCATGGTATTGCCAAACTTACACAATGTAGCCAAAACTTGCACAGTATAGCTAAATTTACACAATGTAGCCAAAACTTATAGGATATAGACTAAACTTACACGGTATAGCTAAACTTATATACACGATATAGCCTAAACTTCATAGTATAGACTTACAGAATTTAGATAAACTTACACAATGTAGCCAACACTTACAGAATTTAGACAAACTTACACAATGTAGCCAAAACTTAAAGGGTATAGCTAAACTTACATGATGCAGCCAAAACATATAGGGTATAGACTAAACTTACACGGTATAGCTAAACTTATATACACGATATAGCCTAAACTTCATGGTATAGCTAAACTTATACGATGTAGCCAACACTTACAGAATTTAGATAAACTTACACAATGTAGCCAAAGATGATAGAGTACAGCTAAACTTACAAGATGTATCCAAAACCTACACGGTATAGCTAAACTTACACGATGTAGCTAAAACTTACAGGATATAGCTAAACTTACACGATGTAGCTAAAACTTACAGGATATAGCTAAATTTACACGATGTAGCCAAAACTTACAGTATATAGCTGAACTTACACGATGTAGCTAAAACTTACAGGATATAGCTAAATTTACACGATGCAGCTAAAACTTACAGGATATAGCTGAACTTACACGATGTAGCTAAAACTTACAGGATATAACTAAACTTACACGATGTATCCAAAACTTACAGGCTATAGATAAACTTACAGAGTGTATCCAAACTAACACGATGTAAACAAGGGTAAAAACAAACTCATATGATTTAGATATAACATCACAAACAGTATGACCAAACTTCCAATGTATAAATAAATTTACACGATAGGGCAAGCAAAACTCGCACGGTATTGATAAATAAACTCATACTGTAGAAATAAACATACATGAGGCACAAAAGAGACTTCATTGAAGAGCAGAATTTGCAATGTATTATATAAAAAACCTATACACGTTTCATCTTTCAAGAATTCTACAAACTTGGGAGAAATATATGAGTGTTGGGTTTTTCTCTTGCTTCTTTCAATGCTATAGACCCATGAACCTACACGAAAGAAAGAAGAAAATATGTGCAATGTATTTTGGTCTTGCTTCTCTCTCTCTGTCAAGAAATCCACAAAAAAAGTGGAAGAAATATATAAGTTGGGTTTTTCTCTGGCTTACATCAATGCTATATTCAGATTTGGATGAGGTTTCGCTTCTCTAATTTCTTAAATACTTGTAGGGAACAATATATCCTGATTATTTAACGTTTTCACTATTGAAATATCATGTCCTATTGAGATGAATGCCTTAAAATTGAATTACTAAGGTTCAATGCGCGCGCGAGGCTTAAAGTGGATTGTGGGGTGGAATTTCTGTTTATATAATCTCTGAATAATTGTTGAATGCAATTCTGAATATCCCCTTAAATAGATAAAAAGAGTTATTAATTGAGAGGGCTTGGCTTATCAGTGGTAAACCCTCTCAGAGGTTTCGCCAAATTAATCTCCAGACCGTTTTACTATTGTATATTGATATGATCTTCATATATCCCTTGCATTTTTACTAAGGAAGGCGAGTTAGAGTGTTTAGGTAATCTATGGACATAAGTTTATTGAATTGTATGCATATATATGATGTATGCATGTAAAGATGTATGCATATATATGATGTATGCATGTAAAGATGTATGCATATATATGATGTATGCATGTAAAGATGTAAAGATGTATGCATATATAGAGAGAGAGAGAGTTGCAAAAATTTCTAATACACATTCTCATATTATTTATCCCAAATTTTATCAATATTTATTTATGTTGAGAAAAATGCTCGCAGAGATTTCATACTTTGAGTTAAACTAATAATATGGCCTATTTTGGATTTGATTATAAGCAGCACAGAAGCGCGTAGCTGACTTGTGGAGTGTTTGAAAAAGATAAACAACCAGTCAGGAAAATATCGCGTTTAATTTGCTTTAAACACACCTTCTCAATATAAAATCCAAAATAGTCATATTAGTTATATTTAGCTAGGTAGTGTATACTTGGATTAAAAGGCAGTGTTGTTAACTACCCATCATGATTATAATGGCCACTACCTAATGTCTACTTGAAACAAATAAAAATAATTTAAAATATTAGTTTGTATTGGACTGCTATAAACCAGATTTGAAATTTCTATAAAATACTTGTATATTTAGTGTACTGTTTAATTTAAATTCTCAAAATGAATATTCAGAAAATGGTTACTTAAAAAAAAGGAAATTCTAATTTCTATTAATCTATATATATAAAATTGAATGTCTGTGTGTGTGTCTGTGTGTGTGTCTGTGTGTGTGTCCTCTATGGATTCGAAAACCATACATCCAATCGCCGTGAAATTTTGGGATATTATTAGGCGTATCCCCGGAAAGGTTAACGAAAAATAATATCTTGAATATCTTTAATATCCTTAGAGTTATTTGCAGATTTGTAGCTTTAACTCGCAAGCAGCGCCACCATTGAGACGGAGATAGGCTTTTTCAAGAGGGGGAGTAATGTTAGGAGAGAGGAGCGCGTCTCGAGGCGGGTGCTCACGTGTCACTGTTAAAAACCTATTTGTTTTGGCTACATCTTTTCCCGTGGACTTAACGATAACTTTTCTAAAACTTATTTCAAATTTCATGTATAAATATTTTTACATCATTTAGTTTAGTATAATTATTTACTATAATTTCCTATCGTTCAATTATTATACTTTTTGTTCTTAAAGCTTATTTAAGACAATAATCTTTAATTAGAAAGTGCTTTGCCAAAAGTTTGGAGTAGGCAGACCCCGTGCGAGAATGGATTCGCCCGGCCGCCGGCCGACAGTCAAAGTACCCACCGACCAATCAGGGCAGAGTTGGTGACACAGCTATGCCAAGTAGACAAGAAAAAAAGCCTCGCGGGAGCTTGCCCAAGATGACCTCCGGGAACTTCGTCCATCTTCCATAAACGACCATGAATTTATTCAACCTTATCGAGTATTTTTCAAGGGACCGGGAAAAAATGTTCACTAGATAAAACGATGATTTTGTAATGTAGAAAATTAGGAAAGACAAAATTCAGAATGACACGGCACACAGGGACCGGGAAAAAATGATCACTTTATCAGTTTCAAATTATCAAAATATATCTATTTCTTTTTATAAGTCTATAGAGAATTGTTTTAACAAATGTTCGTTAGACAGACCTTTACTCGGGTACCGATAAATATTGAATTTATTCAACTTATCGAGTATTTTTTCAAGGGACCGGGAAAAAATGTTCACTTTATCGAGAGATTCGTTAGACAAACCTTTACTCGGGTAAAACACGGGCAAATGTTCGTTAGACAAACCTTTACTCGGGTAAAACCTCGGGCGAAGCCGGGTACGTCCGCTAGTATTAGATAAACCTTTTGAATAATGCAGGATAAATGTTATGAAATAGAGTTTGAGAATAAGGAATAAGTGGTAAAACAATGCATTCCGTCATATTTCATATGTGTTAAACGTCCTCATTGATGTTCTTAGGCTGATTTTCTTTTTTTTTCCACAAGTCAATCATTTATTTAAAAAAATGCATCAAATTATGGATATAATGAGAATGCATATGAATTTCCCATATTCTATTAATATTTATCAAGTTAGTTTTTCCTGAATAAATGTATTCCACAAATTGAATTTATTATTATATTGAGAAATTTTCAGTTATAAAATATAAATTAGGTTTCCTGGGTCACCTCGCTCCAACAATGGGGACTTTAGATAAAATATTTTTACTCTAGGTAGGATGTCTAGGAGCCTGGCAGGGCTGATTTAATCGGACTCGGCCAAGTAATCTCTAAAAGAGGGTGGAGGCTGACTTGAGCGAGCCCGATGTTGGAGCTCTGTTAGAAGAGTGGTATAGGCCTACTGGGGAACCCGCCACTATAAACAAAGGGTAACGCGCCAACGGCAGTACCTCCTGGGTGGTGTGGAAATTATGCCTAAAATAATAAAAGAAATGATAAATAAATGCACACAAATGAATAAACTTCAATAAAATTAAAGAGTCTACAAAGTTTATAATGAATATTTATTTCCTATCTATAAAATATGCTCCTAGACATTAAAGATCACCATTGTGTAATAAAACCTTTTAGTCAATTGGCCAACACTTCTTGTATTTCTCTTGATATAAAAAAATGCTCTACAATATCAATTTCCAAGTTTGGAGATGTCCGAGCATAGTGAGATGATCAAATCTCTTCAGATTTCACAGGTCTTGAGGGAGTGTGTCCTAACATTGGATCGTGATTCAATAGAAAACCGTTGCTAAAGCCTATAGTTATGTCCTCAGTGTGGACGAGCATATTATTTGGCTCGCAAATAAAACAATGTGTTTTAAATAAGAGAAGCGTCTCTTGGAAAGAAAAATTGTTATTTTATTATTTCAGGAACCAGCAGAAGATAAGCTGTATATAATAACTGTATGTAATTAACTCTAACAACCTTGTCATTAGAGAATTGATTGCCTTAGAAAGGCCGAGTGTTTTCTAGTTGAAATATTGAAATAAAGATAATATTTTAGTGTGTGTTTGTGTTCCAAGATACACATATTTTTTATTGAAATTTGATTTTTATGGATAGAGATATTTTTGAAAAAATAAACAATGCCTATCCAGCTGTGTACCCGCGGACTCGCGTGCTCATTCAATAGCATCAGAAGAGGGAAAGCGATGAACTCTCTCTTTTATAATTTTACGCATTTATTTTTGGTGCAAACTAGGTAAAATAATGGGTTATTTGAGAATATTGGTGAAGAATGAACTAAAAGTAAATATTAGATAAAGAAAAATTGATTGAGTATATTTATAAAGAACAGTATAATGGCAAAGTGTCGTGACAAGAGCCGCGTATCAAGAAATAATAAAGTATCCAGCGCCAACATGTCAGGATGGACAAGGACATTGATACTTATATGATATGACCAAAATTGCAAGGCATAGCATATGGCGAATACAAGTCTACGAGAAATGGCCGTACTTACACGATAGACAATGGTGAATTCAAGTTTATAAGACGTTGCCGATATTACTCGATATGACCAAAGGTACAAGGTATAGACAATAGTGAATTTTCTGTACTTACACAATAGAGTAAAAAAAAAAGATATTCATTGTGAGAATATAATTGTAATTTTAACAATATAGTCATAATTACAAGGCATAATAGACAAGGGTGAATACAAGTGTTAAATAAATGGTCCTACTTACACGATATAGTTCAACTTTCAAGGCATAATATACAATGGTGAATACAAGTTTATAAGAAATTGCCGGTATTACTCGATATGACCAAATCACAAGGCATAGACAATGGTGAATACAAGTCTATAAGAAATGGTTGTACTTTCAAGATATAACCATATTTATAAGGCATAGACAATGTCGAATACAAGTTTACAAGAATTGGCTGTACTTACACGATATGGTTTGGCGCTATCCCGTTTCAGAGGATTCATATCGATGACTTGTTCAGAATATGGATCGAAGTATCTGCAGTTATCATCTCCACTGATATCCTTCTGGGCTTTCTCAATTTCTGCTTTGGAGCAGACATAGGCTGTGGGCCATAGGAACTGATAATTGCATCTGAGGTCCATGTGTTCTTTTAGTAGGGGCACACCCTACACAAATTTCACCAACCTCTATAATCACCAATTTGACTCCACAAATTTATTAAAGAGTTTAATGATTTTAATAAAGATTAAGCATATACATAAGATAATCAGAACATTCATCATGACAATTGAAAAATAATATATAAGATAGTGTAACCACGTTACCCTGTTTTTCCTTTTGAATCTTACAACGTGGCTATATGATGTCATATAAGATAGTATTAAATAAGATAAAAGAATAATCAATGTGTATATATGGTAATATGTATTTTATAGTTTTTTTTTCAATGAAATGGTAACTTGAATTCTGTAACTTTTGTCCATACCAAAAAAAACAGCGATTAAACATAGATGAAAATTCACGACATTTTGCTTAAGATGTCAAATTCCCAATAAATAATAGAATTTTGTATCCTTAAAAATAATTTCTCTAGATATATCAAGAAAATGGGTTGGCCAATATAAGGGAACAGGCTAAATCAATGTTTAGTTGGTTTCTTTTCCACTAGATGGCGCTTTGTCATCTAAAAAGCATATGTGCTCCTAGTCAGGATATGCCTTATTTATTTTTAATATATATGTGTGTGTGTATGAAAAATAGAGAAAAAAATAGAAAAAAAGGTTAGGTGTTGATATCCCTATATATATAAAAGTAAATGTATGTATGTGTGTTTCTATGTCGGCTATACACGTCCACAATACGTAACTAATCTGACTGAAATTTTAACAGTATATATATTTGAATCTGGAAAAACTTATAGTGAAAATTTCAGGTCTCTATCCCGAATATACTTCGAGTTATTTACAAATTGCGTTGCAAATTTGCCCTTTCACTCGCAAGCAGCGCCTCTAGCGGTGAAGATGGGAATTAATATCAGCTGACCTAATGTACATGTAAAACGTGTTTTAACAGGACATAGAGAAAAATCTAGAAGATATATTTTTCGCATTTTTAGGCAAGAAAAATTGAAATTTACAGGTTCTGGGCATTATATATATATAATGTTGTTATATAAAAGTTGTTTTTTAGTCAGAAAATGATGATGATAATATTGCTGTATTATGTTTGATTATCAGATACAAAATTATATCGGGGAAAATTCCAAAAAGCAGAGACCACGGGTGAAACCAGTTCATTTTTTTGTACGCAGGAACAAAATTCTAACAGAAAAACATTCATTCGAGCAGAAAACAAAAGCCAGATCATCTTTCTATAAAAATATCGCTTCTCAGACACAAAGTTTGGAGCGGGACGTTTCACAAAAGTGACATCCACGGTGCCAATTTATAATTGTAACGAATAGTATCTGAATAAAAACATTTAATCGGGTAAAACCCGGGCGTTGCCCGGGTCATTCGGCTAGTGTTTGATAAATAAAAAAAAGGCATACGAGTATCTTGACCGCTCACCTGAGCATTTTTAGATACTAAAAGGCCATCTAGTTGAAGAAAAATCAACTAAACGTTGATTTAACTTGTTAAATGATATTTGGCCAATCCATTTTATTGATAAACCAAGAAAGGCCAACCACATACGTGTTTAATAAATACTTTGGTACAAAAACAACTGTTTCCCAGTGTAATTAAAAGAAGAGGTGCATATTTTGGTGTATAAATGCTATATTTGGATATTGTTCCTATCAAAACATAGCCTTCTATAAAAAAAAGAATAAAAAATTTATAAACTCGATCATTCTTACCTTTCCAGACAAAGGATCGCACTTGAACTCAATACTAATAGAGTAGGTCGCATCAGGTTTGTAGATGCACTCCGTCTTGGATGTATATTCCAAAGTTGGGTTGGTAGCGTTGGAGATACTTCTGGAGGTATCCACAAGTCCGATAGTCTAAACACAGTTTTACATTTAGTAAATAATCTACTTATAAACACCATAAACATAGTTCTGTCTACATAATGTCGGTGGGCGAGTGGTAACACCCTCGATTCCCGACAGTCATTAACCAGGATTGAATACCGCGTTAAAAATTTGTTTAATATGTGAATAACTTTCACATTTTATTCACTGTTTCAATTATCATGAACTAGGTTGCTCTTGTTGAGCGGTACCTATTAATGTGATTTTGAACTTGAACTTGAGTTTTGTCTATTCGGATGCTACACTATCTTGTGAATTTCACTTATTTGGAAAAAAAAGGTAGATAATGCGTTTTCTATTTTAATACTATTTTACTTTAATTTATATGTGTCTTCCCCAAATAATAGAGAAAGACCCCTATAAATAAATAAAAAGAAATAAAAACTATACACCATCTATTGACCGCCTCTGAAATCTAGGATACTCGAATTTTGAATTTGAAAAATATAGTGTTGTGACTATTATAAGGCGACCAAGTCAAAGTCGTCAATTTAAATAGAGTGATTGATTGAAAAATATATATTTTACTCCTTACACATCAACAGTTTCCAAAGAGAAAATTTTGACTTTTTGTGGAATATAGTTGTCTTTCAGTGGGTTGCCTAGATATTTTCACCGCTATACACTCATGGACCAAACTTAAGGAAGTTGTACCTTGTAGTATGTATACCTGGATTCAGACAATAACTCTGAAATATATTACAGTGACCTTTATTGAAGACACACGAGACAGTGTGTAAACAAAATTGCCTCTGTCTCCTTCAAAGAAAAAAATAAATAAAAAACAGACAAATTGCGACATAAAATACTTTCCACTACCTTAAATGTTATCCATGAGTGTATTTGTAACATATTTTGCCATTATAAAAAACTATACTAAGAATAAATAGTACAAATTGATCATTTATAGATATGATATTCGATCAATAGATGTTGACTCACCTCAGTTTTATTCAGTGGCTTGTTATAGACACAAGCTATAGCCTTGTCATCACAAGTCTCCATGCCATTCTTTCTAAGAATCGGTGCGCATAGATTGAGAGCGTAGATGGTATTCATCCCATCATCATGGTTGATAGCTAGGTAGTTTCTGTGCACCTGGCGGATAGGTGACAGGTCGTAGCTGTTTCCCTTGGAGTCGGTGACAATGCAGGAGGACTGGACACACATGCTGTTGAGCTACCTATCAACCAAAGACAAAAGAACTAGAGCTTTAATTGAACTCTTCTGATATCTGGTCTTCTATATTTATCAATATCAAATTGACAGAAAAAGACTCTGATGGTGGAATGGTATACATTATCGAATTTTGAAAACCATGACTCAGGATCGAATCCCGATTAGTCTAGATTATTCCGCTTTGAAACACGAGGATTGACAGACCCCTCTAGACAGATCTCCCCTGACCGGTGTTGGCTTCACTGGATCTCTCGCCATTTCTGTGGTGACATCCAACATGCCTCGTCCTTTGGTGTAATCCTATTAACGCCTGAACCCACTCTAAATATTGTGGCCACCACGACTGCAACCAACATGCCACACTACAGTTATCCAACAGGATAACAACACAACTACATTACTACATATATATATGTCAGTATATGTATATATGTTTGTCGGAAAGAAAATTTGAAATTGACCAAGTTCTGCACAAAAATAGTTGTTTTTTAGTCAGAAAATGGTTATGACAATATTGCTGTTTCATGTTTGATTGTCAGATACAAAATTATTTTGGGGATTTTTTTAATCTATAATATATAAATGTCAATGTATTATTTATATAAATCCTTATATATAAAATTCCTAAAAAATTATCAGCAAATATCCACTCTCTACTGAATCGATTTTTATAAAGATGTGAGTGTAAAGACAGTTTAAAAAGAAATTTTACCTGGTTGGAATTAGTCTTCTCATTTGAAACAGTATTGCTGGACACAAAATTATTTTTTCAAAACCTTATATAACCATACACGCATTCTTATTAAAAACAAGAACATTAAGCCTCCAGGGAAAAGTTTCTTTTTCCCTGGAGGCTTAATGTTCTTTTAAAAGAAACTTTTCCCTGGAGGCTTAATGTTCTTTTAAAAGAAACTTTTCCCTGGAGGCTTAATGTTTTTTTTTAAAAGAAACTTTTCCCTGTAGGCTTAATGTTCTTTTAAAAGAAACTTTTCCTGGAGGCTTAATGTTCTTTTAAAAGAAACTTTTCCCTGGAGGCTTAATGTTCTTTTAAAAGAAACTTTTCCCTGGAGGCTTAATGTTCTTTAAAAGAAACTTTTCCCAGGAGGCTTAATGTTCTTTTAAAAGAAACTTTTCCCTGGAGGCTTAATGTTTTTTTTAAAAGAAACTTTTCCCTGGAGGCTTAATGTTCTTTTAAAATAAACTTTTCCCAGGAGGCTTAATGTTCTTTCAAAAGAAACTTTTCCCTGGAGGCTTAATGTTTTTTTTAAAAGAAACTTTTCCCTGGAGGCTTAATGTTTTATTAAAAGAAACTTTTCCCTGGAGGCTTAATGTTTTTTTTAAAGAAACTTTTCCCTGGAGGCTTAATGTTTTTTTAAAAAAACTTTTCCCTGGAGGCTTAATGTTTTTTTGAAAGAAACTTTTCCCTGGAGGCTTAATGTTCTTGTTTTAATATTGATTCAAGGGATTTTTTAGAATTATACACACATTCTATTAAAATAAATATATAAAACCACATATATAGTGAGTAGGAAAAAAATTGAGGGGTTGGTGGAAGGATGGTCTAAAACCGTTGGTTTTCGATCGCTACGACCCGAGTTCGAATCCCACTTTGGGAACTTTTTTCTGATTTAAAAAAATTCTCTAATGACTCCCGATTCTTGCAAAAGTCCAACCCCACCAGAAAGTGCAAGTAACCAAACAGGGCTCTGGCACATTAGTAAGTGCAAAGTCGAACTCTTTTCACATGTGGTGCACTTACAGTAAAAATTACTGTGTAATTACGATTCCCGCATTGGACACTTTTTTTCTAATTTAAAAAATAAAAATGCTCTAATGGCCCCTGATTCTTGCAAAAGTCCAACCCCACCAGCAAGTGCAAGTAACCAAACGATGCTCTGGTATATTTGTAAGTGCAAAGTCAACTGCTTTTGTGTAAACATGTGGTACACTTACAGTAAAAGCAGTCGCCAACCTTCTATCCACCATGATTATCATGGCCTGTACCACGTGTACTTGGGATAATCAAAAAAAAAAAAAAGCAAAATCATTGAAATGCTTTTGTGAATTCGTAAATGAGGCAAATTCATACAACCACTAACTGAATTGTGACAGATATCAGTAACTAGTAACTCATTAATAGTTAAACTTCCTACCATTTCACATGTTACAATATAAATATATTTTTTATTACTTTACCGATTAAACTAGTACTTTTGTTGTATCTTGCTATATATATAAAATACACTCATGGACAAAACTTAAGGTAGTGGAAAGTCTTTGAATATCGCCGGTATTCTGTGTTTTTTTAAGGAGACAAGCAATTTTGTTTACACTTTGTTATCTCGTGTGTCTTCAATAAAGGTCACTGTAATATCTTTCAGAGTTGTTGTCTGAATCCTGATATACATGCTAAAAGGCACAACTTCCTTAAGTTTTGTCCATGGGTATCTTTCAGAGTTATTGTCTCAATCCCGGTATACATGCTAAAAGGTACAACTTCCTTAAGTTTTGTCCATGGGTATCTTTCAGAGTTATTGTCTCAATCCCGGTATACATGCTAAAAGGTATAACTTTCTTAACTTTTGTCTATTATTTTGTTGGGCAAAAAAAAAAGCCTCTAGATATGTGTTTCTTAAATACAATTTCAATAACTCTAGCTTTTTTCGGGCTTTAACACCCTTCTTTAATTATAACATACGTCATAATTGAGAATACTACTGTAGAAGGATGCGTTAAAACTTGAAAGCTGGAGATATTAAAAATTGTATTCAAGAAACACTTTCTTAGATGATTTTTTTAACCCAATAAAACAATACACTCATAGAAAAAACTAAAGGAAGTTGTACCTTTAAGCATGCATATCGGGATTCAGACAATAACTCTGAAAGATATTACAGTGACCTTTATTGAAGACACACGAGATAACCAATATACACTTATAGACAAAACTTAATAAAGTTGTACCTTTTAGCATGTATATCAGTATTCAGACAATAACCCTGAAAGATTTTTATACACAGTGACCTTTATTGATGACACACGAGATAATCAAGTATAAACAAAATTACCCAAGTATAAACAAAATTTTCCCATCCCTGTACACTTTTATTTTTCCCTTTATCATTTTTAATCACAATTCATCCTTTCATAATTCATTCCTAAGGTTGGAAATAATCGTGTGTTGTTTCTCCTTAAAATAAATTTCGATTTTTCGTTTAAAAGAAACACATGCGAGATAATTTTCGAATGTCGTATAAACAAAATTGCCTCTGTCTCCTTAATAAAAGAAGACCGGCGATATTAAAAACGTTACACTTCCTTAAGTTTTGTCCATGAGTGTATTTTTAATATCAACACCTGACTATTTTTCTATATTTTGCCCTATTCTTTCGCAAACACACAAATATATATATACAGTAGAACCTCTCTGTAAAGGACACATAATTTCAAAGTTAAAGTGTCCTTTAGAGAGAGGTGTCCTCTTACCAGAGATTTGCTAAAAAGTAAAAATGGTTATATTGCAAATGAAAACTGTTCTTCGTAGAGAGGTGTCCTCTAGAGTGAGTGACCTTTCATATGTTTTGTGTATATGTAGGGGGAAAGGTTGTAAATTAAATTTGAAAAAATTAAGATTACTTACTTAAGGTAAACTGTTGGGGCAGCTGAGGCTGTCAAGACGAGAATGAACAAGAATCCAAAGATATTCAACACAGCCATCTTGATTTGACCATGTGTATGAACCAACTGATAGATTAAATCATGTTACACCATGATACTACTGGTATTTATCCATGTCATTGTCTGATGACTCATTTTGATTACAATACCAGCTACTCATTGTCAAAATCTATTAAATCATCTTATTTTTCTTGATTTTCTATTTGTAAATTGGTAAAGAACAATTTTGATTATAGATTATAGCTACAAGAAAATATGATGTTAACAACGCTTGTTACCTAAACGTCACACACTATTTATTTGGATTAGGTTTCATTACTTTGTAGCTATTTCTAAATTGGTTTATAGGTTCTCAAATTTCACAAACATAACTAGATATTTTATATTTATACAATAAATAAAAGCAATATAGGCTCGTGAATTTATATTTTGCAAATATAAAGAATTTTTTACTATCCTTACTGCGATGAAAATATTGGGAGGCTTGGCTTATCAGTGATAAATTCTCCCAGCAGCTTGGCCAATTTAATCTTCCAGACCAACTTTTAGAGCTCTAATACTGTATTAGACGATTCTACTTATATATGCATATATATATATAAGCTGTTGGGAGAATTTATCCCTGATGAGCCAAGCCTTCAATATTTTTTCATCCCAGTAATAATAGTAAAAAATTTCTTTATATTTGCAACATAGAAATTCGCGAGCCTATATTGATTTCATTTATTGTATAAATATATGCTACACTGAAGGGTGAAATATTAGAAATGGTATTTACAGCAAATCTATTTACTTTATGTTCATAGTTTTCTTGAATTCCATAACAACAACAACAAAAAAAAAAAGGCTTTTATTAGGGCCCATTGCCCTGTATGGATTCGCCATACAACAACAAAACAATACAGCAATTCCTCTCCCTTTCCCCTTGTGCACGCGAGTCTTTGTGTGAAAAGGGATTTATTTAGGCATCTGTTCTAAGAACACCAAAACTAAGATTCCATACTTCATTGTCGCATATATAAACAGAATCGCCAAATACAGTATCAAATCAATAGAAAAAAACCCTGTTAGATTTATAAATAAGTTAAAAAAAGCATCTAGGGCTGCCTATCTTTTATTACATGAATATAAAACGAGTTTTCGGGCTCATACGCCCTTCTACAGGAATTAACAAAATGACTGTCATTTGATAGTCATTTTGTCAATTCCTGTAGAAGGGCGTTTGAGACCGAAAACTCGTTTTATATTCATGTAATAAAAGATACGCAGCCCTAGATGCTTTGTTTAACTTATATACAGTATCAAATCTCTAAAAAAGAGGTCTAATAGATTAAATTGGCCAAACCGTTAGGAGGGTTAACCATTGATGAACCAAGAGTTTTCAATATTTATTATCCCAGTAAAGACAGTACAAATTTTGATCTATTTGATAAAGATAAATTTGTGCTTATATTAGTTTTATTTTATTCAAATAGATGGCGCGCGTTATTATGTCTTATAACTATTTAAAATTTAGGAAAAAGGCATCTCCTTATCGTACAATTGAAAGTTGCTGATGGCTTGCACCATCTATCGGAATAAATATAAACAAACTCGTTGATTTTTAATTAATCCAGAATTAGCCAAATACCCATTCTTGATTAATCAAGAAAAGCTAACCAAGGACCCTTTTCGGGCTGTTAGCCCTCATCAGCGTGGTGCAAGCTGTACCTCAACGACCAAAAAAAAAAAAAAAGGTCATTAAAGCATTCTGAAAAATCATGAAACGGGTAGTTTCATATTTAAAATTTGTTTTTATAAACTTTTAATTTTTTTTATTCAGATACATCATTACTTAACATACTTTCAGACTATCTAGAAACACGAAAATTTGTACAATTGCTTAATTCAAATGAAAATTTAAGCGTACAAAATTTCAAGCATCATGGTGATCTAGATGTGTTTGTTAAGTATAAATAAAGTTGAAGAGAGAGAGATTGAAACTGATTTATTTCAAAGTCCATATAAGATTATATAAGGTTAAATACAGAATAAATATAAATATGAATAAATATGATTATATAATGATAAATATATGAATAAATAGATGTAAATATAGATAAAGTAATTGATAAATAAATATATATATATATATATATATAGATATATAGTGTAGAAACTATATAACAAAATTATAACAGTGATTCTACTTTTAAAACTTAAGGAGCAAACTGATAATAATGATAACTTATATCAATTAGATTTGATTAGATTAGCAAGCTAAATCTAAATTAATTATAATAATAAATAGTTATTTAATTTTATAGTCCAGTTTTGTATTAAGATTATCTTCATTATTATGATCATTTAAATTCAAATTATAAAATTTGTAAAATGTTATTAATTTGTAGATAGAGAGCGAAAAAAAAATCCTTTACTTCTAATACATCATCAAGTTAATTATATATTTATAATCAATAACAATAAAAATTAACAGCGTAACGTCTTTTGCATCGGCTTTTACACGTCATTTAGACATACTCTAATCCTATATATAGAATAATCGAAGTGAGAATATATATAATAGTTAGAAAAAAGAGAGAAAGACAGAACCATGCACTTTTAATCAAATTAATAATAAGGAAAAAAAAAAAGGTTTGTAAAGAAGGTAGATAAGATTGTTAGTATATATATATATATTTTTATAATTTTATATTTTATCCTTTTTTTTTTTTAAGATTTTTTAAGGTTTTTTTTATTTTATAATATGATTATAAATAGTTGTATTTAGTAATATATCTATAGTATGAATTAACATTTGTTATAAGTTTGGATATTATGTTTTGAAACCCTAATGGTAGACCAGACATACACAAAAAACTTTAAATTGAAATAAATTGGAAAAAGAGATCTGCTGGACCGGGGATCTTCAGATAAAAGCCCAGCGACATTTCACCCCTTCTTTATTATGTCATAGATCTCTTTTAAACCGGATTTTATGTGTTAATATTAAGTTGTTTCATTGAAATATTTAAATGAACATATATAACAGATACAAGTGTTAACAAATTCAAACTGTAAACCTACCTCGACCGCGGCGTCCTCCATTGTGAATATCTATTTCTGGCTGACACATGTTGCGGGGGGGACATTTCAAATTTAGACCATTTATTCAGAATTTTTTTAACAACAAGAAAATTAAAGAAGAAAGGAAAAATAGTTAAGGGAAGAAAGCTGAATTTCATAATCTTTACAGCTAGTTATATCAAAATAACTGATTCAACACTTATTCATCTTTTAATATTCCTTTAAAAAGGCAAATTATAAGAGTTTAATAAAGCTATTAATTGTGCAAATTCACCTTTATTTAACTTCCATTTTCCTCCCCAGAAATTGGAGATTAAACAAAATGAACTATATACTATAACACTTTAAAAATCTTGTGAAAAAATCTTTTAATCAGTTATTTAATCAAAGTTTAATTAACTGTTAAAGATTATAAATTTGTATTAGTTATTATTAAGAGAAATTATAGAAAGTTGATTTCATAAATGGATATTTCCATTTTTTTTTTTTTAAATATTTTATAATTGATATACTGTTGAAATATTTTACTTGTCTGATACTAAATTTGTTTTTAATAAATTCCATGTTTAAATTTTTAACATCTTCTATGAAATTATCTAATATATTATTTATTCTATAAAATCTTAGAAACTGACCATAATATATACCCTTACAGCAATTTAATGATATATTAGAATTCATATTACAGTATTTTATAATATTGAAATTATAATTACTCTTTTTATTATAAACTCTAACAGCACTATTTGTAAGGTCTATATTCAAGTCTAAAAAGTTAACTTTTTTGTTTCTATAAATTTTTTCATTGTTCTTAAGTTTCAAGTATTTAGGATATATTTCAGGTATTAATTTTTTAAACTGTGGATTATTAAATATTATTATGTCATCTACATATCGGAATATTTGCCAATTAATATTATTTTGTAGAAAGTATTCTCTTTCGTACCAGAACAATATTAGATTGGATAATAAAGGACTAGAAGAGGTTCCCATGGGAACGCCTTCTGATTGAATATATATTTTATTTTTAAATTCTATATAGTTAAAATTTAAAAATGTTTCCAGTAGAGTTTTTGCTGTTTTAAGATCTAATTTAATTGTTTTATATCTGTTATGAATAATTTTAATGTAGAAAGTTTTGTCATTAATGAATTCATTAAATAAATTGGTTATTTTATTATTTAGATCTCTTAAATTTATTTTAGAATATAGGTCCTCAAAGTCAAATGTGTGTACTGTTTCAATGTTTGTCCAATTGTTCATTAAATAATTAATGATTTTTTTATTTGAGTCGATAATTTTATAATTATATTTATTAGTTAATTTATTTATAATAAATTGTAGTGTTGAAGCTAATTGTATATCAATATTTTTTATGACTGAATTTATACCAGATGTGATTGTTCTGAAAGAGATAGGTTTTTTTGTGTAGTTTAGGAATTATATAGAACTTTGGTATGTTTGGATTTTTGTGGTTATTATAAATTTTTAGTGAATTTTCAACGTTTTTGATGTCTTTTTTGATTTTTGTGGCTGTAGTTATAGCAAAAGTGTATTTATGATTATTATCAATTTCCTTTTTTAGTATATCGTGGTATAGATTTTTACAAATTAAAGATAAGTTATTGGAACATTTATCTATAGGAGTGATAATATAGTCCTTCTGTAAATTAATTATATTTTCTTTAAAAGAAGGAATGTCTGAATTAGGTTTTGTGTATTTAAGTGTATTATTATAATAATTTATAATTTCCTTTTTAATATTATGTTTCCATTCCAGAAAAGTAAATTGTGGAATACTGTATTTTATACTAGTTTTATTTATGAAAATATCTATATCTTTTAATATAGATTTAATTGTATTATTATAATTGTGTTTAATTTGAGGTATATATTTATACCCTTTATTTAAAATTTCCTGATATTCTGGATTTAAAAAAGAAAAATTGCTAGTTAATATATGACCTGAGAACTTATATTTATCAATATAGTTGTTGCAATTACATTTATTTTTTTTTTAAATTTGCCAAATTATTAATAAATTGGTTATAATTGCAAACTAAATTAACTATATTTTTGTTGTATCTCCAGATTGTTTTGAAATTTAAATTTTTTATAGTGAAAAGATTATTGATGATTTGGTTATTAAAAATATCATTAAATTTAATATGATTAAATAAATTGTTATTAAATTTAATGATAATATTAATGTTATTAGTAGCTTGTTTAATTTTTCTGTATTTAAAGATGTCGTGTGTGATATCTATTAATCTGTTAGTCAGATTATGAATTTTAATATATTCTATGAGTTTGATAAATTTATTATTATTTAGTTTAAATAATGTTTTAATAAATTTATCGACGAAGTTGTTAGTGTACATTTGTTTTGGGTCCAGTAATTCTTCAAATTCAATGTAACCTAATTTATTGGTAGTTTTACCTCTAGTTTTATTAGGTTTAGTTTTAAATTCATTTTTTTTTGTATTTGCAGCTGATTTCATAGGTTGAAATTTCTTCTGTTTGTGGTTTGTATGTGTAGTTTAATTCGTCGTTAAGTCCATAAGGGAATAATGTGTTGTGTTTATAAATGTAGTTGTTTTCTAATAATAGTCGTTGTTTTTTGTTTTGACATATGTCTAGTATTTCTATCTTAAAGTTGTTAAAAGTATGTAATTGATTGTGTTCTTTCATATATATATTACCAATTGATTTTTTAGCGTGGTTTCTATGTAGGTTTATTCGTATATTTAATGGATTACAAGTTTGTCCTATATATGATAGTTGACAAATTTGTCATGTTAATTTATAAATAGTATTCACTAATTTACAACTAGTTGTTTGAAAAGTGTCATGGTTCTTAAGAGAGGGACAAGTTTGACAATTTTTTCTTAGGCAATTCTTAGCGAGTTTAAATTAACATAAAAGAGGTGCTAACACTAATATGTTTGTAGTTTTTTTTAGTTTTTTAGTTTGTTATTCTTATGAATTTTTAAATATATTTTTCTTAATTGTTTTTGTGGTGATAAAATTTGTAATAAATTGAATAATTAATCTATAAATATATAGATATTACTGTTTGTTATCTGTTATATTTTAAAGAATAACTAATAAAAAACATCTTTAAAAGTGAAGAGATAAAAGTGAAAGAATTCAGTAGCAACTACCTCAATCAAACATCTCAAATTACTGCAAAATATAAACATTATTTCAAATCACCAATTAATCAATCTTGTTTAACATAACTTAGGTACAAATATTTTTTCATATATTTATATAAATGGCTGGGAGGAAGGGAGAGGGGTAGTATCTTAGAAGTATATATAAAAGAGGTTTTTTAATATTATTAGGGTAATAAAGAGAAGTTAAAAAAAGAAGGAACAGGTAAACTTATTTGTAGTGAAGAGGAGAGATAAAAATGAAAGAATTCAGTAGCAACTAACTATACCTCAATCAATCTTGTTTAACACAACTTTGGTACAAATATTTTCTCTTTTTTTTTTTTTTCATATATTTATTTAAATGGGTGGAAGTGAGAGGGGTATCTTAAAATTATATTTAAAAGATGTTTTTTCAATAATTATAAGGGTATATAAAAAAGAAAGGTTAAAAAAAAGGAAAAGATAAGGAACAGGTAAGCTTATTCGTAGTGAAGAGATAAAAATGAAAGAATTCAGTAGCAACTACCTCAATAATCTGAAATTACTGAAAATATAAACATTATTTCAAATCAATCTTGTTTAACACAACTTTGGTACAAATATTCTGGGAGGGGTATCTTAAAGTATATTTAAAAGATGTTTTTAAAATAATTATAAGGGGGGGTAATAAAGAGTTTAAAAAAAGGAAGGAAAAAGATAAGGAATGGGGGAATAGGTAAACTTATTCATAATGAAGAGGAGAGGTAAAATGAAAGAATTGGTAGAAAATACCTCAATTATCTCAAATTACTGAGAATATTAAATCAATCAATCTTGTTTAACACAACTTTGGTACAAATATTCTTTCATATATTTATAAATGGCTGGTGGAAGGAAAAAGTAATCTAAAAAGTAATATATAAAAAGATGTTTTTAAAATTATTATAAGGGTAATAAAGAGGAGTTAAAAAAAAAGAAGGAAAAGGAACAGGTAAGCTTATTTGTAGTGAAGAAGAGGGATAAAAAATGAAAGAATTCAGTAGCAACTAACTACCTCAATCAACCTTATTTAACATAACTTTGGTAAAAATATTCCTTTTTTTCATATATTTATAAATGGGTGGGTGGAAGGGAAGGGTTATCTAAAAGTATTTAAAAGAGAATTTCATTATTAAAAGGGTTATATAGAGAGGGGGGGGGGGGGGGGGGGGGGGGGGGTAAACAAAAAAACAAAGGGAAATAGATAATCTTATTCATAGTATTTATAAGAGGAGGGTAGAGATTTTTAAAAAAAGTAAAGAAAGAATTCCATAAAAAAAACTAATTCAATCTGTATCGTTCCAATTTTAGTATATGTACCGCCGAACAAGCGTGTAGAGAGAGAGAGAGAGAGAGAGAGAGGGAGAGATTGAGATTGAATCAAATTATATTACAACGTTCATAAAATATTATGGTGACAGATGAAAACTAATAATAACAACGAGGATGAATATACATAATGAAATCTATACAGGCTTCATTGGTTTAGATCAAGGGCTACAAGACATCCTGAATTCGGCCCTTGGTTATAAATGGGTCTTTGGCCCCAACATGTTCAGAGAGAGAGAGATTGAGATTGAAACTGATTTATTATAACGTCCATATAAGATTATATAAGATTAAATACAGATTAAATAAAAATATGAATAAATAAGATTATATAATGAAAAATACAAGAATAAATAGATATGAATATATAAAGCAATTGATAAATATACATATATATAAAATATATACAAGGTCTTCATTGGTGGCGCCCACCGCGAGAAAGACTCCGCCACCGATGGACTGCGAGAGTTCTTTCCCACAGGGTGGGCAGGTCGATGTGTTGGCTGGCATTACCCAACTCAAGACCAAGATGGTACTTGTAGATGGTAGCCTTCGCCACACTTGTTAGCTTCACTGCCTCGGGATGGAGGCCGACGCCGAAGAGCCAGGCCTGCAGATCCGGGGGCAAGTCGCAGGAAGCGAACACTTCCCGGAGCAGGGTTCGCACGGCTCGGCAACTCCAATATCTGTGGGCCAGCGACCCGTCGCTGGACCCACAGGCGGCACAGTTGGCACGCCTCGAGGCAGGATGGTCAGGATGTGGTAGGGCATGGAGGGCCAGCCGTAGGGCGACATCTGCGTCGTGCCCCGAGAAGCAGTTCCGACGCAGGTCGGCCCAGGGGATGGAGCGGGGCACATCCACGGTGGGGGTCCACCGGGCAGCCAGCTCTGCAGTAGGATGGGCCTGGAGCCGTGCCGAGTCCAATGCCCGGCGCGCCCTCTGGCTGGGTAGGCGGGTGATGGGGGTCGCTGATCCCCGCAGGACGATGGTCTCCGCCTCGTACTCCGCATGATAGCTGGAGCTGGCGTTTTCCCGCAGGAGACGTTGGCAGAAGGCCCCCAGGTGCTGCGCATCTAGGAGCGCGGCCCGCGTTGAGCGCGCAAGTGCAGGGGCGCCATCGGAGAAGTCCCCGACAGTCGCCTGTAGCCAGCGCTCGGGAGCCAGCAGGTCTGGCGGCCGCAAGAACCTGTTGTCACCTCGAAGACGCAGGGACCTCAGGCTGGCGGGATGAAGAACCCGGTGGTCAAGCTCGAGGACGCTGGACGCGGCCTCCCACAGGCTCAGTAGTCTCCTCCTCCTAGGCGAGTGCTAGACGTCAGGTGCCGGCGGTGTCAGCCACGCCCGGCTGCGGACCAGCCAAGAGTAGCCGTTGGCGGCTCCGCGAAGAGAGGCCTGGACCCCCTTCAGGCAGGCGAGCCGAAGCTGGCCCGTGATGTCAAGCAGGCCGACGCCACCATCGGAGACTGGACGAGCCAGAATGCGCCCGGGGAGCCACGAGACTCGGCTCGTACCCCACACGAAGCGCGCCAACCGCGCCTGCAGCCGGCCGACGGTGGTTTCAGGTGGAAGGTAGCCATGGAGGTGGTGCAGGATGGAACCCAGGACCAGGCTGTTGGCCGCGCGAGCACGACCCACCAGCGACAGTCCGCGGGTGAAGGGCGACCACCTCGCGATGGCTCGCTCCAGCAGCCCCATCAGGTGTGAGGCCTGGGAGGCGACGGTGTTCCTGGTGGTGATGGTGCAGCCTAGGACGGTCAGCGACTCGGACGTCCAGGAGATTCCCAGAGGAGAATCCGTCCGGTGCTTCCAGGAACCGCACCAGAGCCCGCAGCTCTTCTTGAAGTTGATAGCCACCCCTGAGGACATGCGGAACTCTTCAAAGATCAGGGGCACGAGCTCAAACTGAGCGTCGTCCCTGATGAAGAGTACGATGTCGTCCGCATAGGCGACCACGTTGCCGCGGCCCAAGGTCCTCTCGAGGCGGCGTAGCAAAGGTCCAACTCCGATGCTGAAGAGCGCGGCGCTGAGACGGCAGCCCTGCCTCACCCCGTTGAGAAGCGGGAAGGCCTTGGTGTAGACATCTCCGACCCAGATGGAGGCGTCTGCTTCCCCGTAGAGGACAGCAATCCACCCTAGGAAGGTAGATGGTAGGCCCAGCTTCTCCAGCAGGGCGAACAGGTAGCTCCTGCTCAGGGTGTCGAAGGCCGACTTCAGGTCCAAAGAGATGACAGCCAGCGGCGTGTCATGTCTGGATGCCCCGGCGGCTTCGTCAGACACTCGCGCGATATTCCAGGAAGATGACCGTCCTGGAACGGCGTAGGTCTGACATTGGGGCACAAGGTCTGGCAGATGACGTCGCAGACGAGCCATGAGCACGCCGCTGAGGACCCTGTAGTCGGTCGTTGGCAGGCTGATTGGCCGGAATGCCTGTAGACCCGGACCACCGTGCACTTTCGGCAGCAAGATCACCTTGCTGCGCCTTGAGGATGGAGGTAAGGCCCCGCGGAGTCGAGAAGCCTCGAAGACTTGCCAAAGAACTTCGGCGAAGAAATCTTCAAAGGCTTTGACAAACTTGCAGGGGAGTCCGTCCCATCCCGATGCACGGCCATTTGGCAGGCGATGGATGGCTGCCGCTATCTGGTCGCGGGAGATGTCGGCGAGAAAGAGCTGGTCCCACTCGTCGAACTCCAGTGGAGTCACTTCAGCTAGGAAGTCGGCGATGGCTTCTTCCGAGCTTGGAGCCTGAGCGAAGCGACTGCTTAGGCGCTCCAGAAGGAAACGCCTAAGCTGGCCCCCGGAGATGGCGTTGCCGTCGTCGTCAGTGAAGGTGGAGGGAGAGCGGCGTCTGGCTCGGAGGGAACGCCCGAGGTCCGACAAGGAAGGATAGTCGGAGCGGGCAGTGTCGTCCTCCAGTCTCCGCCTCAGGAAGAGGCTTGCTCTCTCGATGTATCCACCGCCGGACTCGGCGACGGCAGGCGCGAGTGACCGTATCTCCGCGACCAGATTTGCCTTGATCCTGGTCCATTTTTCCCATAACATCGGAGGTGAAAGATTTGCTAGGTCTACCGATATTTCATCGATGAACGTTTCCATTCGATCGACAAAGAGGTCTGACCGTAGCAGCTTTCCGATGCAGGGAAGTCTTGTAGGAGCTGGGTCTCCTACTTGGATCAGGACGGCACGGTGGTCCGAGTAGGCATAGTCAACAGTTTGGTATTGGGTGACGCGGTCGCAGAAGCCTGATGGAAGTAGGATTCTGTCCAGACGACGCGCGTCGACCCGGCTTCCGATGGTGGCAACCCTGGTGTGCTCCAGTGCAGCATCGAAGAAGGTGGCGACGTCGACGAAGTCGGCTTGGTCCAGGAGCTCCGCGAGGGATTCTGCTGAACCTGATGCCAGGTCCTTCGCCGATTCCTCGGAGATGTTCAGGTCACCGAGGATCCACGCACCTTCTTCACGCGCCAAAGCTGCGATGATCTGGAGCTGGCGGCAGCGCTCTTCAGGAGCATGAGAGACGTGGGCGTTGACACACGTCACGGAAATTCCCCGGACGGTGAGGTCGATGACAGCCATCTTGCCAGGCCATAGGATCTGCTGCCGATGAACAACGACGCCGGCCGCGAAGACGCAGGCGAGGCCTGATCCCACGGTGGTCGTTGCGGGAGCAACAACGGCGCTGTAGCCTTGGCAGAGGTCTCCTACGTCGTCCAGGGACATGACGTTCGTCTCCTGCAGAAAGCAGATGTCGATCTCATGCTCCTTGAGAAAACAGCAGAGCTGAATTCTCCGGCGAAGAGCGGCGATGCCGCGCGTGTTCAGGGTTGCAACTCGGAAGTTCATTTAGGGTGTCGAGCAGAGTTTCTGGCGCGAGATAGCTTTTTATACAGGGTGTTGCTAGTGCCCCCTGTCAAAGCCATAAGCGCCGTGGCCATGGTGTCGATGGCCTTTCTCTGCTGGATGTTGGAGTTGGCCAGAAGTTTGTCCATGAGGCCATTATTAGTAATGGCTTGGAGGAGTTGTTCTCTCTCAAAGCCTACCTTCTGGACGCTGGCGATGGCCTCAGAAGCTTTGGCGTTCTTCATAAGAGCGTCCATTTGTTTCTGGGCCAAATTTCGCTTATCCTGGGATAGAGGAAGCTCCTGGGTGTTATATGGTGGGCTGGAACCCACGTTAGTCCGCTCATCTTCGTCGCTGGGTGGAGGGATTGCGACGGCTGTGGCGGTGGGGGGAAGAGGGATTTCAGCTGCTGATGTTGGCGCAGCTGCTGGTGAGGCTTGGGAGGAAGAGTCAAGCGGCTTGCTCCAGGCAATTGGGCGCGTAACAGGCGTCCGCTCAGGAAAAAGCAGCTTGTCTTCCGTCATGCCAGTCTTTTGTGGACAGTTGGCCCGCTTGTGTCCTTGCCTGTGGCAGAGGGAACAGCGGATCCCGTAGCTCACGTAGACTGACGAGATCATTCCCTTGGCCTTGATTTCCAGCCGGGCAGGAATCTGGGAGAGCCTAACTCCGTCGTGCAGAGTAATGAAGGCTTCCCGACGAGTGTCAGCCCAGCAGGAATTCTCCAGCTCCATCATCTGCTGGACAATGGAAGTTACACGGCCGTAGGGCCTGAGCGCCGCGATCAGGTCAGCGTCCGTTATAAAAAACAGTACGTTGCCCAAGGCGATACGCTCAGCCTTCTTCCTCAAGGGAAAGGCTCGAAGATTGGCACTTTCAATGACCAGGCCCTCCTCGATGAGCCTCTCGGCGAGCTTCACGCTGGAGAGAGCGACTATGATGTACCCCTCCATCTTGCTCATCTGGTAAACGCAGCCTTTTCCCAGCTTCGCCTCCAGCGCCAAGAAGTACTGCGCCTGGCTGAATTCTGGGGAGAATTCCAGGTAGACACATTGGTCTACCTGACCGGCCGCCGACTTTGCTCTGAACTCCGCCTGTTTCTGCAGAGTTTTGGTGCACCTCTGCACTCGGGGCTTGTTCGCAGAGGGGACAGCAGTTGGCCTGGTGGCTGCAGATTGGACGCGGCCTCTTTTGCTCTGACCTTCTGCCGCCGTTTCAGATGGTCTCTTTCGCTCGTGGCTGACGAGGATGAAGCCATCATCTTGCCCCTCCATCGGGAGTTGTTTGCCTTGTTCGACGAGGTCAGCCCAGCTCGTCGAAGGCTTGCCTGTACCAGGCTCTGGTTCTTTGGTGTGCCCCACAGTAACCACTGGGGTCTGAGGGGTGCTGATGGCATCAGCAGATGTTGATGACGGATGGCTTTCAGCCAAGGTCATTTGAGCTTGGAGGGGTGGGGAATCCCCCATAATAATTCAAAAATTCTAATCTCTTCGGAGGCGGTTAGAATTTCCAGGCCTCTAGAGTTGGGGCAGGAGCGCGCGCCCGTGCATCCTCGCACCTCGAGAGAGAGAGAGAGAGAGATTGAAACTGATTTATTATAACGTCCATATAAAATTATATAGGGTTAATTATATAGAGAGAGGGGGGAAAATGTATAAAACAAAATAATTACAAATTGTTTGTATCAGACGAATACCACTGGATGTCGTCTCGTTCAAGTTGGCATTCTGCCCTGAAGTCGGACAGCATCTTGCCTAGGTCGGAGTCCTTGTCCCCGACATGGGCGATTGCCTTGTCAAGGAATTTCTTCAGAGCAGAGATCTGTTCGGACGAGAGATACTCGAGAGAGAGATATTGAGATTTAAACTGATTTAGTACAATGTTCATATAAGATTATATAAGATTAAATACAACATTTAATAATAGAGAGAGAGAGAAATCTAATAAAATGTTGTTCGAAATAATGCATCGTTATTGTGAGTAAGCAAGTAGGAATATAAATATGTTTTTGGAAAACGAAATATGACCCAGAATAAGTATATTACTACGGCGTTTTATGGTTTCCACAAGTCCATATCTCATAAGAAGGCCAAGTGACACTCACTCCTCACTTTCTTACTGCTATTCTTTTTGTGTTGTTTTTCTTGCTTCCCTCTTTCTCTTTCTTGTTTTTTTTTCTTTTTCTTCTGTCTATATTGTTATTTCCTTTGTCTCACTGCTTTGTTCTTATGCATACCTATGGTGAATCCTGTATAGGGTCAGTGACCCTGAATAAAGGCTTTTTGTTGTTGTTTTTGGAAAACGACTGTAACACCTCTGACACCTTCTTTTGAGAGACGAATTGGATCATATTGTCCACTTTCCACATCCCTTTCATTTTAAAAAATGGCTTTTTTTTTCAATGAGCGTAATTCTGAAATAGTTTCAACTTGCAAATATGGTATTTTTGACTAAGAGTTTATATTTTTCTTTTTAAATTATTTGATATTAAACTTTTCATTTTTATATTAGTCGAAATCAGACAATCCAAGTTTAATAAATTTTTTATTGTTGCGCCATATATTTTAAATATTTGTTCGCGCAAATACTTATATATTACTGTAAAAAAGACTTCGTGTACAAAAATTAAAATTCCTAGATAGAAATTAACATTTTTAAATATAAATTAAAACCTTTAAAGCCGTGTCGGGCAACCGGTGTGCCGTGGCACACTGGTGTGCCGCGAAGAATTCTAGGTGTGCCGCGAACATTTTTGTAGGTATTTAGAACTTTTGGTTAAATTTAAAAATCATGTTAAAAAAAATATTTTTTATAATTTTTATTCAATTTTAATAATTTTTTTCAAAAATTTTCATATAAAAAATGAAATTAAAAAAAGCAAATTTCATTTTATATAAAACTTATTTTGGTATTATAATTACAACAGTTTGCATAATTTTATATTTCATATAACGTATGTACATAATCTTGACGTACATAACTGGCACGTGCCATTATTAAAAAATAAAAATGCAAATAGGTACGTACCTATTTAAAATCATAAGTTAAAAAAAACAATCCGCGAAAACAACTTTATTTAATAAAGTTGAATACATACTGCGGGAAAATACCTAATTTTTAAAATAATATGTCCAAACTTAACCGTCATTTACAATCTTTGTCACAGCTGTTTATTAATAGAGGCTCAAAGCTACAAAGCTTTAAAAAAAAGAAAACAAAAAAAACTTATAAATTTATTTAAAAAAATTATTCGGAGTTTTCGTCAAAGTATTGCTGTAGTAATTCATTTTTTTTTTGCATGTTGTAAAACACACACATTCACACAATAAGTTTTGTACACCGTAAAATCTGTTGGTTAAAAAAGGAAAAAATATTTTTGTTACGAAATTCTCACTCACTTTTAACTCAAGATAACTTTATTTAAACATTTTATTATTATATTTGTGTGTTTTTTTTTTTTCTAAATTCTCTCAAAACTAGATGGAGAGATTTCTAATTAGAGAAGGTGCCAGTGATAAACAAAATCAAAACGAAAATAAAGAAGATAAGAAAATAGTAAAATCAACTGGAAATAAGAGGAAATACGTTGAAGATTATCTCAAATATGGATTTATACCATCTGTTAATGATCCATCACTGCCGTTTTGCTTAATTTGCCAAAAAAAACCCTCAGCAACGAAACAATGGTGCCAAGTAAACTACTTCGACATATTGAGACAAATCATCGGGAGCAGATGAACAATCCAATAAGCTACTTTGCAAATATAGGATCAAGTTTTCAAAAGCAATAAAAAAAATTCAAGAAATTTATGACCACCTCAGATGAAGCTCAAACAGCTAGTTACATCATAGCTCAACTCATCGCTCGAAAGAAGAAAGCTAACGCGGAAGCAGAGGAAATTATCTTGCCTGCTTTAAAAATTGTGGCTGGATGTATGTTAACGAATGATGCTATGGAGAAGGTTACGAAAATTCCACTATCATCAAAAACTATTGCGAGAAGAATTGAAGATATGTCAGAAGATATTGAGTTGCAAATAAAACAATCTTTTAATGATTCATCAACAAAATGGGCTATACAGCTTGATGAAACCACAGATATTAGTAATAAAGCTCAATTGCTGGCATTTTTGAGGTTCGTCGATACAGGAA
The DNA here is from genome assembly GCA_030710605.1 of Cordylochernes scorpioides. Classification (NCBI taxonomy): domain Eukaryota; kingdom Metazoa; phylum Arthropoda; class Arachnida; order Pseudoscorpiones; family Chernetidae; genus Cordylochernes; species Cordylochernes scorpioides. The sequence continues at coordinate 62,840,830 of CP092879.1, forward strand.
AAATTGTGAATAACTACTTTTTTGTAAAGAATTAAAACAAAGAACGACTGGTGCGGACATTTTTGAATTAGTTGATGAAAATGTTATGAAGTATAACTTGAGATGGGAAAATTGTGTTAGCGTCTGTACGGATGGAGCTCCAGCTATGAAAGGTTCAAGAAAGGGATTGATAGCACATGTCATTAAAAAAAATCCAAATATCAAATTTGTTCACTGTATGATTCATAGAGAAATGTTAGTGTCAAAGTCGGTTCCTCCCATCCTTGTCACAACTCTTGATGAAGTTGTCAAAGTAGTCAATTACATCAAATCAAATGCTCTTCGATCGAGAATTTTTTCAACATTTTGTGAAGCAATGGATTCCGATTATAAAAATTTATTGTTTCATACTGAAGTCAGATGGTTGTCGAAAGGCAAAGTTTTAAATCGATTTATTTCAATGAAAAATGAAATAATGGCATTCATTGATAACGAAGAGATTAATTTTCCTTTCATGATGAGTGATGTTTGGTGGTTACGAGTTTCATTTTTGGGTGATATTTTCGACAAATTAAACAGCCTTAATTTAAATTTGCAAGGTGCTCAGGAGAACATTGGAGCATTTTTTCATTATTTTTTTTTTTTAAACAGAAAAAAGTGCCCAATGCGGGAATCGAACCCGGGTGGTAGTGGTCGAAAACCAAATGGTTTAACCAGCCTTCCACCGACCCACAAAAATATAGAGAATGATTACACCAAATTTAAAAATAGAAAAACTAAGTTATATCACTATCTTTTTGACTGCTAGAGTATTAGTGACGAAATAACATTCTTTTCAAGAGTTATATAACGGCAGCAAAAATTCATCCAATTACGAAAGTTTCTTTTATATACAAAACAAACTTCTACTGTCCTTACTGCGATTGGGAGGTCTTGGCTCATCAGTGATGAACCCTCCTAGCAAATTTCACCAATTTAATCCACCAGACCGTTTCTTAGAGTTCTAATACTGTATTGAACAATTCTGCTTATATATACTACATTGAAGGATGGAATCTTAGAAATTTGCTTTAAAAAAACTATGGACATAAGCTTATAGGATACACACACACATACACAAAAACCTTTATTAAGACACACAGGTCTTACAGAGGATTCTCCTTGGGGTTACAAGGCGGAGAAACCTATGAAAGTGGGAAATATACAAAGGGGTAAAAATGGAGAAATATTATATACACATGGTAAATATATACAGATTATTATTTGAATAATCCTATGTAAAATAATAAAAAATATTTTGGAAATATGGGTGGGAGAAGTGAAGAGCGAAAAGAAGAAAGAAAACAGGTATTTACATATGGAACATACATATAATGGAACAGTCAATTTAAGCTAGCTTATAGGATACTAGAATCACAATAAAATTCAATATACAGTTACGAGCGTCATGCGTTCTTCATCTCTTAATCAGTTTTCATCTCTGTCACCGTTTGCTTTTTTTTTTTTGGAATGGCGCTCTCCTATTGGTTGGCTACGATCACGCCACCTTTGCCCCTCCCCCCCCACTCGCTTTTTCGTTTTTGTAACTATTGTGTTGGAGCGGGTCGCTCCTTAAATAAATGCATATATTAGTTAATAACTAAATGGAATCCTCTCTTTCTTTTTCCAAGTAAGAGACGCCTACGGGAGCCAACAGTACATAGACAGATAAAGCACATAGGCTATAGTTATTAACTAATATATGCATTTATTTAAGGCGCCAATTTATAATTGTAACAAATAGTATTTCAATAAAAAACATTCAATCGGGTAAAACACGGGCGTTGCCCGGGTCATTCGGCTAGTATTTTTAATCGCAGTAAGGACAGTAGAGAGAGAAAGAGAGAGAAGTTTGTTTCGTGTATAAAAAAAACTTTCGAGCTTAAATTCTTTCATTTTATACCATATAGATGGCGCGTTATTGCTTTAAATATTAAATTAAAAAATTATTTCAATTACACTCATGGAAAAAAACTTTAAGAATATTGTACCTTTTAGCATGTATATCGGGATTGAGACAAATAACTCTGAAAGATATTTAATACATAGTGACCCTTATTGAAGACACACGAGATAACTAAGTGTAAAAAAATTGACTCTGTATCATTAAAAAATATTCCATTTACATAAGTTTTTCCATGAGTGTAAAGGTGATCTTAATTAGGACCAAATACATATCAAGTCGGATGCTGGTGACACGGATTCCATAACTCGCAAGTCTGAACTCAAGACGATTCTAAGTTCCTGATAGGATCCAGATGTACCTTCGGAAAAGGCCTCGTCTGGTGTATATATTCTCTACTATTTTAAACTCTGTAAACTCTCTTCTTGACCATTGACTAGATGTCAATAAACCATTGTCAATTGTCATATCAAGCCGGTTATTTTCTCAGAGCCTATATAATTTATATAAATCTGAAATTAGAAAATAAACACAGTTAATTTATATTCTATTTTCCTATCTCTCTCTCTCGCGTGGCGAAGGCTACCATCTACAAGTACCATCTTGGTCTTGAGGTGGGTAACACCAGCCATCACATCGACCTGCCCACTCTGTGGGAAAAAACTCTTGCAGTCCACCGGTGGTGGATTCTTTCCCGCGGTGGGCGCCACCAATAAAGAACTTGTATATATTTATATATATATGTATATGGTAATTTAAGCCAACAACCCCATGTATATAACTTATAACAAGATTTTAATGTTGTATAATAGAAACCCAGCTGTTAATGAATATACGTATTATTGACATGTGTCTTTACATCATCATATGTAATGTAATTTGTACAAAGTGGATAAGAGATGGTAGACATGATATAGCCACGTTTGGAATGTAGAAAGAGAGATTAAGAGGAACGTGGTGAGTTTCTTTATTGAGCAGTATACAAGCTTTCGGACGTCAGCCGTCCTTCATCAGGTATTGACATGAATGAGAAGGAGATGCTATATATATAAGCGACAGTTTAGCATAAGAAATATTAAACAAGGAATAAAAGATTAAAATGTGAAATTTGCATGCCAGTAGTAAAAACATTTGAAAAGTGTGCAATATATAGATTTAAGAGAATCTGCATACCTAGGATGAAGGGAAAAAGGCGGAAAACTAGAGGCGAGGACAAAAGCAAGAATAAAAATAAAAATAAGAAACAGCGGAATAAAGATAAAGTTAAAAGTTACGAAGAAGGTGTATCTGTTGGTATAGAATAAAAAGCAGAATATTGGGGCGGGAGGTCAATCTTTCTGTTAAGGCTGGGGGTAGTATTGGAAACAAGGGCTTCAAGAACTAAGCGTTGGTATTTGTTTACTATATCGCTATAAACGGGGGTTGTATTGTCGAGATTGAAGGAATGTCCGGACTCGGCGATATGTTGGTATATGAGCGATTTTTTGTCTTTCAAGCGGATGTTGCGGGCGTGTTCACTGGCTCTGATGGCGATTGTTCGGCCTGTTTCTCCAATATAGCATAAATCACAATCATTACAAGGAATTTTGTAAACGGCGTTGGAAAGGGATTGGGGGTTACGTTTGGCGGAGCTTTTTGTGATTGGATGTCGTAAGAAGGTGTAAAGGGAAGGTGTGCACTTGTAAAAAGTGCGGATGCCGAATTTACGTAAAAAGGAACCAATACCGGAATTCGTGGTGGAGTATGGGAGGACGCAGGTGCTTTTGAATAAAGGAGGTGTGGTTCTTTTTTGATTGGGTGTGAAAAAATGTCGGTCGATAAAACTGCGTGGATAGCTCGCGGACAGGAGATGCGAGTAGACCGTGCGCCTCTCGATATTGTTAAAGAAAGGGAGGGAACAGTGGGTGTAGATACGTTTGGAAAGAGTTCGGACGGTGGTGATCTTATGGGAGACGGGGGCGTGGGATGAGAAATGCAGGTACGAGGGGGTAAAGCCGGGTTTGTGAAAGACCGTTGTGTGGAATTTAACGTCGGTGTTAATAATTAAAATGTCTAAAAATGGAATACAGTTAGAGCGGGACGGGTTGTGTGTAAAAAGTAGATCTGGATGGTAAGAGTTTAAAGCGGTGAGGATGGGTAAATGATCGGTATCTCGGTGTAAGCAGAAAATGTCGTCTACGTAACGTAACCAAGTAACGACCCCCAAATGGTCTTTGGACACCAGCCATTGGTCCAGCCCTAGCATGACAATTTCCGCTGCGATTGTGGAGAGAGGACTGCCCATAGGGGAGCCTCGTATCTGCAGAAAGGAACGGCTGTTGAATTCGAGGGTATTCATGCCAAGACAGATAGTAAACAGATCTATTATCGATTTTTGGTCTTTGCTAGAGAATGTAGAGAAGGCAAGGAGTGAACTAAGGCCGTCTGTAATCAAAGAGTGCGGAAGGCATAGGAATAGGGATGTTACGTCGAAGGTGGACATGGTAAGTCCATCAGGCTGGGGAATACTCTTTAACTTGGTTAGAAATTCGGTAGGATCTTGAACCGAAAAGAGGTTGTGTGCCTTAACGAGAGGTTTAAGGAGGTTAGTGAGATATTTGGCTAAGTGTAGTGCAGGGGAGAGGTGGTAGGCCACAATGGGCCTAAGGGGAATGTGGGGCTTATGGGTCTTAGGGAGGCCGTATATGTAAGGGACGCCGGTAAGATTGGAGGTGAATCGCTGGAGTTGCTCAGGGGTGATGCTTCCATTCCTCTTGAGCGTCCTGAGTGCGAAGTCCTCTTAATCTCTCTTTCTACATTCCAAACGTGGCTATATCATGTCTACCATCTCTGTTCCCAATCTTGAATTTTTACCCTATTATAGGCGACAGTTGATCAAGAAATCTCTACAGCTGGCCAGGTGGAAACGCCATCTTGTCTTCAATCAAAAATGCTCCCAATCCTCCTTTATTCCTCCTTCCCTCAGGATTCATGACCCAGTAGGAAACCACTACTCCACAGGCATCATACAACGTACTGAGGAACAACTTCTCCTTTCCAGAATTCAAGGCTCCCGAGCTATGATCCGCTTCCTCCGAAGAGCCATCAGAGGCCTGCTTTACTTACTTTCCTGCAGGGTTTCCCCCAACGAACTTAGTTCCCTTATACTGACCATAAACTCTCGCGTCACGATCCAAAACTCTGAGATAGAATCCCGTCATTACAAAAAGTTTGAATTTTGGCGTTTGAAGTACGGATTTCCTTCTTGCACCCAATCAAAACCTGAAGATGGCATCGTGAACCTAACCGACATAACACTTTCCGACACCCAGATCTCTCTATTAAAAAAAGGCCTCAACTTCCGTCTGCCCAAAGAACCTGATCTCTTGTACACAATCAGTGGAATTGAGTCATCCCTTCAACACCAATCCCACGTCGACAAACATTATATCCGGTCCACCATCACCAACAAACTCCTCGCCTCCTCTAAGAGATCCTTAACCGCTCCCAGTTCCACCAAGAAAGATTTCGCTTCCCTTAAAACCTTAAAGAACCATAGCGATATTATAATTTCCAGATCTGATAAGGGCTCTCAGGTTGTTATGATGAAGGCGGATGAATATGAAAGAAAAATGCTTGACCTCCTATCCGACCCCGACACTTTCCATGAGATCCCAACCGAACGAATCGCTGCTCTTTCCGATAACTTTAAGTTCGCACTCAGGACGCTCAAGAGGAATGGAAGCATCACCCCTGAGCAACTCCAGCGATTCACCTCCAATCTTACCGGCGTCCCTTACATATACGGCCTCCCTAAGACCCATAAGCCCCACATTCCCCTTAGGCCCATTGTGGCCTACCACCTCTCCCCTGCACTACACTTAGCCAAATATCTCACTAACCTCCTTAAACCTCTCGTTAAGGCACACAACCTCTTTTCGGTTCAAGATCCTACCGAATTTCTAACCAAGTTAAAGAGTATTCCCCAGCCTGATGGACTTACCATGTCCACCTTCGACGTAACATCCCTATTCCTATGCCTTCCGCACTCTTTGATTACAGACGGCCTTAGTTCACTCCTTGCCTTCTCTACATTCTCTAGCAAAGACCAAAAATCGATAATAGATCTGTTTACTATCTGTCTTGGCATGAATACCCTCGAATTCAACAGCCGTTCCTTTCTGCAGATACGAGGCTCCCCTATGGGCAGTCCTCTCTCCACAATCGCAGCGGAAATTGTCATGCTAGGGCTGGACCAATGGCTGATGTCCAAGGATCATTTGGGGGTTGTTACTTGGTTACGTTACGTAGACGACATTTTCTGCCTGCATCGAGATACCGATCATTCGCCCATTCTCTCCGCTCTAAACTCTTACCATCCGGATCTACTTTTTACACACAACCCGTCCCGCTCTAACTGTATTCCATTTTTAGACATTTTAATTATTAACACCGACGTTAAATTCCACACAACGGTCTTTCGCAAACCTGGCTTTACCCCCTCGTACCTACATTTTTCATCCCACGCCCCCGTCTCCCACAAGATCACCACCGTCCGAACTCTTTCCAAACGTATCTACACCCACTGTTCCCTCCCTTTCTTTAACAATATCGAGAGGCGTACGGTCTACTCGCATCTCCTGTCCGCGGGCTATCCACGCAGTTTTATCGACCGACATTTTTTCACACCCAACCAAAAAAGAACCACACCTCCTGTATTTAAAAGCACCTGCGTCCTCCCATACTCCACCACGAATTCCGGTATTGGTTCCTTTTTACGTAAATTCGGCATCCGCACTTTTTACAAGTGCACACCTTCTCTTTACACCTTCTTACGACATCCAATCACAAAAAGCTCCGCCAAACGTAACCCCCAATCCCTTTCCAACGCCGTTTACAAAATTCCTTGTAATGATTGTGATTTATGCTATATTGGAGAAACAGGCCGAACAATCGCCATCAGAGCCAGTGAACACGCCCGCAACATCCGCTTGAAAGACAAAAAATCGCTCATATACCAACATATCGCCGAGTCCGGACATTCCTTCAATCTCGACAATACAACCCCCGTTTATAGCGATATAGTAAACAAATACCAACGCTTAGTTCTTGAAGCCCTTGTTTCCAATACTACCCCCAGCCTTAACAGAAAGATTGACCTCCCGCCCCAATATTCTGCTTTTTATTCTATACCAACAGATACACCTTCTTCGTAACTTTTAACTTTATCTTTATTCCGCTGTTTCTTATTTTTATTTTTATTCTTGCTTTTGTCCTCGCCTCTAGTTTTCCGCCTTTTTCCCTTCATCCTAGGTATGCAGATTCTCTTAAATCTATATATTGCACACTTTTCAAATGTTTTTACTACTGGCATGCAAATTTCACATTTTAATCTTTTATTCCTTGTTTAATATTTCTTATGCTAAACTGTCGCTTATATATATAGCATCTCCTTCTCATTCATGTCAATACCTGATGAAGGACGGCTGACGTCCGAAAGCTTGTATACTGCTCAATAAAGAAACTCACCACGTTCCTCTTAATCTCTCTTTCTACAAAGTGGATAAATAAATAAAACTCTGTAATTGATTAAGAGTTGAGCTAAAGCAGAGATCGAGCATATAGTATTGCCAAAACAACAAAGTCTAAAGATGGAAACGGCCACGGCGCCAGTGTACAATTTCCAGACGATCCAAGCCCCTCTCGCATGTGCTGTAATGCAATACTCCCCTTTCTCGGGAAAGATATATAAAAGGCCCCCCGTCTTAACCTAAAAATACAGTTAGTTCACCCTTAGCGCGAGCTCTCGTCGGTTGTCACCAAGGTCCTCCTCATCCATCATGTAGACGAGTAAGAAACTTCTATCTCCATCTTTCGCTCCTAGCTCAACTTTTATCTGTTAACGGAACTTTCTTAGTGCAATTGTGTCTTCGTTTTTTGTGTGGACATTCCCAAACTTTCCACTCTGCCTCGACCACGACTGCCTGTATTTTGTGAGAACTTTTAAAGGTCTTCCAAGGTGCAGAGAGGTACTGGAAAACTCTACACAAGGCTTACCAGAACTTCAACTTATTTCAGTAGTCGACATCAAACTCAACAAATTATTACAGCTAGTCGACAGGATTCTACAAGAGTCAACAACCAAACTTCAACTTATATTACATGTATATTTATCAATTATTCTATATACTTATTTATTCATATATTTATCATTATATAATCATTTTTATTCATACTTATAAATGACTGCGGCGTATAATTATAAAGCTATACAAACAGTTTAACCGCATAAGTTTCTTTTTATTTATGAAAAAATCACTTTTAATTTCAAAGAGAAATATCCAATATTTCCAACCTTTGGATGACGCATGAAAAGGTTGAATATATGAAGAGTGATGGTCTATATATGAATGGATGACGTATGGAAGGGTGAAAAATATGAAGAGTAATGGCGAACGGAAAAATAAAAGTGTCCAGGAGCGGGAATCGAACCCACAACCTTCTGCTTACCGGGCAGGTGCCATGTCCACTAGGCTATCCTGGACGTATTTCTCCGTTCGTAACTAATATTTAAACTGACTAAAAATACTTATAAATGACTGCGGCGTATAATTATAAAGCTATACAAACAGTTTAACCGCATAAGTTTCTTTTTATTTATGAAAAAATCACTTTTAATTTCAAAGAGGAATATCCAATATTTCCAACCTTTGGATGACGTATGAAAAGGTTTAATATATGAATAGTGATGGTCTATATATGAATGGATGACGTATGGAAGGGTGAAAAATATGAAGAGTAATGGCGAACGGAAAAATAAAAGTGTCCAGGAGCGGGAATCGAACCCACAACCTTCTGCTTACCGGGCAGGTGCCATGTCCACTAGGCTATCCTGGACGTATTTCTCCGTTCGTAACTAATATTTAAACTGACTAATAATATTTATAAATGACTGCGGCGTATAATTATAAAGCTATACAAACAGTTTAACCGCATAAGTTTCTTTTTATTTATGAAAAAATCACTTTTAATATCAAAGAGAAATATCCAATATTTCCAACCTTTGGATGACGTATGAAAAGGTTGAATATATGAAGAGTGATGGTCTATATATGAATGGATGACGTATGGAAGGGGGGAAAATATGAAGAGTAATGGCGAACGGAAAAATAAAAGTATCCAGGAGCGGGAATCGAACCCACAACCTTCTGCTTACCGGGCAGGTGCCATGTCCACTAGGCTATCCTGGACGTATTTCTCCGTTCGTAACTAATATTTAAACTGACTAATAATACTTATAAATGACTGCGGCGTATAATTATAAAGCTATACAAACAGTTTAACCGCATAAGTTTCTTTTTATTTATGAAAAAATCACTTTTAATTTCAAAGAGAAATATCCAAAATTTCCAACCTTTGGATGACGTATGAAAAGGTTGAATATATGAAGAGTTGAATATATTCAACCTTTTCATACGTCATCCAAAGGTTGGAAATATTGGATATTTCTCTTTGAAATTAAAAGTGATTTTTCATAAATAGAAAGAAACTATGCGGTTAAACTGTATGTATAGCTTTAAATTTATTTATATTTATATTTATTCTGTATTTAACCTTATATAATCTTATATGGACATTGTAATAAATCAGTTTCAATCTCTCTCTCTCGCAGTCCTTTTGTGGCGGAGTCTTTCCCGCGGTGTGCCCCTCCAATGAAGACCTGTATACATTTTATACACACACACATATGTATATCTATCAATTTTATATTTTACATTTATTTATCTATATTTATCCTTATATATAATATCCTTATCTATTTCATATTTTTGTTTATTTTATATTTAACCTTATATGAACATTGTAATAAAGAAGTTTCAATCTCTCTCTTTCTCTAGATCCTGATAGGATCCAGATGTCTCTTCGCAGAAGGCTACGTCTATTGTAAATATTTCTCTTCATTCCTACTATTATTGTTACTCCTATTACTCTCTTTGAGTGTATAGATTGACGTCAATAAAGTTGTTTAATTGTCTCAATCTCTCTCTTTCTCTACAGCCTGCACCACGATGATAAAGGCCAACAGCCCGAAACACGTTCGTGGTTGGCTTTTCTTGATTTATCAAGAAATGGGTTGGCCAAATATCAAGGAACAAGATAAATCAACGTTTAGTTGAATTCTCTTCAACTAGATGGTGCTCTGTCATCTAAAAAACCCTCATGTTAGTAGTCAGGATATGCCTCATTTGTTTTTAATATCAATCATTCGTTCTCTAAAAAGTGATAAACAATGTAGGCAAGTTCTATAATTAAATGTTTTTTCTCCTTTTTTGTTGTTGAATATCCCGCGCGTGTTTTTCCTCCATCTCCCGTTACTTACAAAAATCTCTACAAAAGTAAAAGTTACCTTTCTCGTCAAAATAGACGTCAAAACTAGACGCCATCTATTGACCGTCGCAAAAAACTAGCGGCGTCGGGTCGGTAACAAAGCTACAACACTAGCTATGACAAACTGATAAGCGTCTACCTGGAAACGATGATATCGGGCTAATGGCTCTCTTCAGTCTAGGTGGATGCTTCTCACCAAGCTGGTGTTGTGGCTTTGTCATCGACATGATTCCGCTAGTTTGCGGCGACGGTCAATAGATGGCATCTAGTTTTGTCCGGAGAGGTGACCTTTGCTTTTCATATCAATTTCTTCCCGGGAAAAAATTATTTAAAAGACATTTCAGAAGAAGAAAGACCTGCATGTTTTTTTTTAAAAAGAGCATCTGGAATATATCCTGAATAGAATTTCAGTGCAAAAACTGACATCTATAAAGGAATTTTTAAAAAGATCTACATGATTATTTTTAAATATTATTTTTTAATTTTCTTTTTATTTTCCATATTTATTTCCTTTCAACTGCTATATTTTTCAATTAGAATAAAATATTATTTCTAATTATTTATGTTTCAAAATATGTATTATTGCCATTTTGTTCCTGATACTAAAAGTTAATCACGAAAATAAAAAAAAATAAAAAATACAAAAAAAGTACACATACAATGGTTTCAATTAATATCATTAATTTATATTACAAAGCTATTTTTAAAAAATATTTTTTTAAGCGAGTCAGATGATTAGCTAATTATCTAACCTTAATTCAACACTTCCTTTAAATCAGCCGAAAGCTCTGATCCCTTGGGGTGTTGAATTAAAGAGGTTTGACTGTATTTATTTTAATTGTAAATATAATAAAAGTTTTAATAACATAAAATATTGGTCCCAAGTGTTTTTATAACAAGGTTCAACTGTATGATTCTTTAATGTGGAAAGGCGTGTAGTAGAGATTTCATGCCTCTACACTTCTACAAGGTCTAGTAGAAAAGGAGCATTTAAAAAATTTTGTCTATACATTTTTGCATATTGCAAAAGTGTTATTCCATAATCTTATGTTGATAAGGTGCAATTTGAATTATAGACTATAAATATAAGGTTATAAACATAAGGCAATAAGACCAAATCCAAATAAATAAATAGTATGTGACATTTCAGTAACAGCATTGTTGTTACCGAAACATCACACTCTATTTATTTATTTGGATTTGGTCTTATTGCCTTGTGTTTATAATCTATAATCCAAATTTTGCCTTATCAATAAACATAAGGTAACAAAAGCAAATCCAGATAAATTAATAGTGCGTGACGTTTCAGTAACAAAATTGTTATTGAAATGTCACATACTATTTGGATTTGACCTGGTTACCTCTTCTTCTTCTTTCTTATCTCCACTCAATCATATTAGGGTATCAAGCCTGTAGAGCTTGAGCCTTTTGATGGTGTGGGTGAAGTAGAATGCATCTGCCTTTGTCATTAAGACTGGGAACACTACTCAATGGCAGGCAGACTTAGCTACAAAAGAAAAGGCCGCCTCTGACATGAGGAACAGACGCCATGTGCAGCCAATCCAAACATGGAGTACAGACTCATCCTGTATCCCTGGATCAGGAGCCCTTACAGGGTACTATCAGCCGGGCCAGCTGAACCGAGGTTTTTTAGCGAGCTTGTTACTGCTCCCCCTCCTCCTCTTTCATCCGGGCTTGGGACTGGCAAAGGCGGAATTATTCTGGTTAACTAATGTTTATAATCTTATGTTGTAATTGATAAATTGACTCAAATAAGATAGACTTACCTAAACTTTGGAATTCATTGTTGAGTAGGAATCACCATGTGTCTCTCCCTATCCATGTGTTGGCACCATTCCACAGGGCATCCTGCATCAATCACATCTACAGCAGAACTCCCATGATATGAATTCTCTTGGACTATGAGGGGGATCCAGATAACTTCTGATTGTAGCCATTGCTGTTGAACCATTGCATACATACACTTGCATGTATATTTACCATTTATGTTTTTTTTTTCTTATTCCCAAGTACATGTGGTACAGGCCATGATAATCATGGTGGGTAGAAGTAGGCAACTGCTTTTACTGTAAGTGCATCACATATCTACACGTGTGAAAAGCAGTTTGACTTTTGCACTTACAAATGTGCCATAGCCCCGTTTGGTTACTTTCACTCACTGGTGGGGTTGGACTTAATCAAGAATCAGGGGTCATTGGAGCATTCTTTTTTTTTAACCAGAAAAAAGTACCCAATACGGGATTTGATCCAAGGTCATAGCGGTCACAAAACCAACAGTTTAGACCATTCTCTCTTCCACCAACCCCATATCATTTATATTCTTCACATTAAACAATTCTATAAATATTTCTTGAGATAAAATAAGTTTTCATTTCATTTTTAAAAGGCATTTTTTTTCTCAGCTAGATCACGTACTCTTCTAATTTGAAGGAGTTGATTTGGTTCACATTCATCTTGATGTTCCATCCATGTTAAAACCAAATTCAGAGCTTTAAAGACATCGTTGTGAGGTGGAACCGTTACAATTTTGCTGTCATCTTCTTCATCATTTTCTTCTACTTCTCCAGTTTGTATGCTCTCCATAATTTCTTCTTCATCCAGAATTTCATAGCAATGATCATCTTTATCACAATTCAGCCATAAATTGATATCTTCACTTTCATGATTTGATTCAATATTTAACGATGCAATATTAAGTATATCTAATTTTTCTGATTCTAATAAATGTGAATTACTTTCCACTTCTTTAATTCCTTTGATTAAATTCCATGATCTTTTTATTGTCAATTCTTTTACATCATTCTAAGCTTTAGCAATCATGTATGTACATTCTTTTAAATCAATTTCTTGATATAAATCTTTATACATTAAATGTTTAAGTAAAAGTTCTTTTCTATAGAGTAATTTAATACATTCAAATATACCCTGTTCAACAGGTTGTACTAAGTTAGCAAGATTTGATGGTAGATATACTGTAGAAAACATACCATTATCTCTTTCCAAACTTTCAGGAGAAGGATGAGATGGAGAATTATCAAGCAATAGCAAAACTTTTCCTCTTTTACCAATCTCTTCTTGATATTTCTTTACTTGAGGGATAAAATTATTATCATACCATTTGATAAATATTTCTGTATTCATCCAGCCATTCTTTTGATACATATAATCTACAGGAAGATTTTGAATATTCTTAAATGCTTTTGGTTTTTTAGATTTACTAATAAGAAGTAATGGTAATTTATGAGTTCCAGATGCATTAACACAAATCAATATTGTTATTCGTTCTTCAGTTCCTTGAGAATCAGTAGCATTTGTATCTTTCTGTGAAGAAAGTGTTCTTTTAGGTAATGTTTTCCAAAATAATCCAGTTTCACCAACATTATATATAAAATCATCATCAAATTGTTGATCAATTTTTTCTCTTATGTTTGGTATAGATTGATAACCAAAATCAGTAATGGTTGGTACTTTTTCAATATGAATTTCAAGATCTCGAATTCCATGTCTAGCTTTAAAATTTCTTAACCATCCTTGACTAGCTTTAAAATAAGGATCACCATTCAATTCTTCATTAAAAACCAAAGCTTTTTCACATAATATTGGACCTGATATAGGCTCACCTTGTGATCTTTGTTGTAAAAACCATTTATAGAGTGCATCATCAACTTTATCATTTTGTGGTTTTCTCATCATTTTTCTTGTAGATGAACCTCTTTCATCTTCCATTACTGAAGCAAAATTTATAATAGATTGTGAATTCTTTTTGATTTCTGATATTGTTGAAGCACCTATATTAAATTCTTTTGCTAATTTTTTACCAGATTCACCATTTGTTAACCTATTTATTATAGTCATTTTATCTGATATTGATAAAACAACTCTTTTTCTTTTGGTTGATATCATTTTTTTTAAATTGTATTTTGAAGCCTTTTTTGAATATAGTATTTATAGATCACAAGTATTCTGCTTTTACTAAAAAATTCATTCTGTAGAGTAATTTATAAAAGACTATTGAATAAAAATGAAGTGATCAATGAAAAATCCTTTGCAATCTTTTTTTTTTATGATGCATTAGCATGTTATCTGTTATGAAAATTTGAAACTATTATAGATGCGTATGATTATTTTTTGAAATAATTGAAACCATAGTTAATTCATTTAAAACTGAAAATTTTGCTTCAGTATTGATGATCTTATATGAAAACTAATTCAGATCACTGGAGCTCTACTGTATGTTAAAATTTACATTAGTGTTTATATGGGTAATTATATATAAACTTTGAAACAATACAGTCACCACAATAATCAACAGAAAGGTTGAAGTGAATAATCAAGTACAGTAGAACCTCCCTGTAAAGGACAACACCTAATTGCAGACCCAAAATGTCCGTTAGGTAGAGGTATTCTCTTACGGGAGATTTACTAAATTGTAAAAATGGTTATTTTGCAAATGAGAACTGCCCTTTGTGGAGAGGTGTTCGCAAGCAGGGTGTCCGCTAAAGGGAGGTTCTACTGTATATGTATAATCAATAGTTTTTAATTACGAATTGATTATTATTAATTTTTTTAATGTAAAAAAATATATATATCAGATTATTTTGTGGAATTAGCTTTTAGGCTGAACCTTTCTAATATAATATAGAGCTACTAATATACCTGCAATTTCAATTTAGATGTGAATGAAAGTTTTGTTTTAAAATGAAAATAAAAACAAAACAAATATTATGTAGAGTTTTGTGGATAAAATTTAAAAAATAAATAACAATGTCAAGTTCTATAGATTATTGAGAAAGAAAATATGAAATAAACATTTGTTTACCTCAACTTTAGCAGCTTGTCAAAATGGCGGAAGAAGCAGACGAGAAATTTTATCAGAGCACCACAGAAATCAGCGCAAGTCAATTAATGATGATGAGTAAACAAAACAAACTACATCTTACACGGGCTCCACCTAGCGACGAAAAATCACTTAGTTTCAAAGTTATAAGGTTCATTAAATAATACTTTGTAGATTTACTTTTTAAAAATATTTGAAAATATAAAAGTGTCAGATTTTCGAGAAGAATATATATGATGAATTATTTTTTCAATATATATTTCTAAAATAAATAAGCAGGCTAGTGTGATCAAACCATTTGGGATTAATAATTTTTACTTTAGGTATATTATTAAAATAATATTCTAGCAAAGTATTAATTATTTTATTAACAAAATATCGATTTTGAAATTTATATTCTGCTACTCCGTAAACTTCCCTCATTGTTTCTCTTGTATTTTATACATTTTAAAATTTGCTCTTGATCCATATATAAATTGCCGTGTCATTCTTAAAGTTTGTATTTTCTACTTTAAAATATGTATAAAATTGTTTTAATGCTAGAGTTGTTTATCTACAGTAAAAGTTACCACAACGCTAAAAACCATCCATGATTATTATTGTCTATGCTATATGTAGATCTTCTCAAATAAGAATATATATACACTCATCGATGGAAAAAATATTATAAAAATTAATTTAAAAAAAAGATGTACAAGAAGAAAAAAAATATATAAATTTATTTATTTAAAATTGTTAGAAAACGATTGAGGAATATTGATAGCTTCCATTGGGTCTTGTGATCATATAGACTTTATAAAAGACCTAAAACACACAAATAATAGTTTGAATCAAATACTGGTGGATTATATAGATATAATAAGAAGGAAATGAAACTGTATTTGAAAAAATATATAATTCTTTTAAAATAAAATAATTTTCGACTGTCCTTTTACTGAAATTATAAAATTTATATTAAGCTTGAATGATTTCTGTTATAAAAAAATGATTCAACGGTCCCCAATTTTTGAAAAAGTCCAACTCCCCACCAGTTAATGCAAGTAACTAAACTGAGCTCTTGAATACTTGTTAGTGCACAAGTATAACTGATTTCTATATGTGTATATATTTAATGCACTTAGAGTAAAATCAATCGCTAAATATCCACCATGATTATCATGCTTGTACTACGTGGACTAGAAATATGTACAGTATACCACTACAAGTTCTATATAAGCTATTAACATAAAGTAATAACGCACCATCTATATATAGATAAAGAAAATATTTAAACACAATATTTCTTTTATAAACAAAACAAACTTATACTATCCTTACTGCGATGAAAATATATATTGGGAGGACTTGACTCATCAGTGGTGAACCCTGCTTTATATATAAAGCAAAATTTTTCAATACAGTATTAGAGCTCTAAGAAGCGTAGATTAAATTGACGAAACACCGCTGGAAGGGTTCACCACTGATGAACCAAGTCTTTCCAATATATATTTTCATTGTAATAAGGGCAGTAGAAGATTGTTTTGAGTATAAAAGAATCATTAGTGCTTAACTCCTTTCATATTATATATTGTAGCGTAGAAATCAAGTCTTTGAATATCTTAAGATATGAAAATGTTTATTGTGATGTGTGACGTCAGTCCAACTAGTTGACAATAATCAACAAAACCAAAAAACTATATACAGCTAGAGAGAGAGAGAGAGAGAGAGAGATTTATGACCCAGGTTTCTGGAGCGCAGAGCGCCAACTACCCAGAATATATATTTGAGAATATTAAATAAGCAAGCCAAGGAACATGTAGGATGTGATTTCACAAATACATATTAATAATCTTTTTAATACAAATCAATAACGCACCATCTATATATAACAAATGAAGACATTAAGACGCGAATGTTTATTTTCACAAAAAAAATCAAACTCTACTGTCCTTACTGCGATAAAAACATATTGGGAGGGCTTGGCTTATCAGTGATGAAGCCAGCGATTTCGCCAATTCAATCTACCAGACCTCTTCTTTAGAGCTCTAATACTGTATTGAATCATTCTGCTTATATATGCTACATTGACGGGTGGAATCTTAGAAATGATATTTAAGTAAACTATGCGCATAAGCTTTTAGGACAGTAGATATATATCTTATATAATATTTTAAAACATTTTAATTGAATAATTAAATAATAAAATATAAATTATTTCTTTACCATAATATATGAGCTATGTTTGTGTAGACAAGTGATATACTTACAGAAGTCTAATGTAGACAGATCTACTTCTTGTAGAAGTAGAGGCCAATTCCAGCACCAATGAGAAGTGTCAGGCAACATATTACAACAGTAATGGCAGTGTAAGACACTTTGGGCCCGGCATATTCATCCCACTGAGCATCTGTCATGTTCCTGCACAAGAAAACAATTTCACTTGGCTTCCAGAAGATAGAATAACAACAAGTCTTTTACGCGAATGATAGTTAACCATATATACAAGGTTTTCCCAAAAGTTTGCAAACACTCGCAAAAAATTGAAATACCTATATTATTCACCCTTATGTATAATGTCTTTGTATTATGTATAAAGTAATTGTATTATGTATTATTATGTATTCGCCGTAATGATATTATTTGACAAGTAATAAGAAAAACAACGTTAAAAAACACAAACTTTTAAGACAACCTTATATTCAAATATCTATAATTAGATATTTGAGTAAAGAATTTCTTTATTTTGGGGTGTTGCAAGCTTTCGAGCAAATTTAGCTCTTAAATGGGAAAATCCAAAAACAAATGAAGATAGGCAATAATTTAGTTGTAATATAACCTGATCAATGTTAGATAACATCTCTCTTTGAAGAGAAAAATTTGCTCGAAAGCTTTGCAACACCTAAAAATAAAGAAACCTTTTGCCCAAAGATCAAATTTCCCTTATTCGAAAAGATTTCCAGTTTCAGATATTTGGTCTTCTATTGAATTATCCCGGGGTTCAAAAAGAAAAATTAAACAAGGTGGTGTCTTGTCCATGGAGCAGATTAGATCGGTCCGTGAACGCACCCTGATTACAATGCCGGCCAACTGAGGTGCAGTATGGATGTCCTCGTCTGGATTGATGTCTGTCATATAGAGGGTTGCAAGGATGGCCGGGCAACTGTATACGAGTAAGTGTATACTGTGCGCAACTAAGTGAGCAACTGTATACTGTATACTCGTATATGGTCTGGAGTGAGTTGAGTGTTGTAACAGTTATTCCAGTTCCTGTAGGATCTAGTCATGTCTGTGTTTATCTTCATTCCTTTAAAATGCCCTGTTCTGATTCTTGAAATTGTTGTTGTTATTGAAATGTGGCTGAATAATGGGGCGGCAATAGCACAACTTCCCCCCCCTTTCCATGGAGCAACAGAATCAAAAATCAAACAGGTAAAAGGTGGTATATACTATATATAAAAATTTTACTACTTAATTACTATTTAGTTCCAATTTTTATCGATAGCGCTAAATTGATAATGATGATATTAAAAAAAATAGTATCAATAAATAGACAGATAAATTCAACTATACACAACAGATTCAGTATTGAGGTATAACAAGCCTTTGAGTGTTTTCATTTTCTTTTTGCAATTTTTAACGATATTCTCAGCTTTTCTCCCGAACTGTAGAAAAATGGTAGTGCAAAAAGATAAAGCTCTCTCACACACATATTGGCCACTGAATCATATAAAATCTTATAAATATTTGACTTGTTATAGGTTGATAGGCAAGTGAAACTATCAAATTTGTTCCTCCCACCTGAAGCTGGGATAATGAAGAATACTATAGGACACCCTCATCTTAAATTTCAAATCCACATAACTCACATTTTAAAAGTCCTTTTCCTTAATTTTATGAAGGCTTTCGGTGAGAAAATAGTCAGACTAGAATTTGTTATCCGAAGATTTTCATCCGATAATTTTTATTTGAAATGGAGGATTAGAGAACATGAAGTCTTTAGTCAAAAACCAAAGTATAGAACAAACAGTCAAAATACCACTTTCTAATAAACAGAAATAACGTACACACTCATGAACAAAAACGTAAGGAAGTCGAAAGTCTTTAATGTAGACAGTCATCAGTTTTTTTGAAGGAGACAAAGGCAATTTTGTTCATACTTGGTTATCTTATGTGTCTTCAATAAAGGTCACTGTAATATATTTCAGAGTTATTGTCTGAATTCTGATATACATGCTAAAAGGTACAACTTCCTTAAGTTTTGTTCAAGAGTGTATATACACTTGGTTATCTCGTGTGTCTTCAATAAAGGTCACTGTAATATCTTTCAGAGTTATTGTATGCATCCTGATATACATGCTAAAAGGTACAACTTCCTTAAGTTTTGTATATGAGTGTATATACACTTGGTTATCTCGTGTGTCTTCAATAAAGGTCACTGTAATATCTTTCAGAGTTATTGTCTGAATTCCGTTACACATGCTATAAGGTATAACTTCCTTAAGTTTTGTCCATGAGTGTATTCGGCAGTTGTTTTATTTGACAATATGGAAGACAACTCGTTATCAAATCATAATCATTTGAATTATAATTCTTTATAAATAAAATCATTATCTTAGGAGATATTTATTAAATTCTTACCTTCCCATCTTTGAGCAGATTTGGTCCGTTCGCCATTCGAAGAAAGTCTCACATCCTTGGTTCTCGTACATGTACTCGGGAACTGACTGTTTAAACAGATCATGTCAATTCAATAAAACAATCTCTTGTATCAATATTAAGTAGAAATATGTCAGGCCTCCAGGGAAAAATATCCTAATACACCTATCCCCCGATTTACACGGTAGATACGTTCCTGAGAAAAACGTGTAAATCGAAAATTAAAAATTTTCGCGAAATATTTATGCGAAGAAATACAGACACAGTGTGCGTGTGCAGCAAGTCAGCACATAAGTTCAGGATTCCTCGTGAGATGTGTACACAGCGCATGTGTTCAATCACAGTAGCATTTAGTATAGTGCAATAAAAAAAAACTTATTTGGAAAACCGTTTAAAAGCGAAAACGTGTAAAACAAGTACCGTGTAAATCGGGGGATAGGTGTATATATTTATTCTGTTCAAATCAATAAGCTTGAGGGATAAGTATCTTTCAAATAAATTCATTTCAAGCTTTCGGGCACAACCGCCCTTCGACAGGAAAAATATATTACGCTACTAAAGTTTTCGGATCTAATCTAAATATATACATATATATGAGCAGAAAATAACAGTTATGCAAAAACGGATTTACATAGTGAAGAACACAATAAACTAGAATTTGATATTTGTAAATATATATATAGAGAGAATTTGCATGTGTAAAATATGTACTTATATGAATAGGACAAAGAGAATATGGCATATCTTGGAAACACAGGACAGAATACATATTGAAATTGTGGTCTCAGAGTTCATGATACAGTGGGGGGTTTGGTGGCTGCAGGGAATATTACATTGTAAATTTCAGGTAAATCACTTTTTCTATTGAGGAATATATTTATTCTTTAGCTTTAAGGCACGAACGCTCTTTTACAGGAGGGACTTCCTTAATTATATCCTAGAAGCCTATATTTGTTCATTTTGTCCTTTTATTAGATAAACAGTAAAACCTCCATTTAGAGGACACCCCGCTAGCGGACACCTCTCCACAAAGGACAGTTTTCATTTGTAAAATTACCATTTTTACTATTTAGCAACTCTCCGGTAAGAGGACATCTCTCCCTAAAGGACACTTTGACTCTATAAGTAGGTGTTATCCTTTACAGGGAGGTTCTGCTGTATATTTTAAAATATTTTGTCCACAGCAATTTTATAAAATTATGTAAAATGTATCCTATTATATTTTATTCGTGTTCTATTGGCGAATCATTATGCCAGGTTTTTCTCCTGTAGAAGGACGTTCGTGCCCAATAGCTAGTGAATAAATATGTTTTTTAAAATATACTTTTCTCTGAAGACCTGATATATATTTACTCAAGATCAAGCATGTGTTTACTATGTGAAGTAGCAAGCTAGTGATTCTTACCTCGCCTAGTTTGGCCTTCGGATCGCATATCAGAGTAATGTGGGATTGTGGTACATAATTATTGTGACATTTGACCTCTGAAGACATGGATAACGTGATCGTATCATCTCTGCCTGCAAACACAACATTTAATATTGTTAATTACAATCAAATTAATCATATACACTACTCATGGACAACCCTGCGGTCACCCCTGGATCCTTGGAATATTTGACCAAATTCTGTTTCGTTTCCAAAGTGACTAACGTGGCAACGGCAAGGCTCTTCATTGGACACGATAACAACAACAACTCATGGGCAGAACTTAAGGAAGTTTTTTTTTTGCTTATCCCTAGTACACGTGGTACAGGCCATGATAATCATGGTTGGTAAAAGGCAACTGCTTTAACTGTAAGTGCACCACATGTCTATACATGTGAAAAGCAGTTCTACTTTGCACTTACAAATATGCCAGAGCCCCGTTTGGGTACTTGTTCTCGCTGGTGGGGTTGGACTTTTGTAAGAATCGGGGGACATTGGAGCATTTTTTAAATCAGAAAAAAGTGCCCAATTCGGGAATCGAACCCGGGTCGTAGGAGTTGAAAACCAACGGTTTAGACCATCCTTCCACCGACCTCATACTTAAGGAAGTTCTACCTATTAGAATAAACAAGTTGTATATCTGTATTGTATACTTGTATATCTCGGGATTCAAACAATAACTCTGAGCGCCATCTAATGGAACAGAAATAAACTAAACGTTGTTTTAACCTGTTCCCTGATATTAGGTCAACCCATTTTATTGATAAATCAAGAAAAGCCAATAACATACGCGTAAATACCTATTTATTGATTTCTTAAGAAGCCTCTGGGATCAAAAGAATTTTGTTCGTAGAGGTACAGTCTTCATCACGCTGACATGGACCAACAGCCCAAAACGCGTTTGAGGTTAACCTTTTTTTTATTCATCAAGAAAATGGTTGGGGCAAATATCAGGGAACAGGTTAAATCAACGTTTAGTTGATTTCTGTTCCACTAGATGGCGCTCTTCCATCTAAAAATACTTCATGTTAGTGATCAGGATAGGCCTAATTTGTTTTTAATATCAAAACTTGACCTTTTTATTTTTTATTATTTTCACATAAATATATATTTCTACAGTTACAACACAAGCAGAAAAACTTGATGCATTTTCTCAAGTTAACTCGATTTTCTGTGTTACACCTTTTGGACTGTGCTGTTCTCCAGAATTTGTGAAAATACAATGCACTGGTTCTGATTTTTGAAACTTTTGCCAATAAAAAATGTAGCGAATTGTTTTCATAAACAATCTTCTGACATAGAATTACTCTCTTATCCTTTAAAGCCGGACTGTAAAACGTGTAGTGTAGAAATTCCTGTGGCTAAATACTCTATTACACAGAGTGCACTTTATGTTCTTGAATCTCCATAATATAAGGTTATCCCAAAAGTTCTTAAAAATATTATGAGTAGGATTTATTTGAAAAGGTTTACGAACTTTTGGGACAACCTTAGTAATATGGGTAACCTTCGTAAAATTATAACAGAATTCTTATAGAAGAATGATTTAATCTCTGATGTTCTATATCAAGGGTGGCCAATCAGCAGGTGGGCTAAGTTTCAGAATTACATGGTTTCCCTAAGAGTTCGTAAACACTTGCAAAATATAAATCATAATCCAATTTACCCAGACTAATCTATTCATTAGCTTGATTGTCTTTATATAATTTTTTCTGTATATAAATATCATATTACCATTAAGGTACTATTACCTTTTCCCTGCATGTATCCTACATTTCTGCTTGGAGAATTTGTATAAGACTAAAATGTCTTAATAAAGCTTTTTTGTTGTTATATAAATCATAATCATTATATATTTACGAACTTTTGGGATGACATTATAGAACGTGATTGTGTTTAAACTTGGGCAAGGCATTGAGATTGGAAGAAACAAATATTAATGAATTCACACACATACCTTTGTAGATCTTGCGAGTTTTCCATTCTCCAATGTTGATTCCAGAACCTAAGGTTTCCAATTGGCACACTGTAGCTCCAGAACATGGGCTGGTACCATTCACAATGTTCATGTTGTAAATGACATTGTCCGTTTTGCTCACTGTGATAATTTCCCTGTCACATCAGCAAAATTCCATATCAGTAAACGTATCAGTTAGGTGAAACATCTTAGCTATCATCATTATTTATAGAAGCATTTGTATCACGTTTGATTTTGAGAAAATTGAAGAAAGAAGAAATAAAAGGAAGCCTTCAATGAGAGTTGGCTGGAAGGGGTCAAGAAAAAGCTACCAGAAAATCACTAGATGTGAATGTTGGTCAACTTACAATTGGTTAGATTGGTACAATTCCACTTTTGTTATATAGAAAAACATATACAAATATTGAGGCTTTTGTAATGGTAACATCAAGAAAGCTACTCAGAATGCCATGAAAACAAGAAAAAGGACAAATATTTCAATCTTAAATGAAATTAATCCTGATAGATTCCTAGAATCCCAAATATATGAAAACAAAGAATGACCTACTTCGGACACATAATGAGAACAAATGGATTAGAAAAGATGTTGATGTTGGAATAATTGAAGAAAGAAGAAAGAAAAGTCTTCAATGAGAGTTGTCAGGAAAGGGTCAATAAAGCTACCAGAATATCAATAGATGAGTTTCAAGTGTCATCAGTAGTTATCAATATTACAAATTGGAGAATATTTGTTCATATAGTTAATAAAAGCCGACTTGATGGATACAAACAACAAAGATACTGGGTGTTTAGGTGGAGAGATTAAAAAGGTAGATAACACACATACCTGGAGAATAGGTCTGTCATATTGTAACTTATATGTTCATACTTGTCGTAGATTATCATATTGTGTTCGTCGATTTCCCTGTCACAAACACATATTTACATACATCCTTCTATGCAACTTAAATTAATGGGAATATAATATTCATGTACAATATAACCCCTATATAGAGGACACCTAATTACAGAGCCAAAGTGTCCTTTAGGGAGAGGTGTCTTCTTACCGGAGAGTTACTAAATAGTAAAAATGGTAATTTTGAAAATGAAAATTGTCCTTTGTAGAGAGGTGTCCTCTAGCGCGGGTGTCCTTTCATGGAGGTTCTACTGTACTAAAAAGAGGCATCTCTCTCTCTCTCCTGTTGAAATTGTATTAAAACATTGTATTTTGGTTTATCATTTCACAGTATAGAACGTTAAAGTGGTAATAAAGAATATGTCGCAGAATGTGTAGATTCAGGAGGGATGCTTCTTTTGGTGACATTTGATATATGTAAATATGAAAAAACAATAGAAAAAAAAAAGATAAGTGGGTCAGGTGTTGATATTAAAAATAAAGAAGGCATCTCCTGACCACGAGCAAATGTGCTTTTTAGATGGCAGAGCGCCATCTAGTGGAGCAAAAATAAACTAAACGTTTATTTAGCTTGCTCCGTGATAATTGGCCAACCCATCGTGGATGGCTTTTCTTGATTTATTAAGAAATTGGGTTGGCCAAATATCACGGAGCAAGCTAAATAAACGTTTAGTTTATTTTTGCTCCACTAGATGGCGCTCTGCCATCTAAAAAGCACATTTTCTCGTGGTCAGGAGATGCCTTCTTTATTTTTAATATGTAAATATGTAAACCAGATCATAATAGTGCTTAAATAGATATGCGGATACTCTAATATACCTATATGCAAATTGAAAAAGCTAAAAAAAAAGGGAAGAATTGCAAGAAAAGGCATAACACGTCGCAACTCTTTTTATTCATTGTATAAAGTAGCTTTCAGGCAAGCTCTTTCTCAGCAAACTAAAACATATAAAAAAGGTAATGGAGAAAACCATACTTACTTGACTTCAGTTCCACAAGCGATAGGAGTATCCCACTCGAAGGAATATTTACATTGGGAATTTCTGTAAAGAAACACAAAATTATAACTTTTTAAAATAAATATTTTCTTTTCACAATTTATTTTTGTAATATTACTCACATCTTCAAACATCTCTCTAAAAGAATATTCTTTATTTTATTAATATTCTAGAAAATATTGAGATTTTGTTAAATTTTCGACTAATTTGATAACTTCTATTAAGGTATTATGAAATTGAAGCTTCCCCTTATCAGTGCAGTTGATAATTCTTAACCAGTTAGGAACATAATCCGAAACCAAATAGACACCGAAACTAAACGCCATCTATTGACTTTTTCTGTAAACTAGCGGCCTCGAGTTAGTAACAAAACCACAACACCAGCTTTGGCAAACTGAAAAGCGTCCATCTGGGGACCATGGATTCAGGCTAATGACCCATGGCCTCCAGATGGACGCTTTTCAGTTTGTCAAAGCTGGTGTTGTGGCTTTGTTACTAACTCGAGGCCGCTAGTTTTCAGAATAGGTCAATAGATAGCGTTTAGTTTCGGTGTCTATTTGGTTTCGGATTATGTTTCTAGCTGATTGGGAATTATCAACTGCACAGGAGAAGCTTCAATTTCATAATATCCTACAGTCTAGAACAGACTTTATTTAATGAGATGCACAAGAAATCAAATGACATCTTCACAATCTTCCAATGAGGTGTTTAGCTGGTTGAATAGTTAGATTATGGTTAATTATGCCGGGAGGATATATGAAAATAAAGGTCGCCTCTTCCGTCAAAATAGACGCCAAAACTAAGCGTTATCTATAGACAGTCTCTGTAAGAGTACTAGGTATCCAGTGCTGTACTTACACCACTAGGAGTTGGGGACTCTTAGCCTTGGAATAGCAGCTGAAGGTGATTCTGACAGAAGCAGGGTCGTTTTCACAGAGTCCTTTGTCCCCACCGCCGTACTCCACTCCGATGTAGTCCTTGTTTTTATCTGCACACATACAAGAGCTTAATGGAGAGCTTCAGGACCTTGTGGATACCCATTGGCTGGAATTCGAAATTTCCTGGATACCCATTGGCTGGTCTTAAGGACCTTGTGGATACCCATTGACTGGTTTTAAGGACCTTGTGGATACCCATTGGCTGGTTTTAAGGACCTTGTGGATACCGAATGGCTGATCTTAATGACCTTGTGGATACCCAGTGGTTGATCTTAATGACCTTGTGGATAGCCCTTGGCTGGTATTCGAAACTTCCTGGATATCCAATGAATAGTCTTAAAGGCCTTGTGAATACCCTTTGGCATATCTTGAATAACTTGTGGATACCCAATGGCTAGTCATAAGGTCCTTGCAAATCCTCAAAGCCCGTTTGTTCTTTTGAAGGAGACAGAGGCAATTTTTTTTCACACTTGGTTATCTCGTATGTCTTCAATAGAGGTCACTGTAATATCTTTCAGAGTTATTGTCTGAATCCCGATATACATGATAAAAGGTACAACTTCCTTAAGTTTTGTCCATTATTGTATCTAATGTTCTCAAATTATCTGTTAATGACATGTAATAAGGTTAACCGGACACAAGGATGTTGAAATAGCAATGTAATTATGACCTATTCAAGGTCATTAGAACTAAGGCCAATGATTTAGCCAAATTCTGAGGCATTGTTGATGACCTGGTAAAGGTTAGTGGGACATTTAGCGATGGAGTCTAGCTATACTTAGATACATGAAAATATCTTTTACGAGTTATATTCATAGACAAACCTTAAGGAAATTGTACCGTTTAGCATGTATATCGGGATTTAGATAATAACTCTGAAAGATATTACAGTGACACACCTCTATTGAAGACACACGAGATAACCAAGTGTATATACACTCATGGACACAAACCTAAGGAAGTTGTACCGTTTACCATGTATATCGGGATTTAGACAATAACTCTGAAAGATATTACAGTGATCTTTATTGAAGACACACGAGATAACCAAGTGTATATACACTCATGGACACACACCTAAGGAAGTTGTACCGTTTAACATGTATATTGGGATTTAGATAATAACTCTGAAAGATATTACAGTGATCTTTATTGAAGACACGATATAACCAAGTGTGAACAAAATTGCCTTTGTCTCCTAAAAAAAAATAGACGACCAGTGCATCATAGACGTTCCACAGCTCAAGTTTTGTCCAAGAGTGTAAGTACTCAGGAAATACGTAATAAACTGAAATTTCTATTCGAAGATATCATAGCCATATCATCATAAAAAGAGGAATGTTTGGAAAAAATGGTTATTTAAGGGATGGTAGACTTACGTTCATTTACGATCCATTGTTCAGACCATCTCCCTACAGTATAGATCTTTCCTGTTTTGTTGTTTGCTACACAGACCGCAGCGTCGCGCTCACAGCCCCGCTTGTGGCTAATCTCTCCACATGGATTGATCCAGTACCTGTACATC
Source organism: Cordylochernes scorpioides (assembly GCA_030710605.1). Taxonomy (NCBI): domain Eukaryota; kingdom Metazoa; phylum Arthropoda; class Arachnida; order Pseudoscorpiones; family Chernetidae; genus Cordylochernes; species Cordylochernes scorpioides. The sequence goes on from CP092879.1 coordinate 62,868,371, forward strand.
ACACACTTACCTCACTATATGTTGTGTACACACATGTATACGTCACTCATGGATAAAACTTGCGTAAGTGGATAGTGTTTGATGTCGACCATCATCTATTGTATATATTCAGTGTATTTGTATATAAAAATAATAAACAGTTACTACACCTATCCCCCGATTTACACGGTACTTTTTTTACACGTTTTCGCTTTTACACGGTTTTCCAAATAAGTTTTTGTTTTTATCGCACTATACTAAATGCTACTGTGATTGAACACATGCGCTGTGTACACATCTCACGAGGAATCCCGAGCTTATGTGCTGACGACATATTTTAACCTGTCAATGCATTTTATTTTTATTTCTGTGTACACCTATCCCCCGATTTACACGTTTTTCTCAGGAACGTATCTACCGTGTAAATCGGGGGATAGGTGTATTTATATAATTAAAGAATATATATAAATAATAAAGATATAAATAATAGTTAAGTATTAAGATTCATTTTTTTATATACACTTCTGTAGAAATCTTTACAATACCCGAAATCTTGAGAGAGAATATATAAAAAAAAAGAAACTTATCCTCTTGGAATCCATTTTTTATTATTGTTTATATTTCGGAGGATTTTATATTTCAAATTCTATATACAGTTACGAGCGTCATCATCTCTGTCACCGTTTGCTTTTTTTTTTTTGGAATGGCGCTCTCCTATTGGTTGGCTACGATCACGCCACCACTACGCGAGACACTTTGTTTTTGACTTTGTCCCCCCCCCCCCCCCCCCCCAATCGCTTTTTGGTTTTTGTAACTATTGTGTTGGAGCGGGTTGCTCCTTAAATAAATGCATATATTAGTTAATAACTAAATGGAATCCTCTCTTTCATTTTCCCAGTAAGAGACGCCTACGGAAGCCAACAGTACATAGACAGATAAAGCACATAGGCTATAGTTATTAACTAATATATGCATTTATTTAAGGCGCCAATATATAATTGTAACAAATAGTATTTGAATAAAAACATTCAATCGGGTAAAACACGGGCGTTGCCCGGGTCATTCGGCTAGTATAATATAGTTGTAAATTTTGCCTGGAGGATGTTGATCTATAAAAATGAAGGCAACATATCTTGTAAATATAGACGCAAGCACTATTTGACCATTTCCACATACTAGCGTACGTAGGTCGGAGTTTGCCATGAATTGACAAGGACCATTATCACGAAACCATGGTCTCCAAGTGGAGCTTTCAATTTACCAAAGCTGAACTTGTGGCTTTGTCACCAACTTGAGTGCGCTAGTTATAGGAGATGGTCAACAGATGGTGTTTAGTTTGTGCGTCTATTTTAACGGGAGAGGTGACCTTTATTTATTTATGGTTTAATGACGAACTACTTATGTTTCGTGAAAGATCTTTTTAGCTATATAGATACAATATTCACAAACTACTCATGTTTCGCGAAAGATCCGTTTAGCTATAAAGATACAATGTTAACAAACTACTTGCGTTTCGCGAAAGATTCGTTTAGCTATCATGATATGTTATTCACAAACACAAACCACTTGTGTGTTTCGCGAAAGATGCGTTTAGCTATATAGATACAATGTTCACAAACTACTTGTGTTTCGCGAAAGATTCGTTTAGCTATCATGATATGTTATTCACAAACACAAACCACTTGTGTGTTTCGCGAAAGATGCGTTTAGCTATATAGATACAATGTTCACAAACTACTTGTGTTTCGCGAAAGATGCATTCAGCTATCTTGATATGCTATTCACAAATTACTTGTGTTTCGAGACAGATCCATTAAGCTATCTAGCTACAATATTCCAATAAGAACAACTTACTGATTTCCCTCAGTATCCGTGTAGTTCCAGTCTTTATGAGCGATGGAAAGTCTTGTCAGATCGTATTCAATCCCATTCGCCACAAACTGACAAGTTGGTTCTTTATGGACACAGGTATGGATAGTCCTCCATTCGAATAGGACATTGCAGTCAGATTCCTAAGACATCCACCATATTCATACAATATTTACGATTCTTCAAAGAATTTAATCTTACCTCTTTGATAACTGGATTGCCATAGCCAGCTTTACGGTCGCAGATAAATTTGATTACTGCTTCCGTCTTATCAGATTGGCAATTTTCACCACTACCATAGGATAAGGTTAAGTTACGCTTATCTGTGATGATGCTAAGGTTTTTGTAAGGACCATAGGAAATCTCTTTATCTCCTGAAACTTTGCAGATCCCTGAAGTTCCGCAGACACTGTCGGATTTCTGAGCAGCTGGTCCGCAGATGTTAATGAGGTAGTTGTCACTTTTCGTCTTGTTACTGGGAACCTACGCAAAATTATAAGTTAGAAACCATTAAAAAGACAATTATTACTTGACAATAAACGTGAAATTATCTTTCTATTTACAGCCGTTTCTAAAATTTGGTAATTTCAGTAAACTTGGTGCTCTTAATCTATTTTGAGTCAAATATTTCCGTTATAATCTATATTTTGAACAGTATGGCCAAACGTATACGGTATTTATTGGGTCATATTATGTAGTCAAAATAAACAAAGTATACAAACAAACTCACATGATGTAGAAAATGTTCATGGTATTGCCAAACTTACACAATGTAGCCAAAACTTATAGGGTATAGACTAAACTTACACGGTATAGCTAAACTTATATACACGATATAGCCTAAACTTCATGGTATAGCTAAACTTACACGATGTAGCCAACACTTACAGAATTTAGACAAACTTACACAATGTAGCCAAAGATGATAGAGTACAGCTAAACTTACAAGATGTATCCAAAACCTACACGGTATAGCTAAACTTACACGATGTAGCTAAAACTTACAGGATATAGCTAAACTTACACGATGTAGCTAAAACTTACAGGATAGAGCTAAACTTACACGATGTAGCCAAAACTTACAGGCTATAGATAAACTTACAGAGTGTATCCAAACTTACACGATGTAAACAAGGGTATTAACATCCTCACATAATTTAGATATAACATCACAAACAGTATGACCAAACTTCCAACGTATAGCTAAATTTACACGATGTAGCCAAAACTTACAGGCTATAGATAAACTTACAGAGTGTATCCAAACTTACACGATGTAAACAAGGGTATAAACAAACTCACATGATTTAGATATAACATCACAAACAGTATGACCAAACTTCCAATGTATAACTAAATTTACACGATAGGGATAGCAAAACTCGCACGGTATTGATAAATAAACTCATACTGTATAAATAAACATACATGAGGTACCGAAGAGACTTCATTGAATAGCAGAAATTGCACTTTATTATATCAAAAAACCTATATACGTTTCATCTTTCAAGAAATCTAAAAACTTGGGAGACATATATGAGTGTTGAGTTTTTCACTTGCTTCTTTAAATGCTATACACCCATGTACCTACACGAAATAAGAAAATATGTATACTGTATTTTGGTCTTGCTTCTCTCTCTCTGTCAAGAAATCCACAAAAAATTGGAAGAAATATATAAGTTGGGTTTTTCTCTGGCTTACATCAATGCTATATGCAGATTTTGGATGAGGTTTCGCTTCTCTAATTTCTCAAATACTTGTAGGGAACAATATATCCTGATTATTTAACGTTTTCACTATTGAAATATCATGTCCTATTGAGATGAATGCCTCAAAATTGAAGTACTAAGGTTCAATGCGCGCGCGAGGCTTAAAGTGGATTGTGGGGTGGAATTTCTGTTTATATAATCTCTGAATAATTGTTGAATGCAATTCTGAATATCCCCTTAAATAGATAAAAAGAGTTATTAATTGAGAGGGCTTGGCTTATCAGTGGTAAACCCTCTCAGAGGTTTCGCCAAATTAATCTCCAGACCGTTTTACTATTGTATATTGATATGATCTTCATATATCCCTTGCATTTTTACTAAGGAAGGCGAGTTAGAGTGTTTAGGTAATCTATGGACATAAGTTTATTGAATTGTATGCATATATATGATGTATGCATGTAAAGATGTATGCATATATATGATGTATGCATGTAAAGATGTATGCATATATATGATGTATGCATGTAAAGATGTATGCATATATAGAGAGAGAGAGAGTTGCAAAAATTTCTAATACACATTCTCATATTATTTATCCCAAATTTTATCAATATTTATTTATGTTGAGAAAAATGCTCGCAGAGATTTCATACTTTGAGTTAAACTAATAATATGGCCTATTTTGGATTTGATTATAAGCAGCACAGAAGCGCGTAGCTGACTTGTGGAGTGTTTGAAAAAGATAAACAACCAGTCAGGAAATATCGCGTTTAATTTGCTTTAAACACACCTTCTCAATATAAAATCCAAAATATGTCATATTAGTTATATTTAGCTAGGTAGTGTATACTTGGATTAAAAGGCAGTGTTGTTAACTACCCATCATGATTATAATGGCCACTACCTAATGTCTACTTGAAACAAATAAAAATAATTTAAAATATTAGTTTGTATTGGACTGCTATAAACCAGATTTGAAATTTCTATAAAATACTTGTATATTTAGTGTACTGTTTAATTTAAATTCTCAAAATGAATATTCAGAAAATGGTTACTTAAAAAAAAGGAAATTCTAATTTCTATTAATCTATATATATAAAATTGAATGTCTGTGTGTGTGTCTGTGTGTGTGTCCTCTATGGATTCGAAAACCATACATCCAATCGCCGTGAAATTTTGGGATATTATTAGGCGTATCCCCGGAAAGGTTAACGAAAAATAATATCTTGAATATCTTTAATATCCTTAGAGTTATTTGCAGATTTGTAGCTTTAACTCGCAAGCAGCGCCACCATTGAGACGGAGATAGGCTTTTTCAAGAGGGGGAGTAATGTTAGGAGAGAGGAGCGCGTCTCGAGGCGGGTGCTCACGTGTCACTGTTAAAAACCTATTTGTTTTGGCTACATCTTTTCCCGTGGACTTAACGATAACTTTTCTAAAACTTATTTCAAATTTCATGTATAATTATTTTTACATCATTTAGTTTAGTATAATTATTTACTATAATTTCCTATCGTTCAATTATTATACTTTTTGTTCTTAAAGCTTATTTAAGACAATAATCTTTAATTAGAAAGTGCTTTGCCAAAAGTTTGGAGTAGGCAGACCCCGTGCGAGAATGGATTCGCCCGGCCGCCGGCCGACAGTCAAAGTACCCACCGACCAATCAGGGCAGAGTTGGTGACACAGCTATGCCAAGTAGACAAGAAAAAAAGCCTCGCGGGAGCTTGCCCAAGATGACCTCCGGGAACTTCGTCCATCTTCCATAAACGACCATGAATTTATTCAACCTTATCGAGTATTTTTCAAGGGACCGGGAAAAAATGTTCACTAGATAAAACGATGATTTTGTAATGTAGAAAATTAGGAAAGACAAAATTCAGAATGACACGGCACACAGGGACCGGGAAAAAATGATCACTTTATCAGTTTCAAATTATCAAAATATATCTATTTCTTTTTATAAGTCTATAGAGAATTGTTTTAACAAATGTTCGTTAGACAGACCTTTACTCGGGTACCGATAAATATTGAATTTATTCAACTTATCGAGTATTTTTCAAGGGACCGGGAAAAAATGTTCACTTTATCGAGAGATTCGTTAGACAAACCTTTACTCGGGTAAAACACGGGCAAATGTTCGTTAGACAAACCTTTACTCGGGTAAAACCTCGGGCGAAGCCGGGTACGTCCGCTAGTATTAGATAAACCTTTTGAATAATGCAGGATAAATGTTATGAAATAGAGTTTGAGAATAAGGAATAAGTGGTTAAAACAATGCATTCCGTCATATTTCATATGTGTTAAACGTCCTCATTGATGTTCTTAGGCTGATTTTCTTTTTTTTTTCACAAGTCAATCATTTATTTTAAAAAATGCATCAAATTATGGATATAATGAGAATGCATATGAATTTCCCATATTCTATTAATATTTATCAAGTTAGTTTTTCCTGAATAAATGTATTCCACAAATTGAATTTATTATTATATTGAGAAATTTTCAGTTATAAAATATAAATTAGGTTTCCTGGGTCACCTCGCTCCAACAATGGGGACTTTAGATAAAAATATTTTTACTCTAGGTAGGATGTCTAGGAGCCTGGCAGGGCTGATTTAATCGGACTCGGCCAAGTAATCTCTAAAAGAGGGTGGAGGCCGACTTGAGCGAGCCCGATGTTGGAGCTCTGTTAGAAGAGTGGTATAGGCCTACTGGGGAACCCGCCACTATAAACAAAGGGTAACGCGCCAACGGCAGTACCTCCTGGGTGGTGTGGAAATTATGCCTAAAATAATAAAAGAAATGATAAATAAATGCACACAAATGAATAAACTTCAATAAAATTAAAGAGTCTACAAAGTTTATAATGAATATTTATTTCCTATCTATAAAATATGCTCCTAGACATTAAAGATCACCATTGTGTAATAAAACCTTTTAGTCAATTGGCCAACACTTTTTGTATTTCTCTTGATATATAAAAAAATGCTCTACAATATCAATTTCCAAGTTTGGAGATGTCCGAGCATAGTGAGATGATCAAATCTCTTCAGATTTCACAGGTCTTGAGGGAGTGTGTCCTAACATTGGATTGTGATTCAATAGAAAACCTTTGCTAAAGCCTACAGTTATGTCCTCAGTGTGGACGAGCATATTATTTGGCTCGCAAATAAAACAATGTGTTTTGAATAAGAGAAGCGTTTTTTGGAACGAAAATATTGTTATTTCAATATTTCAGGGACAATCTGTAGCCAATTAACTCTAACAACCTTGTCATTAGAGAATTGATTCCCTTAGAAAGGCCGAGTGTTTCTAGTTGAAATATTGAAATAAAGATAATATTTTAGTGTGTGTTTGTGTTCCAAGATACATATCTTTTATTGAAATTTGATTTTTATGGATTGAGATATTTTTGAAAAAATAAACAATGCCTATCCAGCTGTGTACCCGCGGACTCGCGTGCTCATTCAATAGATCAGAAGAGGGAAAGCGATGAACTCTTTCTTTTATTATTTTGAGTATTTATTTTTGGTGCAAACAGGGTAAAATAATGGGTTATTTGAGAATATTGGTGAAGAATGAACTAAAAGTAAATATTAGATAAAGAAAATTGATTAAGTATATTTTATAAAGAACAGTATAATGTCAAAGTGTCGTGACAAGAGTCGCGTATCAAGAAATAATAAGTATTCAGCGCCATGTCAGGATGGACAAGAACATTGCCATTTTATGATATGACCAAAATCCAAGGCATTGACTATGTCGAATAAAAGTCTACGAGAAATGGCCGTACTTACACGATAGACAATGGTGAATTCAAGTTTATAAGACGTTGCCGATATTACTCGATATGACCAAAGGTACAAGGTATAGACAATAGTGAATTCTCTGTACTTACAGAATATAGTAAAAAAAAGATATTCATTGTGAGAATATAATTGTAATTTTAACAATATAGTCATAATTACAACGCATAATAGACAAGGGTGAATACAAGTGTTAAATAAATGGTCCTACTTACACGATATAGTTCAACTTTCAAGGCATAATATACAATGGTGAATACAAGTTTATAAGAAATTGCCGGTATTACTCGATATGACCAAATCACAAGGCATAGACAATGGTGAATACAAGTCTATAAGAAATGGTTGTACTTTCAAGATATAACCATATTTATAAGGCATAGACAATGTCGAATACAAGTTTACAAGAATTGGCTGTACTTACACGATATGGTTTGGCGCTATCCCGTTTCAGAGGATTCATATCGATGACTTGTTCAGAATATGGATCGAAGTATCTGCAGTTATCATCTCCACTGATATCCTTCTGGGCTTTCTCAATTTCTGCTTTGGAGCAGACATAGGCTGTGGGCCATAGGAACTGATAATTGCATCTGAGGTCCATGTGTTCTTTTAGTAGGGGCACACCCTACACAAATTTCACCAACCTCTATAATCACCAATTTGACTCCACAAATTTATTAAAGAGTTTAATGATTTTAATAAAGATTAAGCATATACATAAGATAATCAGAACATTCATCATGATAATTGAAAAATAACATATAAGATAGTATTAAATAAGATAAAAGAATAATCAATGTGTATATATGGTAATATGTATTTTATAGTTTTTTTTTCAATGAAATGGTAATTTGAATTCTGTAACTTTTGTCCATACCAAAAAAACAGCGATTAAACATAGATGAAAAGATGAAAATTCACGACATTTTGCTTAAGATATCAAATTCCCAATAAATAATAGAATTTTGTATCCTTAAAAATAATTTCTCTTGATATATCAAGAAAATGGGTTGGCCAAATATAAGGGAACAGGCTAAATCAATGTTTAGTTGGTTTATTTTCCACTAGATGGCGTTCTGTCATCCAAAAAGCATATGTGCTCCTAGTCAGGATATGCCTTATTTATTTTTAATATATGTGTGTGTGTATGAAAAATAGAGAAAAAAAAATAGAAAAAAGGTTAGGTGTTGATATCCCTATATATATAAAAGTCAGTGTATGTATGTATGTGTGTTTCTATGTCGGCTATACACGTCCACAATACGTAACTAATCTGACTGAAATTTTAACAGTATATATATTTGAATCTGGAAAAACTTATAGTGAAAATTTCAGGTCTCTATCCCGAATATTCTTCGAGTTATTTACAAATTGCGTTGCAAATTTGCCCTTTCGCTCGCAAGCAGCGCCTCTAGCGGTGAAGATGGGAATTAATATCAGCTGACCTAATGTACATGTAAAACGTGTTTTAACAGGACATAGAGAAAAATCTAGAAGATATATTTTTCGCATTTTTAGGCAAGAAAATTTGAAATTTACAGGTTCTGGGCATTAAAAGTTGTTTTTTAGTCTGAAAATGATGATGACAATATTGCTGTATTATGTTTGATTATCAGATACAAAATTATATCGGGGAAAATATTCCAAAAAGCAGAGACCACGGGTGAAACCAGTTCATTTTTTTGTACGCAGGAACAAAATTCTAACAGAAAAACATTCATTCGAGCAGAAAACAAAAGCCAGATCATCTTTCTATAAAAATATTGCTTCTCAGACACAAAGTTTGGAGCGGGACGTTTCACAAAAGTGACTTCCACGGTGCCAATTTATAATTGTAACGAATAGTATTTGAATAAAAAGATTTAATCGGGTAAACCCCGGGCGTTGCCCGGGTCATTCGGCTAGTGTTTGATAAATTAAAAAAAAAGGCATACGAGTATCTTGACCGCTCACCTGAGCATTTTTAGATACTAGAGTGCCATCTAGTTGAAGAAAAATCAACTAAACGTTGATTTAACTTGTTAAATGATATTTGGCCAATCCATTTTATTGATAAACCAAGAAAGGCCAACCACATACGTGTTTTATAAATACTTTGGTACAAAAACAACTGTATCCCAGTGTAATTAAAAGAAGAGGTGCATATTTTAGTTTATAAATACTATATTTGGATATTGTTCCTATCAAAACATAGCCTTCTATGAAAAAAAAAAAAGAATAAAAAATTTATAAACTCGATCATTCTTACCTTTCCAGACAAAGGATCGCATTTGAACTCAATACTAATAGAGTAGGTCGCATCAGGTTTGTAGATGCACTCCGTCTTGGATGTATATTCCAAAGTTGGGTTGGTAGCGTTGGAGATACTTCTGGAGGTATCCACAAGTCCAATGGTCTACACACAATTTCACCGTTAGTAAATAATCTACTTATAAACACCATAAACATAGTTTTGTCTACATAAAATCGGTGGAAGAATGGGTAACCCCCTCGATTCCCGACAGTCATGAACCGGGATTGTATCCCGCGTTAAAAATTTGTTTAATATGTGAATAACTTTAACATTTTATTCACTGTTTCAATTATCATGAACTAGGTTGCTCTTGTTGAGCGGTAGCTATTAATGTGATTTTGAACTTGAACTTGAGTTTTGTGTATTCGGATGCTACACTATCTTGTGAACTCCACTTATTTGGAAAAAAAGGTAGATAATGCGTTTTCTATTTTAATACTATTTTACTTTACTTTAATTTATGTCTTCCCCTAATAATAGGGGAAGCCCCTAAATAAATTTGAAAAAAAAAGAAGTAAAAACTACGCGCCATCTATTGACCGCCTCAGGAATCTAGGATACTCGAATTTTGAATTTGAAAAAGATAGTGTTGTGACTTTGTAGCTTATAAGGCGACCAAGCCAAAGTCGTCAATTTAAAGAGAATGTTTGATTGAAAAATAAATATTTCACTCCTTACACATTAACAGTCTCCAAAGAGAAAATTTTAACTTTTTGTGGTATATAGTTGTCTTTTAGTGGGTTGTTTTGATATTTTCACCGCTATACACTCATGGACCAAACTTAAGGAAGTTGTACCTTGTAGTATGTATACCTGGATTCAGACAATAACTCTGAAATATATTACAGTGACCTTTATTGAAGACACACGAGACAGTGTGTAAACAAAATTGTCCCTGTCTCCTTCAAAGAAAAAAATAAATAAAAAACAGACAAATTGCGACATAAAAGACTTTCTACTTCCTTAAATGTTATCTATGAGTGTATTTGTAACATTTTGCCACTATAACAAGCTATACTAACAATAAATAGTACAAATTAATTTTTAATAGATAGGAAATTCGATCAAAAAATGTTGACTCACCTCAGTTTTATTCAGTGGCTTGTTATAGACACAAGCTATAGCCTTGTCATCACAAGTCTCCATGCCATTCTTTCTAAGAATCGGTGCGCATAGATTGAGAGCGTAGATGGTATTCATCCCATCATCATGGTTGATAGCAAGGTAGTTTCTGTGCACCTGGCGGATAGGTGACAGGTCATAGCTGTTTCCCTTGGAGTCGGTGACAATGCAGGAGGACTGGACACACAAGCTGTTGAGCTACCTATCAACCAAAGACAAAAGAACTAGAGATTTAATTGAATTCTTCTGATATCTGGTCTTCTATATTTCTCAATATAAAATTGACAGAAAAAGAATTTGATGGTGGAATGGTATACATTATCGAATTTTGAAAACCATGACTCAGGATCGAATCCCGATTAGTCTAGATTAGTCCGCTTTGAGACACAAGGATTGACAGACCCCTCTAGACAGATCTCCCCCTGACCGGTGTCGGCTTCACTTGATCTCTCGCCATTTCTGTGGTGACATCCAACATGCCTCGTCCTTTGGTGTAATCCCAATAACGCCTGAACCCACTCTAAACATTGTGGCCACTACGACTGCAACCAACATGCCACACTACAGTCATCTAACAGGATAACAACACAACTACCTTACTACATACATATATGTCAGTATATGTATATATGTTTGTCGGAAAGAAAAATTGAAATTGACCAAGTTCTGCACAAAAATAGTTGTTTTTTAGTCAGAAAATGATTATAACAATATTGCTGTTTCATGTTTGATTGTCAGATACAAAATTATTTTGGGGATTTTTTTAATCTAAATATATAAATGTCAATGTATTATTTATATATATCCTTATATATAAAAATCCTAAAAAATTATCAGCAAATATCCACTCTCTACTGAATCGATTTTTATAAAGATGTGAGTGTAAAGACAGTTTAAAAATAAATTTTACCTGGTTGGAATTAGTCTTCTCATTTGATACAGTATTGCTGGACACAAAATTATTTTTTCAAAACCTTATATAACCATACACACATTCTTATTAAAACAAGAACATTAAGCCTCCAGGGAAAAGTTTCTTTTAAAAGAAACTTTTCCCTGGAGGCTTTATGTTCTTTTAAAAGAAACTTTGCCCTGGAGGCTTAATGTTCTTTTAAAAGAAACTTTTCCCTGGAGGCTTAATGTTCTTTTAAAAGAAACTTTTCCCTGGAGGCTTAATGTTCTTTTAAAAGAAACTTTTCCCTGGAGGCTTAATGTTATTTTAAAAGAAACTTTCCCCTGGAGGCTTAATGTTCTTTTAAAAGAAACTTTTACCTGGAGGCTTAATGTTCTTTTAAAAGAAACTTTTCCCTGGAGGCTTAATGTTCTTTCAAAAGAAACTTTTCCCTGGAGGCTTAATGTACTTTTAAAAGAAACTTTTCCCTGGAGGCTTAATGTTCTTTAAAAAAAAACTTTTCCCTGGAGGCTTAATGTTCTTTAAAAAAAAACTTTTCCCTGGAGGCTTAATGTTCTTTAAAAGAAACTTTTCCCTGGAGGCTTAATGTTCTTTTAAAAGAAACTTTTCCCAGGAGGCTTAATGTTCTTTTAAAAGAAACTTTTCCCTGGAGGCTTAATGTTCTTTCAAAAGAAACTTTTCCCTGGAGGCTTAATGTTCTTTTAAAAGAAACTTTTCCCAGGAGGCTTAATGTTCTTTTAAAAGAAACTTTTCCCTGGAGGCTTGATGTTCTTTTAAAAGAAACTTTTCCCTGGAGGCTTAATGTTCTTTTAAAAGAAACTTTTCCCTGGAGGCTTAATGTTCTTTTAAAAGAAACTTTTCCCTGGAGGCTTAATGTTCTTTTAAAATAAACTTTTCCCCGGAGGCTTAATGTTCTTTTAAAAGAAATTTTTCCCTGGAGGCTTAATGTTTTTTTTAAAAGAAACTTTTCCCTGGAGGCTTAATGTTTTTTTTAAAAGAAACTTTTACCTGGAGGCTTAATGTTCTTTTAAAAGAAACTTTTCCCTGGAGGCTTAATGTTCTTTTAAAAGAAACTTTTCCCTGGAGGCTTAATGTTTTTTAAAAATAAACTTTTCCCCGGAGGCTTAATGTTTTTTTAAAAGAAACTTTTCCCTGGAGGCTTAATGTTCTTTTAAAAGAAACTTTTAACTGGAGGCTTAATGTTTTTTAAAAATAAACTTTTCCCTGGAGGCTTAATGTTTTTTTAAAAGAAACTTTTTCCTGGAGGCTTAATGTTTTTTTAAAAGAAACTTTTCCCTGGAGGCTTAATGTTCTTTTAAAAGAAACTTTTCCCTGGAGGCTTAATGTTTTTTAAAAATAAACTTTTCCCTGGAGGCTTAATGTTCTTTTAAAATAAACTTTTCCCCGGAGGCTTAATGTTCTTTTAAAAGAAATTTTTCCCTGGAGGCTTAATGTTTTTTAAAAGAAACTTTTCCCTGGAGGCTTAATGTTTTTTTAAAAGAAACTTTTACCTGAAGGCTTAATGTTCTTTTAAAAGAAACTTTTCCCTGGAGGCTTAATGTTCTTTTAAAAGAAACTTTTCCCTGGAGGCTTAATGTTTTTTAAAAATAAACTTTTCCCCGGAGGCTTAATGTTTTTTTAAAAGAAACTTTTCCCTGGAGGCTTAATGTTTTTTTAAAAGAAACTTTTCCCTGTAGGCTTAATGTTCTTTTAAAAGAAACTTTTCCCTGGAGGCTTAATGTTCTTTTAAAAGAAACTTTTCCCTGGAGGCTTAATGTTTTTTTTTTAAAATAAACTTTTGCCCGGAGGCTTAATGTTCTTGTTTTAATATTGATTCAAGGGATTATTTTATAGAATTATACACACATTCTATTAAAATGAATAAATAAAACCACATATATAGTGAGTAGGAAAAAAAATGAGGGGTTGGTAGAAGGATGGTCTAAAACCGTTGGTTTTCGACCGCTACGATCCGGGATCGAATCCCACTTTGGGAACTTTTTTCTGATTAAAAAAAGTCTCCAATGACTCCCGATTCTTGCAAAAGTCCAACCCCACCAAAAAGTGCAAGTAACCATACAGGGCTCTGGCACATTAGTAAGTGCAAAGTCGAACTCTTTTCACATGTGGTGCACTTACAGTAAAAATAACTGTGTATTACGATTCCCGCATTGGGCACTTTTTTCTAATTTAAAAAATAAAAATGCCCCAATGGCCCCTGATTCTTGCAAAAGTCCAACCCCACCAGCAAGTGCAAGTAACCAAACGATGCTCTGGTATATTTGTAAGTGCAAAGTCGACTGCTTTTGTGTAGACATCTGGTGCACTTACAGTAAAAGCAGTCGCCAACCTTCTATCCACCATGATTATCATTGCCTGTACCACGTGTACTTGGGAAGCAAAAAAAAAGCAAAATCATTGAAATGCTTTTGTGAATTCGTAAATGAGGCAAATTCATACAGCCACTAACTGAATTGTGACAGATATCAATAACTAGAAACTCATTAATAGTTAAACTTCCTACCATTTCACATGTTACAATATAAATATATTTTTTATTACTTTACCGATTAAACTAGTACTTTTTTGTATCTTGCTAAAATACACTCATGGACAAAACTTAAGGTAGTGGAAAGTCTTTGAATATCGCCGGTATTCTGTTTTTTTTTTTTTTTTTAAGGAGACAAGCAATTTTGTTTACACTTTGTTATCTCGTGTGTCTTCAATAAAGGTCACTGTAATATCTTTCAGAGTTATTGTCTGAATCCTGATATATGGCTAAAAGGTACAACTTCCTTAAGTTTTGTTCATGGGTATCTTTCAGAGTTATTGTCTCAATCCCGGTATACATGCTAAAAGGTACAACTTTCTTAACTCTTGTCTATGTTTTTGTTGGGAAAAAAGAGCCTCAAGGTATGTGTTTCTTAAATACAATTTCAATAACCCTAGCTTTTTTTCGGGCTTTAACACCATTCTTTAACTATAAAATACGTCATAGTTGAGAATACTTTTGTAGAAGGATTCGTTAAAACTTAAAATCTGCAGGTATTAATAAAAAAGGGTATTCAAGAAACACTTTCTTAGATAGACTTTTTTTTTGCCCAATAAAACAATACACTCATAGACAAAACTTAATATAGTTGTACCTTTTAGCATGTATATCGGAATTCAGACAATAACTTTGAAAGATATTACAGTGACCTTTATTGATGACACACGAGATAATCAAGTATAAACAAAATTTACCCATCCCTGGACACTTTTATTTTTCCGTTTATCATTACTCTTCACAATTCATCCTTTTCATACTTCATCCCTAAGGTTAGAAATAATCGTGTGTTGTTTCTCCTTGAAAATAAATTTCGATTTTTCGTTTAAAAGAAACACATGCGGGATAATTTTCGGATGTCGTATAAACAAAATTGCCTCTGTCTCCTTGAAAAAAAAAAAAGACCGGCGATATTAAAGACTTCACACTTCCTTAAGTTTTGTCCATGAGTGTATATCATAAAAAACATATATTGCCAAAAAAAAACTTATTTTGCTGATAAATGGTAATTGGATTTATAATGACATGAATAGTTCATTTTACTCGACCAAACAAATTTTGATGCACATCATGAAAATTCTATCAAAATGGTTTGTCTAATTGAAAATCTCTCGAAAGACAGTATGTAAAGTGGATATGTCTCAAATAAAGTCACCTTGGAAGATTCAACTTTGCTTTTATTAACAAGTAATTTCTTATTTTGAAGGAGAAATACGGCAATAAAAGTTCATTTTATATATATTCTTATCCTTTGTCTTTCTAGACTGAATCCTGGATATCCTATCTTTTAAAAGTCCATTTTAATATGAGTTTTAGATCCTCTTTTAAAAATATTTATCATCTTATTTTAAAGACTTCTCTTCTATTAGAGAGACGGTGCAATACGATAGATAATTATATATTTAAAGTAGAACCTCCCTGTAAAGGATAACACTTAATTGCATAGCCAAAGTGTCTTTTAGGAAGAGGTGTCCTCTAAACTGGAGAGTTGCTGAATTGTAAAAATGGTAATTTTTCAAATGAAAACTGTCCTTTGTGGAGAGGTGTCTTCTAAAGGGAGGTTCTACTGTATTATATATATATAAAGGTTGTCTCTCTAACGTCAAAATAGACGCTAAAACTAGACGCCATCTATTGACCGTTTCCGCAAACTAGCGGCCTCGGGTCGGTGACAAAACCACAGCACCAGCTTTGGTAAACTGAGAAGCTTCCAACTAGAGTCCATTGTTTCGGGCTAATGGCCCTCGTCAGCCTAAGACGGCCTTTATTCCATGAGATCCACACGGGATCTAATGGAATCTTCACAATCTGCCAAAGAAATGTTTAGCTGGTAGAGTGGCGCTAGGCCAAATCTATGGTCAAACTATTATAGATAGATATTTTGCCGAAAGAGGCAACCTTTATTTTATATATAAATTTCCTCTGGGCAAAATATCTATATCTGAATATATTTATTTTTATTTTGTCATTTCCTGATCGCTCACATGAGCATCTTTAGATGAAAGACCGCCATCTAGTGGAACAAAAATCAACTAAACGTTGATTTAGCTTGTTCCAAAGATATATGTTTGGCCAACATAATATCTTGATAAATCAAGAAAAGTCAACCACGTACACGTTCCAGGCTATTGGCTCTCTGTCAGCCTGGTGCAGACTGTTATTTTGTTTTTAATATCAACACCTGACCATTTTTTCTATATTTTGCCCTATTCTTTTACACACATATATATATATTGTTTTGAAAATAGATCAATCCATATTTAATTCATTAGATAATAAAAAGGCATATATTGGATTTAATAAATATTATATATATATTAATTGAATAGCATATTTTGGATCAATTTATTGCACAATAAATTGATAAAGAGGGAGCAATCTCTCGAAATATTTTGAGAAAAAATATTTTTTTTCTTTACAGATCCAGGTACGCCCTTTTATATAATCTTAATTAATGGATCGCCTTTTGACTCAATATATATATTGAGTGGCCCACATGAACCTGGTCAGAATTTGCCTCTTTTGTTTATTATATCAACACCTGACTTATTTTATATTTTTTCTTATTGTTTTTTTCCATATATATACAGTAGAACCTCCCTGTAAAGGACACCTAATTGCAAAGCCAAAGTATTCTTTAGAGAGAGGTGTCCTTTTACCGGAAAATTTCTAAATAGTAAAAATGGTTATATTGCAAATGAAAACTGTCTTTTATAGAGAGGTGTCCTCTAGCATGAGTGACCTTTCATATGTTTTGTGTATATGTAGAGGGGGAAGGTTGTAAATTGAATTTTAAAAAATATTACTTACTTAAGGTAAACTGTTGGAGCAGCTGAGACTGTCAAGACGAGAATGAACAAGAATCCAAAGATATTCAACACAGCCATCTTGACTTGACCATGTGTATGAAACAACTGATAGAATACATCATGTTACACCATGATAGGATTTATCCATGTCATTGTCTGATGACTCATTTTGATTACAATATCAGCTACTCATCCGTATTTTTTTGTCAAAATCTATTAAATCATCTTATTTTCTTTTGAATTTTTATTAGTGAATTGGTAAAGCACAATGTGAATTATAGATTATAGCTACAAGCAAATATGATGATGTTAACAACGCTTGTTACCTAAACGTCACACACTATTTATTTGGATTAGGTCTTATTACTTTGTAGCTATTTATAAATTGGTTTATAGGTTCTCAACTTGCACATACACAAGTAGATATTTTATATTTATGCAATAAATGAAATCAATATAAGCTCGGGAATTTCTATTTTACAAATATAAATAATTTCTTCTATCCTTAATGCGATGAAAATATTGGGAGGCTTGGCTCATCAGTGGTAAACCCTACCAGCAGATTGGCCAGTTTAATCGTCCAGACCGCCTTTTAGAGCTCTAATACTGTATTGGACGATTCTGCTTATATATGCATATATATATAAGCTGTTGTGAGAATTTACCCCTGATCAGCCTAGCCTTCAATATTTTTTTCATCGCAGTAAGGATAGTAAAAAATGTCTTTATATTTGCAAAATAGAAATTCGCGAGCCTATATTGATTTCATTTATTGTATAAATATATGCTACACTGAAGGATATAATATTAGAAATGGTATTTACAGCAAATCTATTTACTTTATGTTTATAGTTTTCTTGAATTCCATAACAACAACAACAACAAAAAGGCTTTTATTAGGGCCCATTGCCCTGTATGGATTCGCCATACAACAACAAAACAATACAGCAATTCCGCTCCCTTTCCCCTTGTGCACGCGAGTCTTTGTGTGAAAAGGGATTTATTTAGGACATCTGTTCTAAGAATACCAAAACCTAAGATTCCATAATTCATTGTCGCATATATAAACAGAATCGCCAAATACAGTATCAAATCAATAGAAAAAACCCCTGTTAAATTTATAAATAAGTTAAACAAAGCATCTAGGGCTGCCTATCTTTTATTACATGAATATAAAACGAGTTTCGGTCTCAAACGCCCTTCTACAGGAATTAACAAAATGACTGTCATTTGATAGTCATTTTGTTAATTCCTGTAGAAGGGCGTTTGAAACCGAAAACTCGTTTTATATTCATGTAATAAAAGATACGCAGACCTAGATGCTTTGTTTAACTTATATACAGTATCAAATCTCTAAAAAGAGGTCTAATAGATCAAATTTACCAAACCGTTAGGAGGGTTAACCACTGATGAACCAAGCTTTCAATATTTATTATCACAGTAAAGACAATACAAATTTTGATCTATTTGATGAAGAGAAATTTGTGCTTATATTAGTTTTATTTTATTCAAATAGAATGGCGCGCGTTATTGTCTTATAACTATTTAAAATTTAGGAAAAAGACATCTCCTTATCGTACAATTGAAAGTTGCTGATGGCTTGCGCCATCTATCGGAATAAATATCAACTATTCTCGTTGATTTTTTAATTATTCCAGAATTGGCCAAATACCCATTCTTGTTTAATCAAGAAAAGCTAACCAAGGACCCTTTTCGGGCTGTTAGCCCTCATCAGCGTGGTGCAAGCTGTACCTCAACGACCAAAAAAAAAAAAAGGTCATTAAAGCATCCTGAAAAATCATGAAACGGGTAGTTTCTTATTTAAAATTTGTTTTTATAAACTTTAAAATTTTTCTATTTAGATACATCATTACTTAACATACTTTCAGACTATCTCTAGAAACACGAAAAATTGTACAATTGCTTAATTCAAATGAAAATGTAATCGTAGAAAATTTCAAGCATCATGGTGATCTAGATGTATTTGTTAAGTATAAATAAAGTTGAAGAGAGAGATTGAAACTGATTTATTTCAATGTCCATATAAGATTATATAAAGTTAAATACAGATAAAATATAAATATGATTATATAATGATAAATATATGAATGAATAGATATAAATAGATAAAATAATTGATAAATATACATATATATACAAATACACTGCGTGACATTGAAAATGGAACACCAAGAAATAGTGGCCAGAAAGTGATGAAACTCGGCAGACAGAGAGAGACAGGGACGAACAATAAGTGATCTTTATTTCAAAATGATAGTCATAATACAGAGCGAGAACGGCGTCGGCTTAGTAGCAAGTAGGACCACCGCGGACGGCGATGCACGCAGCAACACGTCTAGGTAGAGAGTCAATCAGAGTACGGATGGCGTCCTGAGGGATGGCTCTCCATTCCCTCTCAACCATTTGCCACAGTTCGTCTTCTGAACGCGGCTGTGGCAAGGCATGCAAACGGCGTCCAATGATGTCCCAGACGTGCTCGATTGGTGAGAGACCAGGAGAGTACGGTGGCCAGGGAAGCATCTGTACATCTTGCAGAGGTTGTTGGCTAATGCGAGCAGTGTGCGGTCGGGCGTTATCCTGCTGATAAAGGGCATTGGGTACCCCCTGAAGGTAGGGGAGTGTCACCGGTCGCAGCACATCATCAACGTATCGTTGGGCCGTCATAGTGCCCTGAATACGAAGTAAAGGTGACCTGGAATCATACGCGATTGCGCCCCAAACCATGATTCCACGTTGTCGCACGGTGGGGCGTTCCACAATTGCTGCCGGATTGGACCTTTCTCCACGTCGACGCCACACGCGTACACGGCGACTATCACTGGACAAGCAGAAACGCGACTCATCTGAGAACACGACCCTGTGCCATTCCGTCATCCACGTCGATCTAGCCCGGCACCATTCCAAACGTTGGCGCCTATTCGGTGGGGTCAATGGCAGTCTTCTTAGCGGACGGCATGAGTGCAAGCCATTAGCAACCAATCGACGGGAAATGGTTCTGGTCGAGATGGAATGATCTAGGGTGTCTTGCACATGTTGCAGGATGGCGGTACAAGTGGCTTGTGGGGCCGCCACTGCTTGTCGAAGGATACGCCGATCCACACGTGCTGACGTCACTCTGGTTGCACCGAAATTCTATAAATTGCCACATTTCCTTGTTCCAACCATCTTCTCCACAGTCGGTGCACCGTGGACGCACCAAGGTGTGTATCAGCTGCGATTTGACGTATGGACCAACCTGCCCTTTTCAGTCCGATCACCATGCCCCTCGTAAAAGCGTCTGTCTGCTTGAACTGCCTCCGTTTACGATGACCTGGCATTCTCTGTTATTACACGTGTCTTTTGACACAAGAACAAAATTTCTACAATGATTTTCCTTGAAGAAATAACGACACGAATACTGTCCTTTCTGCAAGTTCCTTCCCTTATATCTTACTCCATGTGCGCACGAGAGCTGCGCATTTTACATCATTTGCATAACTCGGTTAGGCGCGTCTACCCTGAAATTTGCATAATTTTCTGGCCACTATTTCTTGGTGTTCCATTTTCAATGTCACGCAGTGTATATACAAGTCGTCATTGGTTGCGCCCACCGCGGGGAAAGACTCCACCAACGATGGACTGCGAGAGTTCTTTCCCACAGAGTGGGCAGGTCGAGGTGATGGTTGGCATTACCCAATTCAAGACCAAGATGGTACTTGTAGATGGTAGCCTTCGCCACACTTGTGATATTTATTGCCTCGGGATGGAGGCCGACCAGGGGCAAGTCGCAGGAAGGGAACACCTCCCGGAGCAGGGGGCACACGGCTCGGCAACTCCAATATCTATGAAGAGAGAGAGAGATTTTGAGATTTTAAAATATTTTATTGACATCATATACAAGTCAATGGTGGTATTATAAAATAATCATAAAAAAGAGGTATATATGAAAAAGATAAAATAAAAGAGTAAACTATATGCTGGGAGGGTTCACCACTGATGAGCCAGGCCCTCCCTTTAATTTTTCCATTGCAGTAAGGACAGTAGAAATTATTTTATTTTAAAAAAGAATATTACGCCTCTAAATAGTTTTGTAAACTATATACAGTTAGGTAAAGTCCAGGAGTCTTCCCCAACGACAAAAAGTCCTCTTCCAGACAGTAAGTCACGTTCTCCTCGAGAGAGAGAGAGAGAGAGAGAGAGAGAGAGAGAGAGGGAGAGACAATTGACAATTGACATATTTTTATTGACATCTAGTCAATACATGTAAAGTGCACAGTCCGCACTAATTATGAGAAAATGAGAAATTTATAATGAGGATGATGGTTATAATAAAAATGATTTTAAAAATGATTAAAAAATACAACTATGTACATGGCGCCTCTGCCACCGCTGCAGAGTTTGATGGAAGATCGCCAATGGGTCCCCAGAGATACCACGCATCTCGCGATCTACGAAGAAGACGTAGATGGCATGCTTTGCCGCTGAGGAGATGGTGATGGCGTGGTTCTCGAGGTTCACCGCGAAGATCCAGGATTGCAGGTCCGGCGGCCGCCCGATGATGGAGAACACCTCTCGGATGAGAGGGCGGACGGCGCTGCTGGACCAGTAGCGATGAGCCAGCGACAGGTCGCTGGAGCCGCAGGCGATGCAGACGGGCTGGCTCGACGCCGGGTGTCCCGGATGAGGCAGGGCGTGCAGGGCTAGCCGCAGAGCGATGTCCGCTGCATGGCCCCCGAAGGAGCAGCGACGGAGAGATGAGAACGCCAGGCTGGTGGAGGGCACGTCGACGACAGGCGCCCAGCGCTGGAGATACCGCGAGATGGGAACGGCGGCCAGGCGGGGACGCTCCAACATGCGATGCGCAGATTGAGATTGAATCAAATTTTATTACAACGTTCATAAAATATTATGGTGACAGATGAAAACTAATATTAACAACAAGGATAAATATACATAATGAAATCTATACAGGCTTCATTGGTTTAAATCAAGGGCTACAAGACATCCTGAATTCAGATAGGCCCTTGGTTATAAATGGGTCTTTGTCCCCTACATGTTCAGATAGAGAGATTGAGATTGAAACTGATTTATTATAACGTCCATATAAAATTATATAGGGTTAATTATATAGAGAGGGGAAAATGTATAAAACAAAATAATTACATAATGTTTGTATCAGACGAATACCACTGGGTGTCGTCTCGTTCAAGTTCGCATTCTGTCCTGAAGTCGGACAGCATCTTGCCTAGGTCGGAGTCCTTGTCCCCGACATGGGCGATTGCCTTGTCAAGGAATTTCTTCAGAGCAGAGATCTGTTCGGACGAGAGATACTCGAGAGAGAGATATTGAGATTTAAACTGATATATTATAACGTCCATATAAGATTATATAATATTAAATACAACATTTAATAATAATAGAGAGAGAGAATCTAATAAAATGTTGTTCGAAATAATGCATCGTTATTGTGAGTAAGCAAGTAGGCATATAAATATGTTTTTGGAAAACGACTGTAACACTTCTGAGACCTCCTTTTGAGAGACGAATTGGATCATGTTGTCCACTCTCTTTCCACATCCCTTTCATTTAAAAAAATGCCTTTTTTTTTTCAATGAGCGTAATTCTGAAATAGTTTCGACTTGCTATTATGGTATTTTGACAAAGAGTTTATATTTTTCTTTTGAAATTATTTGATATAAAACTTTTCATTTTGATATTAGTCGAAATCAGACAATCCAAGTTTAATAAATATTTTATTGTTGTCATATATTTTAAATATTATTCGCGTAAAAACTTTAATATTACTGTAAAAAAAGACTTTGTGTACAAAAATTAAAATTCCTGATTGAAATTAACATTTTAAAATATAAATTAAAACCTTTAAAGCCTAAAAATATAAATTTAATATTTATATTTAAATTTGAAAACCTATATATATATTTATATATATGAAAAATAGTACAAAGTGAATTTGTACTTAGATAAGGTGAATAAATTAAGAAAAAGGCATCTCCTGATCGTGCAACTGAAAGTTGCTGATGGCTTACGCCATCTATCGGAATAAATATCAACTAATCGTTGATTTTTAATTATTCCAGAATTGGCCAAATACCCATTCTTGATTAATCAAGAAAAGCTAACCACGTACGCGTTTCGGGCTGTTGGACCTTGTCAGCGTGGTGCAAGCTGTACCTCAACGATGACGCAAACCATCAGCAACTTTCAGTTGCACAATCAGGAAATACTTTTTTTCTAAATTTATCCACCTGATCCAAGTACAGATTCACTTTTGTACTATTTTTTCACATTGATTTTCGTTCTCACGCCCTTCTGGTCTAAATACCTATTTCATGGTTTTTCAGGATATCCTGAAGACCACCTTTTTTGGTCGTTGAGGTACAGCTTGCACCACGCTGACAAGGGCCAATAGTAGCCCGAAACGCGTACATGGTTAGCTTTTCTTGATTAATCGAGAATGGGTATTTGGCCAATTCTGGAATAATTAAAAATCAACGATTAGTTGATATTTATGCCGATAGATGGCGCAAACCATCAGGAAATGTCTTTTTCTTAATATATATTTGGCCTGAAATACCCATTTCTTGATTTCTCAAGAAGCCATTGGGACCAAAATATTTTTGGTCGCATTGGTTACAGCCTACTCCACGCTGACGAGCGCCAACAGCGCGAAACGCGTTCGTGGATGGCTTTTCTTGATTTATCAAGAATTGGGTTGGCCAAATAACACGGAGCAAGCTAAATAAACGTTTAGTTTATTTTTGCTCCACCAGATGGCGCTCTGCCATATAAAAAGCAATGTGCTCGTGGTCAGGAGATGCCTCCTTTATTTTTAATATCAACACCTGACCCACTTATCTTTTATTTTTTTCTATTGTTCTTTCATATATATATATAGATGGAAAATTTTCCGGGAGGAAATTAATCCATAGAAGCAATGGGCGCTTCTCCCGTCAAAATAAACGTCAGAATCTGACGCCATCTATTAACCGTCGCCGCAACTAGCGGCATCGGGTCGGTGACAAAGCCACAACACCAACTTTGGCAAACTGATAAGCGTCCACTATATAGGATATATTAAAAATAAAGACGGTATATCCTGGCCAGGAGCACAAGTGCTTTTTTCACATAAAGATATGAAAAAACAATAGAAAAAAATAAAAGATAAGTGGGTCAGGTGTTGATATTAAAAATAAAGAAGGCATCTCCTGACCACGAGCACATGTGCTTTTTAGATGGCAGAGCGCCATCTAGTGGAGCAAGAATAAACTAAACGTTTATTTAGCTTGCTCCGTGATATTTGGCCAACCCAATTTCTTGATAAACCAAGAAACGCGAAACGCGTTCGTGGATGACTTTTCTTGATTTATCAAGAAATTGGGTTGGCCAAATATCACGGAGCAAGCTAAATAAACGTTTAGTTTATTCTTGCTCCACTAGATGGCGCTCTGCCATCTAAAAAGCACATGTGCTCGTGGTCAGGAGATGCCTTCTTTATTTTTAACATAAATATATATGTGCCAAAAGAGGAACCTCTCCATTTAATTGTGTATTAGAAGAGAGAGATCAAGAATGAGCTACAACACCAGCTTTGGTAAATTTAGACAAAAATCCAACCTGTACAACTGTGTTTTAAAGGGAGAGGTACCTATTTTTGTGCATTAATATTATTTTCCTGCAACTTTATTGTTATTTATAAACTTCTTCCTTGATTTATAAAGAAAATAAAGTCTCCAGGGCATCGTGATACTCCTGTGGAAGGACTGACAGTGATACTCATGTGGAAGGACTTTATTGTTATTTATAAACGTTCTTCCTTGATTTATAAAGAAAATAAAGTCTCCAGGGCATCGTGATACTCCTGTGGAAGGACTGACAGTGATACTCATGTGGAAGGACTTTATTGTTATTTATAAACGTTCTTTCCTGATTTATAAAGAAAATAAAGTCTCCAGGGCATCGTGATACTCCTGTGGAAGGACTGACAGGTCCGAAAGCTAGAGAATAAAATTTGAACAAGAAACTTAGCCCTGGAGACTTTATTTTTATTGTATCACAGGCAAAAAAGAAAAATACACCTATTCCCCGATTTACACGGTACTTGTTTTACCGGTTTTCGTTTTTACACGGTTTTCCAAATAAGTTTTTTTTTTGTTTTTGTTTTTATCGCACTATACTAAATGCTACTGTGATTGAACACATGCGCTGTGTACACATCTCACGAGGAATCCCGAGCTTATGTGCTGACTACATATTTTAACCTGTCAATGCATTTTATTTTTATTTCTGTGTACACCTATCCCCCGATTTACACGTTTTTCTCAGGAACGTATCTACCGTGTAAATCGGGGGATAGGTGTATTATAAAGAAAATAAAGTCTCCAGGGCATCGTGATACTCCTGTGGAAGGACTGACAGGTCCGAAAGCTAGAGAATAAAATTTGAACAAGAAACTTAGCCCTGGAGACTTTATTTTTATTGTATCACAGGCAAAAAAAAAAAGAAAAATGATCATTTACAAGTCTGTAAGTTATCACATTTTACACTCTTGGACCAAAACTTAAGAAATTTTCATATTTTGATGTCGCTGTTCGTCTGTTTTTTTTTTTTTTTAATCAATATAAAGAATTTTTTTTTTTGCTTATCCCTAGTACACGTGGTACAGACTATGATAATTATGGTGGGTATTTAGCGACTGATTTTTACTGTAAGCGCACCACATGTCTACACATGTGAAAAGCAGTTCGACATTGCATTTACAAATGTGCCAGAGCCCCGTTTGGTTACTTGCACTCGCTGGTGGGGTTAGACTTTTGCAAGAATCGGGGGCCATTGGAGCATTTTTTTTTTAAAACAGAAAAAAGTCCAATGCGGGAATCGAACCCGGGTGGTAGTGGTCGAAAACCAAACGGTTTAACCAGCCTTCCACCGACCCCCAATAATATAGAGAATGATTACACAAAATTTAAAAATAGAAAAAACTAAGTTATAACAATATCTTTTTGACTGTTAGAGTATTAGTGACGAAAAACATTCTTTTCAAGAGTTATATAACGGCAGCAAAAATTCATTCAATTACGAAAGTTTCTTTTAAACACAAAACAAACTTCTACTGTCCTTACTGCGATAGGGAGGTCTTGGCTCATCAGTGATGAACCCTCCCAGCAAATTTCACCAATTTAATCTACCAGACCGTTTCTTAAAGTTCTAATACTGTATTGAACAATTCTGCTTATATATACTACATTGAAGGGTGGGGGGTCGGTGGAAGGCTGGTTAAACCGTTTGGTTTTCGACCACTAGGACCCGGGTTCGAACCCGCATTAGACACTTTTTTCTGTTTAAAGAAAAAAAAAATGCTCCAATGGCCCCCGATTCTTGCAAAAGTCCAACCCCACCAGCGAGTGCAGCGGGGCTCTGGCATTAGTAAGTGCAAAGTCGAACTGCTTTTCACATGTGTAGACATGTGGTGCACTTACAGTAAAAGCAGTCGCTAACTACCCACCATGATTATCATGGCCTGTACCACGTGTACTAGGGATAAGCAAAAAAAAAAAAAAAACATTGAAGGGTGGAATCTTATAAATTTGCTTTAAAAAAACTATGGACATAAGCTTATAGGATACACAAACACACACAAAAAAAAACTTTATTAAGACGCACAGGTCTTACAGAGGATTCTTCTTGGGGTTACAAAACGGAGAAACCCATGAAAGTGGGAAATTAACAAAGGGGTAAAAATGGAGAAAGATTATATACACATGGTAAATATATACAGATTATTATTTGAATAGACCTATGGAAAGTAATATATTTATATATATTTTGGAAATATGGGTGGGAGAAGTGGAGAGCGAAAAGAGGAAAGAAAACAGGTATTTACATATGGAACATACATATAATGGAACAAGTGAATTTAAGCTAGCTTATAGGATACTAGAATCACAATAAAATTCAATATACAGTTACGAGCGTCATGCGTTCTTCATCTCTCAATCAGTTTTCATCTCTGTCACCGTTTGCTTTTTTTTCGGAATGGCGTTCTCCTATTGGTTGGCTACGATCACGCCACCTTTGCCCCCCCCCCCCACTCGCTTTTTCGTTTTGTAACTATTGTGTTGGAGCGGGTCGCTCCTTAAATAAATGCATATATTAGTTAATAACTAAATGGAATCCTCTCTTTCTTTTTCCAAGTAAGAGACGCCTACGGAAGCCAATAGTACATAGACAGATAAAGCACATAGGCTATAGTTATTAACTAATATATGCATTTATTTAAGGCGCCAATTTATAATTGTAACAATAGTATTTGAATAAAAACATTCAATCGGGTAAAACACGGGCGTTGCCCGGGTCATTCGGCTAGTATTTTTAATCGCAGTAAGGACAGTAGAGAGAGAGAAAGAGAGAGAAGTTTGTTTCGTGTATAAAAAAACTTTCGAGCTTAAATTATTTCATTTTATACCATATAGATGGCGCGTTATTGCTTTAAATATCAAATTTAAAAATTATTTCAATTATACTCATGGAAAAAAACTTAAGAAAATTGTACCTTTTAGCATGTATATCGGGATTAAGACAAATAACTGTAAAATATTTAATACATAGTGATCCTTATTGAAGACACAAGAGATAACTAAGTGTGAACAAAATTGACTCTGTATCATTAAAAAATATTCCATTTACTTAAGTTCTGTCCATGAGTGTAAGGTGATCTTAATTAGGACCAAATACATATCAAGCCGGATGCTGGGAATACGGATTCCATTACTCGCAAGGGCCTGTCTGAACTCAAGACGATTCTAAGCTCCATATAAGATCCAGACGTACCTTCGGATAAGGCCTTGTCTGGTGTATATATATTTTCTCTACTATTTTAAACGCTGTAAACTCTCTCTTGACCATTGACTATATGTCAATAAACCATTTTTAATTGTCATTGTCATATCAAGCCGGTTATTTTCTCAGAGTCTATATAATTTATATAAATATGAAATTAGAAAATAAACACAGTTAATTTATATTCTATTTTCCTATCTCTCTCTCTCTCGCAGTCCATTGGTGGTGGAGTCTTTCCCGCGGTAGGCGCCACCAATGAAGATTGTATATATTTTGTATTAATGTGGAAAGGTGTGTAGTAGAGCTTTCATGCCTCTACATTTCTACAAGGTCTAGTAGAAAAAGAGCGTTTTAAAAAGTTTTGTCTATACATTTTTGCATATTGCAAAAGTGTTATTCCATAATCTTATGTTGATATGAATTATAGACTATAAATATAAGGTTATAAACATAAGGAAATAAGACCAAATCCAAATAAATAAATAGTATGTGACATTTTATTAACAGCATTGTTGTTACCGATACATCACACACTATTTATTTATTTGGATTTGGTCTTATTACCTTGTGTTTATAATCTACTAGCCGAATGACCCGGGCAACGCCCGTGTTTTACCCGATTGAATGTTTTGTTTCAAATACTATTTGTTGCAATTCTAAATTGGCGCCTTAATTAATTGCATATGTTAGTTAATAACTATAGCCTATCGCCCGCCATGCGCGCGCACAGGGAAGTCACGTGCTCGCCGGCAGCCAACGGGCGCGCGCCGCCGGCAGGGGGGGGGGCAAAGGTGGCGTGACCGTAGCCAACCAATAAAAGCAAACGGTGACAGAGAGAGAGAGAGATGACTGATTAGGAGATGAGGAAAGACGCTCGTAACTGTATATAGAATAATCCAAATTGTGCCTTATCATTAAACATAAGGTAACAAAAGCAAATCCAGGTAAATTAATAGTGCGTGAAGTTTCAGTAACAAAATTGTTATTGATATGTCACATACTATTTGGATTTGGCCTGGTTACCTCTTCTTCTTCTTTCTTATCTCCACTCAATCATATTAGGGTATCAAGCCTGTAGAGCTTGGGACTTTTAATGGTATGGGTGAAGTAGAATGCGTCTGCCTTTGTCATTAAGACTGGGAGCACTACTCAGTGGCAGGCTGACTTAGCTCCAAAAGAAATGGCCGCCTCTGACATAAGGAACAGGCGCCATGTGCAGCCACATGGAGTACAAACGCTGCTCATCCTGTATCCCTGGATTAGGAGCCCTTACAGGGTACTATCAGCCGGGCCAGCTGAACCCAGGTTTTTTAGCGAGCTTGTTACTGCTCCCCCTCCTCCTTTTTTATCTGGGCTTGGGACCAGCAAAGGTGGAATTATTCTGGTTACCTTATGTTTATAATCTTATGTTGTAATTGATAAATTGACTAAAATAAGATAGACTTACCTAAACTTTGGAATTCATTGTTGAGTAGAAATCACCATGTGGTCACCATGTCCTATCTATGTGTTGGCACCATTCCACAGGGCATCCTGCATCAATCACATCTACAGCAGAACTCCCATGATCTGAATTCTCTTAGACTATGGGGGATCCAGATAACTTCAGACTGTAGCCATTGCTGTTGAACCATTGCATACATACACTTGTATGTATATATGCCATTTATATATACTTTTGCTTATTCCCAAGTACACGTGGTACAGGCCATGATAATCATGGTGGGTAGAAGCTGGTGATTGCTTTTACTGTAAGTGCACCACATATCTACACATGTGAAAAGCAGTTCGACTTTTGCACTTACAAATATGCCAGAGCCCCATTTAGTTACTTGCACTCGCTGGTGGGGTTTGGACTTTTTCAAGAATCGGTGGTCATTGGAGCATTATTATTATTATTATTTTTATCAGAAAAAAAGTACCCAATGCGGGATTCGATCCTGCGTCGTAGCGGTCACAAAAACCAACAGTTTAGACCATTCTTCCACTGACCCTCTATCATTTATATTCTTCACATTAAACAATTATATAATTATTTCTTTGAGATAAAATAAGTTTTCATTTTTAAAAGGCATTTTTTCTCAGCTAGATCACGTACCCTTCTAATTTGAAGGAGTTGATTTGGTTCACATTCATCTTGATGTTCCATCCATGTTAAAACCAAATTCAAACCTTTAAAGACGTCGTTGTGAGATGGAACTGTAACAACTTTACTATCATCCACTTCTTCATCATTTTCTTCTACATCTCCAGTTTGTATGCTCTCCATAATTTCTTCTTCATCAAGAATTTCATAGCAATAATCATCTTTATCACAATTCAACCATAAATTGATATCTTCCGTTTCATAATTAGATTCAATATTTAACGATGTAATATTAAGTATATCTAATTTTTCTGATTCCAATAAATGTGAATTACTTTCTATTTCTTTAATTCCTTTGATTATATTCCATGATCGTTTTATTGTCAATTCTTTTACATCATTCCAAGCTTTAGCAATCATATAAGTACATTCTTTCAAATCGATTTCTTGATATGAATCTTTATACATTAAATGTTTAAGTAAAAGTTCTTTTCTATAGAGTAGTTTAATACATTCAAATATACCCTGTTCAACAGGTTGTACTAAATTAGCAAGATTTGATGGTAGATATACTGTAGAAAACATACCATTATCTCTTATCAAACTTTCAGGAGAAGGATGAGATGGAGAATTATCAAGCAATAGCAAAACTTTTCCTCTTTTACCAATCTCTTCTTGATATTTCTTTACTTGAGGGATAAAATTATTATCATACCATTTGATGAATATTTCTGTATTCATCCAGCCATTCCTTTGACACATATAATCTACAGGAAGATTTTGAATATTCTTAAATGCTTTTGGTTTTTTAGATTTACTAATAAGGAGTAATGGTAATTTATGAGTTCCAGATGCATTAACACAAATTAATATTGTTATTCGTTCTTCAGTTCCTTGAAGATCAGTAGCATTTATATTTTTCTGTGAAGAAATTGTTCTTTTAGGTAATGTTTTCCAAAATAATCCAGTTTCGCCGACATTATATATAAAATCATCATCAAATTGTTGATCAATTTTCTCTTTTAAGTTTGGAATAGATCCAAAATCAGTAATAGTTGGTACTTTTTCAATATGAATTTCAAGATCTCGAATTCCATGTCTAGCTTTAAAATTTCTTAACCAACCTTGACTAGCTTTAAAATACGGATCACCATTCAATTCTTCATTAAAAACCAAAGCTTTTTCACATAATATTGGACCTGATATTGGCTCACCTTGAGATCTTTGTTGTAAAAACCATTTATAGAGTGCATCATCAACTTTATCATTTTGTGGTTTTCTCATCATTTTTCTTGTAGATGAACCTCTTTCATCTTCCATTACTGAAGCAAAATTTATAATAGATTGTGAATTATTTTTGATTTCTGATATTGTTGAAGCACCTATATTAAATTCTTTTGCTAATTTTTTACCAGATTCACCATTTGTTAACCTATTTATTATAGTCATTTTATCTGATATTGATAAAACAACTCTTTTTCTTTTGGTTGATATCATTTTTTAAAAATTGTATCTTGAAGCCTTTTTTGAATATAGTATTTATAGATCACAAGTATTCTGCTTTTACTAAAAAATTCATTCTGTAGAGTAATTTATTAAAGACTATTGAATAAAAATGAAGTGATCAATGAAAAATCCTTTGCAAGCCTTTTTTTTTTATTATGGATGCATTAGCATGTTATCTGTTATGAAAATTTGAAACTATTATAGATGCATATGATTCTTTTAAAAATAATTGAAACGATAGTTAATTTTTTTATTTAAAACTTAAAATTTTGCTTTAGTATTGATGATCTTATATGAAAACTGATTCAGATCACTGGAGCTCTACTGTATGTTAAAATTTACATTAGTGTTTATATAGGTAATTATATATAAACTTTGAAACAATTAAGTCACCACAATAATCAAAGAAAGGTTGAAGTGAATAATAAATCAAAAGCAGTAGAACCTCCCTGTAAAGGACACCTAATTGCAGTGCCAAAATGTCCTTTAGGGAGAGGTATTCTCTTACGGGAGAGTTGCTAAATAGTAAAAATGGTAATTTTGCAAATGAAAACTGTCCTTTGTGGAGAGGTGTTCGCAAGCAGAGTGTCCGCTAAAGGGAGGTTCTACTGTATATGTATAATCAATAGTTTTTAATTACGAATTGATTATTATTTTTTTTTATGTAAAAAAAAATATATATCAGATATTATTTTTTGAAATTATCTATTAGGCTGAACCTTTCTATTATAATAGAGAGCTACTAATATATTCCCCTTTTCAATTTAAATGTGAATGAAAGTTTTGTTTTAAAATGAAAATAAAAACAAAACAAATATTATGTAGAGTTTTGTGGATAAAATTTAAAAAATAAATAACAATGTCAAGTTCTATAGATTATTGAGAAAGAAATATGAAATAAACATTTGTTTACCTCAACTTTAGCAGCTTGTCAAAATGGCGGAAGAAGCAGACGAGAAATTTTATTAGAGCACCACAGAAATCAGCGCAAGTCAATTAATGATGATGAGTAAACAAAACAAACTACATCTTACACGGGCTCCACCACCTAGCGACGAAAAAATCACTTAGTTTCAAAGTTATAAGGTTCATTAAATAATACCTTGTAGATTTACTTTTTTAAAATATTTGAAAATATAAAAGTGTCAGATTTCGAGAAGAATATATATGATGAATTATTTTTTCAATATATATTTCTAAAATAAATAAGCAGGCTAGTGTGATCAAACCATTTGGGATTAATAATTTTTACTTTAGGTATATTATTAAAATAATATTCTAGCAAAGTATTAATTATTTTATTAACAAAATATCGATTTTGAAATTTATATTCTGCTACTCCGTAAACTTCCCTCATTGTTTCTCTTGTATTTTATACATTTTAAAATTTGCTCTTGATCCATATATAAATTGCCGTGTCATTCTTAAAGTTTGTATTTTCTACTTTAAAATATGTATATAATTGTTTTTAATGCTAGAGTTGTTTATCTACAGTAAAAGTTACCACAACGCTAAAAACCATCCATGATTATTATTGTCTATGCTATATGTAGATCTTCTTAAATAAGAATATATATACACTCATCGATGGAAAAAATATTATAAAAATTAATTTAAAAAAAAGATGTACAAGAAGAAAAAAAATATATAAATTTATTTATTTAAAATTGTTAGAAAACGATTGAGGAATATTGATAGCTTCCATTGGGTCTTGTGATCATATAGACTTTATAAAAGACCTAAAACACACAAATAATAGTTTGAATCAAATACTGGTGGATTATATAGATATAATAAGAAGGAAATGAAACTGTATTTGAAAAAATATATAGTTCTTTTAAAATAAAATAATTTTCGACTGTCCTTTTACTGAAATTATGAAATTTATATTTAGCTTAAATGATTTCTGTTATAAAAATAAACAAGGTGGACGAGTGGGTAACACCCTCGATTCCTGACAGTCATGAACTGGGATTGAATCCCGCGTTAAAATTTTGTTTAATATGTGAATAACCTTCACATATTATTCACTGTTTCAATTATAATTAATATTCCAGCTCTTGCTGAGCGGTACCTATTAATGTGATTTTGAACTGGTTATAAAAATTGATTCAATGGCCCCCAATTTTTAAAACAAGTTCAACTCCCCACCAGTGAATGCAAGTAACTAAACAGGGCCCTGGAATACTTGTAAGTGTACAAGTATAACTGATTTCTATAAGGGTAGATATGTGATGCAATTAGAGTAGAATCAATCACTAACTATCCACTATTTATTTATTTATTCATTATCAAATCAGACCTGATATTCCCACAAGGGATGCTTGCGTCAAGAAACAACACTAAATTTAGATACTATATTACATAAACAATTGAATAATTACAAGGTTTAAGTCTAAAGAAGAAAATAAAGGAAAGGACATTAAAATCATGCTTGAATTTATAATCAACAAATGAAATAAACACAAATAACTATCACACTACAAAAACAAAAACACTATCCATCATGATTATCATGGCTTGTACCACGTGGACTAAGAATATGTACAATCTTCCACTACAAGTTCTATATAAGCTATTAACATAAAGGAATAACGCGCCATCTATATATAGATATGAAATGAAAAAATATTTAAACATGAATGATTCTTTTAAAAACAAAACAATCTTCTACTGTCCTTACTGCGATCAAAATATATATTGGGAGGGCTTGACTCATCAGAGAGTGGTGAACCCTGCTTTATATATAAAGCAGAATTGTTCAATACAGTATTAGAGCTCTAAGAAGCATAGATTAAATTGGCGAAACACCGCTGGAAGGGTTCACCACTGATGAACCAAGTCTTTCCAATATATATTGTGACATAGTATTTATTAATTTTATTTATGTAACATAGTATTAATTAATTTTATTATTTTTTATTAACAGAGTGGTCATTTTTTTTAATGTTTATATCTTGCGACTCTGTAAATTTCCCTCGTGGCTTATCTTTTGTTTACAATCCATAGTTTGTCCTTCCCTGAAATAAATTTTGTTTCCTCCTGAAGTTTTTGTCTTCCCTAATTTTCCACGTGGCAATATTTTCATTGTAGTAAGGACAGTAGAAGTTTGTTTTGAGTATGAAAGAATCCTTCGTGCTTAAATCCTTTCATATTCTATATTGTAGCGTAGAAATCAAGTCTTTGACTATCTTAAGATGTGAGAGTATTTATTGATGACGTCAGTACGACTAATGACTAATCAACAATTATCAACAAAAACCAACAAAACTATCTACAGCTAGAGAGATATATAAATAACCCAGGTTTCTGGAGCGCAGAGCACCAACTACCCAGAATACAGCTTAGAGAATATTAAATAAGCATGCTAAGGAACATTTTTATGAGAGCAAAAGTTACACAGAAATTATTTGGAAAAGTAAAAATAAATATCAGGTAAAAAGTTTCATTTAATTTTAATTTAAATTTGCAAGCTTTCGACCTGTACATAGAATATCAGCCCGTTGAAGAGCAGTATATTTGCTCGAAAGATTGCAAATTTAAAATTAAAAGAAACTTTATCTGATATTTATTTTTACTTTTTCAAGCTAAGGAACATGCATGATGATTTCACAAATACATATTAATAATATTTTTAATACAAATCAATAACACGCCATCGATTTATAACGAATGACGCGAATGTTTCTTTTCACAAATAAATCAAACTTCTACTATCCTTACTGCAATGAAAACATATTGGGAGGGCTTGGCTTATCAGTGATGAAGCCAGCGGTTTCGCCAATTTAATCTACCAGACCTCTTCTTTAGAGCTCTAATACTGTATTGAATCATTCTGCTTATATATGTTACATTGAAGGGTGGAATCTTAGAAATGGTATTTAAGTAAACTATGCGCATAAGCTTTTAGGACAGTAGAATTATATCTTATATAATCATTTTGAACACATTTTAATTGAATAATTAAATAATAAAATATAAATTATTTCTTTACCATAATATATGAGCTATGTTTGTGTAGATAAGTGATATACTTACAGAAGTCTACTGTAGACAGATCTACTTCTTGTAGAAGTAGAGGCCAATTCCAGCACCAATGAGAAGTGTCAGACAGCAGATTACAACAGTAATGGCAGTATAAGACACTTTAGGCCCGGCATATTCATCCCACTGAGCATCTGTCATGTTCCTGCACAAGAAAACAATTTCACTTGGCTGCCAGAAGATAGAATAACAACAAGTCTTTTACGCGAATGATAGTTAACCATATATACAAGGTTTTCCCAAAAGTTCGTAAACACTTGCAAAAAATATTGAAATACCAATATTATTAGCTGTTATGTATAATGTCTTTGTATTATGTATAAAGTAATTGCATTATGTATTATTATGTATTCGCCGTAATGATATTATTTGACAAAAGTAATAAGAAAAAAACAACGTTAAAAACACGCAAACTTTTAAGACAACCTTATATTCAAATACGGAAAATTAGATATTTGAGTTAAAATATTTCTTATTTTGAGGTGCTGCAAGTTTTCGAGCAA
This sequence comes from Cordylochernes scorpioides, assembly GCA_030710605.1. NCBI lineage: Eukaryota > Metazoa > Arthropoda > Arachnida > Pseudoscorpiones > Chernetidae > Cordylochernes > Cordylochernes scorpioides. Next base: position 62,904,419 of record CP092879.1, read on the forward strand.
ATTTTGCTCTTTAACGGGAAAATTTAAAAACAAATGAAGAGAGGCAATAATTTAGTTGTAATATAATCTGATCAACGTTCGATAACATTTCTCTTTGAAGAGCCAAATTTGCTCGAAAGCTTTGCAACACCTAAAAATAAGGAAACCTTTTGCCCAAAGATCAAATTTCCCTTATTCGAAAAGCTTTTTAGTTTGAGATATTTCGTCTTCTATTGAATTATCCCGGGGTTCAAAAAGAAAAAAAAATCAAACAAGGTGGTGTCTTGTCCATGGAGCAGATTAGATCGGTCCGTGAACGCACCCTGATTACAATACCGGCCAACTGAGGTGCCATATGGATGTCCTCTTTTGGATTGATGTCTGCCATATAAAGGGCTGCAAGGATGACCAGACAACTGCATATATGGTCCAGAGTGAGTTGGGTGTTGTGACAGTTATTGAAGTTCCTGTAGGATCTAGTTATGCCTGGGTTTATCTTCATTCCTTTAAAATATCCTGTTCTGATTCTTGAAATTGTTGTTGTTATTGAAATGTGGCTGAATAACGGGGCAATGGCACAACCCCTCCCCCTTTGCATGGAGCAACAGAATCAAAAATCAAACAAGGTAAAAAATGGTATATACTATATATAAAAATTTTACTATTTGATTTACTATTTAGTTCCAATTTTCATCTATAGCGCTAAATTGATAATGATGATATTAAAAAAAAAAAAAAGAGTATCAATAGATAGACAGATAAATTCAGCTATACACAACAGATTCAGTATTGAGGTACAACAGCCTTTGAGTGTTTTCATTTTCTTTTTGCAATTTTTAACGATATTCTCAGCTTTTCTCCCGAACTGTAGAAAAATGGTAGTGTGCAAAAAGATAAAGCTCTCTCACACACATATTGGCCACTGAATCATATAAAATCTTATAAATCTTTGACTTGTTATAGGTTGATAGGCAAGTGAAACTATCAAATTTGTTCCTCCCACCTGAAGCCGGGATAATGAAGAATACTATAGGACACCCTCATCTTAAATTTCGAATCCACATAACTCACATTTTAACAGTCCTTTTCATAATTTTATGATGGCTTTCGGTGAGAAAAATAGTTAGACTAGAATTTGTTATCCGATAATTTTTATTTGAAATGGAGGATTAGAGAACATGAAGTCTTTAGTCAAAAACCAAAGTATAGAACAAACAGTCAAAATACCACTTTCTGTTAAACAGAAATAAAGTACACATTCATGGAAAAAAACTTAAGAAAGTCGAAAGTCTTCAATGTATCCAGTCATCAGTTTTTTTGAAGGAGACAAAGGCAATTTTGTTCAAACTTGGTTATCTTATGTGTCTTCAATACAGATCACTGTGTATCAAATATCTTTCAGAGTTATTGTCTGAATTCTGATATACATGCTAAAAGGTACAACATCCTTAAGTTTTGTACATGTGTGTATATACACTTGATTATCTCGTGTGTCTTCAATAAAGGTCACTGTAATATCTTTCAGAGTTATTGTCTGAATTCCGTTATACATGCTATAAGGTACAACTTCCTTAAGTTTTGTCCATGAGTGTATATAAACTTGATTATCTCGTGTGTCTTCAATAAAGGTCACTGTAATATCTTCAGAGTTATTGTATGAATTCCAATATACACGCTAAAAGGTACAATATCCTTAAGTTTTGTCCATTAGTGTATTTGGCAGTTGTTTTATTTGACAATATGGCCAACGATTCATTATCAAATCATAATCATTTGAATTCTAATTCTTTATAAAAAATCATTATCTTAGGAGATATTTATTAAATTCTTACCTTCCCATCTTTGAGCAGATTTGGTCCGTTCTCCATTCGAAGAAAGTCTCACATCCTTGGTTCTCGTACATGTACTCGGGAACTGACTGTTTAAACAGATCAAGCATGTCAATTCAATAAAACAATCTCTTGTATCAATAATTGAGTAGAAATATGTCAGGTCTCCAGGGAAAAGTATCCTAATACACCTATCCCTCGATTTACACGGTAGATACGTTCCTGAGAAAAACGTGTAAATCGAAAATTAAAAATTTTCGCGAAATATTTATGCGAAGAAATACAGACACAGTGTGCGTGTGCAGCAAGTCAGCACATAAGTTCAGGATTCCTCGTGAGATGTGTACACAGCGCATGTGTTCAATCACAGTAGCATTTAGTATAGTGCAATAAAAAAAAAACTTATTTGGAAAACCGTTTAAAAGCGAAAACGTGTAAAACAAGTACCGTGTAAATCGGGGGATAGGTGTATATATTTATTCTGTTCAAATCAATAAGCTTGAGGGATAAGTATCTTTCAAATAAATTTATTTCAAGCTTTCGGGCACAACCGCCCTTCGACAGGAAAAATATATTACGCTACTAAAGTTTTCGGATCTAATCTAAATATATACATATATATGAGCAGAAAATAACAGTTATGCAAAAACGGATTTACATAGTGAAGAACACAATAAACTAGAATTTGATATTTGTAAATATATATATAGAGAGAATTTGCATGTGTAAAATATGTACTTATATGAATAGGACAAAGAGGATATGGCATATCTTGGAAACACAGGACAGAATACATATTGAAATTGTGGTCTCAGAGTTCATGATACAGTGGGGGGTTTGGTGGCTTGCAGGGAATATTACATTGTAAATTTCAGGTAAATCAATTTTTCTATTGAGGAATATATTTATTCTTTAGCTTTAAGGCACGAACGATCTTTTACAGGAGGGACTTCCTTAATTATATCCTAGAAGCCTATATTTGTTCATTTTGTCCTTTTATTAGATAAACAGTAGAACCTCCCTTTAGCGGACATCCCGCTAGCGGACACTTCCTCACAAAGGACAGTTTTCATTTGCAAAATTACAATTTTTACTATTTAGCAACTCTCCGGTAAGAGGACATCTCTCCCTAAAGGACACTTTGACTCTATAATTAGGTGTTATCCTTTACAGGGAGGTTCTGCTGTATATTTTAAAATATTTTGTCTACAGCATTTTTATAAAATTATGTAAAATGTATCCTATTATATTTTACTCGTGTTCTATTGGCGAATCATTATACCATGTTTTTCTCCTGTAGAAGGATGTTCGTGCCCAATAGCTAGTGAATAAATATGTTTTTTAAAATATACTTTTCTCTGAAGGCCTGATATATATTTACTCAAGATCAAGCATGTGTTTACTATGTGAAGTAGCAAGCTAGTGATTCTTACCTCGCCTAGTTTGGCCTTCGGATCGCATATCAGAGTAATGTGGGATTGTGGTACATAATTATTGTGACATTCGACCTCTGAAGACATGGATAACGTGATCGTATCATCTCTGCCTGCAAACACAACATTTAATATTGTTATTTACTATCAAATTAATCATATACACTACTCGTGGATAACCCTGCGGTCCCCCCTGGATCCTTGGAATATTTGACCAAATTCTGGTTCGTTTCCAAAGTGACTAACGTGGCAACAGCAAGGCTCTTCATTGGACACGATAACAACAACAATAACAACAACTCATGGACATAACTTAAGGAAGTTTTTTTGCTTATCCCTAGTACACGTGGCACAGGCCATGATAATCATGGTGGGTAGAAGAAGGCGACTGCTTTTACTGTAAGTGCACCACATGTCTACACATGTGAAAAGCAGTTCGACTTTGCACTTACAAATGTGCCAGAGTCCCGTTTGGGTACTTGCTCTCGCAGGTGGGGTTGGACTTTTGCAAGAAACGGGGGACATTGGAGCATTTTTTAAATCAGGAAAAAGTGCCCAATTCGTTAATCGAACCCGGGTCGTAGGAGTTGAAAACCAACGGTTTAGACCATCCTTCCACCGACCTCATACTTAAGGAAGATCTACCTATTAGAATGTATATCTCGGGATTCAAACAATAACTCTGAGCGCCATCTAATGGAACAGAAATAAACTAAACGTTGTTTTAACCTGTTCCCTGATATTAGGTCAACTCATTTTATTGATAAATCAAGAAAAGCCAACCACATACGCGTAAATACCTATTTATTGATTTCTTAAGAAGCCTCTGGGATCAAAAAAATTTTGGTCGTAGAGGTAGGGTCTGCATTACGCTGACGAGGGCCAACAGCCCAAAACGCGTTTGAGGTTAACCTTTTTTTTTATTCATCAAGAAAATGGTTGGGGCAAATATCAGGGAACAGGTTAAATCAACGTTTAGTTGATTTCTGTTCCTCTAGATGGCGCTCTTCCATCTAAAAATACTTCATGTTAGTGATCAGGATAGGCCTAATTTGTTTTTAATATCAAAACTTGACCTTTTTATTATTTATTATTTTCACATAAATATATATTTCTACAGTTACAACAGAAGGAAAAAAAAAATTGATGCATTTTCTCAAGTTAACTCGATTTTCTGTGTTACACCTTTTGGACTGTGCTGTTCTCCAGAATTTGTGAAAATACAATGCACTGGTTCTGATTTTAAATACTTTTGCCAATAAAACATGTAGCGAAATGTTTTCATAAACAATCTACTGACGGAGAATTACTCTCTCTTCCTCCAAAGCCGGACTGTAAAACGTATAGTGTGGAAATTCCTGGATAAATTCACTATTACACAGAGTGCAGTTTACATTATTGAATCTCAATAATATAAGGTTATCCCAAAAGTTCGTAAACATATTATGATTTATATTTTGAAAGTGTTTACGAACTTTTTTTTGGGACAACCTTAGTAATATGGGTAACCTTGGTAAAATTATAACAGAATTCTTATAGAAGAATGATTTAATCTCTGATGCTTTATATCAAGGGTGGCCAATCAGCAGGTGGGCCAAGTTTCAGAATTACAAGGTTTCCCTAAGAGTTCGTAAACACTTGCAAAATATAAATCATGATCCAATTTACCCAGACTAATCTGTTCATTAGTTTGATTGCCTTTTTATACTTTTTTCCTGTATATAAATATCATATTACCATTAAGGTACTATTACCTTTTTTCCTGCATGTATCCTACATTTCTGCTTGGAGAATCTGTATAAGACTAAAAGGTCTAAATAAAGCTTTTTGTTGTTATATAAATCATAATCATTATATATTTACGAACTTTTGGGATGACATTATAGAACGTGATTGTGTTTAAACTTGGGCAAGGCATTGAGATTGGAAGAAACAAATATTAATGAATTCATACACATACCTTTGTAGATCTTGCGAGTTTTCCATTCTCCAATGTTGATTCCAGAACCTAAGGTTTCCAATTGGCACACTGTAGCTCCAGAACATGGGCTGGTACCATTCACAATGTTCATGTTGTAAATGACATTGTCCGTTTTGCTCGCTGTGATAATTTCCCTGTCACATCAGCAAAATTCCATATCAGCGAACGCATCAGTTAGGTGAAACATCTTATCTATCATCATTATTTATAGAAGCATTTGTATCACGTTTGATTTTGAGAAAACTGAAGAAATAAGAAATAAAAGGAAGCCTTCAATGAGAGTTGGCTGGAAGGGGTCAAGAAAAAGCTACCAGAAAATCACTAGATGTGAATGTTGGTCAACTTACAAATGGTTACATTGGTACAATTTCACTTTTGTAATGTAGAAAACCATATAAAAATATTAAGGCTTTTGTAATGGTAACATCAAGAAAGCTACTCAGAATGCCATGAAAACAGGAAAAAGGGCAAATATTTCAATCTTAAATGAAATTAATCCTGATAGATTCCTAAAATCCTCAATATATAAGCAAAGACTGAACTACTTCAGACACATAATGAGAAAAATGGATTAGAAAAGATGTTGATGTTTGGAAAAATCGAAGAAAGAATAAAAGAAAGCCTTCAATAAGAGTTGACAGGAAAGGGTCAATAAAGCTATCAGAAGATCAATAGATGAGTTTCAAGTGTCATCAGTAGTCATCAATAGATCAAATTGGAGAATACTTGTCCATATAGTTAATAAAAGTCGACCTGCTAAATACAAACAACAAAACTACTAAACGTAGATGTTGAGAGATTAAAAAGAGTCAATAAAGCTATCAGAAGATCAATAGATGAGTTTCGAGTGTCATCAGTAGTTATCAATATATCAAATTGGAGAATATTTGTCCATATAGTTAATAAAAGTCGATCTGATAAATATAAACAACAAAACTACTAAACGTTGATGTTGAGAGATTAAAAAGAGTCAATAAAGCTACCAGAAGACAATAGATAAGTTTCGAGTGTCATCAGTAGTTATCAATATATCAAATTGGAGAATACTTGTCCATATAGTTAATAAAAGTCGATCTGATAAATACAAACAACAAAGCTACTAAACGTTGATGTTGAGAGATTAAAAAGAGTCAATAAAGCTATCAGAAGATCAATAGATGAGTTTCGAGTGTCATCAGTAGTCATCAATAGATCAAATTGGAGAATACTTGTCCATATAGTTAATAAAAGTCGACCTGATAAATAAAAACAACAAAACTACTAAACGTAGATGTTGAGAGATTAAAAAGAGTCAATAAAGCTACCAGAAGTTCAATAGATGAGTTTCGAGTGTCATCAGTAGTCATCAATAGATCAAATTGGAGAATATTTGTTCATATAGTTAATAAAAGTCGACTTGATGGATACAAGCAAAAAAGCTACTAAACGTTAATGTTTAATGATTAAAAAGGTAGATCACACACATACCTGGAGAATAGGTCTGTCATATTGTAGCTTATATGTTCATACTTGTCGTAGATTATCATATTGTGTTCGTCGATTTCCCTGTCACAAACACATATTTACATACATCCTTCTATGCAACTTAAAGTTATGGGAAGATAAAATTCATGTAGGGTAGAACCCCCCATGTAAAAGACATCTAATTTCAGAGTCAAAGTCTCCTTTAGGGAAAGGTGTCTTCTTACCGGAGAGTTACTAAATAGTAAAAATGGTAATTTTGAAAATAAAAACTGTCATTTGTAGAGAGGTGTCCTCTAGCGCGGGTGTCCTCTCTTGTAGGTTCTACTGTACTAAAAGAAGCACCTCTCTGTTAAAATATATTAAAACATTGAATTTTGGTTTATCATTTCACAGTATAGAACGTTAAAGTGGTAATAAAGAATATGTCGCAAAATGTGTAAATTAAGGAGGGATGCTTCATTTGGTGACATTTGATATATGTAAATATGTAAACCAGATCATAATAGTGCTTAAATAGATATGCGGATACTCTCTATTCTTCTTCTTTCTTATCTCCACACTGGGTGAGGTAGAATGCGTCTGCCTTTGTCATTAAGACTGGGAACACTACTCAGTGGCAGGCCGACTTAGCTCCAAAAGAAATGGCCACCTCTGACATGAGAAACAGACGCCATGTGCAGCCGCTCCTAACATGGAGTACAAACGCTTCTCATCCTGTATCCCTGGATTAGGAGCCCTTACAGGGTACTATCAGCCGGGCCAGCTGAGCCCAGGTTTTTTAGTGAGCTTGTTACTGCTCCCCCTCCTCCTTTTTCTTCCGGGCTTGGGACCGGTAAAGGCGGAGTTTCGGATAATCTAATATACCTATATGCAAATTGAAAAGCTAAAAAGAAGAAAGAATTGCAAAAAAGGCATAACACGTCTCAACTCTTTTTATTAATTATATAAAGTAGCTTTCAGGCAAGCTCTTTCCCAGCAAAATAAAACATATAAAAAAAGGTAATGGAGAAAATCATACTTACTTGACTTCAGTTCCACAAGCGATAGGAGTATCCCACTCGAAGGAATATTTACATTGGGAATTTCTGTAAAGAAACACAAAATTATAACTTTTTAAAATAAATATTTTCTTTTCACAATTTTTTTTTGTAATATTACTCACATCTTCAAACATCTCTCTAAAAGAATATTCTTTATTTTATTAATATTCTAGAAAATATTGAGATTTTGTTAAATTTTCGACCAATTTGATAACTTCAATTAAGGTATTATGAAATTGAAGCTACCCTTATCAGTGTAGTTGATAATTCTTAACCAGTTAGGAACATAATCCGAAACCAAATAGACACCGAAACTAAACGCCATCTATTGACTTTTTCTGCAAACTAGCGGCCTCGAGTTAGTAACAAAACCACAACACCAGCTTTGGCAAACTGAAAAGCGTCCATCTGGGGACCATGGATTCAGGCTAATGACCCATGGCCTCCAGATGGACGCTTTTCAGTTTGTCAAAGCTGGTGTTGTGGTTTTGTTACTAACTCGAGGCCGCTAGTTTGCAGAATAGGTCAATAGATGGCGTTTAGTTTCGGTGTCTATTTGGTTTCGGATTATGTTTCTAGCTGATTGGGAATTATCAACTGCACAGGAGAAGCTTCAATTTCATAATATCCTACAGTCTAGGACAGACTTTATTTAATGAGATGCACAAGAAATCAAATGACATCTTCACAATCTTCCAATGAGGTGTTTAGCTGGTTGAATAGTTAGATTATAGTTAATTATGCTTGGAGGATATATGAAAATAAAGGTCGCCTCTTCCGTCAAAATAGACGCCAAAACTAAGCGTTATCTATAGACAGTCTCTGTAAGAGTACTAGGTATCCAGTGCTGTACTTACACCACTAGGAGTTGGGGACTCTTAGCCTTGGAATAGCAGCTGAAGGTGATTCTGACAGAAGCAGGGTCGTTTTCACAGAGTCCTTTGTCCCCACCGCCGTACTCCACTCCGATGTAGTCCTTGTTTTTATCTGCACACATACAAGAGCTTAATGGAGAGCTTCAGGACCTTGTGGATACCCATTGGCTGGAATTCGAAATTTCCTGGATACCCATTGGCTGGTCTTAAGGACCTTGTGGATACCCATTGACTGGTTTTAAGGACCTTGTGGATACCCATTGGCTGGTTTTAAGGACCTTGTGGATACCGAATGGCTGATCTTAATGACCTTGTGGATACCCAGTGGTTGATCTTAATGACCTTGTGGATAGCCCTTGGCTGGTATTCGAAACTTCCTGGATATCCAATGAATAGTCTTAAAGGCCTTGTGAATACCCTTTGGCATATCTTGAATAACTTGTGGATACCCAATGGCTAGTCATAAGGTCCTTGCAAATCCTCAAAGCCCGTTTGTTCTTTTGAAGGAGACAGAGGCAATTTTTTTCACACTTGGTTATCTCGTATGTCTTCAATAGAGGTCACTGTAATATCTTTCAGAGTTATTGTCTGAATCCCGATATACATGCTAAAAGGTACAACTTCCTTAAGTTTTGTCCATTATTGTATCTAATGTTCTCAAATTATATGTTAATGACATGTAATAAGGTTAACCGGACACAAGGATGTTGAAATAGCAATGTAATTATGACCTATTTAAGGTCATTAGAACTAAGGCCAATGATTTAGCCAAATTCTGAGGCATTGTTGATGACCTGGTAAAGGTTAGTGGGACATTTAGCGATGGAGTCTAGCTATACTTAGATACATGAAAATATCTTTTACGAGTTATATTCATAGACAAACCTTAAGGAAATTGTACCGTTTAACATGTATATCGGGATTTAGATAATAACTCTGAAAGATATTACAATGACCTTTATTGAAGACACGATATAACCAAGTGTGAACAAAATTGCCTTTGTCTCCTAAAAAAAAATAGACGACCAGTGCATCATAGACGTTCCACAGCTCAAGTTTTGTCCATGAGTGTAAGTACTCAGGAAATACGTAATAAACTGAAATTTCTATTCGAAGATATCATAGCCATATCATCATAAAAGAGGAATGTTTGGAAAAAATGGTTATTTAAGGGATGGTAGACTTACGTTCATTTACGATCCATTGTTCAGACCATCTCCCTACAGTGTAGATCTTTCCTGTCTTGTTGTTTGCTACACAGACCGCAGCGTCGCGCTCACAGCCCCGCTTGTGGTTAATCTCTCCACATGGATTAATCCAGTATCTGTACATCACACATACTTATCTCTCTATATGTTGTGTACACACATGTATACTGCACTCATGTATAAAATTCTTAAACACTGTATACATGCTTATAATACAACATCTTCGAATTGTACACATGTTCTCGCAAGAATACCTAAAATTACGGATTTCATTCTGTCAAACATACTTAAAGTTGAAATAGATTATAATAGAAATGATCTAGCCAAAAGAATGATAATATCTAACTTTATAAATGAAAAAATTCAAAATACCTTGAAAATTCAAATGATAATTTCAGAGAATTTTTTGAAAACTCAAGATTACCCAAATTTATCCAGCCAAATTTTTATAATATACAATTCTTTACGGGCATGGAGACTTCAACACATATTTATATAGAATTGGCAGAATTGATTCTTCAATCTGCTTATGTGACCAAGAAGATCACAACCCTGAGCATATTTTAATCCGGTGCCCACTTGTTGCTGATTTGAGAGTACAATGTCAAATAAACAGTTCTAGTTTAAGCCAAATGTTTTACAGTAAAGAAGAATATAGAAAATTTAACAAGTTTTGTAGACTCTATCTCAAATGCCGTGGACTTGAATTACATTAAGAATTGAAATTTCTAGTTTTAATTAGTATATTTGTGCCACTGGTTTAGTGGTTGTAATTCTAAATATATATTGGACTTTTGATGATATGTATGTAAATAATTATATTATAATCTTTGTTTCTTGTATAATTTATTGTTCTAAAATATAAATTTGAATAACTTTCTAAAACTATACATAATTTGTATATATATATATACTAGCGGACGTACCCGGCTTCGCCCGAGGTTTTACCCGAGTAAAGGTTTGTCTAACGAACATTTGTTAAAACAATTCTCTATAAACTTATAAAAAAAAGATATATTTTGATAATTTGAAACTCGTAAATTTGAATCTCTCGATAAAGTGAACATTTTTCCCCGGTCCCTGTGTGCCGTGTCATCCTGAATTTTGTCTTTCATAATTTTCTACATTACAAAATCATCGTTTTATCTAGTGAACATATTTTCCCGGTCCCTTGAAAAATACTCGATAAGTTGAATAAAATCATGGTCGTGAATCTCTCGATAAAGTGATTATTTTTTCCCGGTCCCTGTGTGCCGTGTCATCCTGAATTTTGTCTTTCCTAATTTTCTACATTACAAAATCATCGTTTTATCTACATATTTTCCCGGTCCCTTGAAAAATACTCGATAAGTTGAATAAAATCATGGTCGTTTATGGAAGATGGACGTAGTTCCCGGAGGTCACCCGCCCCCCGCTTGCGAGTTAAAGCTACAAATCTGCAAATAACTCTAAGGATATTTAAGATATTCAATAAATTATTTTTCGTAAACCTTTCCGGGGATATGCCTAATAATATCCCAAATTTTCACGGCGATTGGATGTATGGTTTTTGAATCGATAGAGGACACACACACAGACACACAGACATTCAATTTTATATATATAGATTTAAAAACAATGTACATAAAATAGTTTAAACATTTACATGCAAATATCCACATAGGATATAGCGTGTGTTTTGTAGTAAATAAATAAAAATAAATAAATAAATAAATAAACTCATGGATAAAACTTGCGGAAGTGGATAGTGTTTGATGTCTCCCGTCATCTATTGTATATATTTAGTGTGTTTGTATATAAAAATGATAAATAGTTACTACACCTATCCCTTGATTTACACGGTACTTTTTTTACACGTTTTCGCTTTTACATGGTTTTCCAAATAAGTTTTTTTTTATCGCACTATACTAAATGCTACTGTGATTGAACACATGCGCTGTGTACACATCTCACGAGGAATCCCGAGCTTATGTGCTGACTACATATTTTAACCTGTCAATGCATTTTATTTTTATTTCTGTGTACACCTATCCCCCGATTTACACGTTTTTCTCAGGAACGTATCTACCGTGTAAATCGGGGGATAGGTGTATATATACAATTTAAGAATATATAGAAATAATAAAAGATATAAATAATAGTTAAGTAATAAGATTCATTTTTTTATATACACTTCTGCAGAAATCTTTACAATACTCGAAATCTTGAGAGAGAATATATAAAAAAAAGAAACTTATCCTCTTGGAATCCATTTTTTATTATTGTTTATATTTCGGAGGATTTTATATTTCAAATTCTATATACAGTTACGAGCGTCATCATCTCTGTCACCGTTTGCTTTTTTTTTTGGAATGGCGCTCTCCTATTGGTTGGCTACGATCACGCCACCACTACACGAGACACTTTGTTTTTGACTTTGTCCCCCCCCCCCCCCCCCCAATCGCTTTTTGGTTTTTGTAACTATTGTGTTGGAGCGGGTTGCTCCTTAAATAAATGCATATATTAGTTAATAACTAAATGGAATCCTCTCTTTCATTTTCCCAGTAAGAGACGCCTACGGAAGCCAACAGTACATAGACAGATAAAGCACATAGGCTATAGTTATTAACTAATATATGCATTTATTTAAGGCGCCAATATATAATTGTAACAAATAGTATTTGAATAAAAACATTCAATCGGGTAAAACACGGGCGTTGCCCGGGTCATTCGGCTAGTATAATATAGTTGTAAATTTTGCCTGGAAGATGTTGATCTATAAAAATGAAGGCAACATATCTTGTAAATATAGACGCAAGCACTATTTGACCATCTTCACATACTAGCGGAGTGGGTCGGAGCTTGCCATGAATTAACAAGGACCATTATAACGAAACCATGGTCTCCAAGTGGAGCTTTCAATTTACCAAAGCTGAACTTGTGGCTTTGTCACCAACTTGAGTGCGCTAGTTATAGGAGATGGTCAACAGATGGTGCTTAGTTTGCGCGTCTATTTTAACGGGAGAGGTGAACTTTATTTATTTATGGTTTAATGACGAACTACTTATGTTTCGTGAAAGATCTTTTTAGCTATATAGATACAATATTCACAAACCACTCATGTTTCGCGAAAGATCCGTTTAGCTATAAAGATACAATGTTCACAAACTACTTGTGTTTCGCGAAAGATTCGTTTAGCTATCATGATATGTTATTCACAAACACAAACCACTTGTGTGTTTCGCGAAAGATGCGTTTAGCTATATAGATACAATGTTCACAAACTACTTGTGTTTCGCGAAAGATGCATTCAGCTATCTTGATATGCTATTCACAAATTACTTGTGTTTCGAGACAGATCCATTAAGCTATCTAGCTACAATATTCCAATAAGAACAACTTACTGATTTCCCTCAGTATCCGTGTAGTTCCAGTCTTTATGAGCGATGGAAAGTCTTGTCAGATCGTATTCAATCCCATTCGCCACAAACTGACAAGTTGGTTCTTTATGGACACAGGTATGGATAGTCCTCCATTCGAATAGGACATTGCAGTCAGATTCCTAAGACATCCACCATGTTCATACAATATTTACGATTCTTCAAAGAATTTAATCTTACCTCTTTGATAACTGGATTGCCATAGCCAGCTTTACGGTCGCAGATAAAGTTGATTACTGCTTCCGTCTTATCAGATTGGCAATTTTCACCACTACCATAGGATAAGGTTAAGTTTCGCTTATCTGTGATGATGCTAAGGTTTTTGTAAGGACCATAGGAAATCTCTTTATCTCCTGAAACTTTGCAGATCCCTGAAGTTCCGCAGACACTGTCGGATTTCTGAGCAGCTGGTCCGCAGATGTTGATGAGGTAGTTGTCACTTTTTGTCTTGTTACTGGGAACCTACGCAAAATTATAAGTTAGAAACCATTAAAAAGACAATTATTACTTGACAATAAACGTGTAAGTATCTTTCTATTTACAGCCGTTTCTAAAATTTGGTAATTTCAGTAAACTTGGTGCTCTTAATCTATTTTGAGTCAAATATTTCCGTTATAATCTATATTTTGAACAGTATGGCCAAACGTATACGGTATTTATTGGGTCATATTATGTAGTCAAAATAAACAAAGTATACAAACAAACTCACATGATGTAGAAAATGTTCATGGTATTGCCAAACTTACACAATGTAGCCAAAACTTATAGGGTATAGACTAAACTTACACGGTATAGCTAAACTTATATACACGATATAGCCTAAACTTCATGGTATAGCTAAACTTACACGATGTAGCCAACACTTACAGAATTTAGACAAACTTACACAATGTAGCCAAAGATGATAGAGTACAGCTAAACTTACAAGATGTATCCAAAACCTACACGGTATAGCTAAACTTACACGATGTAGCTAAAACTTACAGGATATAGCTAAACTTACACGATGTAGCTAAAACTTACAGGATAGAGCTAAACTTACACGATGTAGCCAAAACTTACAGGCTATAGATAAACTTACAGAGTGTATCCAAACTTACACGATGTAAACAAGGGTATAAACATCCTCACATAATTTAGATATAACATCACAAACAGTATGACCAAACTTCCAACGTATAGCTAAATTTACACGATGTAGCCAAAACTTACAGGCTATAGATAAACTTACAGAGTGTATCCAAACTTACACGATGTAAACAAGGGTATAAACAAACTCACATGATTTAGATATAACATCACAAACAGTATGACCAAACTTCCAATGTATAACTAAATTTACACGATAGGGATAGCAAAACTCGCACGGTATTGATAAATAAACTCATACTGTATAAATAAACATACTTGAGGTACCGAAGAGACTTCATTGAATAGCAGAAATTGCACTTTATTATATCAAAAAACCTATATACGTTTCATCTTTCAAGAAATCTAAAAACTTGGGAGACATATATGAGTGTTGAGTTTTTCACTTGCTTCTTTAAATGCTATACACCCATGTACCTACACGAAATAAGAAAATATGTATACTGTATTTTGGTCTTGCTTCTCTCTCTCTGTCAAGAAATCCACAAAAAATTGGAAGAAATATATAAGTTGGGTTTTTCTCTGGCTTACATCAATGCTATATGCAGATTTTGGATGAGGTTTCGCTTCTCTAATTTCTTAAATACTTGTAGGGAACAATAAATCCTGATTATTTAACGTTTTCACTATTGAAATATCATGTCCTATTGAGAAGATAGAGGCTGCCTGGCCGGCATTCATATTTTTTGAAAAAAGATACTTCGGCCAGTATAAATCTTTTTATTACCTCGACGTTTCGACAAATTATTTTTGTTTGCTCCTGACGAGGACAAAAGCTTTTTGTCGAAACGTCGAGGTAATAAAAAGATTTATACTGGCCGAAGTATATTTTTTTCAAGAAAAATGTCCTATTGAGATGAATGTCTCAAAATTGAAGTACTAAGGTTCAATGCGCGCGCGAGGCTTAAAGTGAATTGTGGGGTGGAATTTCTGTTTATATAATCTCTGAATAATTGTTGAATGCAATTCTGAATATCCCCTTAAATAGATAAAAATAGTTATTTATTGAGAGGGCTTGGCTTATCAGTGGTAAACCCTCTCAGAGGTTTCGCCAAATTAATCTCCAGACCGTTTTACTATTGTATATTGACATGATCTTCATATATCCCTTGCATTTACTAAGGAAGGCAAGTTAGAGTGTTTAGGTAATCTATGGACATAAGTTTATTGAATTGTATGCATATATTTGATGTATGCATGTAAAGATGTATGCATATATATAGAGAGAGAGAGTTGCAAAAATTTCTAATACACATTCTCATATTATTTATCCCAAATTTTATCAATATTTATTTATGTTGAGAAAAATGCTCGCAGAGATTTCATACTTTGAGTTAAACTAATAATATGGCCTATTTTGGATTTGATTATAAGCAGCACAGAAGCGCGTAGCTGACTTGTGGAATGTTTGAAAAATATAAACAACCAGTCAGGAAATATCGCGTTTAATTTGCTTTAAACACACCTTCTCAATAAAATCCAAAATATGTCATATTATTTATATTTAGCTAGTTAGTGTATACTTGGATTAAAAGGCAGTGTTGTTAACTACCCATCATGATTATAATGGCCACTACCTAATGTCTACTTGAAACAAATAAAAATAATTTAAAATATTAGTTTGTATTGGACTGCTATAAACCAGATTTGAAATTTCTATAAAATACTTGTATATTTAGTGTACTGTTTAATTTAAATTCTCAAAATGAATATTCAGAAAATGGTTACTTAAAAAAAAGGAAATTCTAATTTCTATTAATATTAGATAAACCTTTTGAATAATTCAGGATAAATGTTATGAAATAGAGTTTGAGAATAAGGAATAAGTGGTAAAACAATGCATTCCGTCATATTTCATATGTGTTAAACGTCCTCATTGATGTTCTTAGGCTGATTTTCTTTTTTTTTTCCACAAGTCAATCATTTATTTAAAAAAAATGCATCAAATTATGGATATAATGAGAATGCATATGAATTTCCCATATTCTATTAATATTTATCAAGTTAGTTTTTCCTGAATAAATGTATTCCACAAATTGAATTTATTATTATATTGAGAAATTTTCAGTTATAAAATATAAATTAGGTTTCCTGGGTCACCTCGCTCCAACAATGGGGACTTTAGATAAAATATTTTTACTCTAGGTAGGATGTCTAGGAGCCTGTCAGGGCTGATTTAATCGGACTCGGCCAAGTAATCTCTAAAAGAGGGTGGAGGCTGACTTGAGCGAGCCCGATGTTGGAGCTCTGTTAGAAGAGTGGTATAGGCCTACTGGGGAACCCGCCACTATAAACAAAGGGTAACGCGCCAACGGCAGTACCGCCTGGGTGGTGTGGAAATTATGCCTAAAATAATAAAAGAAATGATAAATAAATGCACACAAATGAATAAACTTCAATAAAATTAAAGAGTCTACAAAGTTTATAATGAATATTTATTTCCTATCTATAAAATATGCTCCTAGACATTAAAGATCACCATTGTGTAATAAAACCTTTTAGTCAATTGGCCAACACTTCTTGTATTTCTCTTGATATAAAAAAATGCTCTACAATATCAATTTCCAAGTTTGGAGATGTCCGAGCATAGTGAGATGATCAAATCTCTTGAGATTTCACAGGTCTTGAGGGAGTGTGTCCTAACATTGGATCGTGATTCAATAGAAAACCGTTGCTAAAGCCTATAGTTATGTCCTCAGTGTGGACGAGCATATTATTTGGCTCGCAAATAAAACAATGTGTTTTAAATAAGAGAAGCGTCTCTTGGAAAGAAAAATTGTTATTTTAATATTTCAGGAACCAGCAGAAGATAAGCTGTATATAATAACTGTATGTAATTAACTCTAACAACCTTGTCATTAGAGAATTGATTGCCTTAGAAAGGCCGAGTGTTTCTAGTTGAAATATTGAAATAAAGATAATATTTTAGTGTGTGTTTGTGTTCCAAGATACACATATTTTTTATTGAAATTTGATTTTTATGGATAGAGATATTTTTGAAAAAATAAACAATGCCTATCCAGCTGTGTACCCGCGGACTCGCGTGCTCATTCAATAGCATCAGAAGAGGGAAAGCGATGAACTCTCTCTTTTATTATTTTGAGTATTTATTTTTAGTGCAAACTAGGTAAAATAATGGGTTATTTGAGAATATTGGTGAAGAATGAACTAAAAGTAAATATTAGATAAAGAAAATTGATTAAGTATATTTTATAAAGAACAGTATAATGGCAATGTGTCGTGACAAGAGTCGCGTATCAAGAAATAATAAGTATTCAGCGCCATGTCAGGATGGACAAGAACATTGCCATTATATAATATGACCAAAATCCAAGGCATTGACTATGTCGAATAAAAGTCTACGAGAAATGGCCGTACTTACACGATAGACAATGGTGAATTCAAGTTTATAAGACGTTGCCGATATTACTCGATATGACCAAAGGTACAAGGTATAGACAATAGTGAATTTTCTGTACTTACACAATATAGTAAAAAAAAAAGATATTCATTGTGAGAATATAATTGTAATTTTAACAATATAGTCATAATTACAAGGCATAATAGACAAGGGTGAATACAAGTGTTAAATAAATGGTCCTACTTACACGATATAGTTCAACTTTCAAGGCATAATATACAATGGTGAATACAAGTTTATAAGAAATTGCCGGTATTACTCGATATGACCAAATCACAAGGCATAGACAATGGTGAATACAAGTCTATAAGAAATGGTTGTACTTTCAAGATATAACCATATTTATAAGGCATAGACAATGTCGAATACAAGTTTACAAGAATTGGCTGTACTTACACGATATGGTTTGGCGCTATCCCGTTTCAGAGGATTCATATCGATGACTTGTTCAGAATATGGATCGAAGTATCTGCAGTTATCATCTCCACTGATATCCTTCTGGGCTTTCTCAATTTCTGCTTTGGAGCAGACATAGGCTGTGGGCCATAGGAACTGATAATTGCATCTGAGGTCCATGTGTTCTTTTAGTAGGGGCACACCCTACACAAATTTCACCAACCTCTATAATCACCAATTTGACTCCACAAATTTATTAAAGAGTTTAATGATTTTAATAAAGATTAAGCATATACATAAGATAATCAGAACATTCATCATGACAATTGAAAAATAATATATAAGATAGTGTAACCACGTTACCCTGTTTTTCCTTTTGAATCTTACAACATGGCTATATGATGTCATATAAGATAGTATTAAATAAGATAAAAGAATAATCAATGTGTATATATGGTAATATGTATTTTATAGTTTTTTTTTCAATGAAATGGTAACTTGAATTCTGTAACTTTTGTCCATACCAAAAAAACAGCGATTAAACATAGATGAAAAGATGAAAATTCACGACATTTTGCTTAAGATGTCAAATTCCCAATAAAAAATAGAATTTTGTATCCTTAAAAATAATTTCTCTTGATATATCAAGAAAATGGGTTGGCCAAATATACAACAACAACAACAAAAAGTCTTTATTTAGGGTCACTGACCCTATACAGGATTCACCAGAGGTATGCATAAGAACAAAGCAGTGAGACAATGGAAATAACGATATAAACAGAAGAAAAATAAAAAAAGGAAAAAAAAACAAGAAAGAGGGAAGCGAGAAAAACAACACAAAAAGAGTAGCAGAACAGGCTAAATCAATGTTTAGTTGGTTTCTTTTCCACTAGATGGCGCTCTGTCATCTAAAAAGCATATGTGCTCCTAGTCAGGATATGCCTTATTTATTTTTAATATATATGTATGTGTGTATGAAAAATAGAGAAAAAAAAATAGAAAAAAGGTTAGGTGTTGATATCCCTATATATATAAAAGTAAGTGTATGTATGTATGTATGTATGTGTGTTTCTATGTCGGCTATACACGTCCACAATACGTAACTAATCTGACTGAAATTTTAACAGTATATATATTTGAATCTGGAAAAAACTTATAGTGAAAATTTCAGGTCTCTATCCCGAATATTCTTCGAGTTATTTACAAATTGCGTTGCAAATTTGCCCTTTCGCTCGCAAGCAGCGCCTCTAGCGGTGAAGATGGGAATTAATATCAGCTGACCTAATGTACATGTAAAACGTGTTTTAACAGGACATAGAGAAAAATCTAGAAGATATATTTTTCGCATTTTTAGGCAAGAAAAATTGAAATTTACAGGTTCTGGGCATTAAAAGTTGTTTTTTAGTCAGAAAATGATGATGACAATATTGCTGTATTATGTTTGATTATCAGATACAAAATTATATCGGGGAAAATTCCAAAAAGCAGAGACCACGGGTGAAACCAGTTCATTTTTTTTGTACGCAGGAACAAAATTCTAACAGAAAAACATTCATTCGAGCAGAAAACAAAAGCCAGATCATCTTTCTATAAAAATATCGCTTCTCAGACACAAAGTTTGGAGCGGGACGTTTCACAAAAGTGACATCCACGGCGCCAATTTATAATTGTAACGAATAGTATTTGAATAAAAGCATTTAATCGGGTAAAACCCGGGCGTTGCCCGGGTCATTCGGCTAGTTATAAATTAAAAAAAGTATATCCTGACCGCTCACGCGAGCATTTTTAGATTGCAGAGTGCCATCTAGTGGAACAAAATCAACTAAACGTTGATTTAACTTGTTAAATGATATTAGGCCAATCCATTTTATTGATAAATCAAGAAAAGTCAACCCCACGTACGTGTTTAATAAATACTTTGGTACAAAAACAACTGTATCCCAGTGTAATTAAAAGAAGAGGTGCATATTTTGGTGTATAAATGCTATATTTGGATATTGTTTCTATCAAAACATAGCCTTCTATGGAAAAAAAAAAGAATAAAAAATTTATAAACTCGATCATTCTTACCTTTCCAGACAAAGGATCGCATTTGAACTCAATACTAATAGAGTAGGTCGCATCAGGTTTGTAGATGCACTCCGTCTTGGATGTATATTCCAAAGTTGGGTTGGTAGCGTTGGAGATACTTCTGGAGGTATCCACAAGTCCAATGGTCTACACACAGTTTTACCTTTAGTAAAAAATCTACCTATAAACACCATAAACATAGTTTTGGCTACATAATGTCGGTGGGCGAGTAGGTAACACCCTCGATTCCCGACAGTCATGAAGCGGGATTGAATCCCGCGTAAAATTTTGTTTAATATGTGAATAACTTTCACATTTTATTCACTGTTTCAATTATCATGAACTAGGTTGCTCTTGTTGAGCTGTACCTATTAATGTGATTTTGAACTTGAACTTGAGTTTTGTCTATTCGGATGCTACACTATCTTGTGAACTCCACTTATTTGGAAAAAAAAAGGTAGATAATGCGTTTTCTATTTTAATACTATTTTACTTTAATTTATATGTGTCTTCCCCAAATAATAGAGAAAGACCCCTATAAATAAATAAAAAGAAATAAAAACTATACTAACTAAATACCCTAGAAAAAGAAACCAATGGCACGTTACCTTTCTTAGATATTTTCATCACCAGGCAAAACCAGAAATTCAACACTACAGTATATTATAAGCCCACTTTCCAACCCAACTATATACACTACTCCTCATATTGCCCTTTAAATCATAAAATAAACACCATAAAAACCCTCACAAAAAGGATCCATACCCATTGTTCCAATCAAACATTTAAAACAATAGAAACTCAAAATATAATGCAAAACCTTCTCATAGCAGGATACCCAAAAAATTTTATACTAAGACATTTTTATCACCCTTCCACAATCAACAATAACCAGACATATAGATCAACATGCATCATACCTTATTCCCCCAATAACATCAAAATAGCCCGAGAACTTAAAAAACACGGAATCAGAATTTTTTATGAAAATACTCCAAACATTGGTTCTATAGTTAGAAATCCTAACACCAAAAACAATAGCCCTATCCTACCAATACACAACAAACAGGCCATCTATTCCGTTAAATGTAACCATTGTAATAGTATATATGTAGGAGAAACAGGCAGGTCAGTTAAGGACAGGATTAATGAACACAATAGAAATATAAATAACAAAGACAATAGATCACTTATCTTTCAACATATTAAAACAACAGGCCATACTTTTAATTTAGATGAACCAAAAACCTACTACACCAACATAAAAAATAAATATAAAAGACTAATCCTAGAAGCAATAGTATCCAAAAACACCAGAGCATCAATAGACATATAGATATCCCAGAAATATACAATAGCTTAATACACAATCCTGATACATAGAACTACATCCTAGATAAACAATGGCAATTTCCAGATTGATATAAAATTTAATTCAGACTTAGAATATTCATTTTAGCACAAGTAATCATTTCAATATATTCAATGTAATCGGCCAATATTTCTGGGGGCAAAACACCTCTCTTTATAAAAGTTTTTAGATTAGAACTAAATCACGTGGATACGAGATTCACTCACGCTATGCAGGACCAAAGAAAAACACCATCTAATTGTTTACAAACATTTCTATTTGAAATTCAAAATTTAATTTAAAATTACTTCCTATTTTCTTGAAGAAGGGCTATTTACGCCCGAAAGCTCGAAGACTATTATATT
This sequence comes from Cordylochernes scorpioides, assembly GCA_030710605.1. NCBI lineage: Eukaryota > Metazoa > Arthropoda > Arachnida > Pseudoscorpiones > Chernetidae > Cordylochernes > Cordylochernes scorpioides. The sequence continues at coordinate 62,926,399 of CP092879.1, forward strand.
TGAAATAAAAGAAACTTATCCTCGAATTTATTTATGTTTGCTGCTTATTATACACCAGAGGATTCCACCTTATGATATACACCATCTATTGACCGCCTCTGAAATCTAGGATACTCGAATTTTGAATTTGAAAAATATAGTGTTGTGACTATTATAAGGCGACCAAGTCAAAGTCGTCAATTTAAATAGAGTGATTGATTGAAAAATATATATTTTACTCCTTACACATCAACAGTTTCCAAAGAGAAAATTTTGACTTTTTGTGGAATATAGTTGTCTTTCAGTGGGTTGCCTAGATATTTTCACCGCTATACACTCATGGACCAAACTTAAGGAAGTTGTACCTTGTAGTATGTATACCTGGATTCAGACAATAACTCTGAAATATATTACAGTGACCTTTATTGAAGACACACGAGACAGTGTGTAAACAAAATTGTCCCTGTCTCCTTCAAAGAAAAAAATAAATAAAAAACAGACAAATTGCGACATAAAAGACTTTCCACTTCCTTAAATGTTATCCATGAGTGTATTTGTAACATTTTGCCACTATAACAAGCTATACTAACAATAAATAGTACAAATTAATTATTAATAGATATGATATTCGATCAATAAATGTTGACTCACCTCAGTTTTATTCAGTGGCTTGTTATAGACACAAGCTATAGCCTTGTCATCACAAGTCTCCATGCCATTCTTTCTAAGAATCGGTGCGCATAGATTGAGAGCGTAGATGGTATTCATCCCATCATCATGGTTGATAGCAAGGTAGTTTCTGTGCACCTGGCGGATAGGTGACAGGTCGTAGCTGTTTCCCTTGGAGTCGGTGACAATGCAGGAGGACTGGACACACAAGCTGTTGAACTACTTTTCAACCAAAGACAAAAGAACTAGAGCTTTAATTGAACTCTTCTGATATCTGGTCTTCCATATTTCTCAATATCAAATTGACAGAAAAATAATTTGATGGTGGAATGGTATACCTTGTCGAATTTCGACAATCATGATCCATGATTGAATCCGTATTGAGCAGTTAATTTGCATAACCGCTGGTATGCTCCATCATTGATAAGCCATGCCCCCCCCCCCCCTCTATTGCCATTCTAATTATTGAAATGCATGAAACGGTCTGTAAAATTTTCTTTTTAGTTTCAATTATATATATGTTGTAATATATTCCAATATTTTCCTATATACCCATGTGTTGTATGGTTATAGTGTAATTAACACAACGATAAAAATAAGATTTAGAGTTCGTGACAGCCGGCGCCTGTAGAGGAAAAAGGTTCGAAAAACAAGTCGGGTTCCCAGGTGTGCCCCTTCTTGCTGAAACAGATTAGTCCGCTTTGAGACACGATTGACAGACACCTCTAGACAGATCTGTCCTGACCGGCGTCGGCTTCACTGGATCTCTCGCCATTTCTGTGGTGACATCCAACATGCCTCGTCCTTTGGTGTAATCCCAATCACGCCTGAACCCACTCTAAACATTGTGGCCACCACGACTGCAACCAACATGCCACACTACAGTCATCCAACAGGATAACAACACGACTACATTACTACATACATATATGTCAGTATATGTTTGTCGGAAAGAAAAATTGAAATTGACCAAGTTCTGCACAAAAATAGTTGTTTTTTAGTTAGAAAATGATTATGACAATATTGCTGTTTCATGTTTGATTGTCAGATACAAAATTATTTTGGGGATTTTTTAAATCTAAATACAGTGGACCCTCGCTTTGCGAGCATAATCCGTTCCAGAGCCATGCTCGTACTCCAAAACGCTCGTAGTGCGAAACTAATTTCTTATTTTTAATAATTGAAACTCGGGCAATTCTTCTTGCTACGAACAATCGCACAGTTTCCCACATTTTACATATTTCCCGAATCTGATCTGAAGGGAGGGATCCCAGTGAATTTTCATCCATCACGATTACGGGCAACCATCACGAGTTGCTCGTAATGCGAAATTTCTCTCGTAATCCGAGGTAAAATTTTCAAAAAATTTTGCTCGTACTGCGAAAAGCTCGTACTCCAAGGTGCTCGTAAACCGAGGGTCCACTGTATATAAATGTCAATGTATTATTTATATATATCCTTATATATAAAAATCCTAAAAAATTATCAGCAAATATCCACTCTCTACTGAATCGATTTTTATAAAGATATGAGTGTAAAGACAGTTTAAAAATAAATTTTACCTGGTTGGAATTAGTCTTCTCATTTGAAACAGTATTGCTGGACACAAAATTATTTTTTCAAAAAACCTTATATAACCATACACACATTCTTATTAAAACAAGAACATTAAGCCTCCAGGGAAAAGTTTATTTTAAAAGAAACTTTTCTCTGGAGGCTTAATGTTCTTTTAAAAGAAACTTTTCCCTGGAGGCTTAATGTTCTTTTAAAAGAAACTTTTCCCTGGAGGCTTAATGTTCTTTTAAAAGAAACTTTTCCCTGGAGGCTTAATGTTCTTTTAAAAGAAACCTTTCCCTAGAGGCTTAATGTTCTTTTAAAATAAACTTTTCCCAGGAGGCCTCATGTTCTTTTAAAATAAACTTTTCCCAGGAGGCTTAATGTTCTTTTAAAAGAAACTTTTCCCTGGAGGCTTAATGTTCTTTTAAAAGAAACTTTTCCCTGGAGGCTTAATGTTCTTTTAAAAGAAACTTTTCCCTGGAGGCTTAATGTTCTTTTAAAAGAAACTTTTCCCTGGAGGCTTAATGTTCTTTAAAAAAAAACTTTTCCCTGGAGGCTTAATGTTCTTTTAAAAGAAACATTTCCCTGGAGGCTTAATGTTCTTTTAAAAGAAACTTTTCCCTGGAGGCTTAATGTTCTTTTAAAAGAAACTTTTCCCTGGAGGCTTAATGTTCTTTTAAAAGAAACTTTTCCCTGGAGGCTTAATGTTCTTTTAAAAGAAACTTTTCCCTGGAGGCTTAATGTTCTTTTAAAAGAAACTTTTCCCTGGAGGCTTAATGTTCTTTTAAAAGAAACTTTTCCCTGGAGGCTTAATGTTATTTTAAAATAAACTTTTCTCTGGAGGCTTAATGTTCTTTTAAAAGAAACTTTTCCCTGGAGGCTTAATGTTCTTTTAAAATAAACTTTTCCCAGGAGGCCTCATGTTCTTTTAAAATAAACTTTTCCCAGGAGGCTTAATGTTCTTTTAAAAGAAACTTTTCCCTGGAGGCTTAATGTTCTTTTAAAAGAAACTTTTCCCTGGAGGCTTAATGTTCTTTTAAAAGAAACTTTTCCCTGGAGGCTTAATGTTTTTTAAAAATAAACTTTTCCCCGGAGGCTTAATGTTTTTTTAAAAGAAATTTTCCCTGGAGGCTTAATGTTTTTTTAAAAGAAACTTTTCCCTGGAGGCTTAATGTTCTTTTAAAAGAAACTTTTCCCTGTAGGCTTAATGTTCTTTTAAAAGAAACTTTTCCCTGGAGGCTTAATGTTCTTTTAAAAGAAACTTTTGCCCGGAGGCTTAATGTTCTTTTAAAAGAAACTTTTCCCTGTAGGCTTAATGTTCTTTTAAAAGAAACTTTTCCCTGTAGGCTTAATGTTCTTTTAAAAGAAACTTTTCCCTGTAGGCTTAATGTTTTTTTAAAATAAACTTTTCCCTGGAGGCTTAATGTTCTTTTAAAAGAAACTTTTCCCTGGAGGCTTAATGTTCTTTTAAAAGAAACTTTTCCCTGGAGGCTTAATGTTCTTTTAAAATAAACTTTTCCCTAGAGGCTTAATGTTCTTTTAAAAGAAACTTTTCCCTGGAGGCTTAATGCTTTTTTAAAAGAAACTTTTCCCTGTAGGCTTAATGTTCTTTTAAAAGAAACTTTTCCCTGGAGGCTTAATGTTCTTTTAAAAGAAACTTTTCCCTGGAGGCTTAATGTTCTTTTAAAAGAAACTTTTCCCTGGAGGCTTAATGTTCTTTTAAAAGAAACTTTTCCCTGGAGGCTTAATGTTCTTTTAAAAGAAACTTTTCCCTGGAGGCTTAATGTTTTTTTAAAAGAAACTTTTCCCTGGAGGCTTAATGTTCTTTTAAAATAAACTTTTCCCTGGAGGCTTAATGTTCTTTTAAAAGAAACCTTTCCCTGGAGGCTTAATGTTCTTTTAAAAGAAACTTTTCCCTGGAGGCTTAATGTTCTTTTAAAAGAAACTTTTCACTGGAGGCTTAATGTTCTTTTAAAAGAACCTTTTCCCTGGAGGCTTAATGTTCTTTTAAAAGAAACTTTTCCCTGGAGGCTTAATGTTTTTTTAAAAGAAATTTTTCCTGGAGGCTTAATGTTTTTTTAAAAGAAACTTTTCCCTGGAGGCTTAATGTTTTTTTAAAAGAAACTTTTCCCTGGAGGCTTAATGTTCTTGTTTTAATATTGATTCAAGGGATTATTTTATAGAATTATACACACATTCTATTAAAATAAATATATAAATCCACATATATAGTGAGTAGGGAAAAAATTGAGGGGTTGATGGAAGGATGGTCTAAAACCGTTGGTTTTCGACCGCTACGACCCGGGATTGAATCCCACTTTGGGAACTTTTTTTCTGATTTAAAAAAATTCTCCAATGACTCCCGATTCTTGCAAAAGTCCAACCCCACCAAAAAGTGCAAGTAACCATACAGGGCTCTGGTACATTAGTAAGTGCAAAGTCGAACTCTTTTCACATGTGGTGCACTTACAGAGTAAAAATTACTGTGTAATTACGATTCCCGCATTGGGCACTTTTTTCTAATTTAAAAAATAAAAATGCCCCAATGGCCCCTGATTCTTGCAAAAGTCCAACCCCACCAGTAAGTGCAAGTAACCAAACGATGCTCTGGCATATTTGTAAGTGCAAAGTCGACTGCTTTTTGTGTAGACATCTGGTGCACTTACAGTAAAAGCAGTCGCCAACCTTCTATCCACCATGATTATCATGGCCTGTACCACGTGTACTTGGGATAAGCAAAAAAAAAAAAAAGCAAAATCATTGAAATGCTTTTGTGAATTCGTAAATGAGGCAAATTCATACAACCAAAAACTGAATTGTGACAGATATCAGTAACTAGTAACTCATTAATAGTTAAACTTCCTACCATTTCACATGTTACAATATAAATATATTTTTTATTACTTTACGGATTAAACTAGTACTTTTGTTGTACCTTGCTAAAATACCACACTCATGGACAAAGCTTAAGGTAGTGGAATGTCTTTAAATATTGCCGGTATTCTGTTTTTTTTTCAATAAGACAGAAGCAATTTTGTTTACACTTTGTTATCTCGTGTGTCTTCAATAAAGGTCACTGTAATGTATTTCAGAGTTATTGTCTCAATCCCGGTATACATGCTAAAAGGTACAACTTCCTAAAGTTTTGTCCATGAGTGTATATACACTTGGTTATCTTGTTTGTCTTCAATAAAGGTGACTGTAATATATTTCAGAGTTATTATTCAATCCCGGTATACATGCTAAAAGGTACAACTTCCTTAACGTTTGTCTATGTTTTTGTTGGTAAAAAAGAGCCTCAAGGTATGTGTTTCTTAAATACAATTTCAATAACACTAGCTTTTTTTCGGGCTTTAACACTTTCTTTAACTATAACATAAGTTATAATTGAGAATACTACAGTAGAAGGATTCGTTTAAAACTTGAAAGCTGGATATATTAAAAATTGTATCCAAGAAACACTTTCTTAGATAAACTTTTTTTGCCCAATAAAACACTACACTTATAGACAAAAATTAAGGAAGTTTTACCTTTTAGCATGTATATCAGGATTCAGACAATAACTCTGAAAGATATACTCATGGACAAAACTTAAGGAAGTTTTACCTTTTAGCATGTATATCAGGATTCAGACAATAACTCTGAAAGATATTTTATACACAGTGACCTTTATTGATGACACACGAGATAATCAAGTATAAACAAAATTACCCAAGTATAAACAAAATTTCCCCATCCCTGGACACTTTTATTTTTCCGTTTATCATTACTCTTCACAATTCACCCTTTCATACTTCATTCCTAAGGTTGGAAATAATCGTGTGTGTGTGGTGTTTCTCCTTGAAAATAAATTTCAATTTTTCGTTTAAAAGAAATACATGCGAGATAATTTTCGGATGTCGTATAAACAAAATTGCCTCAGTCTTCTTAAAAAAAAAGAGGACCGGCGATATTAAAGACTTCACACTTCCTTAAACTTTGTCCATGAGTGTATATCATAAAAAACACATATTGCCAAAAATAAAAACTTATTTTGCTAATAGATGGTAATTGGATTTATAATGACATGGATAGTTCATTTTACTCGATCTGGCAAATTTTGATGCACATCATGAAAAATTCTATTAAAATGCTTATCTAATTGTAAATCTCTGAAGACAGTATGTAAACTGGATATGTCTCAAATAAAGTCATCTTGGAAGATTTAACTTTGCTTTTAATTAAGTTCTTATTTTGAAGGAAAAATACGGCAATAAAAGTTCATTTTATATCTATTATTATCCTTTGTCTTTCTAGACTGAATCCTGGATATCCCACCTTTTAAAAGTTAACTTTAATATGGGTTTTAGACCCTCTTTTAAAAATATTTTTTATCTTCTTTTAAAGGCTTCTCTTCTATTAGAGAGAAGGTTTAATACAATAGATAATTATATATTTAAAGTAGAACCTTCCTGTAAAAGACAACACCTAATTGCATAGCCAAAGTGTCTTTTAGGGAGAGGTGTCCTCTTACAGGAGAGTTTCTAAATTGTAAAAATGGTAATTTTGTAAATGAAAACTGTCCTTTGTGGTGAGGTGTCCGCTAAAGGGAGGTTTTCTACTGTATTATATATATAAAGGTTGCCTCTCTAACGTCAAAATAGACGCTAAAACTAAACGCCATCTATTGACCGTCTCTGCAAACTAGAGGCCTCGGGTCAGTGACAAAGCCACAACACCAGGTTTGGCAAACTGAGAAGCTTCCAACTAGAGACCATTGTTTCGGGCTAATGGCCCTCGTCAGTCTAGGGCGGACTTTATTCCATGAGATCCACAAGGGATCTAATGGAATATTCACAATCTGCCAAAGAGGTTTATAGATTTATCCTAGCCACTTTTCCAGTTACACACCTCTTTGGTAGATTGTCTTCTTTCTTATCTCCACTCAATCATATTAGGATATCAAGCTTGTAAAGCTTGAGACTTTTGATGGTGTTTTGGCCAAACTATAGATGGATATTTTTCCGAAAGAGGCAAACTTTATTTTTATAGATAAATTTACTTCCGGAAAAATATTTACATCTATATATATTCATTTATATTTTAAAAAATCAAAATTGGCATTTCCTGACCGCTCAGATGAGCTTTTTTAGATAAAATATCTCCATCTAGTGGAACAAAAATCATCTAAACGTTAATTTAGCTTATTACAAAGATATTTGGCCAACATAATATCTTGATAAATCAAGAAAAGTCAACCACGTACACGTTCCAGGCTGTTGGCCTTCTGTCAGCCTGGTGCAGATTGTTATTTTGTTTTTAATATCAGCACCTGACCATTTTTCTTATATTTCACATATATTTATATTTAAATCAAAAGAAGCATACCTGACCACCTTCATATAGAACCTTTTAGATGGCAGAGTGCCATCTAGTGGAATGGCTTTGCCATCTAAAGATTTCAGGTGAATGTGGTCAGTATATATTTCTTTTGATTTTAATACCAACACCTTGCCATTTTATTTTATTTTTTAAATTAATTTTTCACCTATATCTAAATAAAATATTGTAAATGGTATTTAAAAATTGAGATTACTTACTTAAGGTAAACTGTTGGAGCAGCTGAGGCTGTCAAGACGAGAATGAACAAGAATCCAAGGATATTCAACACAGCCATCTTGATTTGACCATGTGTATGAACCAACTGATAGAATACATCATGTTATACCATGATACTACTGGTATTTATCCATGTCATTGTCTGATGACTCATTTTGATTACAATACCAGCTACTGATTTGTCAAAATCTATTAAATCATCTTATTTTTCTTTTGAATTTCTATTTGTAAATTGGTAAAGAACAATTTGGATTATAGATTATAGATACAAGCAAATATGATGATGTTAACAACGCTTGTTACCTAAACTTTACACACTATTTATTTGGATTAGGTCTTATTACTTTGTAGCTATTTCTAAATTGGTTTATAGGTTCTCAACTTGCACATACACAAGTAGATATTTTATATTTATACAATAAATAAAATGAATATAGGCTCGTGAATTTATATTTTGCAAATATAAATAATTTTTTTACTATCCTTAATGCGATGAAAATATTGGGAGGCTTGGCTCATCAGTGGTAAACCCTACCAGCAGATTGGCCAGTTTAATCTTTCAAACCGGCTTTTAGAGCTCTAATACTATATTGGACGATTCTGCTTATATATGCATATATATAAAGGTCTGTAGAGATAATATCTGATGATATTTAAAATAAACTCATTGCCAGTAAATTTATTTGTGTAAAATTTTAACGATAGATGGCAATAAAATTTAATTTACTAATATATATTGGTTATGAAAACATATTTTGCGGAAGAGCTTTGCTCGATGCAATACCTTGAAATTATATGTATGTAACCTCTACAGACCTATAAGCTTATGTCCATAGTTCACTAAACACCCCTAAGCTGCCTTCCATAGAAAATGCAGGGTATATAACAAAACCAGTCCAATACAATAGTAGAGCGGTCTAGAGATTAATTTGGCGAAACCGCTGAGAGGGTTCACTACTGATGAGCCAAGCCCTCTCATTCAATAACTCATATCATTGCAGCAAGGTCTGTAGAGATAATATCTGATGATATTTAAAAGAAACTCATTTCCAGTAAATTTATTTGTGTAAAATTTTATATATATAAGCTGTTGGGACAATTTACCCCTGATCAGCCAAGCCTTCAATATTTTTTTCATCCCAGTAAGAATAATAAAAATTTCTTTATATTTGCAAAATAGAAATTCGCGAGCCTATATTGATTTCATTTATTGTATAAATATATGCTACACTGAAGGATATAATATTAGAAATGGTATTTACAGCAAATCTATTTACTTTATGTTCATAGTTTTCTTGAATTCCATAACAACAACAACAACAACAAAAAAAGGCTTTTATTAGGGCCCATTGCCCTGTATGGATTCGCCATACAACTACAAAACAATACAGCAATTCTCCTCCCTTTCCCCATGTGCACGCGAGTCTTTGTGTGAAAAGGGATTTATTTAGGCATCTGTTCTTAGAAGAGAATACCATACCTAAGATTCCATAATTCATTGTCGCATATATAAACAGAATCGCCAAATACAGTATCAAATCAATAGAAAAAAAAACCCTGTTAGATTTATAAATAAGTTAAACAAAGCATCTAGGGCTGCCTTTCTTTTATTACATGAATATAAAACGAGTTTTCGGTCTCAAACGCCCTTCTACAGGAATTAACAAAATGACTGTCATTTGATAGTCATTTTGTTAATTCCTGTAGAAGGGCGTTTGAGACCGAAAACTCGTTTTATATTCATGTAATAAAAGATACGCAGGCCTAGATGCTTTGTTTAACTTATATACAGTATCAAATCTCTAAAAAGAGGTCTAATAGATCAAATTTACCAAACCGTTAGGAGGGTTAACCATTGATGAACCAAGCTTTCAATATTTATTATCCCAGTAAAGACAGTACAAATTTTGATCTATTTGATAAAGAGAAATTTGTGCTTATATTAGTTTTATTTTATTCAAATAGATGGCGCGCGTTATTATGTCTTATAACTATTTAAAATTTAGGAAAAAGGCATCTCCTTATCGTACAATTGAAAGTTGCTGATGGCTTGCACCATCTATCGGAATAAATACCAACAAACTCGTTGATTTTTAATTATTCCAGAATTGGCCAAATACCCATTCTTGATTAATCAAGAAAAGCTAACCAAGGACCCTTTTCGGGCTGTTAGCCCTCATCAGCGTGGTGCAAGCTGTACCTCAACGACCAAAAAAAAAAAAAGGTCATTAAGACATCCTGAAAAATCATGAAACGGGTAGTTTCATATTTAAATTTTGTTTTTATAAACTTTTAGCATTTTTCTATTTAGATACATCATTACTTAACATACTTTCAGACTATCTCTAGAAACACGAAAAATTGTACAATTGCTTAATTCAAATGAAAATTTAAGCGTACAAAATTTCAAGCATCATGGTGATCTAGATGTGTTTGTTAAGTATAAATATAGTTGAAGAGAGAGATTGAGATTGAAACTGATTTATTTCAATGTCCATATAAGATTATATAAGGTTAAATACAGAATAAATATGAATATGATTATACAGGGTGATCCAAAAGTCCCGCACAACTTTAAAAATTAATAACTCCGCGAATATTTGCGCTAGAGCAATGCGGTAAACACCATTGTGTTCAGGATGCAATGGGGTTTTTTATGGCAAATAATGAAAAATTCGAAATTGATTTTAGTTACAACTTTATTCGCTAGATGGTGCCCTACCAGAATCAGCGATTCAGCGGCCAAATTGTTTGATAAATTGAAAAATATAACTGAGCGACACGTATTTTTACTTTTTGAATACCAGGAAAGAACCCTAATAATATCAAATGATAAATTAATAAAACACCATTTCGCCAAAAGTTAGAAGAAATGGTTAACGATTTTTAAATACAATCTGAGATATGTAAAATAGGTATATGCAAATTAAAACATGTAGCAAAAAAAAAAAACTGATATTTTAGATGCGGTTTGCTGGAATCCTCTCAGCTATTTATATTTCGAAAATAATAATTTTTTATTTTTTAAAATTCAACTCTCTCTCAGTATCGATTATATTTATTTTAATTCATTTGAAAAATATTTATCTATCTCTGATGATTTATTTTACTCTGGAATGCCGTTGTTGTTTTTGTCGTGTCCAATAAAGAGCCTCAGATTCTTTTCGTTTGGCCAACAAAAATGTCCAATTTATATACACATATATTCTTACATAATGAGACTTTAAAGAATGCAAATAATCTTCATCTATTTACATACGCAACATATCTCCCCCCTTAATAATACTCCAGTCGGTCTAGGGGTTTCCTGGCTCTCTGAGGTCAAGGACTGCGGACGGGCACTTGCACAGCGGCAGCCTCCGGTTTAGGAGTGCAAGAGGGCACGTGCACAGCAACAGGCCCTGGTATAGGAGTGTAAGAGGGTGCGTGCACAGAAGCAGTCTCCTCCTTGTTTCCTGATGTAACCTCTGGAACCTCCTCTTCACTTTATTTCTGACTTCCACCTACAGGCTTCTCTCCTGATGTTCGAGGAAGTATCAAATTTCTTGTCTCCACTTGTTTCTTTCTCACAGGTCGCAATTGATTGATATGCCTCTTATACACGACACCCTCGCAACTTATAAGGTAGTGACGGTAGCTCAATAATTCCAAAATGGTACCTTTTTACCGTTTAGGTCCAGTTGCATAGTTGCGGAAATAAACCTCGCAACCTGTAGTAAACTGCTCCTGCCTTCTTACGGCCTCATGAAATACCTCTCGCGGATTTCTCATCTTGGTATTAAATTCGAGAATCTTGATCTTAAACTTCTCTTCATTAGCAGTTCCGCCGGGAAATTCCTTTATTACAGTTTGGGGGAATGCTCTATGAGCAAATAGGAAACTTTGTAGATTCGTCTCTAAATCATCCTTCCCATTATTCTTTCTCAAAAGGTTTTTAAACTCTCTTGCATATCTCTCAGCTAAACCATTTGTACTAGGATTATACGGACTGGTCTTAGTGTGCCGTATACCATTCATTTTGGTAAATTGCTCGAATTCACCGGAGACAAACTGTCTTCCGTTATCTGTAACAAAATATTAGGGCAATCCAATTCTGGCGAAAATTTCTCTAAGATGACTTATAATCGTTTTTCTGATAATATCTTTGATGATAAAAATTTCTATCCACTTTGAGTATGCGTCCACGAGAACCAAAAACATTCTTCTCATGAACGGACCCGCTAGATCAAGATGAAGTCGATGCCACGGTTTTTCGGGCCAAGTCCATTCCGAGATGGTAGCCGGGGGCATGCTTGCCGATTCTTGGCATACTCTACATTCTCTAGTTAACTCTTTGATGTTACTGTCTATGCCTGGCCACCAGAAAATACCGTCTGGCAATCATCTTCATTTTAACAATCCCCATGTGTATTTCATGCAAGTCATTTAAAATTAAAGATCTTATTTTTGGGGAATTACCACTCTTTCACGCCATTGAAAACAATCAAACTCCAAACTTAATTCCTCATTGATCTTATAATAAGGAGCTAGTGGGTTTTCCCTCGGTACCCTTGTGAATTTCACACACACACACACAGTTGCCTTCTCTAACATTCCTTAATACTATAGACAGTATTTTATCTCGGAACGTCTCATATGCCACCTCCCTAAAAGAGAAAGGTACCTCATTAAACTTCCTGAGAAGAAGAACCTGGTCTTCATCAAGAAACTCCCTGACACTCGATTCTAAAGGAAGACGTGACAATGCGTCAACATTGGAATTATCACTACCTTTTCGAAACTCCTCAGTATAATTAAATGCAGCTAATTTTAAGGACCATCTTTTAATTCTGGATGATGCACATATGGGAATTGGTTTCTGAGGTGAAAATATATGAATTAAGGGTCGGTTGTCTGTGACTAATGCGAATTTTCGTCCCAGTAAGTATTGTCTTGATTTCTCATCGCCATAAGTTATGCTCAACGCTTCCTTTTCTAGTTGAGAGTACCGTTTTTCCGTTTCAGTTAATGTTCTAGAAGCAAATGCTATAGGGCATTCTTCCTTTCTATCATTTCTATGACTCAGAATTACGCCTAGTCCATAGTCCATTAATAATGATTTACATTTTTAAAATAACATTCGATATTTTTCGTCCAATTCCATCTACAATTTTTATTCAAAGGTTGATAGAATAGCGCTAAAATGTTTGCTATATTCTTTATGAATCTATAATAATAAATTAAGAGTCCTATGAAAGATCTCAATTGCCTAACATTCTTTAGGTTCAGGCGCCTCTATCACTGCTTTAATTTTATTTTCTATTTATCCATTTTAAACCCTAAAAATTCCACCGATTTCTTTTTAAATTTACATTTATATCTGTTTAACTTTAAACCTTTTTCTAGCAATCATCTAAAAACTAGATCCAACTTTTGTTCATAATCTTCAAAGTATTTTCCTGCAACCAAAATATAATCTATGTAGCAGGCCACACCTGGCAAATCAGAAAATAGGCCTTCCATAATCCTCTGAAATTTATCTGGTGCTATCGCTACGTCATATGGTAGTCTTTTATAAGAAAACAACCTCTTTGTTGTGTTTATATCAACAACAGCTTTGGCTTCTTCCGCTAACATTACTTGTAAGTAAGCCTGTGATAGGTCTAGAGTCGAAAATACGGTGCTTGTAGATAATTTTGAAAAGATCTCATCGATCGATGGAATAGGATACCTATCTAATTCTATTGCTTTATTAGCTGTAAATTAAATTTTATTGCCATCTATCGTTAAAATTTTACACAAATTAAATTTCTGGCAATGCGTTTCTTTTAAATATCATCAAATATTATCTCTACAGACCTTACTGCAATGATATGAGTTATTGAATGAGAGGGCTTGGCTCATCAGTAGTGAACCCTCTCAGCGGTTTCGCCAAATTAATCTCTAGACCGCTCTACTATTGTATTGGACTGGTTTTGTTATATACCCTGCATTTTCTATGGAAGGCAGCTTAGGGGTGTTTAGTGAACTATGGGCATAAGCTTATAGGTCTGTAGAGGTGCATACATATAATTTCAAGGTATGAGAGGGTTCACTACTGATTAGCCAAGCCCTCTCATTCAATAACTCATATCATTGCAGTAAGGTCTGTAGAGATAATATTTGATGATATTTAAAATAAACGCATTGCCAGAAATTTAATTTGTGTAAAATTTTATTAGCTGTACATCTAAAATCACCACATATCCTTACACTACCATCCTTTTTTGATGCCGGTACTATTAGAGCGGTCCAATATGCATGAACTATAGGTTATAAAATGCAAGAATTCACTAAACGATCAATTTCATTCTCTACTTTGTTTTTTGGAGAGAAAGGCAAACCTATGGCCTTACAAAACACAGGAGTCACATCCTTTTTTAAATTACAATTTATTCTAAAGTCCTTTAGACAGCCCAAATCTTTGTTAAACAATTCTGCATACCTATCCATCAAATTTTTATATATTTAAATATATTTCTATTATATTCATTATTTAAAATTTTAATGCTAAACAATATAGAATAATCAAGTTTCAACTGTTTAAGCCATTCTCTTCCTAATAAAATTACCTGGATTTTTTCATTTACAACTATTAATCGTAAATATTGGTTGGCTTCTTTTACAAAAACATTTCTTCGATCTATAATCTCGATTGATTTACCACAAAAGGATTTTAATCTTAAATTTGTTGGAAATAATATTTTACCTTGCCAATAATTCTTATAAATATCTTTAGGTATTAACGTAACTGGACTTCCTGTATCTATTGTAAAGCACAAAGAATAATCATCTACTGTTAAATTTATTGTGGCGTCAGTTTCGCCCTGTACAGAATATATAGAGTCCTCTTGTACAAATTTACATCCCCACATTCTTTAACTAGCTTTGCAGACCCTACTCAAATGACCCAGTTTATTACATTTTAAAACAAGTCTTTGTTCTATGAGGTAAAACAGATGCCACGTGTGAATGTCTTTCACCACATCTATAACACACTATTTTGCCTTTGCCACTTTGCCTGAAAGGCCTATACTGCGCCGTACTATTATTGTACTCTCCCTTTTTATCCTTACAATTCACAGGGGATATCTTGGCCACTAATTTATCTTGTAATTCTCTTGTATTTATCTCCGCCAATTCGAACTAGATCGCCACTGCAAAAACTTTATCCAGGGTGACATCGTCGTCCTCTTGTAGTAGCTTCTTTTGCAGGATTTCCGACTTGATTCCAGCCACAAAACGGTCTCGCATCATGGTTCCCAAAATATCGACGAAATTACAATTTATTGCCAAATGTTTCAATTCTCTAAGATATTCCGAAATTGATTCTCCTTCGTGTTGAATTCTCTTTAAAAATCTGCATCGCTGTGGTATCACTTTCTTCTTTGGATCCAAATGCAGCTTAATTCTTTGAATGATAGTATCATAGGGTTGATCTTTCATTAGACCAGGAAGAAAATGGTAGCGAGGTAAAAATCAGCACTTTAATCTCCTTCTTCAGATGCCAAAAAGAAAGCCTCAAATTTTTGTACAAAAAGATCGAAGTGTCCTCCACTGGGCAATAGCATCTAAAAGGTATTATTAACTTTGAACTTGTCATGCTGATCTTTTCTACGCCTTTGTTTTCTTGATTCAGATAGTTTAAAAGATGTAATCTTAACCCATTTTCTTTTTTCCTCTCCATAATCCGAGAGTCAGATTTGTTTAAAAGATGTAGTTGTTATACTTGCATAGACGCCGTTTTCCTCAGCTTTTTACTGGCTCTGTAGATCGCGCATCCTCGTCGCCACTTTTGTTGTGTCGTAATTAGACGTACAAGAGCTCAAACTTGACCATGGCCAACAACAAATGTCCAATTTATATATACATATGTGATGATTTAAGACCATGGACTTGTTGTAAATAATCCAGATATCTAATACCACATGTTCCACCACGTGACTGTATATAACTTCTTATTTACTGCAAATAGAAAGCCTCAACTAACATCAATCTGTTTATTTAAACATAGAAACTTTCTCCTTGGAATATAAATACTATAAACTAAAGTGCCGGGAGAAAATGATTTTTTATTATTAAAACGACTACACGAGCTTTCGGGCAGTCACGCCCTTCAACTGGTAATGATACATGATGGCAATAGGCCTTAAATAGGATTCCGTTTTTAAAGAGATATTTTACATATGAGAGAAAATAATATAGGACGGCTAAAAAACAATTTTGTTAAAAATATTTGCAAATCTAAGCTATTATATAATATATTTATGTAACTATGCTAATCCTGTAATGCCGGTTGACAATTAACTGGTAGGTTTGTAATTGGCTATAACATGTGACTATGTAATGACGAGAGACTAGTATTAGGATATCGACTGTTCAACCCGCCATCAGCGGCCATATTGGAAATATACTGGGGGAGGGGGGGGGGGGGGGGGGGGGTTAACGGATATTCAAGTTAATACATATGTCCTGATATTGTGCAGGTAGATCTATATGTCGGTTAATGCTATTTTTTGATATGGATACTATGGCTTCTATGATCAGTCTTTGGTATTTATTGGAGATGTTATTGTATAATGTGGTGGGTGAAGTTAAATCAAAAGAGTGGCCTGTGTCATGAATGTGGTTGTAGATGAGGGACCTGTTGTCTTTGTTATTGACGCACCTGCCATGCTCAGTCATCCTGATGGCCACGGACCTACCAGTCTCACCTATATAGGTTGCGCTACAATCGTTGCATGAGACTGAGTAGACCGAGCCACCCGATGACTGAACAATGGCAGGTCTCGGCAATCGGGTAATGGGATGTCTGAGGATGATGGCCAGGCTTCTATTGTTTGTATAGTAGGTGTTAATGCCATGAGGCTTAAGAAGGTGAGATATTGCAGCGGATTGTGTTGAGTACGGTAAGATGCAGGTATTTCTATGGGGTAAATTGGGTTTCATATGGGCCGGGTTGTATTGGTATTTATATATGAACTGGTGTGGATATTGGGAGAGGGCAAGTTGTTTCTTAATGTTAGCGAACTCTATTGATCTGAAAATGGGCAGGGAGCAGTGTGTAACCAATCTCTTGGTAAGCGTTCTAACTGTATTAATTTTATGGGATAAGGGACAGAAAGACTTGAAATTGGTGTAGAAAGTTAGGTTATTGATTTTATGGTAAACTGTTGTGTGATAGTGTGATGGGGTACGGATGATCAGTATGTCCAGGAAAGGTATTACATTATTGGTTTCTGATTCAAAACTGAAGGAAATGTCTGGGTGGAAGGAGTTTAGAACAGATAAGATACTGTTCTCCTGTCCGGTTTCACATATACAGAGGATATCATCAATATATCTCCTCCATATGTGAATGCCCGGTGTGAATTGCTGTTGGATCCAGGTGTCAAGTGTAGACATGACTATCTCGGCTAAGGGTGACGATAACGGGCTGCCCATTGGTGAGCCTCTAATCTGTTTATAAAGTAAGTTATTAAAGGTAAAATCTGTAGTGTTTAAGCAAATGGAGGTAAGCGCTACTATTGTGTCAACTATACCAGATTCCAATTGGGCGTCCTGCAGGAATTTTGTAAGCTGGGAAATGATCAGTTGATGGGGAAGTGATAAATACATTGATTTTACATCGTAGGAGACCATGGTTGAGTTCTGAATAGGGGCAAGAGATTGGAAAAATTGAATGAAAGCCGGGATGTCTGTTACGGAATAAGACTGTGGCCGGGTTTTGACAAGGGGTGTTAAGTAGGATGAAAGGTACTTGGAGAGTTTGTATGCCGGAGAGAGGTGATATGCTATGATGGGGCGGAGGGGAACGTTTGGTTTATGGATTTTGGGCAGTCCGTATATGTAGGGCGTATTGGCCATATCTGAAGTGAATGTGTGATATTCTAAACTCCTTCCACCCAGACATTTCCTTCAGTTTTGAATCAGAAACCAATAATGTAATACCTTTCCTGGACATACTGATCATCCGTACCCCATCACACTATCACACAACAGTTTACCATAAAATCAATAACCCAACTTTCTACACCAATTTCAAGTCTTTCTCTCCCTTATCCCATAAAATTAATACAGTTAGAACGCTTACCAAGAGATTGGTTACACACTGCTCCCTGCCCATTTTCAGATCAATAGAGTTCGCTAACATTAAGAAACAACTTGCCCTCTCCCAATATCCACACCAGTTCATATATAAATACCAATACAACCCGGCCCATATGAAACCCAATTTACCCCATAGAAATACCTGCATCTTACCGTACTCAACACAATCCGCTGCAATATCTCACCTTCTTAAGCCTCATGGCATTAACACCTACTATACAAACAATAGAAGCCTGGCCATCATCCTCAGACATCCCATTACCCGATTGCCGAGACCTGCCATTGTTCAGTCATCGGGTGGCTCGGTCTACTCAGTCTCATGCAACGATTGTAGCGCAACCTATATAGGTGAGACTGGTAGGTCCGTGGCCATCAGGATGACTGAGCATGGCAGGTGCGTCAATAACAAAGACAACAGGTCCCTCATCTACAACCACATTCATGACACAGGCCACTCTTTTGATTTAACTTCACCCACCACATTATACAATAACATCTCCAATAAATACCAAAGACTGATCATAGAAGCCATAGTATCCATATCAAAAAATAGCATTAACCGACATATAGATCTACCTGCACAATATCAGGACATATGTATTAACTTGAATATCCGTTAAACCCCCCCCCCTCCCCCAGTATATTTCCAATATGGCCGCTGATGGCGGGTTAAACAGTCGATATCCTAATTCTAGTCTCTCGTCATTATTTAGTCACATGTTATAGCCAATTACAAACCTACCAGTTAATTGTCAACCGGCATTACAGGATTAGTATAGTTACATAAATATATTATATAATAGCTTAGATTTGCAAATATTTTTAACAGAATTGTTTTTTAGCCGTCCTATATTATTTTTTCTCATATGTAAAATATCTCTTTAAAAACGGAATCCTATTTAAGGCCTATTGCCATCATGTATCATTACCAGTTGAAGGGCGTGACTGCCCGAAAGCTCGTGTAGTCGTTTTAATAATAAAAAATCATTTTCTCCCGGCACTTTAGTTTATAGTATTAACATCAATCTGTACCGCGTAAGAATCTAATAAAGTATAGCAACTGTACAGATAGAAGGAATGGAGACTAACAGGAGAAAATTAAGGTTAAAACTAATCAGGCTTAGGTGAGAATAGAAGAAGGCCTAGCAAAACCAGTCCAACTTTTACGAGGTCGTGGCCCTCCTGGATAATAAAACTTCCCCCCCCCCCTTGTTTACGTCAGAAAAGGGCAGCGACCTGTTTGGACCCGCTCAGCTATAAAAGGAGGTCCCGGTCCTTAGTTAGTCGTCGTTCCAGTCCCAGTGCCCCGGACGCTCCGAAAAAAGGTAAACCCTTTCCTGCCAGAATTCTCCTCATCCCATTCCTTCTTGACGTCAGACGCTTCTTAGTGGAATCTCTGTTTGTTTATTTCACCTTTGGCCCAGCTGTGTCGCCTTCCACCACGACTGCACGGTAGAGTTGACATCGAGGTTCGTCTAGCATCAGGTAACACTGGTCCCAGAGGTCCCAAGATATCACAGACTCCCCCGTCCGAAGAGCCGACAGGATTGTGGACGCCAAGGTACAAGTAAGCAAGTAGACCACTGTCTGTACAGAAAGATGGAACAGGGAAGAGAGGAGGATCCAAAGGAGCCCATGGAGTCCGATCCCGACTACGAAAGTGGCGAAAACACCACTTTTCCAAAGCTGGAAAACCCTCTCGGTAGGACGGAGGAAGTTCCCCCCAGCCACGAGGGCGCCACGCCCCCGCCGGCGGTATCAGATGTCCTGGGGAGTTTGACCAGGACGCTACATCAGCTTTCTGCCGTGACCGGACTATCGCGAGATGTGGAGCTACCGCGCTACGATGGTTCGTACGAGGCGCAGAGCTTCTTCACCAACTACGACGCCCAAGCAGATCGGGCCCAACTACAATACTCTACAAGACTGAGAAAGCCACCAAACCTCCTGCAAGCACCCCTCCGAGTTACCAACACGCGAGCGTATGTTACCTGCTCCCCCGACCATCTCTAAACCACGAGCCCAGCGCAAACAATGAACTCTGACTGTCCCAAGGATCTTCCAACCACGGCACAAGACCAAGCCTGTACCGACATAGCCTGTCAGCACAACAGTCGGTTCCTCCATACATAATTATTGTTGAACAATTGCTCGTTCAAGCTGAACTGTCCAATAATGTAAACCTACCTCTACTACTTGATACAGGAGCATCTAACGATATAATTAGGCAGAATACTTCTAAAATAGTAGAAACCAGTTTGTAAAAGAAAATACCTGTCCATCCATTTAACTTAACTATTAATGTCATATCTAACAATATTTTCACCTTAGATTATATCTTTTTAAAAAGAAAAATAGTTAACATAACGCAAAACCTAAAATTCCATATCGTAGATACACCCTTGCCTTTTGGTATATTATCCCTTAATTCCATAAAAAGATTTCTACTAATTATAAACTGTCCTCAGCTACTCCTGTATCAAGATAATGTACCTCTACCAACTACATTGTACAAAGTCACCTCGTGTAAGCAACACGTGTCCCATGAACAGGTCAATACAACTGTCCTATTCACTAAATCTTCCCCTCCTGGAACGGGTTGCTCACACGTGGTGAACTCCAACGCTCTTATTTGGCCTCATTATAATGTTCCTAATCCCATTTTCAACGCCCCTATGTCCTTTTCTTTCGTAGCTTTAGACAGAAATAGCTTAAGTCACAGCCTTCCAAAACTATTCCAATCGTTAAATTCCATCATAGCTGCACTCCCTCGTACCTTCCCTTTACATGCATATTTAATCATCGACAAATCTCTCTCAACAAAATAAACAACACCCTCTCACATCACTTTTTCTAATTGGCAACAAATTCTTAGTGCGCGACTTAACACCCAAATCCAATTTCGAGCCACACAAGCTCCATAACGTCGCCCCACTAAACACAAAAAAAAAATCACATTAAACGTGCCATATCCACTAACAATATAAAAATTATCGATATATGTGCGTACAACCAGCACCCATGACTTTAGCAAATTTGTTATTCATGGTGAAACAGGTTAGATTTTGTACAAAACAAAGACTTCACGTGACACCTTTTCATTTACAATTTTTTCGTTTCGTGTCACAGAGCCACACCACAAAACTTTTTCACTTTTCAGGCCAAAGACGCCTTCACCACGCCTGTGACACTTCTCACCTCAAAGTGTGTCCACGTCGAAAGTCGCACTTTCACTCACTTCTAACCAGATATCACCGAATAACATTTTTACTAAGTCCGCAACAACCATTCGATTTAATATCAATAGATACAATATCCGGATTTTCGAAATACAAACACAAATCGAACAAATGCTTGAACACAGGATAATTACAACCTCTGTATCTCCCTATGTCAGTCCCATAACGCTTGTCACCAAACGTGACAACTCAAAACGCTTTTGCGTTTACAATTATAGAAATAATATCTCCGAACGTAGTTCGAATTAACAAATCCAATAAGTTGGAAGAAGCAAGCAGCCCCGCAAAGAGGCCCCTGACCTAAATCCGGAATCACATTAAAAATAGGTTCGCTCCCCCTCTTCCGCTGGACACGAGCAAACAAACAGCCGACATCTTGTTACGACCCACCGCTATTGCCCGGTGTCACTCTAATGAATGTTCACCAGCTATGAAATCAAATATTAGTGCGTGCTTTTTACTATATATCGTTCTAATCCCTAACCCATTATTCTACTCCGATATCCCGTTTAGCTACTAATAACTTGCTTAACACGTTATTTTACATTTACTAACAAATCAGTCCACTAACAGAATAAATGCCGCTTTAGGAAGAATCACGTCTCACCT
Source organism: Cordylochernes scorpioides (assembly GCA_030710605.1). Lineage (NCBI taxonomy): Eukaryota > Metazoa > Arthropoda > Arachnida > Pseudoscorpiones > Chernetidae > Cordylochernes > Cordylochernes scorpioides. Next base: position 62,948,178 of record CP092879.1, read on the forward strand.
AAACGTGGCGCAGGGAACAAAAAATCGACAAGATTAGGACTCGGAAAGTTTCACAGTTGGAAACAATGTGATCCACGAGTCGCGTCAAACATAAAACAAATTCGATAAGTTAGATCAACTCATGCCAACAAGACCAAAGATATCGCGATCGAGGACAATTTAAAGCTCTCTCTACCCATCCTAAAAAAACAGGAACATACATTGGGCCTACTACTTTCCATTCTTTCCCGATATATAATTTCTATGTATAATCTTACTTGCTCTTCTTTCTCGATGAACATTTTTTTTCATTTTAATATTCTATATATAATCATTATCTAGCTCTTATATTTTATTTACCTCACCAATCAGTTTAGATGAGTGTCATTTTATTTTATTTTTCTTTACCAAAGCTTATTTACTTTTACTTTATGACTCTATTCTATAATCAACTTTATATTTTATCTTTCATATCTAATAATCTCAAGTTTATGTTTCATGTTTATATCACTAATTTGCATTTGTCATTTTATATTTTCTCTCACTTTATAAATTAGATGTTATTTACATTGTTTCATCTTCCGCTACCATGTCAATGCTATCGAGTATATTACTGCTTATTTTTGTCATTTAATATTTTCACTTTCTATTACCCCTTATATACTGCTATAGTGTGTAATCTTTGTATTATGTCATCACAATTTTTACTTTTTTTAAAAGATTACTTTGCATTTAACTTCGCAATTCTATTTTCGATTTTTCAAATCCTTTAACGTTATATGCAAAGCCTTAATTTCGCAACTTCATATCTCAATGATATATTCTTTTATAATCAAAATAAAAATCATGATCTAAAAACAGGGCAATTTTCAATAACCTCTTAATCAACCAATTTAAAGGTTACTTCTTAATAAATACTAACATTCCTTTTACGCAGGAACTTTTAACTCCTTCACAGGCTAGACTTGACCTACTTTGATTTCGTAATTAACAATATTGACACACCGTCCCCCAGATTAACTTATCCCAATTTCTGGCTTGGACACGTGCAAATTGTATTTTTTATATATTCCAGGGCACTCTCATGCCACACGCTGGTACATCTTTTTTTATTTTACTCTTTTTCTCGCTAAGCCCCTGACGACTCCAATTAAAACTTTGATTTCTGGTCACTGATCTTCGCCCTCATTTATCCTGCATGCGTACGTCTTAACGACTAATTACTAAAACCCATAACAATCACCCTTATCTTACTATTCGATTGTGGTACTGTAACTTTATTCGGTCCTTAAATTTACATGTGAAACATAGCCTAGGTTTTCCGCGCCGTGCACATTAAATGGTTTGGGACTTGAGTCAAAGTGACATTGCCTCAACCCAATAACAAATAACCCCTCAACCCTTTCTAACGCCCATCACGAAGAGATCATGATTTTCCTATCCAATCATTTATATTTTTACCTATCATCATTATATGTTCTCTATTAATTCTTTTATTCCTATTTTTGTTTTTACTTGTATGTTTAGTATTAGTTGTTTATGCTTTATTATCTCTTATGGATATACAGTAATCAACCCCATGTTATATACCAACGCATTTCAATTAATTTTTAAAAATTACTTCCTTAATAACAGTCTTCCTATTCCGCTCTCTTAAATCCCTCCATATGAACCCTCTCACATCCGGGGCCATCTGTGATGATTTAAGACCATGGACTTGTTGTAAATAATCCAGATATCTAATACCACATGTTCCACCACGTGACTGTATATAACTTCTTATTTACTGCAAATAGAAAGCCTCAAATAACATCAATCTGTACCGCGTAAGAATATAATAAAGTATAGCAACTGTACAGATAGAAGGAATGGAGACTAACAGGAGAAAATTATGGTTAAAACTAATCAGGCTTAGGTGAGAATAGAAGAAGGCCTAGCAAAACCAGTCCAACTTTTACGAGGTCGTGGCCCTCCTGGATAATAAAACTTCCCCCCCCCTGTTTACGTCAGAAAAGGGCAGCGACCTGTTCGGACCCGCTCAGCTATAAAAGGAGGTCCCGGTCCTTAGTTAGTCGTCGTTCCAGTCCCAGTGCGCCGGACGCTCCGAAAAAAGGTAAACCCTTTCCTGCCAGAATTCTCCTCATCCCATTCCTTCTTGACGTCAGACGCTTCTTAGTGGAATCTCTGTTTGTTTATTTCACCTTTGGCCCAGCTGTGTCGCCTTCCACCACGACTGCACGGTAGAGTTGACATCGAGGTTCGTCTAGCATCAGGTAACACTGGTCCCAGAGGTCCCAAGATATCACACATATATTTTTACATAATGAGGCTTTAAATAATACAAATAATATTTATCTATTTACATAAACAACAGTTAATATTTAGCGAGAAGAGTAGAGGACTAAGCACAGATCCCTGAGGTACACCAGCCCATGTTCTTCGGTCCTTGGAAAATGTTCCATTGACCCGAACCTTTATCCTTCTTCCCCTTAAGAAGTCTGCAATCCAGTTTAAGGTTTTTCCTCTTACTCCGATGTTGTGCAGCCTTTCAAATAATTTCTACACTCGAACAAAAGCTGAGGTCATATCAAGGAATACGGCCGTTGTCTTCTTTAGCGGTTTTTCCTAGAAATCTATTATTGGTTGACAGAAGTAGAACAGTTTATCAGTTGTACAGTGTCTGGATCTTTAGGCAGTTTGGTAGAAGTTTATTTTATTATTGTTAGTGAGCCAGACTATGAGCCTAGAGTGGATAATTCATTCTGTTATTTTACAAAGTATGCTGGTAAGAGCAATTGGCTGATAGTTCTTGCATTCCTTAGCATCTTTGTTTGGTTTCAGTATTGGCACTATAATTGATATCTTCCAATTCTTTGGTAGTTTACCAGTTTGCCATGAAATGTTCAGTATTCGTGGGAGTTGATTTTTAGCTTCGTCTCCAAAGTGTTTAATCATTTGACCAAAGATTAGAGCATCTCCAGGTGACATCTTGGATTTAACTTTCCTATTGATGAATTTAGCTCATTCAGTGTGAAGTCTCTCGAGTAAATATCTTGTTGATGGTAATTTCTTGTTTGTTTAACTAACTTGTTTATATTATTTTTTAGAGTCCTGCCTTCATTCGTATAGCTGAGTCTGGAAGTGCTTGAAAGATATTCAGAAATTATGTCAGCCATCTGTTTGTTCGTTCTCGCTGTTCATATCGGTTAGAGTATTGGAGGATTAGTGTTGGTTTTGAGATTTATAACACTAATTATATTCCAGTAATGGCTTTCCTTTTTTGGATCCATTTTCTTCGCAGAATTCTGCCCATTTTTCTTGTTTGAATATCCAAATTTCTTGTTCTATTTTGTGACTAATTTCAATGAGTTCCTTTATGATTTCTTCTGTTTTATTTGTTTTAAGAAGTTCATTTTTATTGTCTCTCTCTGCAATCATTGCCTCGATATTGTGGTCCTTCCAGTAAAGTATTCACAGGTCTTTACGTCTACCTCTAGGTATCGATACTTTTGCAGCTTTGGATATGTTCAAAGAGAATTTTTCCAAGTTTTTGTCAATCGTTCTGTGATTTAATTCTTCGTTGCACAGTTCTTCAAGCTTTTCTGTAATTTTCTTCCAGTGTTCTTTTATTCTGTTGAAAATTCTCAATTTTGAATATTAGGGTTGTTAAAATTGGCCTGTGGTCACTGATTGCACTTTTCAGAATTTTCCATTGTGTTGTGGGTGCGATGTTGTAATTTATCGCTGTGATGTCTATTGCGGATTCTGTGCCTGTGGACTTGGATATATAGGTGTTCTTTTCGTTATTTAACGGCGTATGGTCGAGGTCGGTTAGCATGTCCTCAACCTGCTGACCTTTGTTATCCTGGACAGGTGATCCCCAAGTTGGTCTTTCGGCGTTAAAATCACCAAGTATGATTGCGATATCCGAAGACGCTTCACTTAATGTCTCTATCAGGCCTGTATTGATGCTAGTATTATCGTGGTGATAAACATTTATGATTGGAATTGTTTTATCTATAAGATAGATTTCTATTGCCTGAGCTTCTGTCGTGCTTTCTCTAGGCTTACTCTGATTATAGGCGATTTCCTTAAATTTGATTTCTAGAGTTTTAATCAAAACGGCAAGTCCTCCTCCGAATTTTTCCGGTCTGTCCATTCGTAGTTTTGTATAATCTTTGATATTGAATCTCAGATTCTGATTCAATTTTGTCTCCTGAGGACAATTAATATGTACATTGTTGTCACAGAGAAGACAAGTCAGCTCTTTATTTTCCTCTGGGTACCATTTATATTGAGTTGTAGTAGATTGAATTGTGTCCTCGTAGTAGATTTCTCATCATGAGCTCGAGCCGCAGCTCTTGATGCGGCGGTTACCCCGGACGCGGTAGCATTACTGGAGATATCAGTTTTGCTCTTCATTTGAAAATGGGTGCCGTTGCAACGTTAGTCATCTTGGAAACGAACCAGAATTTGGTCAAATATTCCAAGGGTCCAGGGGGGACCGCAAGGAGGTGTGGTCGAACTTCTCCCCTTCCCCCTGGAATGCCGTCACTACAGGATAAAGCACTCTTGGTGAATTGTTTTAATTGTGATTCAGAATCTGCCACTGAATCTTTACGAGCGTTTCGTTCCTTTAAAGATATTCGAAGCGGTAAAGGACCAATGAGTTGCTACTCTCTAAAGCGATTGATTAAAAGTTTTGAGGAAACTGGATCTCTGGAAGCAAAACCTCGGAGTGGAAGACCATCGACATGCAAGTCAGTGGCTGTTAAGGTTTTGCAGAATGCTGAAGCTATTGAAACGTTATTCACGTATGGAGAAGTAAGTGCTAGACAAGTTTCTCGACAAACGGGGATTTCGTATGGAACAGTTTGGAGAGAACACACATTTAGAATTTTCTATAAAAATATGCTAACAAAATTCAAAGTTTCCACGAGTTGAAAGTCAGAGATTTTGAGAAGCGTCAAGAATTCGCTGCATGGGTTTTCCGGCAAATTGATATTGATGAAAACTGGCTGTCAAATGTTCTAAGAACAGATGATGCTCACTTTTATCTAAAGGGAAAATTTAACATTCAAAACTGCCTCATTTTGGCAACAGAAAACCCTTGGATTTTTACAGAAATACCACTTCATTAGCACAGAGTTACAGTTTTGTGTGGGTTCACTTCTTCTTTTATTATTGGGCCATTTTTCTTTGAAAAAATCAATGGAAGAACTTTTAAAACCGTTTTTGTAACTGGTGAACGTTATGTTCAACTTTTGAGAGAAAGGGTTATTCCCATATTGCAGGACAGACAAGTACTAAGCGAAATAACATTCTTGCAAGATGGAGGACCTCCTCATATCTCCCGCGGTGCCAAACAATTGCTGAAGGAAACGTTCGGTGCAATTCGTTGATAAGTCGCCACTTTATATACCAGTGGCCCCCAATATCACCAGACTTGACGCCTTACAATTTCGGTTATGGGGGTACATTAAGTCGCGTTTTTATCGATGCCAGCCTACCACATTGGCCATGTTGAAGGCTTCTATCAGATGGCACGTTTTATAAATTTCAACTATTTAATTGTGACCATTCTGTCATCTATCGTCTGCAGGCGGTGTTTGAGAATGAAGGGCGCCACATTGAGCAAGGATTGTGACCTAATACAAGAGAGAAGGCAGTTACCTCATGTGTTATATTTTGCAGCTCTTTGTTTTGGGTTATGGGAATAATAAATGCTGTCCTCACATCTTGACTCTTTTTTTTCCTGTAAACGGTAATTTTTTTGTTTGTCATTTGCCCACATTTTATATTACGTCGTGCAGGCCAAAGTGTTATAACTTCTCGAATAACACTGGTATACACAATTTTACCCCTTATGTTTAGTTTATCGTTTTTCGCTCATTAGAAGAAATAGCATAAGGAATAATCTCTGTTTCCCCCCCAACTTTAGATGTTTTGCGCAAAAAATAATACAAATGATTTTACTACCACGTTTTTCAACGCAAAAGGTCTATTTAAAAATGATTTTTTTAGGGTATACATTTTCAAAATTATGTACAGTATAATAAACAATGATAACATTTGACAAACCCATAGGATATTTGGAATAAAGTACGACAAATATATTTTGTCACTCCGCTCTATATTTCATTTTTGGATCATGACAAATATCCAGTTAAATAGTCAAGTGTCGACAATTAGTCAAGAAACTATACATTCCTTATAGCTCGAAATCCTATTAGTAGTGCCATCATAATTTTTGGTACTATATTAACATTTCAAAAATCGTGTATTGATATCAGTAGTTATTTTCAAACATTCAATTTATTTCACAAAACTCCATCTAAAATATAAATATTTTTTGCTGCATGTTTTAATTTGCATATACCTATTTTACATATCTCAGATTGTATTTAAAATCGTCAACCAATTCTTCTAACTTTTGGCGGAATGGTGTTTTATTAATTTATCATTTGATATTATTAGGGTTCTTTCCTGGTATTCAAAAAGGAAAAATACATGTCGTTCAGTTATATTTTTCAATTTATCAAACAATTTGGCCGCTGAATCTCTGATTCTGGTAGAGCGCCATCTCTAGCGAATAAAGTTGTAACTAAAATCAATTTCGAATTTTTCATTATTTGCCATAAAAAATCCCATTGCATCCTGAACACAATGGTGTTTACCGCATTGCTCTAGCGCAAATATTCGCGGAGTTATTCATTTTTAAAGTTGTGCGGGACTTTTGGATCACCCTGTATAATGATAAAAATAGGAATAGATAGATAAAATTAATTGATAAATCTATATTAATAAAATGGAAATTTCATAAGTGGACACCACTAAAATCTTTCGTTACAATGCATCAATTTCAACCAAATTTTCAACATTTATGTAAAACGAGATGGAGCAGGTTTTGCTTAACATCAAAATATATTTCCTAACATTAACATGCGTAACTTCGCTGTTATCGATTAAATACAAAAAAAAAATCAACAGAGTTAATTTTATTTATATATAAATACAAAATTAAATTTCAACAGAGTTAATTTTTTTACATACTAGCTAATAATCTCAATCTAAAAAATATTCAAAACAAGCAATTTTAAGATAACACCATATGTAAAACAGTCGGCCAAGAAAACAACAACGATATTACATCTTTCTCACATATTCAAAAACAATCTTGATTAATAATTAAAACTAATCTTTAACATTGTTTATTATACTTCAACTTTTATTTCTACATTTGTTTTTAAATACCCAATTGTTTTATCATGTTTCTAATTTCGCCTAACAAATATACAAATTTATAGTGACCAACATATGCAAATTTTATCTTTGTTTTTATTTAACTTGATATCGTAAACATAACATCCATTGTAAGCATTTTTATGTTCACCTTCCGTGGTTTCTCTTTTCTCTGATAGTTTTTAGGTGTAGTATATTTTCTTATTACTAGACTACAAACATTCTCTCGAGAAAAAACCTGGGCGAAGCCGGGTACATCCGCTAGTATACATATATATACAAATATATACAAGTCGTCATTGGTTGCGCCCACCGCGGGAAGGACTCCACCAACGATGGACTGCGAGAGTTCTTTCCCACAGAGTGGGAAGGTCGAGGTGTTGGCTGGCATTACCCAATTCAAGACCAAGATGGTACTTGTAGATGGTAGCCTTCGCCACACTTGTGATATTTATTGCCTCGGGATGGAGGCCGACGCCGAAGAGCCAGGCCTGCAGATCCAGGGGCAAGTCGCAGGAGGCGAACACCTCCCAGAGCAGGGGGCGCACGGCTCGGCAACTCCAATATCTGTGAAGAGAGAGAGAGATTTTGAGATTTAAAAATATTTTATTGGCATCATACACAAGTCAATGGTGGTATTATAAAATAATCATAAAAAGAGGTATATATGAAAAATATAAAATAAAGGAGTAAACTATATACAGTTAGGTAAAGTCCAGGAGACTCTCCCAACGACAAAAAGTCCTCCTCCAGACAGTAAGGGGATTTTCACGTTCTCCCCGAGAGAGAGAGATTGAGATTGAATCAAATTTTATTACATCGTTCATAAAATATTATGGTGACAGATGAAAACTAAGGAAAGTAATAATAATAACAAGGATAAATATATGTGGTAATTTAAGAACCATAAACACCTGTGTAAATACTCACCACCTCTTCTTACACTCCCTACTTTAATATGGACTTTTAATCATTGTACCCAATCATCCTTTAACGAATTTAACTTTGTATGTATCGTGTTTAGTGTTCAATTAAAAAAAGAGGTACATCTAGAGGGAACATAGAAACCAAAAGGGCTTACCCCGCAAACATGAGGTCAACCGTCGCGACACTGCGGCGCCAGACGTCCGATGACGTCAGGGCTTACCCCGCAGCCAATGAAGTCAACCGTCCCGACACGCGGTCCAGACGTCCGATGATGTAACAGGGCTTACCCGCAGCCAATGAGGTCAACCGTCTCGACAATGCGGCGCCAGACGTCCGGTGACGTAACACTTGAGCATATAAAAAGGGCTTGCCCCGCAATCAGTCAGTCAGTTCAGTGGATGCAAGATAGCGGACAGCAGCAGCAGGCAGATCGTTAGTAAGTGAATGGCCCGCCGGCCGCAACTGGGTCTCTGCGTTCCCTCTCTTTGATGCCTCGGTTTCCCTGTGATTCGTCTCTGTGTGCTTTACCACTCACCGCCATCACGACTGCGCAATCAACATCTTTCCCCACGACTCAATACAACAGACCAGACTGCCGAATTACCACAGCTAAAGAGGAAAGTAGACAGGATGAACAAAGACGAAAAAGAAGCCCGAGAGCAGGAGATCGGAGAGTTCCCCAACAACGACCACGGACCGACAACACCACCACCCCTTCTTGGCATCATCATCCTTCAGTTGGCAACCATCCTAGAAGGACTGCAACCCCTTCATCCCCGAGACATTGATCTTACCGCCTTTCATGTCTTCTCCCTTCCATCTCCAGCCATCACATCTTCCGCTCAACGCCAGCAATCTCCCGAAGTTTTCAACTCAAGCCGGAATTATCCTTTCCAAGGTACTTTATATCTGTCTACCTAGCTTCCATACTCCCACTTTCCTGCTATTTTAGTTTTCGCATACAATATATAATGCCTATTTTCTTAGTTATATCCCTTTTCTCAAATAGTTTTAAATATCAATTTTGCCATAGTTGATTTGCCTTTTAAATTGCGCGCACCACACCTTTAATCCTTTTAAACATTATTTTGCTCTGCATAATTTTTACTAATATATTTATAACATATTTTACTTTTGAAAATTTGCAATTAGGTTTAGAGAGAGAGAAATAAGGGTTCCCCGGGCCCCTGGAGCGCAAAAAAGGCCAACTGCCCGGGCTGTCCAGCTAACCAGTAGAAACCAGCCACTCTAGATTATATTTACATAAAGCCAATTGCAGGGCCGAACCAGCTGGTCAAGAAGTTCCATGCCTGCAGGGAATCCGGGAGTCCAGCCAACGAGACTGGGTCGAAGGAGGCCCTCCCAAGCAGCAGGGCTGTCTGCATTCTGTGTCGCATGAAAGCAGGACATCTGAACAGAAGGTGGTCCACAGTCTGTTGTTCCTCCATACAATGTGGGCAAGATGGGTCTTCCCCAGGCTGCCAGAGAACCAAGTCTGCCCGAACATGGCCATGTCCTGTAAGTAAGGTGGTGGTGACTTCTCCAGGACAGACCTTAGGGAGGAATTGGAGCAACCGGTCTGGAGTATGGGCTATTCTCCTCAAGTGTCTGTTGGAGGGGTCCCGGCAATAAACCTCCTTCCATGCGTCTAGGGCTGCCGTCCGTGAGTGGTTACGGGCCAGGATTCTAGGCAGGATGGAAAATGTTGGCTCTAAGGTAGAAACGGCCGCGTTCTTAGCAGCTCTGTCTGCTCTTTCGTTTCCATCGATGCCGCAGTGACCCGGCACCCAACACAGCTTTACATTTTGGTTGGTGTTCAGTGCGAGAATAATCTCAGCAACTAATGTCGATCGAACTGGACCTGACGTACATATGGCTGACAGAGATGATCTGCAGTCCGACGCGATAGTGATCTCCTCTCTAGAATAACTTTCCTCCACCAGACGGACCGCCCATCGGATCGCCAGAAGTTCAGCCTGGAAGGCTGTGCAGTCTGGATGGAGCCGTAAGAGAACGGGCTGCTGATCTTCTGAAGAAGTAACAATTGCAGCACCCACCCCAGCCTCATTTTTTGATCCGTCTGTAAATATTATGGGTGTTGTTATCTCCTCGATGGTTAGACTGAAAGACAATTGGCGTCTATCCGGAGGGTATGGCAAAGTAGCAGGGCCTGGTCTAGATTCAAAATTTCCTTCATTGATTTCCTTCAGGAACGCCGTATGAGACCTAACAATAATATCGAGAGGAGGGCTGCCGGTGATGGAGATGGCAGAGACTGTTGGTGTTCAAGGACCTCCTCTCAGTACACGTTTCGCAAAATTGTAGTGAAGGCTCCTAAGCTGCCTTATGCCTTCGCTGGAGAGAGCACGACGTCCCCATGCTGATGCTCCGTAAAGGAAGGCAGGTACCACTACCGCGTCGAAAATCCTAGTTCCAGCTGAAAAGGAGATTCCAAATTTGCCCTGTATGGAGTTGGTGAGTCGTGGGATTATTGATCTGCATCTACGTGTGATCTTTCGTAGGTGGGCGACAAATCCGCGGGTCTGGTCAAACTCTACTCCTAAGATTGTGATGGTCTTCATGATGTTTAAAGGTTGACCAAGGATTCTAAGCCCTGTCTCGGAGTTGGGGTGGACATTACGCCATTGGAACAGGCAAGCTTGGGTCTTACTGGGGTTTATATTAAGACCATTCATCGTGCACCAAGATGTCAACCTCTCCAAGAAGTTGTTGGTGGCAGAGACCGGCAGGCGACCACGAACCTGAATCAATAGCGTGAAGTCGTCCGCGTAAGCTATTAATCGGCTATCTTTGATGGAGGGAAGGGTGAAGATGGTCCGAGCAACTATGTTCCACGGGAAAGGACTTAGCGCTGAACCCTGGGGAGTGCCGAGCTGGGAGGACGTACATTCTGTTGCTGTCCAAGCTGAGTAAGAAACCCTCCGGTCTTTAAAAAAGCCCCTTACTAAGCCGGTAATAGACTCTGGACAATTTAGACGTTCAAGATTTTGAATGATTGCCGGCCTCCAAACAGTGTCGAAGGCCTTACTGATGTCCAAGCTGATGACAAGAGTTTTCCTCCAGTGAGCTTGTGTAAGAGAATCAGAGGCTGGATCTCAGAAAAGATGTTTAATTATCAATTATATTATATTAAGATGACAAGTAACAAAGAGAGTCAAACAAGCAAGCGTAGTAGCAGACAAACAACAAGCAAAACTGAAACCTATATTACAGGTACGCCGGAGCGGCGCCAGGTCACGTGATGTCTGGGGGAAGTGGCGGTTGCTATGGCAACAGCCGACGTGCGAGTCACTTTCCAACACTCCCACCTGACGAGCACTTTGTTGTTTCAAACAGTCCAAGTTGGCTTCTTAGTCTTCTATACCTTTCTGGAGGTAGAGCTTTCGTAAATATGTCTGCAGCTTGATCATTGGAGCAGACATAAAGAAGGTCAATTGCATGTTTTTGAAAATGATCTCTGATAAAGTGATACGAAATATCAATATGTTTAGTTCTTTTGTGGTATTCTGGGTTGTGAACAAGTCTTATGCAGCTTTGATTGTCGCAAAAAATTGTTGTAGGCTTTACTTGTTCTTGATGTAGCTCGCCTAGAAATTGTCTCAGCCAAATTGCTTCTTTCTTTGCTTTGGAAGCCGCAATATATTCAGATTCTGTTGTTGACAGAGACACACAATTCTGTTTTTGACTGCACCAAGAAATAGGTCCATTATTCAACATGAACACAAATCCGGTGGTTGATTTTCTTGTGTCTAGGTCTCCAGCAAAATCAGCATCGGAAAAACCTATCAGAGATGTAGTGCAGGAACTCCCACCAAAACAAATACCAATGTTTTTCGTAGCTTTTAAATATCCAAATATTTTCTTTACTGCGGTCCAATGTGAAGGTCCTGGGTTGTTCATAAATTGGCTAACCCTGCTGACTGCGTAGGCAATATCATGTCTAGTTCCAGTCATGAGGTACAATAAACTACCAATTGTCTGTCTGTATGGAATCTTGTTCATTTCTTCAATTTCCTGATTATCCTTTGGGCACATCTCTTTTGTTAGTTTTGAGTAAGGATCAGAAGGTACAGATTTTACATCTAACTGAATCATTTCCATATCAAATGATGCGTAAAGTGATAAGATTGTTCTAATTGAATCGAATTTTACTACTGGAGAAAAAGTTTCACAATAATCAAGTCCTGATTTTTGTGAATAACCTTTCGCAACTAGTCTAGCCTTAAGCATTTTACTTGATCCATCTGCATTTTGCTTTATTTTGTGTACCCACTTGCATGCAATAGCTTTTCTGTCTGATGGTAGTGTCACATAAGTCCATGTTTGATTTTTCATCAAGGAATTGAATTCATCGTCCATAGCTAGTTTCCACTGTTTTGAGTTTTGTCCTACAATTGCATCTTCATAGTTCAATGGTTCTTGGTCATGGACATAACAAGCATATGAAATAGCTCTTGTACAGCTGGTTGATGATTGTTCCTTTTCTCTGATTCTATTCCTGAGAGGGTATCGACATGATTCTTCTTGTTTGGAACTGGTATTTGTGCTATCAACACTTTCTTCACTATATATAGTTACCTGTTCTTGTTGGTTATCCTGAATATTTTCTGATGTATTAGCTTCAGTAAATATTACATCTCTGCTTATGATAATTTTTCTAGCAATAGGATCCCACATTCTATAATTTTTGTTAGTTTCAGTATATCCAACAAAAAATGTACGAATACTCTTTTTGTGTAATTTCTTTCTGTTATCTTTTGGTATATGCACATAAGCGTTACATCCAAAAGTTTTCAAATGTAAGATGGAGGGTTTTCTCTTGTACCATATTTCATAAGGTGTAGAATTTCCCAATACTTTAGTAGTACATCTATTTAAGAGATAGACTGCTGTGTTTACGGCTTCAGCCCACAGTTCAAGCGGCATTTTTCTTCCATGTAACAAGCATCTAGCTGATTCAACTATTGTTCTGTTATCTCTTTCAGAAATTCCATTCTGTTCTGGGGTATATGGAGCAGTGAGTTCATGAACAATTCCTAGAGATTTCAGATAATCAGAAAAATTCTTATTTAAGAATTCTGTGCCATTATCTGTTCTGAATCTTTTTATTTTATTTCCAGTTTCAGTCCTAACTCTTTTTACAAATTCTTTAAATTTCTCAAGTACATCTGATTTATGCCTAATGAAGTAGGCCACTCTAAATCTTGAAAAATCATCCTTGAATGATACAAAATATAATGATACACCTGGTGATCTTTTACTCATTGGTCCACAAACATCTGAATAGATCAGCTCTCCTGGATAGGTCGAATTTGGACTTGTTGACGCGTGAAAAACATTTCTATTTTGTTTTCCATAGATGCATGCTTCACATAGTAAAGAACCAGGCTTTTCTCTAATTTTAATGTTTTCTTCAAAAACATTATTTTCAAACATTTGGGTTAATTTTATAGGATTTACATGACCCATTCTTTGATGCCATATATCTAGACTTAACTGAGCAACATGAGTTTGTGAAGATTGCTTTGCTTTAATAAAAATTCTATAAAGATTTGAATTGTCCTTTATTCCAGTAACTAGCACTTTCGAATTTTTTGTCAATTTTATCTGATTTCCTTTACAAATGAGCGTCAAACCATGTTTTGTTGCAGTAGATATTGAAAAAAGATTGGACTCCAATTCAGGTATATAGAGAACATCTAAAAGAGTTGCATTAATTTCCTGACTATCAACATAAGAGAGAATATCAATATTTCCCTTACCTTTTGCATAGATCTGCTTTCCATCTCCAAGGCACACAGGATGAACACCTTCTGGTATTTCTTCGAACGGAGAGAACCATTCTATTCTGAAAGTCATGTGATCCGTTGCTCCAGAATCTGCAATCCAGGAATCCTTTGTTTCAGCGAGGAAGGCACTTGTCTCAGCTGAAAAAGCACAGCTATCATCTCTGGCTGAAGAACTTGGCTGTTGTCCTTTTTGTTCTTCCTTTCTTTTATAGCATTCTTTCCACCAATGTCCTTTCTTCTTGCAATATCCACAGTGTGTGTTCTTCTTTTTATCTTTAATAGATTGTTTATGCTGCTGATGTTTGTTGGAATCTGTTGAATTTCTGTTGAACTTTGAAAAAGTCATCAAGGCATTATCTGGTTTAAAATTTCCTGAAGAATCCCAATGATCCTGTAAGCTTTCTTCTTTCAGTAATCTTTCCGTCAAGTTTTCTAGTGTCTTTTCTTTTGATGAAACTGAATCCCACGCTGTTATGAAATTCTTGTATTTATCAGGCAAGCTGCAAATTATCTTTGTAATTAGGGCAACATCAGAGACTGGCTCACCTAGATCTTTCAATTGTTGTGCCTGAATTTCAACTTTGGAAATGTGAGAAGCAATGTTATCATTTGGATTCATTTTATATTCGAAAAATCTTTGTTGCAGCAAATATTTGTTTGTTTCAGATTTCAGTTCATATATTGTTGATAATTTCTTCCACATTTCTGCTGAAGTCTGGCAATTAACAATCTGTTGAAGATATTTAAACTCTAGAGCAGTAGTGATCAGCATTTTGGATTTTGCATCTTTCTTTTTCCATTCAGAGAATTTTGCAATATCCTCTATTTCAGGTTTTACTTCAGAGCCATCAGTTATACTGAGAAGATCTTTTGCTTCTAGAATAATCTTCATTTGAAATTTCCATAGATGAAAATTATCGCCGTTGAATTTTTGAATTTGTGGAAGTTCAGTTGTCATCTTGAGCAAGCAAACGAATTTCAGCTTAGATAAACAAAAATATTTGATACCAACCAAGCTTTGCTGCCATGTAAGAGAATCAGAGGCTGGATCTCAGAAAAGATGTTTAATTATCAATTATATTATATTAAGATGACAAGTAACAAAGAGAGTCAAACAAGCAAGCGTAGTAGCAGACAAACAACAAGTAAAACTGAAACCTATATTACAGGTACGCCGGAGCGGCGCCAGGTCACGTGATGTCTGGGGGAAGTGGCGGTTGCTATGGCAACAGCCGACGTGCGAGTCACTTTCCAACAGCTTGTCTTTCTTCAATGAATTGAGTGATACTCGCCAGTGCATCTTCCGCTGAACGACCATTTACAAAACCGTATTGATCTTCAAAGAACCATCCGTGACGATCCGCGAGCCACTGAAGTCTGGCCAGGATACATCTCTCAAACACTTTGGCCATAGTGTTCAACAAAGTAATAGGTCTGTATTTCTCCAGCTGACTGGTGGCTGAATTGGAGGGTTTAGGCAGAAGTATGAGGCTGCCTTCTTTCCATGGACGGGGGAAGTGGCCCATACGAAGGCATTTGGTGAACATTTCGGCCAACAGGAATTGCAAGGAAGGGCCGCCCAGGTCTAGGCATTTTGAACCAAGACCGTCGGGGCCCGGGGCTTTCCTTTTTCCACAGCGATGAATGGCTCGCAAAACTTCCCAGGGTTTGAATTCAGGTTCGTCTGAGTGCGCAGAAATTGCAATCCTTTGTGGGTGAGGTCTGGTGTCAGGTAGGAAAAAGTGATTTAACAGGCCTGGCAAGTCTCGTGAGGATTGTAAGGAGAGCCGTTATCATGTTTGAGAAGTGGCGGACCTCTGGGGGAGCCGCGGCCCCGGGCGATAAATCGATGTATGGCACTCCAGGATGCGGATGACACCTCCTCGCAGAGATTAAACCAGGATTTACTTTTAGCTTTCCGTATAGCCGCCTTCAGTCGATTATGGCAATCTCGGTATAAACCGCGGAAGAAGTTCCTAATAGGACACCGGACACTCTGACTGCAACGGCGGAGGGAGATAACCAACCTTCTGATCCGACTCAGTTCGGGGGTCCACCACGGCTTTGACAGTCTTGTAGTATTGGAGCGTCTCCCCATGGAAGAGTCACAAGCTGATTGCAGGATGGAAGTCAGAAGGAGGACCACCCTGTCAATATCTTCTGGAGTAGAGGCCTCGTTCAATTGGGTAGTTACCTGGTGGAGAGAAGAGTTTAGGAAGGATTTAAAGGTCTGTTCTTTACATGAGGATTTAACCCAGGAGGAGTTCGTCTCGTTATTGACCATGTCTAGGAATGTAGTCCAGATAGGCATATGGTCAGTGAAGGCCATCTCACCTAATAAACCACTAGTGGCATGGATAGCCAGTGAGCTGGAGGCCAGAGTGACATCTATAGAAGAAGACAAAGACCCATTTGACCAGGTAGAGATCACAGGGGGTCCCAAGAAATGAAGATCATTGAAGCTGGCGAATTCTTCAGATTAGCACCCCGGAAGTCCAACCTCGCACCTATACCCCAGGTAGGAGAGTGGGCGTTAGTGTCCATACCCAGGATCACTGGAAGAGAGGCCCGTCTTATTGTATCTTCCAGAAGAGGGATGAAATCATCGGCAGCTCTAAGGCCGTGCCAGTATGCCGAGTACACCGCGATGATACTCTGCTCTAGACATATGGCTATGGAGGTTATGGCGGTGTCTGGGGAGGTTAGAGGGATGGGATGAAGGTTGCTACGTGCCACAATTCCCGAGGGGATGTAGGCGCCAGGGACAAAAAATGCTTGAAACCCAGGTGTGGGCCAGAAGAAGTTAGTTGGGAGTTCTTGCAGGAGCACTATGTCGGCCTGTGTCGAATTTGCCAAATTTGAAATTTCAAGAATGGCAGTTGGTGATTTTCTAGCGTTCACCTGCAGGACACGCAATGGCCTAGACATTGTTTCTTGTTCGGGCTATTCTCTCTTTTACAAAGGGACAGGAAGGTGAGGTGGCAAAGTGGTTGATGGGAGCTCCAGATTTTTTGCTGCAGCGGCAGCAGCGGCTTTGGCTTGGCTCGACCGAGCATTGAAGCCCTCATGCTCTGCAGAGCCGCAGCGATAGCAGATTGGATGGGCAGCTGGACAGGCAGACGCGCGGTGGCCGAAGCCACAAGGTAATAAGACCATATCCAAATAAATTAATAGTGTATATATCTTATAACCTTGTAGTTCTAATCTATAATCCAAATTGTACTCTTTCAAAAGCATGATGCAAAAACCCCGTTGCAACTAATGGAAAAACATCTTGAAGAAGGACACCTTCATTAAACAGATGGCATTCATACAGAAATTTATAAGAATGAATGATCTGTCACTCTTGTGTGAACTTAATCACTGGTATTAACACACAGAAAATAATGAAAGAAAATAAGACCTAATCCAATTATAGGAAGAATAACTTCTTAGGTCCATTGAAGTCTATCAAAAATGATAAATTATAATCTATAATCCAAATTGTGCTTTAACACACAGAAAATAAAGAGTGTCTGTTGAGTGATAAAGTAGTGCACTGATTGCCACAACCTGTCAGAGGAAAATGGGAGACATTACCAGGTGGAGTACATCTGGTGGCCAGTTATCAAGAATGGTAAACATGATACATTTTTAAAAAATAATTGATTAATTTCATTAGTTATTGTACAGTTAAACCTGTCTATAGAGCCCCCTCTAAATAGCGCCTTCCTCTCTATAGCGCCCGATTTTAAACATTAAAATGTAAATATTTTACATTAAAAGTGACCTGTCTATAGCACCCCCTCTCTATAGCACCCTATTTTGGTGAGTCCCAAGAGGGGGCGTTATAGACAGGTTAAACTGCATATTAATAAAAAAAAAACTTATGATATAGGAATATATAAACAGTGGATGCAATGCAATCATAAACACAAAGATTAGTTTTAAGGCTAGCAGCAGGAATTATTAAAACATAATATAGCTGCTGAAAGTTTGCAGGACACAGTGTAACATTGTCTATTAACTATACTGGAAGGATATAACATGAAGAATGAAAGGAAAGGTAGACCAAGGATAATCTAATAGCATGACCAGGAATTAGTTAGATAAGAAGAGGGGAAGAATTCTACGCTGAACTGGATGAAATGGCATTCTTTGATGGACGGCCCCTGAAATTAAAGATACCATCTCAGCAACAAAGGTATTCAATAACTCGGCAAAAATTGAATTCAACAATCTCTGCAACAATGGTATTCAACATTCTTAGCAACAAAGGTATTCAACATTCTTTGCAACAAAGGTATTCAAAAATCTCAGCAATAATGGTATTCAACAAGCTCAGCAAAATTGGGATTCAACATTCATAGCAACGAAGATATTCAAAAATGACAGCAATAATGGTATTCAACAATCTCAGCAACAATGAAATTCAAGAATCTCAGCAACAATGGTATGCAACGATTTTAGCAATAAAGGTATTCAACAATCTTACCAATAAAGGTATTCAGCATTCTTAGCAACAATGAAATTCAAAAATCTCAGCAACAATGAAATTCAAAAATCTCAGCAATAAAGGTATTCTGCATTCTTAGCAACAATGAAATTCAAGAATCTCAGAAACAAAGGTATATTCAAAAAGCTCAGCAAAATTGGGATTCAACATTCTTTGCAACAAAGATATTCAAAAATGACAGCAATAATGGTATTCAACAATCTCAGCAACAATGAAATTCAAGAATCTCAGAAACAAAGGTATTCAACAATCTCAGCAACAATGGTATTCAACAATCTCAGCAATAAAGGTATTCAGCATTCTTAGCAACAATAAATTAAAAAATCTCAGCAATAAAGGTATTCAGCATTCTTAGCAACAAAGGTATTCAACAATCTCAGCAACAAAGGAATTCAACAAACTCAGCAACAATGGTATTCAACATTCTTAGCAACAAAGGTATTCAAAAATCTCAGCAATAATGGCATACAACATGCTCAGAAACATTGAAATTCAACAATCTTGGCAACAATGGAATTAAAAAATCTCAGCAACGAAGGCATTCAACAATCTAATCATCAATGGTATTCAACAATCTAAGCAAAACTCATATTTAATAATCACTGCAACAATGAAATTCAACAATCTTTGCAACAATGGTATTCAACAATCTCATCGGTTATTGCCATATTTATTTTATGAGGAACAAATCAGATAAATTCAAAGAATATGTTAGTATAATCTATTCTCATGAAAAAACAATATAAAAAAATAAAAGATAAGTTGGTCAGGTGTTGATATTAAAAATAAAGAAGGCATCTCCTGACCACGAGCACATGTGCTTTTTAGATAGCAGAGCGCCACCTAGTGGAGCAAAAATAAACTAAACGTTTATTCAACTTGCTCCGTGATATTTGGCCAACCCAATTTCTTGATAAATCAAGAAAAGCCAGCCACGAACGCGTTTCGCACTCGTCAGTGTGGAGTAGGCTGTAACCACTGCGACCAAAAAGATTTTTTTCTCATTCAGTACGTTTGTCTGAAGATGGTAACAACGCTTTTACCGAAACGTCACACACTATTTATTTATTTGGATTTGGTCTTATTACCTTGTTTTAATGGTAAAATGTGAAAAATGGCTCTTTTTCAATATAGTAAGCCTCTTATTATAACATCTTAGTTTTAACATCAAATTTCTAAAGCTCCAAGTATTAACTCCTAAATATTTATTTTAATTGTAGTTATGATAAAAGTTCTTCACATATTTACATACATCTTTCTATGCAACTCAAAATTATGGGAATATAATATTACAGGGTGTACCAGGTAAATTGGGAATTTCAAAAATGGTATTTTAACTGAAAATGTTTGCAAGTAAAAATTAAAATATCCGAATGAAATTTGACACAGTAGTAGATAAAAGGATATAGTTTTTATTATTCAATGTAGTTTCCATTATTAGCTACAACAGTCTCGAGGCGAGTGCGGAATGAAGCACAGGCCTTGGCGACGATGACCTTGTCCATTTGGGTCATCACCGTGTGAACTGCTTTCTTGACAGACTGGATGGTGGTATGAGGAGCTTTGTTGACATCTCTCTCAACAACGCCCCATACATAGTAGTCGAGGGGATTGCAATCTGGAGAATTAGGGGCCAAATATCAGGACCCCAGTGACTAGGGACGTTAAGTGTCAGCCACGATTGTGTCTTTTTTGCCTTATGGGCTGGAGCTGAGTCCTGTTGGAAGACATACTTCCTTCCTGCGGCCACCATGTCCATCCAAGGCTTCACAACGGTCTCCAGAACATTGATGTAGGTGTCAGCGTTCATCCTAAGGCCCTTCTCAAAGAAATGGGGAGGCATGACATCACCTTCACTGCTGATAACGCCAAGGACCATTACGGAGGCAGGAAATTTCGTGTGCATCACGAAAGGTATCTCTGAGGGGTCTTTACAGATCCAGCGATCATTCCAGGGATTTACCTTTTGGTCCACGTCAAAGTTCTTTTCGTCAGAGAAGAACCTTATCATGCCAAAAGAGTCGTGTTTCAGGCGTGTTGAGGAGGGCAGCAGCCTTTCCTTTTCTGTTATTCTTCATATTCTCAGTCAGCAACTGACCTTTCCGAAGGGCATAAGACTTGAGACCAAGGTCCTCATGGATAGTTCTGACAATTGTCATAGAGCCAACGTCCATTTCCTTGGCTATGGCCCTCATGCTCTTCCCAGGGTTTCCATCAATCTTCTCCTTGACATTTTTGACAAATTCTTCGCCTCTTACCCTGTCCGATCGACGCGAGTGCTTTTTCCTTGTAGCTATCCCCTCTTTGTTACTGTCGGCCTCATCAAACTGCTTCTTGACCCGATAAATAGTGGTTTTGGGCAACTTAAGAAAATCCACTATCTCTTTGGGGCTCCTTCCGGCGCGCAGAGCAACGATGATGGCAGCTCGATTTTCAAATTCTCGGTTACTCTTCATCACTACACTGCTCACACATGTACTGTTGCATTTTACATGAATATGGCTACGTAATGAAAAAAAAAAAAACAAGTTTTTAATCTCAAGTAGTTTTTGTTTTATGGACTGTCAAAGTTAGTCCCAATTTACCTGGTACACCCTGTATATACAGTAGAACATCCCTGTAAAGGACACCTAATTGTAGAGCCAAAGTGTCCTTTAGAGAAAGGTGTCCTCTTACCAGAAAGTTGCTAATGAAATTAATTACAGATGAAAACAGTCCTTTGTAGAGAGGTGTCCTCTATCAAGAGTGTCCTTTCAAGGAGGTTCTATTGTAACATCTTTGTCCCAATTATTCTTTTATTCTTTTGTCTGATGATGGTGACAATGCTGTTGCCGAAACGTCACACACTAATAAATTATTTGGATTAGGTCTTATTTTCTTGTATTATAATCTATAATCCAAATTGTGCTTTATCATCTTGATCCCAAGTATTGTTATAACAAGGTACAACTGTATGATTCTTTAATATGGAAAAGTGTGTAGAAAGCTTTCATGCCTCTACACTTGTACAAGGTCTAGTAGAAGAGGAGCAGCTTAAAAAATTGCCTATACATTTTTGCATATTGCAAAATTGTTATTCCATAATTTTATGTTGATAAGGTGAAATTTGAATTATAGACTATAAACATAAGGTAACAAAACCAAATATTTTTAATTACAATAATAGTGTGTGCAATTTCGTTAACAACGTTGATAAAGCACAATTTGGATTATTCTATATACAGCTACGAGCGTCATCAATTCTTTTTCATCTCTGTCACCGTTTGCTTTTTTTTTTTGGAATGGCGCTCTCCTATTGGTTGACTACGAACACGCCACCTTTGCCCCCCCCCCTCCCCCCATCATGCCCCCCCCCCCCCACTCGCTTTGTTGTTTTTGTAACTATTGTGTTGGAGCGGGTCGCTCCTTAAATAAATGCATATATTAGTTAATAACTAAATGGAATCCTCTCTTTCTTTTACCCAGTAAGAGACACCTACGGAAGCCAACAGTACATAGACAGATAAAGCACATAGGCTATAGTTATTAACTGATATATGCATTTATTTAAGGCGCCAATTTATAATTGTAACAAATAGTATTTGAATAAAAACATTCAACCGGGTAAAACACGGGCGTTGCCCGGGTCATTCGGCTAGTAGATTATAGCTACAAGAAAATAAGACTTAATCCAAATAAATTAATAATGTGTGCCGTTTCAGTAACAGCATTATTACCATCATCAGACAAAAGAATAAATGAAGAAGAAAATTTATTATTTTGTCTGATGAAGGTGACAATGCTGTTACCGAAATGTCACATATTAATTTATTTGGATTAGGTCTTATTTTATTGTAGGTAATAATGTTGTTACTGAAATGTCACACACTATTTGGATTTGGGGGCCTGGTTACCTTATGTTTATAATCATACGTTGCAATTGATAAATTGACTAAAATAAGATAGATAAGGCACAATTTGGATAATAGATTATAAACACAAAGTAATAAGACCAAATCCAAATAAATAAATAGTGTGTGACGTTTCGGTAACAGCATTGTTACCATCTCACAAAAAAAAATTAACTTCTTTATTTTTTGATAAAGCACAATTTGGAGATTAGATTATAATACAAGAAAATAAAGACCTAATCCAAATAATTTAATAATGTGTGACGTTTGGTTAACAGCATTGTCACCATCATTAGACAAAAGAATAAATGGAAGAAAAGATTTATTCTTTTGTCTGATGATGGTAATAACACTGTTACCGAAACGTCACACACTATTAAATTGTTTGTATTAGGTCTTATTTTCTTGTATTCTTTATTTTTTCTTCTGTCTGATGATGGTAATAATGCTGTTACCGAAACGTCACACACTATTTATTTGGATTTGGTCTTATTACCTTGTGAAAATAAGATAAACTTACCTAAAGTTTGGAATTCTATGTTGAGTAGGAAACATCAGGTGTCTCTCCATATCCATTTGTTGCCCCCATTCCACAGAGCATCCTGCATCAATCACATCTACAGCAGAACTCCCATGATCTGAATTCTCTTGGACTATGGGGGGATCCAGTTAACTTCAGATTGTAGCCATTGCTGTTGAACCATTGCATACATACACTTGTATGTATATATACCATTTATATATATATTTTTTGCTTATTCCCAAGTACATGTGGTATAGGCCATGATAA
This sequence comes from Cordylochernes scorpioides, assembly GCA_030710605.1. Classification (NCBI taxonomy): domain Eukaryota; kingdom Metazoa; phylum Arthropoda; class Arachnida; order Pseudoscorpiones; family Chernetidae; genus Cordylochernes; species Cordylochernes scorpioides. The sequence goes on from CP092879.1 coordinate 62,971,311, forward strand.
TCATGGTGGGTAGAAGTTGGCGACTGCTTTTACTGTAAGTGCACCAAATATTTACACATGTGAAAAGCAGTTTGACTTTTGCACTTACAAATGTACCAGAGCCCCGTTTAGTTACTTTCACTCGCTGGTGGGGTTGGACTTTTGCAAGAATCAGTGGTTATTTGGAGCTTTTTTTATCAGAAAAAAAGTACCCAATGCGGGATTTGATCCTGTGTCGTAGTGGTCGCAAAACCAATGGTTTAGACCATTCTTCCACTGACCCTCTATCATTTATGTTCTTCACAATAAACAATTATATAATTATTTCTTGAGATAAAATAAGTTTTCATTTCATTTTTAAAAGGCATTTTTTCTCAGCTAGATCACGTACTCTTCTAATTTGAAGCAATTGAGCTGGTTCACATTCATCTTGATGTTCCATCCATGTTAAAACCAATTCAGAGCTTCAAAGACATCGTTGTGAGATGGAACTGTAACAACTTTACTATCATCCACTTCTTCATCATTTTCTTCTACTTCTCCAGTTTGTATGCTCTCCATAATTTCTTCTTCATCTAGAATTTCATAGCAATGATAATCTTTATCACAATTCAACCATAAATTGATATCTTCCGTTTCATAATTAGATTCAATATTTAACGATGTAATATTAAGTATATCTAATTTTTCTGATTCTAATAAATGTGAATTACTTTCTACTTCTTTAATTCCTTTGATTATATTCCATGATCGTTTTATTGTCAATTCTTTTATATCATTCCAAGCTTTAGCAATCATGTAAGTACATTCTTTTAAATCAATTATTTGATAAAAATCTTTATACATTAAATGTTTAAGTAAAAGTTCTTTTCTATAGAGTAATTTAATACATTCAAATATACCTTGTTCAACAGGTTGTACTAAGTTAGCAAGATTTGATGGTAGATATACTGTAGAAAACATACCATTATCTCTTACCAAACTTTCAGGAGAAGGATGAGATGGAGATTTATCAAGCAATAGCAAAACCTTTCCTCTTTTACCAATCTCTTCCTGATATTTCTTTACTTGAGGGATAAAATTATTATCATACCATTTGATGAATAATTCTGTATTCATCCAGCCATTCTTTTGACACATATAATCTACAGGAAGATTTTGAATATTCTTAAATGCTTTTGGTTTTTTAGATTTACCAATAAGAAGTAATGGTAATTTATGAGTTCCAGATGCATTAACACAAATCAATATTGTTATTCGTTCTTCAGTTCCTTGGGAATCAGTAGCATTTGTATTTTTTCTGTGAAAAAGGTGTTCTTTTAGGTAATGTTTTCCAAAATAATCCAGTTTCACCAACATTATAAATAAAATCATCATCAAATTGTTGATCAATTTTCTCTTTTAAGTTTGGAATAGATTGATATCCAAATTCAGTAATGGTTGGTACTTTTTCAATATGAATTTCAAGATCTCGAATTCCATGTCTAGCTTTAAAATTTCTTAACCATCCTTGACTAGCTTTAAAATACGGATCACCATTCAATTCCTCATTAAAAATCAAAGCTTTTTCACATAATATTGGACCTGATATTGGCTCACCTTGAGATCTTTGTTTAAAAACCATTTATATAATGCATCATCAACTTTATCATTTTGTGGTTTTCTCATCATTTTTCTTGAAGATGAACCTCTTTCATCTTCCATTACTGAAGCAAAATTTATAATAGATTGTGAATTCTTTTTGATTTCTGATATTGTTGAAGCTCCTATATTAAATTCTTTTGCTAATTTTTTACCAGATTCACCATTTGTTAGCCTATTTATAATAGTCATTTTATCTGATATTGATAAAACAACTCTTTTTCTTTTGGTTGATATCATTTTTTTTAAATTCTATTTTGAAGCCTTTTTTTGAATATAGTATTTATAGATCACAAGTATTCTGCTTTTACTAAAAAATTAATTCTGTAAAGTAATTTATAAAAGACTATTGAATAAAAATGAAGTGATCAATGAAAAATCCTTTGCAAGCTTTTTTTTTATTATGATGCATTAGCATGTTATCTGTTATGAAAATTTGAAACTATTATAGATGCGTATGATTCTTTTAAAAATAATTGAAACCATAGTTAATTTTTTTATTTAAAACTGAAAATTTTGCTTTAGTATTGATGATCTTATATGAAAACTGATTCAGATCACTGGAGCTCTACTGTATGTTGAAATTTACATTAGTGTTTATATAGGTAATTATATATATAAACTTTGAAACAATTAAGTCACCACAATAATCAAAGAAAGGTTGAAGTGAATAATAAATCAAAAGCAGTAGAACCTCCCTGTAAAGGACACCTAATTGCAGTGCCAAAATGTCCTTTAGGGAGAGGTATTCTCTTACGGGAGAGTTACTAAATTGTAAAAATGGCAATTTTGCAAATGAAAACTGTCCTTTATGGAGAGGTGTTGGCAAGCAGGGTGTCCGCTAAAGGGAGGTTCTACTGTATATGTATAATCAATAGTTTGGTGAATCCCCAGAATTGGGTACATTTGGTAGGTGGCGCTGTACGTTGCCACCGCCGTACCTTAGAGGCGTTTTACACGAGTTAAAGATACAATTTCGGTGAAATACTTTGAATTCTACCAATTTAATTTTAATTTACCAATATAATTTTTAAAAAGATTTAACAGTTTAAAAACATTTTTAAAATAAAATATAAACTGATTTTTCTAAAAACGAACATTATTTTTTTAAATATCTGAAACTAACCTAATTCAACTTATCTAAAACTAACCTCATTTAGCGATTAAACTTACCTAATTTAACCTATCTGAAACTAACCTATTTTAAATAATGAAACTAACCTTTTATAACACACCTTAAAATAACCTAATTTATAACCTATCAGAAACTAACCTAATTTATAAGCCGTCTGAAACTAACCTATTTTACCTATTATAATATAACTGTTCGTGTTCGTTTAAAAAACAAAAAAAGGGTGATCGATTGAAAGGAAAAACAATGGGGGAAATAAATGCACATAAAACACAGTATAACAAAAGATTTTATTTAAAAATTAAAACAAAAAGGGCTAAAACTATTACACTTATATATAAAGAATTATGGTTTATTTAAAGATTAAAACAGGGCTAAAAACTATTATACTTATATATGTAAAGAATTATGCATAAAAACAAGATAAAAAATAGGTTAAGCAAAAAATTAAAGTAAAATTAAAGTAGTCTTAGGGAAGGGAGATAAAAACAAATGTCAGAGGGGGGGTGTCGAGCGTTGTACAGTACCTCGAGTGTCAACGCCGTCGCTGGTTTGACTTGGTTTCCACTTTGTCGCGCGTTGTGCGATGTCCAAGACGTTCTTTCCGTCCAAGACGTTCTTTCCGTCCAAGACGTTCTTTCCGTCCACGAGACGCTGCTCGTGGGATACTCCAAGACGTTCTTTCCGTCCACGAGACGCTGCTCGTGGGATACTCCAAGACGTTCTTTCCATCCACGAGACGCTGCTCGTGGGATACTCCAAGACGTTCTTTCCATCCCCGAGACGCTGCTCGTGGGATACTCCAAGACGTTCTCTCCGTCCACGAGACGCTGCTCGTGGGATACTCCAAGACGTTCTCTCCGTCCACGAGACGCTGCTCGTAGGATACTCCCAGACGTTCTTTCCGTCCACGACGCGCTGCTCATGGGATACTCCCCAGGCGCGTCTGCCCCGCCTGGGCCGCTGCTGCTAACTCATGGTGCGTCTGCTCCGCCTGGTCCGCTGCTTCCAACTAACTCAGAGAAAAAAAAGAGACGCCACATGGCGGGCTGTCCCGGGACTTGCAGAACAAAAAACCAAATTCCAGACATCCACTTGACTTTTCTCCCCGGGCCATCTGCTGACCTTTGTCCTGGGGCTCGCAGCTGGGAGTTTCCCCGACCATGTCGATATCTTGCTTGTCTCCCTTCACCTAAGTTTTTCATTCTACGTACAAAGTAAAAGAACGGTAAAATAGTTTTAACATTCTCCCACAAAATTTTGCTCTGAAAGAAGTCAAAATTAAATATAAGACAAAAGAGCATATATATACACAATACACACAAGAGTAGATATGCCTATTACATTACATAAATTACACATAAAAGAATACACATATTACACTTTTTTTTTTTTTTCTGCAGGTACTTTCACTAGTCCTTCGAGTCATACCTCGCAGGCTTTCTGATTACCCTACCATATCTACTTCTAGAGTCCCTGGATTCAGTATTGGGCCTATTTCCTAAAAATCTTAAAACATAGGACATTACCCTGATGTCGAGAGAGCAACTAGACCTTCTTGTCAGTATCCAGTCTTTACAATCGATGTTCAAATCAATGTTGGTTTTCATAATGTTTTCTTCAACCTTTCTTTCTTTTGGATTTATCGAGAACTCTGAATTGGGCCAGAATTCTTTAGGTTTTTTCAACCATTCGGGGCCCTCCCACCATCTGCTTTGCACAAACTGGCCTGGAGGGCAACCTCGAGACAGAAGATCGGCCGGGTTCAACTGACTAGGAACGAACCTCCAATCGTTCAAATTGGTAGTGGCCTGTATTTCTCTGACTCGGTTTCTCACGAAAACTCTCCACTCAATTTCTTTCTTTATCCAACTTAGCGCGGTAGTAGAGTCAGACCAAAGAGTTGTTTCACATTTTCTCTTCAAGGCAGCTTGGATTGCATTGGCTAGTCTAGCTCCTAGCACCATGGCCATTAATTCCAAGCGAGGGATCGTAATACTCTTCATAGGAGCTAATCTGACTTTGCTCCAAATCAAAGTTAGAGTATTTTCTCGTCCCGTTTCGCTCCCTAAATAGGCCACAGCTCCATAGCCCATTTGACCAGCGTCACAAAAGATATGAACTTCTGTAGGGAAAATGAGATCATTCCACATATATCTCGGTATCTTTATTAACTCTATTAATTTTATTTGATCCAACCAGGTTCGAAATTCCTGGGCCATACTTTCGGGTAAAGGTGTATCCCAACCTAGTTTCAGTCCCCATGATCGCTGCAGTAACAACTTTGGTGGTAAGAATACTGGAGCGCAAAATCCAAGTGGATCAAATATCCGCTGAACCATGGACAGTACCAACCTTTTCGTTAATTTGGGTTGAAGACTCAAAATGTCAGGGAGTTCGCATTTTAATGAATCTTCCATTTTATTCCAAACAACACCCAATATTTTTGTACAAGTCCCCTTTTCAGGGTTTTCCTCCAGAGAATATTCCCACTCTCGTATGTCCATTTTAGCCCTGTCCATAATTTCAATTGCGGCCTTTTGAACTCCTTTAAACCTTGAGCTTCACTGAGCTCTTTTTAACCTTTAACAAAGGGCTTCTTGAGCTCCTTTAAACCTTTAACAAAGGGCTTTTTGAGCTCTTTTAAACCTTGAGCTTCACTGAGCTATTTTTAACCTTTAACAAAGGGCTTCTTGAGCTCCTTTAAACCTTTAACAAAGGGCTTTTTGAGCTCCTTTAAACCTTGAGCTTCACTGAGCTCTTTTTCCCTTGAGCTTCTTTAGCTTATTTTCCGATCTGCAGGCTCTCCCACTTCCTCTGCTACTCGGCAGGCTAATACTTCCTCTGCACTCGGCAGGCTAATTCTTCCTCTGCTACCCGGCAGGCTAATTCTTCCTCTGCTACTCGGCAGGCTAATTCTTCCTCTGCTACTCGGCAGGCTAATTCTTCCTCTGCTACTCGGCAGGCTAATACTTCCTCTGCACTCGGCAGGCTAATACTTCCTCTGCACTCGGCAGGCTAATACTTCCTCTGCACTCGGCAGGCTAATACTTCCTCTGCTACTCGGCAGGCTAATTCCTCCTCTGCTACCCGGCAGGCTAATACTTCCTCTGCACTCGGCAGGCTAATTCTTCCTGCTTAAAGCCTTTTTCCACAAATTTCAGCCGTTGAGCACTCCTTACTTCGGCTTTTAGAAAGTCCAATAGTAACCTGAGCTTTTCTTGAGCTCCTCCAACCCCTTTATCTGACTCTTCCCGTTTTGCTAACTCTATACCATAACCCGAAGAAGGATGCCTGTGCCATATTTTCAAAATATCCGAAGGTAATGAAGACTCGACAAGAGGGTATAAAAAAATACCTGACAACTGGGGATCAATGCCCAATGTCTCTAATGACCGGAGGTGACTGCTCAGTTCGTCGTACAGACTGCTTAAATTTCTATTTTCTTTCTTTACATTAGATATAACCGAATTCAATAGACGTCTGACATATAGTTCTGTCAGTATATTCGGGTCACCGAATCGCTCCTGTAGGGCTTGTACTGCCAAAACATAGTTGGCGCCTGTAACTGGATAGCTTGCTACAACACGATAGGCTTCTGAATTTGGTACAATTGCTTGACGCAAATATAAAAACCGGTCGCTATCGGATAAATTCTTATTTTCGTGAATTTTCGAAAACTGCGCCCACCAAGGCAACCAACCTTCCAGAGAGCCGTCATAGCTTTTTAGGGCTAACTCTGGTAATTTCACATTTATTACAGTGTCCTCGCTAGCAATCGGGATTGTTTCTTCTTTATCGGGATTCCGTAGTACACTGACTTTCTGTTGAATATCAAACTTTTCCTCTTCATATTTATCGCATTCTTGCCATTCCCTATCAATACTTTCCTCTGTAATCCCTTCTTTCACTACCAATAAAGCCTGATATTTTTCGTTTAGATCTACAAGTTTCGTGTAATAAGACTCTAGTCTATTAAACTTAGAATAAATATCATTCCTATCAATTTGAGACTTTTCAAATTCTCCTTTTATTTCATTAATAATTCTAGTGAAAGTACCTCTTATGGCTTTTCTGCGCTTTTTAATTGCATCCATTTCCCCCATATTTCCTTTAAATCGATCACGTCCGGCTCACCAAAATGTTCGTGTTCGTTTAAAAAACAAAAAAAGGGTGATCGATTGAAAGGAAAAACAATGGGGGAAATAAATGCACATAAAACACAGTATAACAAAAGATTTTATTTAAAAATTAAAACAAAAAGGGCTAAAACTATTACACTTATATATAAAGAATTATGGTTTATTTAAAGATTAAAACAGGGCTAAAAACTATTATACTTATATATGTAAAGAATTATGCATAAAAACAAGATAAAAAATAGGTTAAGCAAAAAATTAAAGTAAAATTAAAGTAGTCTTAGGGAAGGGAGATAAAAACAAATGTCAGAGGGGGGTGTCGAGCGTTGTACAGTACCTCGAGTGTCAACGCCGTCGCTGGTTTGACTTGGTTTCCACTTTGTCGCGCGTTGTGCGATGTCCAAGACGTTCTTTCCGTCCAAGACGTTCTTTCCGTCCAAGACGTTCTTTCCGTCCACGAGACGCTGCTCGTGGGATACTCCAAGACGTTCTTTCCGTCCACGAGACGCTGCTCGTGGGATACTCCAAGACGTTCTTTCCATCCACGAGACGCTGCTCGTGGGATACTCCAAGACGTTCTTTCCATCCACGAGACGCTGCTCGTGGGATACTCCAAGACGTTCTCTCCGTCCACGAGACGCTGCTCGTGGGATACTCCAAGACGTTCTCTCCGTCCACGAGACGCTGCTCGTAGGATACTCCCAGACGTTCTTTCCGTCCACGACGCGCTGCTCATGGGATACTCCCCAGGCGCGTCTGCCCCGCCTGGGCCGCTGCTGCTAACTCATGGTGCGTCTGCTCCGCCTGGTCCGCTGCTTCCAACTAACTCAGAGAAAAAAAAGAGACGCCACATGGCGGGCTGTCCCGGGACTTGCAGAACAAAAAACCAAATTCCAGACATCCACTTGACTTTTCTCCCCGGGCCATCTGCTGACCTTTGTCCTGGGGCTCGCAGCTGGGAGTTTCCCCGACCATGTCGATATCTTGCTTGTCTCCCTTCACCTAAGTTTTTCATTCTACGTACAAAGTAAAAGAACGGTAAAATAGTTTTAACAATAACATAACGTCATGTTATTAAAATGTATTAAATTATTTTTACAAAGTTTATTAATCACATCTTATACAATATTTGTAAAATAAATATAAAACTTGTGTATAAATATATGACTTGAAAATATGGGCACTTAAAATATTTTAATTAAAACTATACAGAATTTTTGAATTGATATAAATAAAAAAATACATAATGATTAGATACAAAAGTGTGAACCAGAAAGTCTATTTTTAAAAATGTTATTATTTAACATTATAAACGTATTTTAATTTAATTTTGAAATTAAAAAGGTAGTGTAAATATAAATAAGGTTAGTTTTAGATAAGTTGAATTAGGTTAGTTTCAGATAATTAAAAAAATAATGTTCGTTTTTAGAAAAATTAGTTTAATATTTTATTTTTGAAAAAATGTTTTTTTAACAGTTAAATCTTTTTTAAAATTATAATTTAAATTTTTATATTTAAATTGGTAAAATTAAAAGTATTTCACCGAAATTGTATCTTTAACTCGTGTAAAACGCCTCTAAGGTACGGCGGTGGCAACGTACAGCGCCACCTACCAAATGTACCCAGTTCTGGGGATTCACCCAATAGTTTTTAATTACGAATTGATTATTATTTTTTTTTATGTAAAAAAATATATATCAGATATTATTTTTTGAAATTATCTATTAGGCTGAACCTTTCTAATATAATAGAGAGCTACTAATATATTCGCCTTTTCAATTTAAATGTGAATGAAAGTTTTGTTTTAAAATGAAAATAAAAACAAAACAAATATTATGTAGAGTTTTGTGGATAAAATTTAAAAAATAAATAACAATGTCAAGTTCTATAGATTATTGAGAAAGAAAATATGAAATAAACATTTGTTTACCTCAACTTTAGCAGCTTGTCAAAATGGCGGAAGAAGCAGACGAGAAATTTTATTAGAGCACCCCAGAAATCAGCGCAAGTCAATTAATGATGATGAGTAAACAAAACAAACTACATCTTACACGGGCTCCACCTAGCGACGAAAAATCACTTAGTTTCAAAGTTATAAGGTTCATTAAATAATACCTTGTAGATTTACTTTTTAAAAATATTTGAAAATATAAAAGTGTCAGATTTTCGAGAAGAATATATATGATGAATTATTTTTTCAATATATATTTCTAAAATAAATAAGCAGGCTAGTGTGATCAAACCATTTGGGATTAATAATTTTTACTTTAGGTATATTATTAAAATAATAATCTAGCAAAGTATTAATTATTTTATTAACAAAATATCGATTTTGAAATTTATATTCTGCTACTCCGTAAACTTCCCTCATTGTTTCTCTTGTATTTTATACATTTTAAAATTTGCTCTTGATCCATATATAAATTGCCGTGTCTTTCTTAAAGTTTGTATTTTCTACTTTAAAATATGTATATAATTGTTTTAATGCTAGAGTTGTTTATCTACAGTAAAAGTTACCACAACGCTAAAAACCATCCATGATTATTATTGTCTATGCTATATGTAGATCTTCTTAAATAAGAATATATATACACTCATCGATGGAAAAAATATTATAAAAATTAATTAAAAAAAAAAAATATGTACAAGAAGAAAAAAAAATATAAATTTATTTATTTAAAATTGTTAGAAAACGATTGAGGAATATTGATAGCTTCCATTGGGTCTTGTGATCATATAGACTTTATAAAAGACCTAAAACACACAAATAATAGTTTGAATCAAATACTGGTGGATTAAATAGATATAATAAGAAGGAAATGAAACTGTATTTGAAAAAATATATAATTCTTTTAAAATAAAATAATTTTCGACTGTCCTTTTACTGAAATTATAAAATTTATATTAAGCTTTGTTGGGGCACGTTTTTGTAACCATACCCCAACAGAAGGCGTATGTATAATCAACATAAAAAAAAATGGATACATGGCTTCCCTCCCACATAGACTTATAGACCATTTTTTTTTGCCCAGAAACTTAGACACTTGGTGACACCAGACTTCCATGCCGAAAGCTGATGCCTGGTGGAGAAGAAGACATCCAGAGACATCCGAGCTGGAAACTGTTGTTTCATATGTACATATATTCCCCTCACCAAAAATTTAGGTAAAGGTGACAAGAAGAAATGGAGAAGGAAGATTTCTAAAAGACTAAGCCTTATAAATATCCTTCCCGAAAAAAGGAAGCATCACATTACAGTCCAGGTAAAAGGGGCCTGGGTCGATTTTTAGCCAAGACGGGGGGCGATATATATACCGTCCCGAGAAAAGGGAGGATAGTATTTCAATCCATGTGGAGGGGGGGCCTGGGGTCTGAAATTTTACACTAGTGCCGTGGCTGTTTCTCTCTTTAGATTTTTTTTGTTTTGGTAATACTATATGTTCTATTTTGATGGGAGAGGCCTGGGGCGTCTATGAAATTGTATACTGGAGCCGTTGGCCATTTTGATTGGTGTTTCTTTCGGCGAATGAAAATGCCAGCCAATAAAAACTTTGGCGCGGCCAGCGAATGAAAACGGAGAGAGACAAGAATAAAAGAGGGTTTCTTTGCCAAAAGGCAGATTCAATCTGAGTCGCTCAGTGAGAGGACAGTCTTCAGACGGGAGACCAGACCTTTGCCGGCACTTTCGAGAAAAGTGCGTTATTCCATCATATTTACCATTATACCATATTTTATGATTCCTCGGGCTATTGTTACGCTGTTAGGAGGGTACGGCATGATGCAAACAGATTTGTATGTTTGACTATTGTTTGTGTTATTTGGGCTATAAAAATGCCTTAATATGAATCTATTTACAGTTGATCTGTAGAAATTATAGAGATCTGTTGCTATAATTTTCCTCTATGAAATAGCTCCCAGCGTCTTCAGTGGGTTGCTAAACCTCCAGAAGGAGTCTTTTATAGATTGCCCAATTTAATAACGATTTCATGGGTTGTCTGATGAAATTGTATACTAGTGTCGTGGTTGTTTCCATCTTTAGACCTTTGTTCTGACAATATTATATGCTCGATCCCTGCTTTAACTCAAACTCTTAATCAATTACAGAGTTTCCCCCCCCCCTTTTTTTTTCTTTATTTATCCTGTTTGCACAAATTGCATTACATGTGATGATGTAAAGACATATGTCGATAGTGCATCATTGACAGCTGTGCTTCTATTATACAACATTAAGGTCTTGCTGCGGGTTATATACATGAGGTTGTTGGCCTAAATTGCTATATATATATATACTTAAGTAAGGAAACTTTAATAAGTCACATCGTGTATCCTCCCTTTTCATCTATCCAAACCGGGAACGCAACAGCTTGAATGATTTCTGTTATAAAAAAATGATTCAACGGTCCCCAATTTTTGAAAAAGTCCAACTCCCCACCAGTTAATGCAAGTAACTAAACTGAGCTCTGGAATACTTGTTAGTGCACAAGTATAACTGATTTCTATATGTGTATATATTTAATGCACTTAGAGTAAAATCAATCGCTAAATATCCACCATGATTATCATGCTTGTACTACGTGGACTAGGAAAATGTACAGTATACCACTACAAGTTCTATATAAGCTATTAACATAAAGTTATAACGCACCATCTATATATAGATAAAGAAAAATATTTAAACACAATATTTCTTTTATAAACAAAACAAACTTATACTATCCTTACTGCGACGAAAATATATATTGGGAGGACTTGACTCATCAGTGGTGAACCCTGCTTTATATATAAAGCAAAATTTTTCAATACAGTATTAGAGCTCTAAGAAGCGTAGATTAAATTGACGAAACACCGCTGGAAGGGTTCACCACTGATGAACCAAGTCTTTCCAATATATATTTTCATTGTAATAAGGGCAGTAGAAGATTGTTTTGAGTATAAAAGAATCATTAGTGCTTAACTCCTTTCATATTATATATTGTAGCGTAGAAATCAAGTCTTTGAATATCTTAAGATATGAAAATGTTTATTGTGATGACGTCAGTCCAACTAGTTGACAATAATCAACAAAACCAAAAAAACTATATACAGCTAGAGAGAGAGAGAGAGAGAGAGAGATTTATAACCCAGGTTTCTGGAGCGCAGAGCGCCAACTACCCAGAATATATATTTGAGAATATTAAATAAGCAAGCCAAGGAACATGTAGGATGTGATTTCACAAATACATATTAATAATCTTTTTAATACAAATCAATAACGCACCATCTATATATAACAAATGAAGACATTAAGACGCGAATGTTTATTTTCACAAAAAAATCAAACTTCTACTGTCCTTACTGCGATGAAAACATATTGGGAGGGCTTGGCTTATCAGTGATGAAGCCAGCGATTTCGCCAATTCAATCTACCAGACCTCTTCTTTAGAGCTCTAATACTGTATTGAATCATTCTGCTTATATATGCTACATTGAAGGGTGGAATCTTAGAAATGATATTTAAGTAAACTATGCGCATAAGCTTTTAGGACAGTAGATATATATCTTATATAATATTTTAAAACATTTTAATTGAATAATTAAATAATAAAATATAAATTATTTCTTTACCATAATATATGAGCTATGTTTGTGTAGACAAGTGATATACTTACAGAAGTCTAATGTAGACAGATCTACTTCTTGTAGAAGTAGAGGCCAATTCCAGCACCAATGAGAAGTGTCAGGCAACATATTACAACAGTAATGGCAGTGTAAGACACTTTGGGCCCGGCATATTCATCCCACTGAGCATCTGTGATGTTCCTGCACAAGAAAACAATTTCACTTGGCTTCCAGAAGATAGAATAACAACAAGTCTTTTACGCGAATGATAGTTAACCATATATACAAGGTTTTCCCAAAAGTTTGCAAACACTCGCAAAAAATTGAAATACCTATATTATTCACCCTTATGTATAATGTCTTTGTATTATGTATAAAGTAATTGTATTATGTATTATTATGTATTCGCCGTAATGATATTATTTGACAAGTAATAAGAAAAACAACGTTAAAAAACACAAACTTTTAAGACAACCTTATATTCAAATATCTATAATTAGATATTTGAGTAAAGAATTTCTTTATTTTGGGGTGTTGCAAGCTTTCGAGCAAATTTAGCTCTTAAATGGGAAAATCCAAAAACAAATGAAGATAGGCAATAATTTAGTTGTAATATAACCTGATCAATGTTAGATAACATCTCTCTTTGAAGAGAAAAATTTGCTCGAAAGCTTTGCAACACCTAAAAATAAAGAAACCTTTTGCCCAAAGATCAAATTTCCCTTATTCGAAAAGATTTCCAGTTTCAGATATTTGGTCTTCTATTGAATTATCCCGGGGTTCAAAAAGAAAAATTAAACAAGGTGGTGTCTTGTCCATGGAGCAGATTAGATCGGTCCGTGAACGCACCCTGATTACAATGCCGGCCAACTGAGGTGCAGTATGGATGTCCTCGTCTGGATTGATGTCTGTCATATAGAGGGTTGCAAGGATGGCCGGGCAACTGTATACGAGTAAGTGTATACTGTGCGCAACTAAGTGAGCAACTGTATACTGTATACTCGTATATGGTCTGGAGTGAGTTGAGTGTTGTAACAGTTATTCCAGTTCCTGTAGGATCTAGTCATGTCTGTGTTTATCTTCATTCCTTTAAAATGCCCTGTTCTGATTCTTGAAATTGTTGTTGTTATTGAAATGTGGCTGAATAACGGGGCGGCAATAGCACAACCTCCCCCCCCTTTCCATGGAGCAACAGAATCAAAAATCAAACAGGTAAAAGGTGGTATATACTATATATAAAAATTTTACTACTTAATTACTATTTAGTTCCAATTTTTATCGATAGCGCTAAATTGATAATGATGATATTAAAAAAAATAGTATCAATAAATAGACAGATAAATTCAACTATACACAACAGATTCAGTATTGAGGTATAACAAGCCTTTGAGTGTTTTCATTTTCTTTTTGCAATTTTTAACGATATTCTCAGCTTTTCTCCCGAACTGTAGAAAAAATGGTAGTGCAAAAAGATAAAGCTCTCTCACACACATATTGGCCACTGAATCATATAAAATCTTATAATATTTGACTTGTTATAGGTTGATAGGCAAGTGAAACTATCAAATTTGTTCCTCCCACCTGAAGCTGGGATAATGAAGAATACTATAGGACACCCTCATCTTAAATTTCAAATCCACATAACTCACATTTTAACAGTCCTTTTCCTTAATTTTATGAAGGCTTTCGGTGAGAAAAATAGTCAGACTAGAATTTGTTATCCGAAGATTTTCATCCGATAATTTTTATTTGAAATGGAGGATTAGAGAACATGAAGTCTTTAGTCAAAAACCAAAGTATAGAACAAAAAGTCAAAATACCACTTTCTAATAAACAGAAATAACGTACACACTCATGAACAAAAACGTAAGGAAGTCGAAAGTCTTTAATGTAGACAGTCATCAGGTTTTTTGAAGGAGACAAAGGCAATTTTGTTCATACTTGGTTATCTTATGTGTCTTCAATAAAGGTCACTGTAATATATTTCAGAGTTATTGTCTGAATTCTGATATACATGCTAAAAGGTACAACTTCCTTAAGTTTTGTTCAAGAGTGTATATACACTTGGTTATCTCGTGTGTCTTCAATAAAGGTCACTGTAATATCTTTCAGAGTTATTGTATGCATCCTGATATACATGCTAAAAGGTACAACTTCCTTAAGTTTGTATATGAGTGTATATACACTTGGTTATCTCGTGTGTCTTCAATAAAGGTCACTGTAATATCTTTCATAGTTATTGTATGAATCCTGATATACATGCTAAAAGGTAAAACTTCCTTAAGTTTTGTCCATGAGTGTATATACACTTGGTTATCTCGTGTGTCTTCAATAAAGGTCACTGTAATATCTTTCAGAGTTATTGTCTGAATTCCGTTACACATGCTATAAGGTATAACTTCCTTAAGTTTTGTCCATGAGTGTATTCGGCAGTTGTTTTATTTGACAATATGGAAGACAACTCGTTATCAAATCATAATCATTTGAATTATAATTCTTTATAAATAAATCATTATCTTAGGAGATATTTATTAAATCTTACCTTCCCATCTTTGAGCAGATTTGGTCCGTTCGCCATTCGAAGAAAGTCTCACATCCTTGGTTCTCGTACATGTACTCGGGAACTGACTGTTTAAACAGATCATGTCAATTCAATAAAACAATCTCTTGTATCAATATTAAGTAGAAATATGTCAGGCCTCCAGGGAAAAATATCCTAATACACCTATCCCCCGATTTACACGGTAGATACGTTCCTGAGAAAAACGTGTAAATCGAAAATTAAAAATTTTCGCGAAATATTTATGCGAAGAAATACAGACACAGTGTGCGTGTGCAGCAAGTCAGCACATAAGTTCAGGATTCCTCGTGAGATGTGTACACAGCGCATGTGTTCAATCACAGTAGCATTTAGTATAGTGCAATAAAAAAAAAACTTATTTGGAAAACCGTTTAAAAAGCGAAAACGTGTAAAACAAGTACCGTGTAAATCGGGGGATAGGTGTATATATTTATTCTGTTCAAATCAATAAGCTTGAGGGATAAGTATCTTTCAAATAAATTCATTTCAAGCTTTCGGGCACAACCGCCCTTCGACAGGAAATATATATTACGCTACTAAAGTTTTCGGATCTAATCTAAATATATACATATATATGAGCAGAAAATAACAGTTATGCAAAAACGGATTTACATAGTGAAGAACACAATAAACTAGAATTTGATATTTGTAAATATATATATAGAGAGAATTTGCATGTGTAAAATATGTACTTATATGAATAGGACAAAGAGAATATGGCATATCTTGGAAACACAGGACAGAATACATATTGAAATTGTGGTCTCAGAGTTCATGATACAGTGGGGGGTTTGGTGGCTGCAGGGAATATTACATTGTAAATTTCAGGTAAATCAATTTTTCTATTGAGGAATATATTTATTCTTTAGCTTTAAGGCACGAACGCTCTTTTACAGGAGGGACTTCCTTAATTATATCCTAGAAGCCTATATTTGTTCATTTTGTCCTTTTATTAGATAAACAGTAAAACCTCCATTTAGCGGACACCCCGCTAGCGGACACCTCTCCACAAAGGACAGTTTTCATTTGTAAAATTACCATTTTTACTATTTAGCAACTCTCCGGTAAGAGGACATCTCTCCCTAAAGGACACTTTGACTCTATAATTAGGTGTTATCCTTTACAGGGAGGTTCTGCTGTATATTTTAAAATATTTTGTCCACAGCAATTTTATAAAATTATGTAAAATGTATCCTATTATATTTTATTCGTGTTCTATTGGCGAATCATTATGCCATGTTTTTCTCCTGTAGAAGGACGTTCGTGCCCAATAGCTAGTGAATAAATATGTTTTTTAAAATATACTTTTCTCTGAAGACCTGATATATATTTACTCAAGATCAAGCATGTGTTTACTATGTGAAGTAGCAAGCTAGTGATTCTTACCTCGCCTAGTTTGGCCTTCGGATCGCATATCAGAGTAATGTGGGATTGTGGTACATAATTATTGTGACATTTGACCTCTGAAGACATGGATAACGTGATCGTATCATCTCTGCCTGCAAACACAACATTTAATATTGTTAATTACAATCAAATTAATCATATACACTACTCATGGACAACCCTGCGGTCACCCCTGGATCCTTGGAATATTTGACCAAATTCTGTTTCGTTTCCAAAGTGACTAACGTGGCAACGGCAAGGCTCTTCATTGGACACGACAACAACAACAACTCATGGACAGAACTTAAGGAAGTTTTTTTTTTGCTTATCCCTAGTACACGTGGTACAGGCCATGATAATCATGGTTGGTAAAAGGCAACTGCTTTAACTGTAAGTACACCACATGTCTACACATGTGAAAAGCAGTTCTACTTTGCACTTACAAATATGCCAGAGCCCCGTTTGGGTACTTGTTCTCGCTGGTGGGGTTGGACTTTTGTAAGAATCGGGGGACATTGGAGCATTTTTTAAATCAGAAAAAAGTGCCCAATTCGGGAATCGAACCCGGGTCGTAGGAGTTGAAAACCAACGGTTTAGACCATCCTTCCACCGACCTCATACTTAAGGAAGTTCTACCTATTAGAATAAACAAGTTGTATATCTGTATTGTATACTTGTATATCTCGGGATTCAAACAATAACTCTGAGCGCCATCTAATGGAACAGAAATAAACTAAACGTTGTTTTAACCTGTTCCCTGATATTAGGTCAACCCATTTTATTGATAAATCAAGAAAAGCCAATAACATACGCGTAAATACCTATTTATTGATTTCTTAAGAAGCCTCTGGGATCAAAAGAATTTTGGTCGTAGAGGTACAGTCTTCATCACGCTGACATGGACCAACAGCCCAAAACGCGTTTGAGGTTAACCTTTTTTTTATTCATCAAGAAAATGGTTGGGGCAAATATCAGGGAACAGGTTAAATCAACGTTTAGTTGATTTCTGTTCCACTAGATGGCGCTCTTCCATCTAAAAATACTTCATGTTAGTGATCAGGATAGGCCTAATTTGTTTTTAATATCAAAACTTGACCTTTTTATTTTTTATTATTTTCACATAAATATATATTTCTACAGTTACAACACAAGCAGAAAAACTTGATGCATTTTCTCAAGTTAACTCGATTTTCTGTGTTACACCTTTTGGACTGTGCTGTTCTCCAGAATTTGTGAAAATACAATGCACTGGTTCTGATTTTGAAACTTTTGCCAATAAAAAATGTAGCGAATTGTTTTCATAAACAATCTTCTGACATAGAATTACTCTCTTATCCTTTAAAGCCGGACTGTAAAACGTGTAGTGTAGAAATTCCTGTGGCTAAATACTCTATTACACAGAGTGCACTTTATGTTCTTGAATCTCCATAATATAAGGTTATCCCAAAAGTTCTTAAAAATATTATGAGTAGGATTTATACACTGCGCGACATTAATAATGGAACACCAAGAAATAGTGGCCAGAAAATTATGCAAATTTCAGGGTAGACGCGCCTAACCGAGTTATGCAAATGATGTGAAATGCGCAGCTCTCGTGCGCACATGGAGTAAGATATAAGGGAAGGAACTTGCAGAAAGGACAGTATTCGTGTCGTTATTTCTTCAAGGAAAATCATTGTAGAAATTTTGTTCTTGTGTCAAAAGACACGTGTAATAACAGAGAATGCCAGGTCATCGTAAACGGAGGCAGTTCAAGCAGACAGACGCTTTTACGAGGGGCATGGTGATCGGACTGAAAAGGGCAGGTTGGTCCATACGTCAAATCGCAGCTGATACACACCTTGGTGCGTCCACGGTGCACCGACTGTGGAGAAGATGGTTGGAACAAGGAAATGTGGCAATTTATAGGAATGTCGGTGCAACCAGAGTGACGTCAGCACGTGTGGATCGGCGTATCCTTCGACAAGCAGTGGCGGCCCCACAAGCCACTTGTACCGCCATCCTGCAACATGTGCAAGACACCCTAGATCATTCCATCTCGACCAGAACCATTTCCCGTCGATTGGTTGCTAATGGCTTGCACTCATGCCGTCCGCTAAGAAGACTGCCATTGACCCCACCGAATAGGCGCCAACGTTTGGAATGGTGCCGGGCTAGATCGACGTGGATGTCGGAATGGCACAGGGTCGTGTTCTCAGATGAGTCGCGTTTCTGCTTGTCCAGTGATAGTCGCCGTGTACGCGTGTGGCGTCGACGTGGAGAAAGGTCCAATCCGGCAGCAATTGTGGAACGCCCCACCGTGCGACAACGTGGAATCATGGTTTGGGGCGCAATCGCTTATGATTCCAGGTCACCTTTACTTCGTATTCTCAGGGCACTATGACGGCCCAACGATACGTTGATGATGTGCTGCGACCGGTGACATTCCCCTACCTTCAGGGGGTACCCAATGCCCTTTATCAGCAGGAATAACGCCCGACCGCACACTGCTCGCATTAGCCAACAAGCTCTGCAAGATGTACAGATGCTTCCCTGGCCACCGTACTCTCCTGATCTCTCACCAATCGAGCACGTCTGGGACATCATTGGACGCCGTTTGCATGCCTTGCCACAGCCGCGTTCAGAAGACGAACTGTGGCAAATGGTTGAGAGGGAATGGAGAGCCATCCTCAGGACGCCATCCGTACTCTGATTGACTCTCTACCTAGACGTGTTGCTGCGTGCATCGCCGTCCGCGGTGGGTCCTACTTGTTACTAAGCCGACGCCGTTCTCGCTCTGTATTATGACTATCATTTTGAAATAAAGATCACTTATTGTTCGTCCCTGTCTCTCTCTGTCTGCCGAGTTTCATCACTTTCTGGCCACTATTTCTTGGTGTTCCATTTTCAATGTCACGCAGTGTATTTTGAAAAGGTTTACGAACTTTTGGGACAACCTTAGTAATATGGGTAACCTTCGTAAAATTATAACAGAATTCTTATAGAAGAATGATTTAATCTCTGATGTTTTATATCAAAGGTGGCCAATCAGCAGGTGGGCCAAGTTTCAGAATTACATGGTTTCCCTAAGAGTTCGTAAACACTTGCAAAATATAAATCATAATCCAATTTACCCAGACTAATCTATTCATTAGCTTGATTGTCTTTATATAATTTTTTCTGTATATAAATATCATATTACCATTAAGGTACTATTACCTTTTCCCTGCATGTATCCTACATTTCTGCTTGGAGAATTTGTATAAGACTAAAATGTCTTAATAAAGCTTTTTTGTTGTTATATAAATCATAATCATTATATATTTACGAACTTTTGGGATGACATTATAGAACGTGATTGTGTTTAAACTTGGGCAAGGCATTGAGATTGGAAGAAACAAATATTAATGAATTCACACACATACCTTTGTAGATCTTGCGAGTTTTCCATTCTCCAATGTTGATTCCAGAACCTAAGGTTTCCAATTGGCACACTGTAGCTCCAGAACATGGGCTGGTACCATTCACAATGTTCATGTTGTAAATGACATTGTCCGTTTTGCTCACTGTGATAATTTCCCTGTCACATCAGCAAAATTCCATATCAGTAAACGTATCAGTTAGGTGAAACATCTTAGCTATCATCATTATTTATAGAAGCATTTGTATCACGTTTGATTTTGAGAAAATTGAAGAAAGAAGAAATAAAAGGAAGCCTTCAATGAGAGTTGGCTGGAAGGGGTCAAGAAAAAGCTACCAGAAAATCACTAGATGTGAATGTTGGTCAACTTACAATTGGTTAGATTGGTACAATTCCACTTTTGTTATATAGAAAAACATATACAAATATTGAGGCTTTTGTAATGGTAACATCAAGAAAGCTACTCAGAATGCCATGAAAACAAGAAAAAGGACAAATATTTCAATCTTAAATGAAATTAATCCTGATAGATTCCTAGAATCCCAAATATATGAAAACAAAGAATGACCTACTTCGGACACATAATGAGAACAAATGGATTAGAAAAGATGTTGATGTTGGAATAATTGAAGAAAGAAGAAAGAAAAGTCTTCAATGAGAGTTGTCAGGAAAGGGTGAATAAAGCTACCAGAATATCAATAGATGAGTTTCAAGTGTCATCAGTAGTTATCAATATTACAAATTGGAGAATATTTGTTCATATAGTTAATAAAAGCCGACTTGATGGATACAAACAACAAAGATACTGGGTGTTTAGGTGGAGAGATTAAAAAGGTAGATAACACACATACCTGGAGAATAGGTCTGTCATATTGTAACTTATATGTTCATACTTGTCGTAGATTATCATATTGTGTTCGTCGATTTCCCTGTCACAAACACATATTTACATACATCCTTCTATGCAACTTAAATTAATGGGAATATAATATTCATGTACAATATAACCCCTATATAGAGGACACCTAATTACAGAGCCAAAGTGTCCTTTAGGGAGAGGTGTCTTCTTACCGGAGAGTTACTAAATAGTAAAAAATGGTAATTTTGAAAATGAAAATTGTCCTTTGTAGAGAGGTGTCCTCTAGCGC
This sequence comes from Cordylochernes scorpioides, assembly GCA_030710605.1. Classification (NCBI taxonomy): domain Eukaryota; kingdom Metazoa; phylum Arthropoda; class Arachnida; order Pseudoscorpiones; family Chernetidae; genus Cordylochernes; species Cordylochernes scorpioides. The sequence goes on from CP092879.1 coordinate 62,992,315, forward strand.
GGGTGTCCTTTCATGGAGGTTCTACTGTACTAAAAAGAGGCACCTCTCTCTCTCTCCTGTTGAAATTGTATTAAAACATTGTATTTTGGTTTATCATTTCACAGTATAGAACGTTAAAGTGGTAATAAAGAATATGTCGCAGAATGTGTAGATTCAGGAGGGATGCTTCTTTTGGTGACATTTGATATATGTAAATATGAAAAAACAATAGAAAAAAAAAAGATAAGTGGGTCAGGTGTTGATATTAAAAATAAAGAAGGCATCTCCTGACCACGAGCAAATGTGCTTTTTAGATGGCAAGAGCGCCATCTAGTGGAGCAAAAATAAACTAAACGTTTATTTAGCTTGCTCCGTGATAATTGGCCAACCCATCGTGGATGGCTTTTCTTGATTTATTAAGAAATTGGGTTGGCCAAATATCACGGAGCAAGCTAAATAAACGTTTAGTTTATTTTTGCTCCACTAGATGGCGCTCTGCCATCTAAAAAGCACATTTTCTCGTGGTCAGGAGATGCCTTCTATTATTTTTAATATGTAAAATATGTAAACCAGATCATAATAGTGCTTAAATAGATATGCGGATACTCTAATATACCCTATATGCAAATTGAAAAAGCTAAAAAAAAGGGAAGAATTGCAAGAAAAGGCATAACACGTCGCAACTCTTTTTATTCATTGTATAAAGTAGCTTTCAGGCAAGCTCTTTCTCAGCAAACTAAAACATATAAAAAAGGTAATGGAGAAAACCATACTTACTTGACTTCAGTTCCACAAGCGATAGGAGTATCCCACTCGAAGGAATATTTACATTGGGAATTTCTGTAAAGAAACACAAAATTATAACTTTTTAAAATAAATATTTTCTTTTCACATTTATTTTTGTAATATTACTCACATCTTCAACATCTCTCTAAAAGAATATTCTTTATTTTATTAATATTCTAGAAAATATTGAGATTTTGTTAAATTTTCGACTAATTTGATAACTTCTATTAAGGTATTATGAAATTGAAGCTTCCCCTTATCAGTGCAGTTGATAATTCTTAACCAGTTAGGAACATAATCCGAAACCAAATAGACACCGAAACTAAACGCCATCTATTGACTTTTTCTGTAAACTAGCGGCCTCGAGTTAGTAACAAAACCACAACACCAGCTTTGGCAAACTGAAAAGCGTCCATCTGGGGACCATGGATTCAGGCTAATGACCCATGGCCTCCAGATGGACGCTTTTCAGTTTGTCAAAGCTGGTGTTGTGGCTTTGTTACTAACTCGAGGCCGCTAGTTTTCAGAATAGGTCAATAGATGGCGTTTAGTTTCGGTTGTCTATTTGGTTTCGGATTATGTTTCTAGCTGATTGGGAATTATCAACTGCACAGGAGAAGCTTCAATTTCATAATATCCTACAGTCTAGAACAGACTTTATTTAATGAGATGCACAAGAAATCAAATGACATCTTCACAATCTTCCAATGAGGTGTTTAGCTGGTTGAATAGTTAGATTATGGTTAATTATGCCGGGAGGATATATGAAAATAAAGGTCGCCTCTTCCGTCAAAATAGACGCCAAAACTAAGCGTTATCTATAGACAGTCTCTGTAAGAGTACTAGGTATCCAGTGCTGTACTTACACCACTAGGAGTTGGGGACTCTTAGCCTTGGAATAGCAGCTGAAGGTGATTCTGACAGAAGCAGGGTCGTTTTCACAGAGTCCTTTGTCCCCACCGCCGTACTCCACTCCGATGTAGTCCTTGTTTTTATCTGCACACATACAAGAGCTTAATGGAGAGCTTCAGGACCTTGTGGATACCCATTGGCTGGAATTCGAAATTTCCTGGATACCCATTGGCTGGTCTTAAGGACCTTGTGGATACCCATTGACTGGTTTTAAGGACCTTGTGGATACCCATTGGCTGGTTTTAAGGACCTTGTGGATACCGAAGGCTGATCTTAATGACCTTGTGGATACCCAGTGGTTGATCTTAATGACCTTGTGGATAGCCCTTGGCTGGTATTCGAAACTTCCTGGATATCCAATGAATAGTCTTAAAGGCCTTGTGAATACCCTTTGGCATATCTTGAATAACTTGTGGATACCCAATGGCTAGTCATAAGGTCCTTGCAAATCCTCAAAGCCCGTTTGTTCTTTTGAAGGAGACAGAGGCAATTTTTTTTTCACACTTGGTTATCTCGTATGTCTTCAATAGAGGTCACTGTAATATCTTTCAGAGTTATTGTCTGAATCCCGATATACATGATAAAAGGTACAACTTCTTAAGTTTTGTCCATTATTGTAATCTAATGTTCTCAAATTATCTGTTAAGTGACATGTTATAAGGATTAACCGGACACAAGGATGATGAAATAGCATTGTAATTATGACCTAATCAAGGTCATTGGAACTAAGGCCAATGATTTAGTCAAATTCGAGGCATTGTTATCACCTGGTAAAGGTTAGTGGGACATTTAGCGATGGAGTCTAGCTATACTTAGATACATGAAAATATCTTTTACGAGTTATATTCATAGACAAACCTTAAGGAAATTGTACCGTTTAACATGTATATTGGGATTTAGACAATAACTCTGAAAGATATTACAGTGATCTTTATTGAAGACACACGAGATAACCAAGTGTATCTACACTCATGGACACAAACCTAGGAAGTTGTACCGTTTACCATGTATATCGGGATTTAGACAATAACTCTGAAAGATATTACAGTGATCTTTATTGAAGACACACGAGATAACCAAGTGTATATACACTCATGGACACCACACCTAAGGAAGTTGTACCGTTTAACTTGTATATTGAGATTTAGATAATAACTCTGAAAGATATTACAGTGATCTTATTGATGACACGATATAACCAAGTGTGAACAAAATTGCCTTTGTCTCCTAAAAAAAAAAATAGACGACCAGTGCATTCATAGACGTTTCCACCAGCTCAAGTTTTGTCCATGAGTGTAAGTACTCAGGAAAATACGTAATAAACTGAAATTTCTATTCGAAGATATCATAGCCATATCATCATAAAAGAAGGGGAATGTTTGGAAAAAAATGGTTATTTAAGGGATGGTAGACTTACGTTCATTTACGATCCACTGCTCAGACCATCTCCCTACAGTATAGATCTTTCCTGTCCTTGTTGTTTGCTACACAGACAGCAGCGTCGCGTTCACACCCCCGCTTGTGGTTGATCTCTCCACATGGATTAATCCAGTATCTGTACATCACACACACTTATCTCGCTATAATGTTGTGTACACACATGTATCGTCACTCATGGATAAAACTTAAGGAAGTTGATAGTGTTTGATGTAGACCATCATCTATTGTAATATATTCAGTGTATTTGTATATAAAAATAATAAACAGTTACTACACCTATCCCCCGATTTACACGGTACTTTTTTTACACGTTTTCGCTTTACACGGTTTTCCAAATAAGTTTTTGTTTTTATCGCACTATACTAAATGCTACTGTGATTGAACACATGCCGCTGTGTACACATCTCACGAGGAATCCCGAGCTTATGTGCTGACGACATATTTTAACCTGTCAATGCATTTTATTTTTATTTCTGTGTACACCTATCCCCCGATTTACACGTTTTTGTCAGGAACGTATCTACCGTGTAAATCGGGGGATAGGTGTATTTATATAAATTAAAGAATATATATAAATAATAAAAGATATAAATAATAGTTAAGTATTAAGATCATTTTTTTATATACACTTCTTAGAAATCTTTACAATACCCGAAATCTTGAGAGAGAATATATAAAAAAAGAAACTTATCCTCTTGGAATCCATTTTTTATTATTGTTTATATTTCGGAGGATTTTATATTTCAAATTCTATATACAGTTACGAGCGTCATCATCTCTGTCACCTTTGCTTTTTTTTTTGGAATGGCGCTCTCCTATTGGTTGCTACGATCACGCCACCACTACGCGAGACACTTTGTTTTTGACTTTGTCCCCCCCCCCCCAATCGCTTTTTGGTTTTTGTAACTATTGTGTTGGAGGCGGGTTGCTCCTTAAATAAATGCATATATTAGTTAATAACTAAATGGAATCCTCTCTTTCATTTTCCATTAAGAGACGCCTACGGAAGCCAACAGTACATAGACAGATAAAGCACATAGGCTATAGTTAATTAACTAATATATGCATTTATTTAAGGCGCCAATATATAATTGTAACAAATAGTATTTGAATAAAAACATTCAATCGGGTAAAACACGGGCGTTGCCCGGGTCATTCGGCTAGTATAATAATAGTTGTAAATTTTGCCTGGAGGATGTTGATCTATAAAAATGAAGGCAACATATCTTGTAAATATAGACGCAAGCACTATTTGACCATTTCCACATACTAGCGTACGTAGGTCGGAGTTTGCCATGAATTGACAAGGACCATTATCACGAAACCATGGTCTCCAAGTGGAGCTTTCAATTTACCAAAGCTGAACTTGTGGCTTTGTCACCAACTTGAGTGCGCTAGTTATAGGAGATGGTCAACAGATGGTGTTTAGTTTGTGCGTCTATTTTAACGGGAGAGGTGACCTTTATTTATTTATGGTTTAATGACGAACTACTTATGTTTTCGTGAAAGATCTTTTTAGCTATATAGATACAATATTCACAAACTACTCATGTTTCGCGAAAGATCCGTTTAGCTATAAAGATACAATGTTAACAAACTACTTGTGTTTCGCGAAAGATTCGTTTAGCTATCATGATATGTTATTCACAAACACAAACCACTTGTGTGTTTCGCGAAAGATGCGTTTAGCTATATAGATACAATGTTCACAAACTACTTGTGTTTCGCGAAAGATTCGTTCAGCTATCATGATATGTTATTCACAAACACAAACCACTTGTGTGTTTCGCGATAGATGCGTTTAGCTATATAGATACAATGTTCACAAACTACTTGTGTTTCGCGAAAGAAGCATTCAGCTATCTTGATATGCTATTCACAAATTACTTGTGTTTCGCGATTTCGTTTAAGTCTCTAGCTACAATATTCCAATAAGAACAACTTACTGATTTCCCTCTGTATCCGTGTAGTTCCAGTCTTTTAGAGCGATGGAAAGTCTTTGTCAGATCGTATTCAATCCATTCGCCACAAACAGACAAGTTGGTTTCTTTATGGACACAGGTATGGATAGGTCCTCCATTCGAATAGGACATTGCAGTCAGATTCCTAAGACATCCCACCATATTCATACAATATTTACGATTCTTCAAAGAATTAATCTTACCTCTTTGATAACTGGATTGCCATAGCCAGCTTTACGGTCGCAGATAAATTTGATTACTGCTTCCGTCTTATCAGATTGGCAATTTTCACCACTACCATAGGATAAGGTTAAGTTACGCTTATCTGTGATGATGCTAAGGTTTTTGTAAGGACCATAGGAAATCTCTTTATCTCCTGAAACTTTGCAGATCCCTGAAGTTCCGCAGACACTGTCGGATTTCTGAGCAGCTGGTCCGCAGATGTTATGAGGTAGTTGTCACTTTTCGTCTTGTTACTGGGAACCTACGCAAAAATTATAAGTTAGAAACCATTAAAAATGACAATTATTACTTGACAATAAACGTGTAAGTATCTTTCTATTTACTGCCGTTTCTAAAATTTGGTAATTTCAGTAAACTTGGTGCTCTTAATCTATTTTGAGTCAAATATTTCCGTTATAATCTATATTTTGAACAGTATGGCCAAACGTATACGGTATTTATTGGGTCATATTATGTAGTCAAAATTAACAAAGTATACAAACAAACTCACATGATGTAGAAAATGTTCATGGTATTGCCAAACTTACACAATGTAGCCAAAACTTGCACAGTATAGCTAAATTTACACAATGTAGCCAAAACTTATAGGATATAGACTAAACTTACACGGTATAGCTAAACTTATATACACGATATAGCCTAAACTTCATAGTATAGACTTACAGAATTTAGATAAACTTACACAATGTAGCCAACACTTACAGAATTTAGACAAACTTCACAATGTAGCCAAAACTTAAAGGGTATAGCTAAACTTACATGATGCAGCCAAAACATATAGGGTATAGACTAAACTTACACGGTATAGCTAAACTTATATACACGATATAGCCTAAACTTCATGGTATAGCTAAACTTATACGATGTAGCCAACACTTACAGAATTTAGATAAACTTACACAATGTAGCCAAAGATGATAGAGTACAGCTAAACTTACAAGATGTATCCAAAACCTACACGGTATAGCTAAACTTACACGATGTAGCTAAAACTTACAGGATATAGCTAAACTTACACGATGTAGCTAAAACTTACAGGATATAGCTAATTTACACGATGTAGCCAAAACTTACAGTATATAGCTGAACTTACACGATGTAGCTAAAACTTACAGGATATAGCTAAATTTACACGATGCAGCTAAAACTTACAGGATATAGCTGAACTTACACGATGTAGCTAAAACTTACAGGATATAACTAAACTTACACGATGTATCCAAAACTTACAGGCTATAGATAAACTTACAGAGTGTATCCAAACTAACACGATGTAAACAAGGGTAAAAACAAACTCATATGATTTAGATATAACATCACAAACAGTATGACCAAACTTCCAATGTATAAATAAATTTACACGATAGGGCAAGCAAAACTCGCACGGTATTGATAAATAAACTCATACTGTAAATAAACATACATGAGGCACAAAAGAGACTTCATTGAAGAGCAGAATTTGCAATGTATTATATAAAAAACCTATACACGTTTCATCTTTCAAGAATTCTACAAACTTGGGAGAATATATGAGTGTTGGGTTTTTCTCTTGCTTCTTTCAATGCTATAGACCCATGAACCTACACGAAAGAAAGAAGAAAATATGTGCAATGTATTTTGGTCTTGCTTCTCTCTCTGTCAAGAAATCCACAAAAAAAGTGGAAGAAATATATAAGTTGGGTTTTTCTCTGGCTTACATCAATGCTATATTCAGATTTTGGATGAGGTTTCGCTTCTCTAATTTCTTAAATACTTGTAGGGAACAATATATCCTGATTATTTAACGTTTTCACTATTGAAATATCATGTCCTATGAGATGAATGCCTTAAAATTGAATTACTAAGGTTCAATGCGCGCGCGAGGCTTAAAGTGGATTGTGGGGTGGAATTTCTGTTTATATAATCTCTGAATAATTGTTGAATGCAATTCTGAATATCCCCTTAAATAGATAAAAAGAGTTATTAATTGAGAGGGCTTGGCTTATCAGTGGTAAACCCTCTCAGAGGTTTCGCCAAATTAATCTCCAGACCGTTTTACTATTGTATATTGATATGATCTTCATATATCCCTTGCATTTTTACTAAGGAAGGCGAGTTAGAGTGTTTAGTAATCTATGGACATAAGTTTATTGAATTGTATGCATATATATGATGTATGCATGTAAAGATGTATGCATATATATGATGTATGCATGTAAAGATGTATGCATATATATGATGTATGCATGTAAAGATGTAAAGATGTATGCATATATAGAGAGAGAGAGAGTTGCAAAAATTTCTAATACACATTTCATATTATTTATCCCAAATTTTATCAATATTTATTTATGTTGAGAAAAATGCTCGCAGAGATTTCATACTTTGAGTTAAACTAATAATATGGCCTATTTTGGATTTGATTATAAGCAGCACAGAAGCGCGTAGCTGACTTGTGGAGTGTTTGAAAAAGATAAACAACCAGTCAGGAAATATCGCGTTTAATTTGCTTTAAACACACCTTCTCAATATAAAATCCAAAATATGTCATATTAGTTATATTTAGCTAGGTAGTGTATACTTGGATTAAAAGGCAGTGTTGTTAACTACCCATCATGATTATAATGGCCACTACCTAATGTCTACTTGAAACAAATAAAAATAATTTAAAATATTAGTTTGTATTGGACTGCTATAAACCAGATTTGAAATTTCTATAAAATACTTGTATATTTAGTGTACTGTTTAATTTAAATTCTCAAAATGAATATTCAGAAAATGGTTACTTAAAAAAAAGGAAATTCTAATTTCTATTAATCTATATATATAAAATTGAATGTCTGTGTGTGTGTCTGTGTGTGTCTGTGTGTGTGTCCTCTATGGATTCGAAAACCATACATCCAATCGCCGTGAAATTTTGGGATATTATTAGGCGTATCCCCGGAAAGGTTAACGAAAAATAATATCTTGAATATCTTTAATATCCTTAGAGTTATTTGCAGATTTGTAGCTTTAACTCGCAAGCAGCGCCACCATTGAGACGGAGATAGGCTTTTTCAAGAGGGGGAGTAATGTTAGGAGAGAGGAGCGCGTCTCGAGGCGGGTGCTCACGTGTCACTGTTAAAAACCTATTTGTTTTGGCTACATCTTTTCCCGTGGACTTAACGATAACTTTTCTAAAACTTATTTCAAATTTCATGTATAAATATTTTTACATCATTTAGTTTAGTAATAATTATTTACTATAATTTCCTATCGTTCAATTATTATACTTTTTGTTCTTAAAGCTTATTTAAGACAATAATCTTTAATTAGAAAGTGCTTTGCCAAAAGTTTGGAGTAGGCAGACCCCGTGCGAGAATGGATTCGCCCGGCCGCCGGCCGACAGTCAAAGTACCCACCGACCAATCAGGGCAGAGTTGGTGACACAGCTATGCCAAGTAGACAAGAAAAAAAGCCTCGCGGGAGCTTGCCCAAGATGACCTCCGGGAACTTCGTCCATCTTCCATAAACGACCATGAATTTATTCAACCTTATCGAGTATTTTTCAAGGGACCGGGAAAAAATGTTCACTAGATAAAACGATGATTTTGTAATGTAGAAAATTAGGAAAGACAAAATTCAGAATGACACGGCACACAGGGACCGGGAAAAAATGATCACTTTATCAGTTTCAAATTATCAAAATATATCTATTTCTTTTTATAAGTCTATAGAGAATTGTTTTAACAAATGTTCGTTAGACAGACCTTTACTCGGGTACCGATAAATATTGAATTTATTCAACTTATCGAGTATTTTTCAAGGGACCGGGAAAAAATGTTCACTTTATCGAGAGATTCGTTAGACAAACCTTTACTCGGGTAAAACACGGGCAAATGTTCGTTAGACAAACCTTTACTCGGGTAAAACCTCGGGCGAAGCCGGGTACGTCCGCTAGTATTAGATAAACCTTTTGAATAATGCAGGATAAATGTTATGAAATAGAGTTTGAGAATAAGGAATAAGTGGTAAAACAATGCATTCCGTCATATTTTATGTGTTAAACGTCCTCATTGATGTTCTTAGGCTGATTTTTTTTTTTTTTCCACAAGTCAATCATTTATTTAAAAAAATGCATCAAATTATGGATATAATGAGAATGCATATGAATTTCCCATATTCTATTAATATTTATCAAGTTAGTTTTTCCTGAATAAATGTATTCCACAAATTGAATTTATTATTATATTGAGAAATTTTCAGTTATAAAATATAAATTAGGTTTCCTGGGTCACCTCGCTCCAACAATGGGGACTTTAGATAAAATATTTTTACTCTAGGTAGGATGTCTAGGAGCCTGGCAGGGCTGATTTAATCGGACTCGGCCAAGTAATCTCTAAAAGAGGGTGGAGGCTGACTTGAGCGAGCCCGATGTTGGAGCTCTGTTAGAAGAGTGGTATAGGCCTACTGGGGAACCCGCCACTATAAACAAAGGGTAACGCGCCAACGGCAGTACCTCCTGGGTGGTGTGGAAATTATGCCTAAAATAATAAAAGAAATGATAAATAAATGCACACAAATGAATAAACTTCAATAAAATTAAAGAGTCTACAAAGTTTATAATGAATATTTATTTCCTATCTATAAAATATGCTCCTAGACATTAAAGATCACCATTGTGTAATAAAACCTTTTAGTCAATTGGCCAACACTTCTTGTATTTCTCTTGATATAAAAAAATGCTCTACAATATCAATTTCCAAGTTTGGAGATGTCCGAGCATAGTGAGATGATCAAATCTCTTGAGATTTCACAGGTCTTGAGGGAGTGTGTCCTAACATTGGATCGTGATTCAATAGAAAACCGTTGCTAAAGCCTATAGTTATGTCCTCAGTGTGGACGAGCATATTATTTGGCTCGCAAATAAAACAATGTGTTTTAAATAAGAGAAGCGTCTCTTGGAAAGAAAAATTGTTATTTTAATATTTCAGGAACCAGCAGAAGATAAGCTGTATATAATAACTGTATGTAATTAACTCTAACAACCTTGTCATTAGAGAATTGATTGCCTTAGAAAGGCCGAGTGTTTCTAGTTGAAATATTGAAATAAAGATAATATTTTAGTGTGTGTTTGTGTTCCAAGATACACATATTTTTTATTGAAATTTGATTTTTATGGATAGAGATATTTTTGAAAAAATAAACAATGCCTATCCAGCTGTGTACCCGCGGACTCGCGTGCTCATTCAATAGCATCAGAAGAGGGAAAGCGATGAACTCTCTCTTTTATAATTTTACGCATTTATTTTTGGTGCAAACTAGGTAAAATAATGGGTTATTTGAGAATATTGGTGAAGAATGAACTAAAAGTAAATATTAGATAAAGAAAAATTGATTGAGTATATTTATAAAGAACAGTATAATGGCAATGTGTCGTGACAAGAGCCGCGTATCAAGAAATAATAAAGTATCCAGCGCCAACATGTCAGGATGGACAAGGACATTGATACTTATATGATATGACCAAAATTGCAAGGCATAGCATATGGCGAATACAAGTCTACGAGAAATGGCCGTACTTACACGATAGACAATGGTGAATTCAAGTTTATAAGACGTTGCCGATATTACTCGATATGACCAAAGGTACAAGGTATAGACAATAGTGAATTTTCTGTACTTACACAATAGAGTAAAAAAAAAAGATATTCATTGTGAGAATATAATTGTAATTTTAACAATATAGTCATAATTACAAGGCATAATAGACAAGGGTGAATACAAGTGTTAAATAAATGGTCCTACTTACACGATATAGTTCAACTTTCAAGGCATAATATACAATGGTGAATACAAGTTTATAAGAAATTGCCGGTATTACTCGATATGACCAAATCACAAGGCATAGACAATGGTGAATACAAGTCTATAAGAAATGGTTGTACTTTCAAGATATAACCATATTTATAAGGCATAGACAATGTCGAATACAAGTTTACAAGAATTGGCTGTACTTACACGATATGGTTTGGCGCTATCCCGTTTCAGAGGATTCATATCGATGACTTGTTCAGAATATGGATCGAAGTATCTGCAGTTATCATCTCCACTGATATCCTTCTGGGCTTTCTCAATTTCTGCTTTGGAGCAGACATAGGCTGTGGGCCATAGGAACTGATAATTGCATCTGAGGTCCATGTGTTCTTTTAGTAGGGGCACACCCTACACAAATTTCACCAACCTCTATAATCACCAATTTGACTCCACAAATTTATTAAAGAGTTTAATGATTTTAATAAAGATTAAGCATATACATAAGATAATCAGAACATTCATCATGACAATTGAAAAATAATATATAAGATAGTGTAACCACGTTACCCTGTTTTTCCTTTTGAATCTTACAACGTGGCTATATGATGTCATATAAGATAGTATTAAATAAGATAAAAGAATAATCAATGTGTATATATGGTAATATGTATTTTATAGTTTTTTTTTCAATGAAATGGTAACTTGAATTCTGTAACTTTTGTCCATACCAAAAAAAACAGCGATTAAACATAGATGAAAATTCACGACATTTTGCTTAAGATGTCAAATTCCCAATAAATAATAGAATTTTGTATCCTTAAAAATAATTTCTCTAGATATATCAAGAAAATGGGTTGGCCAATATAAGGGAACAGGCTAAATCAATGTTTAGTTGGTTTCTTTTCCACTAGATGGCGCTTTGTCATCTAAAAAGCATATGTGCTCCTAGTCAGGATATGCCTTATTTATTTTTAATATATATGTGTGTGTGTATGAAAAATAGAGAAAAAAATAGAAAAAAAGGTTAGGTGTTGATATCCCTATATATATAAAAGTAAATGTATGTATGTGTGTTTCTATGTCGGCTATACACGTCCACAATACGTAACTAATCTGACTGAAATTTTAACAGTATATATATTTGAATCTGGAAAAACTTATAGTGAAAATTTCAGGTCTCTATCCCGAATATACTTCGAGTTATTTACAAATTGCGTTGCAAATTTGCCCTTTCACTCGCAAGCAGCGCCTCTAGCGGTGAAGATGGGAATTAATATCAGCTGACCTAATGTACATGTAAAACGTGTTTTAACAGGACATAGAGAAAAATCTAGAAGATATATTTTTCGCATTTTTAGGCAAGAAAAATTGAAATTTACAGGTTCTGGGCATTATAATATAATGTTGTTATTAAAAGTTGTTTTTTAGTCAGAAAATGATGATGATAATATTGCTGTATTATGTTTGATTATCAGATACAAAATTATATCGGGGAAAATTCCAAAAAGCAGAGACCACGGGTGAAACCAGTTCATTTTTTTGTACGCAGGAACAAAATTCTAACAGAAAAACATTCATTCGAGCAGAAAACAAAAGCCAGATCATCTTTCTATAAAAATATCGCTTCTCAGACACAAAGTTTGGAGCGGGACGTTTCACAAAAGTGACATCCACGGTGCCAATTTATAATTGTAACGAATAGTATCTGAATAAAAACATTTAATCGGGTAAAACCCGGGCGTTGCCCGGGTCATTCGGCTAGTGTTTGATAAATAAAAAAAAGGCATACGAGTATCTTGACCGCTCACCTGAGCATTTTTAGATACTAAAAGGCCATCTAGTTGAAGAAAAATCAACTAAACGTTGATTTAACTTGTTAAATGATATTTGGCCAATCCATTTTATTGATAAACCAAGAAAGGCCAACCACATACGTGTTTAATAAATACTTTGGTACAAAAACAACTGTTTCCCAGTGTAATTAAAAGAAGAGGTGCATATTTTGGTGTATAAATGCTATATTTGGATATTGTTCCTATCAAAACATAGCCTTCTATAAAAAAAGAATAAAAAATTTATAAACTCGATCATTCTTACCTTTCCAGACAAAGGATCGCACTTGAACTCAATACTAATAGAGTAGGTCGCATCAGGTTTGTAGATGCACTCCGTCTTGGATGTATATTCCAAAGTTGGGTTGGTAGCGTTGGAGATACTTCTGGAGGTATCCACAAGTCCAATAGTCTACACAGTTTTACATTTAGTAAATAATCTACTTATAAACACCATAAACATAGTTTGTCTACATAATGTCGGTGGGCGAGTGGGTAACACCCTCGATTCCCGACAGTCATAACCAGGATTGAATACCGCGTTAAAAATTTGTTTAATATGTGAATAACTTTCACATTTTATTCACTGTTTCAATTATCATGAACTAGGTTGCTCTTGTTGAGCGGTACCTATTAATGTGATTTTGAACTTGAACTTGAGTTTTGTCTATTCGGATGCTACACTATCTTGTGAATTTCACTTATTTGGAAAAAAAAGGTAGATAATGCGTTTTCTATTTTAATACTATTTTACTTTAATTTATATGTGTCTTCCCCAAATAATAGAGAAAGACCCCTATAAATAAATAAAAGAAATAAAAACTATACACCATCTATTGACCGCCTCTGAAATCTAGGATACTCGAATTTTGAATTTGAAAAATATAGTGTTGTGACTATTATAAGGCGACCAAGTCAAAGTCGTCAATTTAAATAGAGTGATTGATTGAAAAATATATATTTTACTCCTTACACATCAACAGTTTCCAAAGAGAAAATTTTGACTTTTTGTGGAATATAGTTGTCTTTCAGTGGGTTGCCTAGATATTTTCACCGCTATACACTCATGGACCAAACTTAAGGAAGTTGTACCTTGTAGTATGTATACCTGGATTCAGACAATAACTCTGAAATATATTACAGTGACCTTTATTGAAGACACACGAGACAGTGTGTAAACAAAATTGCCTCTGTCTCCTTCAAAGAAAAAAATAAATAAAAAACAGACAAATTGCGACATAAAAGACTTTCTACTTCCTTAAATGTTATCATGAGTGTATTTGTAATATTTTGCCATTATAAAAAACTATACTAAGAATAAATAGTACAAATTAATCATTTATAGATATGATATTCGATCAATAGATGTTGACTCACCTCAGTTTTATTCAGTGGCTTGTTATAGACACAAGCTATAGCCTTGTCATCACAAGTCTCCATGCCATTCTTTCTAAGAATCGGTGCGCATAGATTGAGAGCGTAGATGGTATTCATCCCATCATCATGGTTGATAGCTAGGTAGTTTCTGTGCACCTGGCGGATAGGTGACAGGTCGTAGCTGTTTCCCTTGGAGTCGGTGACAATGCAGGAGGACTGGACACACATGCTGTTGAGCTACCTATCAACCAAAGACAAAAGAACTAGAGCTTTAATTGAACTCTTCTGATATCTGGTCTTCTATATTATCAATATCAAATTGACAGAAAAAGACTCTGATGGTGGAATGGTATACATTATCGAATTTTGAAAACCATGACTCAGGATCGAATCCCGATTAGTCTAGATTATTCCGCTTTGAAACACGAGGATTGACAGACCCCTCTAGACAGATCTCCCCTGACCGGTGTTGGCTTCACTGGATCTCTCGCCATTTCTGTGGTGACATCCAACATGCCTCGTCCTTTGGTGTAATCCTATTAACGCCTGAACCCACTCTAAATATTGTGGCCACCACGACTGCAACCAACATGCCACACTACAGTTATCCAACAGGATAACAACACAACTACATTACTACATATATATATGTCAGTATATGTATATATGTTTGTCGGAAAGAAAATTTGAAATTGACCAAGTTCTGCACAAAAATAGTTGTTTTTTAGTCAGAAAATGGTTATGACAATATTGCTGTTTCATGTTTGATTGTCAGATACAAAATTATTTTGGGGATTTTTTTAATATATATATAAATGTCAATGTATTATTTATATAAATCCTTATATATAAAATTCCTAAAAAATTATCAGCAAATATCCACTCTCTACTGAATCGATTTTTATAAAGATGTGAGTGTAAAGACAGTTTAAAAAGAAATTTTACCTGGTTGGAATTAGTCTTCTCATTTGAAACAGTATTGCTGGACACAAAATTATTTTTTCAAAACCTTATATAACCATACACGCATTCTTATTAAAAACAAGAACATTAAGCCTCCAGGGAAAAGTTTCTTTTTCCCTGGAGGCTTAATGTTCTTTTAAAAGAAACTTTTCCCTGGAGGCTTAATGTTCTTTTAAAAGAAACTTTTCCCTGGAGGCTTAATGTTTTTTTTAAAAGAAACTTTTCCCTGTAGGCTTAATGTTCTTTTAAAAGAAACTTTTCCTGGAGGCTTAATGTTCTTTTAAAAGAAACTTTTCCCTGGAGGCTTAATGTTCTTTTAAAAGAAACTTTTCCCTGGAGGCTTAATGTTCTTTTAAAAGAAACTTTTCCCTGGAGCTTAATGTTCTTTTAAAAGAAACTTTTCCCTGGAGGCTTAATGTTTTTTTAAAAGAAACTTTTCCCTGGAGGCTTAATGTTTTTTAAAAAAAACTTTTCCCAGGAGGCTTAATGTTCTTTCAAAAGAAACTTTTCCCTGGAGGCTTAATGTTTTTTTTAAAAGAAACTTTTCCCTGGAGGCTTAATGTTTTTTAAAAGAAACTTTTCCCTGGAGGCTTAATGTTTTTTTAAAGAAACTTTTCCCTGGAGGCTTAATGTTTTTTTAAAAAAACTTTTCCCTGGAGGCTTAATGTTTTTTTAAAGAAACTTTTCCCTGGAGGCTTAATGTTCTTGTTTTAATATTGATTCAAGGGATTTTTTAGAATTATACACACATTCTATTAAAATAAATATATAAAACCACATATATAGTGAGTAGGAAAAAAATTGAGGGGTTGGTGGAAGGATGGTCTAAAACCGTTGGTTTTCGATCGCTACGACCCGAGTTCGAATCCCACTTTGGGAACTTTTTTCTGATTTAAAAAAATTCTCTAATGACTCCCGATTCTTGCAAAAGTCCAACCCCACCAGAAAGTGCAAGTAACCAAACAGGGCTCTGGCACATTAGTAAGTGCAAAGTCGAACTCTTTTCACATGTGGTGCACTTACAGTAAAAATTACTGTGTAATTACGATTCCCGCATTGGACACTTTTTTTCTAATTAAAAAATAAAAATGCATCTAATGGCCCCTGATTCTTGCAAAAGTCCAACCCCACCAGCAAGTGCAAGTAACAAACGATGCTCTGGTATATTTGTAAGTGCAAAGTCAACTGCTTTTGTGTAAACATGTGGTCACTTACAGTAAAAGCAGTCGCCAACCTTCTATCCACCATGATTATCATGGCCTGTACCACGTGTACTTGGGATAATCAAAAAAAAAAAAAGCAAAATCATTGAAATGCTTTTGTGAATTCGTAAATGAGGCAAATTCATACAACCACTAACTGAATTGTGACAGATATCAGTAACTAGTAACTCATTAATAGTTAAACTTCCTACCATTTCACATGTTACAATATAAATATATTTTTTATTACTTTACCGATTAAACTAGTACTTTTGTTGTATCTTGCTATATATAAAATACACTCATGGACAAAACTTAAGGTAGTGGAAAGTCTTTGAATATCGCCGGTATTCTGTGTTTTTTTAAGGAGACAAGCAATTTTGTTTACACTTTGTTATCTCGTGTGTCTTCAATAAAGGTCACTGTAATATCTTTCAGAGTTGTTGTCTGAATCCTGATATACATGCTAAAAGGCACAACTTCCTTAAGTTTTGTCCATGGGTATCTTTCAGAGTTATTGTCTCAATCCCGGTATACATGCTAAAAGGTACAACTTCCTTAAGTTTTGTCCATGGGTATCTTTCAGAGTTATTGCTCAATCCCGGTATACATGCTAAAAGGTATAACTTTCTTAACTTTTGTCTATTATTTTGTTGGGCAAAAAAAAAAGCCTCTAGATATGTGTTTCTTAAATACAATTTCAATAACTCTAGCTTTTTTCGGGCTTTAACACCCTTCTTTAATTATAACATACGTCATAATTGAGAATACTACTGTAGAAGGATGCGTTAAAACTTGAAAGCTGGAGATATTAAAAATTGTATTCAAGAAACACTTTCTTAGATGATTTTTTTAACCCAATAAAACAATACACTCATAGAAAAAACTAAAGGAAGTTGTACCTTTAAGCATGCATATCGGGATTCAGACAATAACTCTGAAAGATATTACAGTGACCTTTATTGAAGACACACGAGATAACCAATATACACTTATAGACAAAACTTAATAAAGTTGTACCTTTTAGCATGTATATCAGTATTCAGACAATAACCCTGAAAGATTTTTATACACAGTGACCTTTATTGATGACACACGAGATAATCAAGTATAAACAAAATTACCCAAGTATAAACAAAATTTTCCCATCCCTGTACACTTTTATTTTTCCCTTTATCATTTTTAATCACAATTCATCCTTTCATAATTCATTCCTAAGGTTGGAAATAATCGTGTGTTGTTTCTCCTTAAAATAAATTTCGATTTTTCGTTTAAAAGAAACACATGCGAGATAATTTTCGAATGTCGTATAAACAAAATTGCCTCTGTCTCCTTAATAAAAGAAGACCGGCGATATTAAAAACGTTACACTTCCTTAAGTTTTGTCCATGAGTGTATTTTTAATATCAACACCTGACTATTTTTCTATATTTTGCCCTATTCTTTCGCAAACACACAAATATATATACAGTAGAACCTCTCTGTAAAGGACACATAATTTCAAAGTTAAAGTGTCCTTTAGAGAGAGGTGTCCTCTTACCAGAGATTTGCTAAAAAGTAAAAATGGTTATATTGCAAATGAAAAACTGTTCTTCGTAGAGAGGTGTCCTCTAGAGTGAGTGACCTTTCATATGTTTTGTGTATATGTAGGGGGAAAGGTTGTAAATTAAATTTGAAAAAATTAAGATTACTTACTTAAGGTAAACTGTTGGGGCAGCTGAGGCTGTCAAGACGAGAATGAACAAGAATCCAAAGATATTCAACACAGCCATCTTGATTTGACCATGTGTATGAACCAACTGATAGATTAAATCATGTTACACCATGATACTACTGGTATTTATCCATGTCATTGTCTGATGACTCATTTTGATTACAATACCAGCTACTCATTTGTCAAAATCTATTAAATCATCTTATTTTTCTTGATTTTCTATTTGTAAATTGGTAAAGAACAATTTTGATTATAGATTATAGCTACAAGAAAATATGATGTTAACAACGCTTGTTACCTAAACGTCACACACTATTTATTTGGATTAGGTTTCATTACTTTGTAGCTATTTCTAAATTGGTTTATAGGTTCTCAAATTTCACAAACATAACTAGATATTTATATTTATACAATAAATAAAAGCAATATAGGCTCGTGAATTTATATTTTGCAAATATAAAGAATTTTTTACTATCCTTACTGCGATGAAAATATTGGGAGGCTTGGCTTATCAGTGATAAATTCTCCCAGCAGCTTGGCCAATTTAATCTTCCAGACCAACTTTTAGAGCTCTAATACTGTATTAGACGATTCTACTTATATGCATATATATATATAAGCTGTTGGGAGAATTTATCCCTGATGAGCCAAGCCTTCAATATTTTTTCATCCCAGTAATAATAGTAAAAAATTTCTTTATATTTGCAACATAGAAATTCGCGAGCCTATATTGATTTCATTTATTGTATAAATATATGCTACACTGAAGGGTGAAATATTAGAAATGGTATTTACAGCAAATCTATTTACTTTATGTTCATAGTTTTCTTGAATTCCATAACAACAACAACAAAAAAAAAAGGCTTTTATTAGGGCCCATTGCCCTGTATGGATTCGCCATACAACAACAAAACAATACAGCAATTCCTCTCCCTTTCCCCTTGTGCACGCGAGTCTTTGTGTGAAAAGGGATTTATTTAGGCATCTGTTCTAAGAACACCAAAACTAAGATTCCATACTTCATTGTCGCATATATAAACAGAATCGCCAAATACAGTATCAAATCAATAGAAAAAAACCCTGTTAGATTTATAAATAAGTTAAAAAAAGCATCTAGGGCTGCCTATCTTTTATTACATGAATATAAAACGAGTTTTCGGGCTCATACGCCCTTCTACAGGAATTAACAAAATGACTGTCATTTGATAGTCATTTTGTCAATTCCTGTAGAAGGGCGTTTGAGACCGAAAACTCGTTTTATATTCATGTAATAAAAGATACGCAGCCCTAGATGCTTTGTTTAACTTATATACAGTATCAAATCTCTAAAAAAGAGGTCTAATAGATTAAATTGGCCAAACCGTTAGGAGGGTTAACCATTGATGAACCAAGAGTTTTCAATATTTATTATCCCAGTAAAGACAGTACAAATTTTGATCTATTTGATAAAGATAAATTTGTGCTTATATTAGTTTTATTTTATTCAAATAGATGGCGCGCGTTATTATGTCTTATAACTATTTAAAATTTAGGAAAAAGGCATCTCCTTATCGTACAATTGAAAGTTGCTGATGGCTTGCACCATCTATCGGAATAAATATAAACAAACTCGTTGATTTTTAATTAATCCAGAATTAGCCAAATACCCATTCTTGATTAATCAAGAAAAGCTAACCAAGGACCCTTTTCGGGCTGTTAGCCCTCATCAGCGTGGTGCAAGCTGTACCTCAACGACCAAAAAAAAAAAAAAAGGTCATTAAAGCATTCTGAAAAATCATGAAACGGGTAGTATTTCATATTTAAAATTTGTTTTTATAAACTTTTAATTTTTTTTATTCAGATACATCATTACTTAACATACTTTCAGACTATCTAGAAACACGAAAATTTGTACAATTGCTTAATTCAAATGAAAATTTAAGCGTACAAAATTTCAAGCATCATGGTGATCTAGATGTGTTTGTTAAGTATAAATAAAGTTGAAGAGAGAGAGATTGAAACTGATTTATTTCAAAGTCCATATAAGATTATATAAGGTTAAATACAGAATAAATATAAATATGAATAAATATGATTATATAATGATAAATATATGAATAAATAGATGTAAATATAGATAAAGTAATTGATAAATAAATATATATATATATATATAGATATATAGTGTAGAAACTATATAACAAAATTATAACAGTGATTCTACTTTTAAAACTTAAGGAGCAAACTGATAATAATGATAACTTATATCAATTAGATTTGATTAGATTAGCAAGCTAAATCTAAATTAATTATAATAATAAATAGTTATTTAATTTTATAGTCCAGTTTTGTATTAAGATTATCTTCATTATTATGATCATTTAAATTCAAATTATAAAATTTGTAAAATGTTATTAATTTGTAGATAGAGAGCGAAAAAAAAATCCTTTACTTCTAATACATCATCAAGTTAATTATATATTTATAATCAATAACAATAAAAATTAACAGCGTAACGTCTTTTGCATCGGCTTTTACACGTCATTTAGACATACTCTAATCCTATATATAGAATAATCGAAGTGAGAATATATATATAGTTAGAAAAAAGAGAGAAAGACAGAACCATGCACTTTTAATCAAATTAATAATAAGGAAAAAAAAAAAGGTTTGTAAAGAAGGTAGATAAGATTGTTAGTATATATATAATATTTTTATAATTTTATATTTTATCCTTTTTTTTTTTTAAGATTTTTTAAGGTTTTTTTATTTTATAATATGATTATAAATAGTTGTATATTTAGTAATATATCTATAGTATGAATTAACATTTGTTATAAGTTTGGATATTATGTTTTGAAACCCTAATGGTAGACCAGACATACACAAAAAACTTTAAATTGAAATAAATTGGAAAAAGAGATCTGCTGGACCGGGGATCTTCAGATAAAAGCCCAGCGACATTTCACCCCTTCTTTATTATGTCATAGATCTCTTTTAAACCGGATTTTATGTGTTAATATTAAGTTGTTTCATTGAAATATTTAAATGAACATATATAACAGATACAAGTGTTAACAAATTCAAACTGTAAACCTACCTCGACCGCGGCGTCCTCCATTGTGAATATCTATTTCTGGCTGACACATGTTGCGGGGGGGACATTTCAAATTTAGACCATTTATTCAGAATTTTTTTAACAACAAGAAAATTAAAGAAGAAAGGAAAAATAGTTAAGGGAAGAAAGCTGAATTTCATAATCTTTACAGCTAGTTATATCAAAATAACTGATTCAACACTTATTCATCTTTTAATATTCCTTTAAAAAGGCAAATTATAAGAGTTTAATAAAGCTATTAATTGTGCAAATTCACCTTTATTTAACTTCCATTTTCCTCCCCAGAAATTGGAGATTAAACAAAATGAACTATATACTATAACACTTTAAAAATCTTGTGAAAAAATCTTTTAATCAGTTATTTAATCAAAGTTTAATTAACTGTTAAAGATTATAAATTTGTATTAGTTATTATTAAGAGAAATTATAGAAAGTTGATTTCATAAATGGATATTTCCATTTTTTTTTTTTTAAATATTTTATAATTGATATACTGTTGAAATATTTTACTTGTCTGATACTAAATTTGTTTTTAATAAATTCCATGTTTAAATTTTTAACATCTTCTATGAAATTATCTAATATATTATTTATTCTATAAAATCTTAGAAACTGACCATAATATATACCCTTACAGCAATTTAATGATATATTAGAATTCATATTACAGTATTTTATAATATTGAAATTATAATTACTCTTTTTATTATAAACTCTAACAGCACTATTTGTAAGGTCTATATTCAAGTCTAAAAAGTTAACTTTTTTGTTTCTATAAATTTTTTCATTGTTCTTAAGTTTCAAGTATTTAGGATATATTTCAGGTATTAATTTTTTAAACTGTGGATTATTAAATATTATTATGTCATCTACATATCGGAATATTTGCCAATTAATATTATTTTGTAGAAAGTATTCTCTTTCGTACCAGAACAATATTAGATTGGATAATAAAGGACTAGAGGTTCCCCATGGGAACGCCTTCTGATTGAATATATATTTTATTTTTAAATTCTATATAGTTAAAATTTAAAAATGTTTCCAGTAGAGTTTTTGCTGTTTTAAGATCTAATTTAATTGTTTTATATCTGTTATGAATAATTTTAATGTAGAAAGTTTTGTCATTAATGAATTCATTAAATAAATTGGTTATTTTATTATTTAGATCTCTTAAATTTATTTTAGAATATAGGTCCTCAAAGTCAAATGTGTGTACTGTTTCAATGTTTGTCCAATTGTTCATTAAATAATTAATGATTTTTTATTTGAGTCGATAATTTTATAATTATTTATTAGTTTAATTTATTTATAATAAATTGTAGTGTTGAAGCTAATTGTATATCAATTTTTTTATGACTGAATTTATACCAGATGTGATGTTCTGAAAGAGATAGGTTTTTTTGTGTAGTTTAGGAATTATATAGAACTTTGGTATGTTTGGATTTTTGTGGTTATTATAAATTTTTTAGTGAATTTTCAACGTTTTTGATGTCTTTTTTGATTTTTGTGGCTGTAGTTATAGCAAAAGTGTATTTATGATTATTATCAATTTCCTTTTTTAGTATATCGTGGTATAGATTTTTACAAATTAAAGATAAGTTATTGGAACATTTATCTATAGAGTGATAATATAGTCCTTCTGTAAATTAATTATATTTTCTTTAAAAGAAGGAATGTCTGAATTAGGTTTGTGTATTTAAGTGTATTATTATAATAATTTATAATTTCCTTTTTAATATTATGTTTCCATTCCAGAAAAGTAAATTGTGGAATACTGTTTTTATACTAGTTTTATTTATGAAAATATCTATATCTTTTAATATAGATTTAATTGTATTATTATAATTGTGTTTAATTTGAGGATATATTTATACCCTTTATTTAAAATTTCCTGATATTCTGGATTTAAAAAAGAAAAATTGCTAGTTAATATATGACCTGAGAACTTATATTTATCAATATAGTTGTTGCAATTACATTTATTTTTTTTTTAAATTTGCCAAATTATTAATAAATTGGTTATAATTGCAAACTAAATTAACTATATTTTTGTTGTATCTCCAGATTGTTTTGAAATTTAAATTTTTTATAGTGAAAAGATTATTGATGATTTGGTTATTAAAAATATCATTAAATTTAATATGATTAAATAAATTGTTATTAAATTTAATGATAATATTAATGTTATTAGTAGCTTGTTTAATTTTTCTGTATTTAAAGATGTCGTGTGTGATATCTATTAATCTGTTAGTCAGATTATGATTTTAATATTCTATGAGTTTGATAAATTTATTATTATTTAGTTTAAATAATGTTTATAATTTATCGACGAAGTTGTTAGTGTACATTTGTTTTGGGTCCAGTAATTCTTCAAATTCAATGTAACCTAATTTATTGTAGTTTTACCTCTAGTTTTATTAGGTTTAGTTTTAAATTCATTTTTTTTGTATTTGCAGCTGATTTCATAGGTTGAAATTTCTTCTGTTTGTGGTTTGTATGTGTAGTTTAATTCGTCGTTAAGTCCATAAGGGAATAATGTGTTGTGTTTATAAATAGTTGTTTTCTAATAATAGTCGTTGTTTTTTGTTTTGACATATGTCTA
>CP092879.1:63016297-63039426 GCA_030710605.1 Cordylochernes scorpioides
AACTTGCAAAATATAAATCATAATCCAATTTACCCAGACTAATCTATTCATTAGCTTGATTTCCTTTTTATACTTTTTTTTCTGTATATCATATTACCATTAAGGTACTATTATTGTTTTTCCTGCATGTATCCTAAATTTCTGCTTAGAGAATCCGTATAAGACTAAAAGGTCTTAATAAAGCTTTTTTTGTTATATAAATCACAATCATAATATATTTACGAACTTTTGGGATGACCATTAGAACGTGATTGTGTTTAAACTTGGGCAACGTATCGATATTGGATGAAACAAATATTAATGAGTTCATACACATACCTTTGTAGATCTTGCGAGTTTTCCATTCTCCAATGTTGATTCCAGAACCTAAGGTTTCCAATTGGCACACTGTAGCTCCAGAACATGGACTGGTACCATTCACAATGTTCATGTTGTAAATGACATTGTCCGTTTTGCTCGCTGTGATAATTTCCCTGTCACATCAGCAAAATTCCATATCAGTAAACGTATCAGTTAGGTGAAACATCCAAGCAGCCATCATTATTTATAGAAGCATTTGTATCACATTTGATGTTGGGAAAATTGAAGAAAGTAGAAATAAAAGAAAGCCTTCTATGAGAGTTGACAGGAAGGCGTCAAGAAAAAGCTACCAGAAGATTACTAGATGTGAATGTTAGTCAACTTACAATTGGTTAGATTGGTACAATTCCACTTTTGTAATATAGAAAACCATATAAAATATTGAGGCTTTTGTAATGGTAACATAAAGCTACTCAGAATGCCATGAAAACAAGAAAAAGGACAAATATTTCAATCTTAAATGAAATTAATCCTGATAGATTCCTAGAATCCCAAATATATGAAAACAAAGAATGACCTACTTCGGACACATAATGAGAACAAATGGATTAGAAAAGATGTTGATGTTGGAATAATTGAAGAAAAAAGAAATAAAAGAAAGCCTTCAATGAGAGTTGTCAGGAAAGGGTCAATAAAGCTACCAGAATATCAATAGATAAGTTTCGAGTGTCATCAGTAGTCATCAATAGATAAAATTGGAGAATATTTGTCCATATCTATATATATAAAAATCAATGTTTGTATGTTTGTTTGTTTGTATGTCCGGTATACAAATTCGCAGTAGTTCACTAATTCAAACCAAAATTTCCATACATAGATAAAAAAAACGGGGAAGACGATAGGCTATTTTAAAAAAAATATATAAATCAATTATTAAAACTATATATTCAAATTATTCTACTTAGCTCACGAACAGCGCCCTCTATCAAAGATTAGATTAAATTATGCTGATGCAACAAATAGATATAATGCTAATAACAAACAATTATAAAAAATCTTATCTAAATATATATCACTCGGGTAGATATGCACACGGATCAATCCCGGGGCGAAGCCCGGGTCACCCGTCTAGTAGTTAATAAAAGTCGACTTGATGGATACAAACAACAAAGATACTGGGTGTTTATGTGGAGAGATTAAAAAGATAGATAACACACATACCTGGAGAATAGGTCTGTCATATTGTAGCTTATATGTTCATACTTGTCGTAGATTATCATATTGTGTTCGTCGATTTCCCTGTCACAAACACATATTTACATACATCCTTCTATGCAACTCAAATTAATTGGAATATAATATTCATGTACAGTAGAACCCCCCATGTAAAAGACACCTAATTGCAGAGTCAAAATGTCCTTTAGGCAGAGGTGTCTTCTTACCGGAGAGTTACTAAATAGTAAAAATGGTAATTTTGAAAATAAAAACTGTCATTTGTAGAGAGGTGTCCTCTAGCGCGGGTGTCCTCTCTTTGAGGTTCTACTGTACTAAAAGAAGCACCTCTCTGTTAAAATATATTAAAACATTGAATTTTGGTTTATCATTTCACAGTATAGAACGTTAAAGTGGTAATAAAGAATATGTCGCGAAATGTGTAAATTAAGGAGGGATGCTTCATTTGGTGACATTTGATATATGTAAATATGTAAACCAGATCATAACAGTGCTTAAATAGATATGCGGATACTCTATATTCTTCTTCTTTCTTATCTCCACACTGGGTGAGGTAGAATGCGTCTGCCTTTGTCATTAAGACTGGGAGCACTACTCAGTGGCAGGCCGACTTAGCTCCAAAAGAAATGGCCACCTCTGACATGATAAACAGACGCCATGTGCAGCCGCTCCTAACATGGAGTACAAACGCTTCTCATCCTGTATCCCTGGATTAGGAGCCCTTACAGGGTACTATCAGCCGGGCCAGCTGAGCCCAGGTTTTTTAGTGAGCTTGTTACTGCTCCCCCTCCTCCTTTTTCTTCCGGGCTTGGGACCGGCAAAGGCGGAGTTTCGGATACTCTAATATACCTATATGCAAATTGAAAAGCTAAAAAGAGGAAAGAATTGCAAAAAAGGCATAACACGTCTCAACTCTTTTTATTAATTATATAAAGTAGCTTTCAGGCAAGCTCTTTCCCAGCAAAATAAAACATATAAAAAAAGGTAATGGAGAAAATCATACTTACTTGACTTCAGTTCCACAAGCGATAGGAGTATCCCACTCGAAGGAATATTTACATTGGGAATTTCTGTAAAGAAACACAAAATTATAACTTTTTAAAATAAATATTTTCTTTTCACAATTTATTTTTGTAATATTACTCACATCTTCAAACATCTCTCTAAAAGAATATTCTTTATTTTATTAATATTCTAGAAAATATTGAGATTTCGTTAAATTTTCGACCAATTTGATAACTTCAATTAAGGTCGTAAAGACAGAGGCTGCCTGGCCGGCATTCATAATTATATGAACAATAGACACTTCGGCCAGTTGGAGTTTTTTATTTTCTCACAACATCTAAAGCGCGAGTCAAAAAACAAATATTAAACTCGTCAAAGACTATGATCTTGGAAATAAAAATATATAATCATAAAATTATAATAAATTAGGTAAAAATAAATAAATAAAGTAATATGATAATAATAATCACAAAGATTAATATATAGATTTCTAACTATTATGTCCATTTTTATCTAGCTTATTAATTACTTTTTAAATTTAAAAATGAAGCATATTGTTGCGGAATATCTTCAAAAATATTTATAGTTCTTTTCCCAAATTCTCGTGATACCCATCCCTCTAAAAATAATCTTTCTATAAAAATAAAAAACTCCAACTGGCCGAAGTGTCTATTGTTCATTCAATTAAGGTATTATGAAATTGAAGCTACCCTTATCAGTGCAGTTGATAATTCTTAACCAGTTTGGAACATAATCCGAAACCAAATAGACACCGAAACTAAACGCCATCTATTGACTTTTTCTGCAAACTAGCGGCCTCGAGTTAGTAACAAAACCACAACACCAGCTTTGGCAAACTGAAAAGCGTCCATCTGGGGACCATGGATTCAGGCTAATGACCCATGGCCTCCAGATGGACGCTTTTCAGTTTGTCAAAGCTGGTGTTGTGGCTTTGTTACTAACTCGAGGCCGCTAGTTTTCAGAATAGGTCAATAGATGGCGTTTAGTTTCGATGTCTATTTGGTTTCGGATTATGTTTCTAGCTGATTGGGAATTATCAACTGCACAGGAGAAGCTTCAATTTCATAATATTCTACAGTCTAGAACAGACTTTATTTAATGAGATGCACAAGAAATCAAATGACATCTTCACAATCTTCCAATAAGGTGTTTAGCTGGTTGAATAGTTAGATTATGGTTAATTATGCCGGGAGGATATATGAAAATAAAGGTCGCCTCTTCCGTCAAAATAGACGCCAAAACTAAGCGTTATCTATAGACAGTCTCTGTAAGAGTACTAGGTATCCAGTGCTGTACTTACACCACTAGGAGTTGGGGACTCTTAGCCTTGGAATAGCAGCTGAAGATGATGCTGACAGAAGCAGGGTCGTTTTCACAGAGTCCTTTGTCCCCACCGCCGTACTCCACTCCGATGTAGTCCTTGTTTTTATCTGCACACATACAAGAGCTTAATGATACATATTGGATTATCTTCAGGACCTTGTGGATACCCATTGGCTGGAATTCGAAACTTCCTGGATACCCATTGGCTGGTCTTAAGGACCTTGTGGATACCCATTGGCTGGTCTTAAGGACCTTGTGGATACCCATTGGCTGGAATTCGAAACTTCCTGGATACCCATTGGCTTGTCTTAAGGACCTTGTGGATACCCATTGGCTGGTTTTAAGGACCTTGTGGATACCCATTGGCTGGTTTTAAGGACCTTGTGGATACCCATTGGCTGGAATTCGAAACTTCCTGGATACCCATTGGCTGGTCTTAAGGACCTTGTGGATACCCATTGGCTGGTCTTAAGGACCTTGTGGATACCCATTGGCTGGTTTTAAGGACCTTGTGGATACCCATTGGCTGGTTTTAAGGACCTTGTGGATACCCATTGGCTGGTTTTAAGGACCTTGTGGATACCCAATGGCTGATCTTAATGACCTTGTGGATACCCAATGGTTGATCTTAATGACCTTGTGGATAGCCCTTGGCTGGTATTCGAAACTTCCTGGATATCCAATGAATAGTCTTAAAGGCCTTGTGAATACCCTTTGGCATATCTTGAATAACTTTTGGATACCCAATGGCTAGTCATAAGGTCCTTGCAAATCCTCAAAGCCCGTTTGTTCTTTTGAAGGAGACGGAGGCAATTTTTTTCACACTTGGTTATCTCGTATGTCTTCAATAGAGGTCACTGTAATATCTTTCAGAGTTATTGTATGAATCCCGATATACATGCCAAAAGGTACAACTTCCTTAAGTTTTGTCCATTATTGTATCTAATGTTTTTAAATTATCTGTTAATGACATGTAATAAGGTTAACCGGACACAAGGATGATGAATAGCAATGTAATTATGACCTATTCAAGGTCATTGGAATTAAGGCCAATGATTTAGCCGAATTCTGAGGCATTGTTGATCACCTGGTAAAGGTTAGTGGGACATTTAGCGATGGAGTCTAGCTATACTTAGATACATACAAATATCTTTTACGAGTTATACTCATAGACAAAACTTAAGGAAGTTGTACCGTTTAACATGTATATCGGGATTTAGATAATAACTCTGAAAGATATTACAGTGATCTTTATTGAAGACACGATATAACAAAGTTTGAACGAAATTTCCTCTATCCCTTTAAAAAAAATAGACGACCGGTTACATCATAGACGTTCCACATCTCAAGTTTTGTCCATGAATGTAAGTACTCAGGAAATACCTAATAAACTGAAATTTCTATTCGAAGATATCATAGCCATATCATCATAAAAGAAGGGGAATGCTTGGAAAAAATAGTTATTTAAGGGATGGTAGACTTACGTTCATTTACGATCCATTGCTCAGACCATCTCCCTACGGTGTAGATCTTCCCTGTCTTGTTATTCGCTACACAGACCGCGGCGTCGCGCTCACAGCCCCGCTTGTGGTTAATCTCTCCACATGGGTTGATCCAGTACCTGTACATCACACACACTTACCTCGCTATATGTTGTGTACACACATGTATACGTCACTCATGGATAAAACTTGCGGAAGTGGATAGTGTTTGATGTCGACCATCATCTATTGTATATATTCAGTGTGTTTGTATATGAAAATAATAAATAATTACTACACCTATCCCCCGATTTACACGGTACTTTTTTTACACGTTTTCGCTTTTACACGGTTTTCCAATAAGTTTTTTTTTATCGCACTATACTAAATGCTATTGTGATTGAACACATGCGCTGTGTACACATCTCACGAGGAATCCCGAGCTTATGTGCTGACTACATATTTTAACCTGTCAATGCATTTTATTTTTATTTCTGTGTACACCTATCCCCCGATTTACACGTTTTTCTCAGGAACGTATCTACCGTGTAAATCGGGGGATAGGTGTATTTATACAATTAAAGAATATATAGAAATAATAAAAGATATAAATAATAGTTAAGTATTAAGATTCATTTTTTTATATACACTTCTGTAGAAATCTTTACAATACCCGAAATCTTGAGAGAGAATATATAAAAAAAAAAGAAACTTAACCTCTTGGAATCCATTTTTTATTATTGTTTATATTTCGGAGGATTTTATATTTCAAATTCTATATACAGTTACGAGCGTCATCATCTCTGTCACCGTTTGTTTTTTTTTTTGGAATGGCGCTCTCCTATTGGTTGGCTACGATCACGCCACCACTACGCGAGACACTTTGTTTTTGACTTTGTCCCCCCCCCCCCCCAATCGCTTTTTGGTTTTTGTAACTATTGTGTTGGAGCGGGTTGCTCCTTAAATAAATGCATATATTAGTTAATAACTAAATGGAATCCTCTCTTTCATTTTCCCAGTAAGAGACGCCTACGGAAGCCAACAGTACATAGACAGATAAAGCACATAGGCTATAGTTATTAACTAATATATGCATTTATTTAAGGCGCCAATATATAATTGTAACAAATAGTATTTGAATCAAAACATTCAATCGGGTAAAACACGGGCGTTGCCCGGGTCATTCGGCTAGTATAATATAGTTGTAAAATTTGCCTGGAAGATGTTGATCTATAAAAATGAAGGCAACATATCTTGTAAATATAGACGCAAGCACTATTTGACCATCTCCACATACTAGTGGACGTGGGTCAGAGCTTGCCATGAATTAACAAGGACCATTATCACGAAACCATGGTCTCCAAGTGGAGCTTTCAATTTACCAAAGCTGAACTTGTGGCTTTGTCACCAACTTGAGAGCGCTAGTTATAGGAGATGGTCAACAGATGGTGTTTAGTTTGTGCGTCTATTTTAACGGGAGAGGTGACCTTTATTGATTTATGGTTTAATGACGAACTACTTATGTTTCGTGAAAGATCTTTTTAGCTATATAGATACAATATTCACAAACTACTCATGTTTCGCGAAAGATCCGTTTAGCTATAAAGATACAATGTTCACAAACTACTTATGTTTTGCGAAAGATTCGTTTAGCTATATAGATACAATGTTCACAAACTACTTGTGTTTCGCGAAAGATTCGTTTAGCTATCATGATATGTTATTCACAAACACAAACCACTTGTGTGTTTCGCGAAAGATGCGTTTAGCTATATAGATACAATATTCACAAATTACTTGTGTTTCGAGACAGATCCATTAAGCTATCTAGCTACAATATTCCAATAAGAACAACTTACTGATTTCCCTCAGTATCCGTGTAGTTCCAGTCTTTATGAGCGATGGAAAGTCTTGTCAGATCGTATTCAATCCCATTCGCCACAAACTGACAAGTTGGTTCTTTATGGACACAGGTATGGATAGTCCTCCATTCGAATAGGACATTGCAGTCAGATTCCTAAGACATCCACCATGTTCATACAATATTTACGATTCCTTAAAGAATTTAATCTTACCTCTTTGATAACTGGATTGCCATAGCCAGCTTTACGGTCGCAGATAAAGTTGATTACTGCTTCCGTCTTATCAGCTTGGCAATTTTCACCACTACCATAGGATAAGGTTAAGTTTTGCTTATCTGTGATGATGCTAAGGTTTTTGTAAGGACCATAGGAAATCTCTTTATCTCCTGAAACTTTGCAGATTCCCTGAAGTTCCGCAGACACTGTCGGATTTCTGAGCAGCTGGTCCGCAGATGTTAATGAGGTAGTTGTCACTTTTCGTCTTGTTACTGGGAACCTACGCAAAATTATAAGTTAGAAACCATTAAAAAGACAATTATTACTTGACAATAAACGTGAAATTATCTTTCTATTTACAGCCGTTTCTAAAATTTGGTAACTTCAGTAAACTTGGTGCCCTTAATCTATTTTGAGTCAAATATTTCCGTTATAATCTATATTTTGAACAGTATGGCCAAACGTATACGGTATTTATTGCGTCATATTATGTAGCCAAAATAAACAAAGTATACAAACAAACTCACATGATTTAGAAAATGTTCCTTGTATTGCCAAACTTACACAATGTAGCCAAAACTTATAGGGTATAGACTAAACTTACACGGTATAGCTAAACTTATATACACGATATAGCCTAAACTTCATGGTATAGCTAAACTTACACGATGTAGCCAACACTTACAGAATTTAGACAAACTTACACAATGTAGCCAAAGATGATAGAGTACAGCTAAACTTACAAGATGTATCCAAAACCTACACGGTATAGCTAAACTTACACGATGTAGCTAAAACTTACAGGATATAGCTAAACTTACACGATGTAGCTAAAACTTACAGGATAGAGCTAAACTTACACGATGTAGCCAAAACTTACAGGCTATAGATAAACTTACAGAGTGTATCCAAACTTACACGATGTAAACAAGGGTATAAACATCCTCACATAATTTAGATATAACATCACAAACAGTATGACCAAACTTCCAACGTATAGCTAAATTTACACGATGTAGCCAAAACTTACAGGCTATAGATAAACTTACAGAGTGTATCCAAACTAACACGATGTAAACAAGGGTATAAACAAACTCATATGATTTAGATATAACATCACAAACAGTATGACCAAACCTCCAATGTATAACTAAATTTACACGATAGGGATAGCAAAACTCGCACGGTATTGATAAATAAACTCATACTGTAGAAATAAACATACATGAGGTACAGAAGAGACTTCATTGAAGAGCAGAAATGCACTTATTATATCAAAAACCTATATACGTTTCATCTTTCAAGAATTCTAAAAACTTGGGAGACATATATGAGTGTTGGGTTTTTCACTTGCTTCTTTCAATGCTATACACCCATGTACCTACACGAAATAAGAAAATATGTATACTGTATTTTGGTCTTGCTTCTCTCTCTCTGTAAAGAAATCCACAAAAAATTGGAAGAAATATATAAGTTGGATTTTTCTCTGGCTTACATCAATGCTATATGCAGATTTTGGATGAGGGTTCGCTTCTCTAATTTCTCAAATACTTGTAGGGAACAATATATCCTGATTATTTAACGTTTTCACTATTGAAATATCATGTCCTATTGAGATGAATGCCTCAAAATTGAAGTACTAAGGTTCAATGCGCGCGCGAGGCTTAAAGTGGATTGTGGGGTGGAATTTCTGTTTATATAATCTCTGAATAATTGTTGAATGCAATTCTGAATATCCCCTTAAATAGATAAAAAGAGTTATTAATTGAGAGGGCTTGGCTTATCAGTGGTAAACCCTCTCAGAGGTTTCGCCAAATTAATCTCCAGACCGTTTTACTCTTGTATATTGATATGATCTTCATATATCCCTTGCATTTACTAAGGAAGGCGAGTTAGAGTGTTTAGGTAATCTATGGACATAAGTTTATTGAATTGTATGCATATATATGATGTATGCATGTAAAGATGTATGCATATATATAGAGAGAGAGAGTTGCAAAAATTTCTAATACACATTCTCATATTATTTATCCCAAATTTTATCAATATTTATTTATGTTGAGAAAAATGCTCGCAGAGATTTCATACTTTGAGTTAAATTAATAATATGGCCTATTTTGGATTTGATTATAAGCAGCACAGAAGCGCGTAGCTGACTTGTGGAATGTTTGAAAAAGATAAGCAACCAGTCAGGAAATATCGCGTTTAATTTGCTTTAAACACACCTCTCAATAAAATCCAAAATATGTCATATTATTTATATTTAGCTAGGTAGTGTATACTTGGATTAAAAGGCAGTGTTGTTAACTAGCCCATCATGATTATAATGGCCACTACCTAATGTCTACTTGAAACAAATAAAAAAAATTGAAAATATTAGTTTGTATTGGACTGCTAAAAACCAGATTTGAAATTTCTATAAAATACTTGTATATTTAGTGTACTGTTGAATTTAAATTCTCAAAATGAATATTGAGAAAATGGTTACGTTTCGAAAAAAAGGAAATTCTAATTTCTTGTAATATTAGATAAACCTTTTGAATAATTCAGGATAAATTTTAAGAAAGAGAGATTGAGAATATGGAATGAGTGGTAAAACGATGCACTCGTTCATATTTCGAACGTGATGAACATTCTTTTTGATGTTCTAAGACTGATTTTCTTATTTTTTATTCCACAAGTCAATCATTTATCAAAAAACATCGCATCAAATTATGGATATAATAAGAACAATTCATATGGATTTCCCATATCCTATTAATATTTATCATATTAGTTTACTGAATAAATGTATTCCACAAATTGAATTTATTATTATATCGAGAAATTTTCAGTTATAAAATAGAAATTAGGTTTCCTGGGTCACGCAGCTCCAACAATGGCCGGCACTTTAGATAAAATATTTTTACTCTAGGTAGGATGTCTAGGAGCCTGGCAGAGCTGATTTAATCGGACTCGGCCGAGTAATGCCTAAAGGGCGGAGGCTGATTCGAGCGACCCGATGTCGGAGCTCTGTTAGAAGAGTGGTAATAGGCCTACTGGGGAACCCGCCACTATAAACAAAGGGTAACGCGCCAACGGCAGTACCTCCTGGGTGGTGTGGAAATTATGCCTAAAATAATAAAAGAAATGATAAATAAATACATATAAATGAATAAACTTCAATAAAATTAAAGAGTCTAAAAGTATATAATGAATATTTATTTCGTTTATATAAAATATGTTGCTAGATATTAAAGATCACCATTTTGGAATCAAACCTTTCAATCAATTCACCACCACTCTCTTTTCTTGTATTTCTCTTGATATAAAAACTGCTCTACAATTTGATTTTCCAAGTTGGGAGATGTCCGAGCATAGTGAGATAATCAAATCTCTTCAGATTTCACCAGTCGTGAGGAAGCGTGTCCTAGCACAGGATTGTGATTTTATAGAAAACTTTTGCTAAAGCCAAAAGTTAGGTCTCAGTGTGGATGAGCATATTATTTGGCTTGTAAATAAAACAATGTATTTCAGATAAGAGAATATGTTCTATTAAGCTGATTATCTTAAAATTGAAGTACACCTATCCCCCGATTTACACGGTACTTGTTTTACACGTTTTCGCTTTTACACGGTTTTCCAAATAAGTTTTTTTTTGTTTTTATCGCACTATACTAAATGCTACTGTGATTGAACACATGCGCTGTGTACACATCTCACGAGGAATCCCGAGCTTATGTGCTGACTACATATTTTAACCTGTCAATGCATTTTATTTTTATTTCTGTGTACACCTATCCCCCGATTTACACGTTTTTCTCAGGAACGTATCTACCGTGTAAATCGGGGGATAGGTGTACTAAGCTTCAATGCGCGCGCGAGGTTTAAAGTGGATTGTGATTTAAAATTTCTTTTCACATAATCCCTGAATAATTTTCAAATGTGCAATTTTGAAATTCCTTAAATAGAGAATAGAGTTATTGAATGAGAGGGCTTGGCTTATCAGTGGTAAACCCTCTCAGTGGTTTCATCAAATTAATCTCCAGACTGTTTTACTATCGTATTGACATGATCTTCATATATCCCTTGCATTTACTAAGGAAGACGAGTTAGAGTGTTTAGGGAATCTATGAACATAAGTTTATAGAATTGTAGAGATGTATGCATATAGTTGAAAATATTTCTAATACGCATTCTCAAAATAATTTATCCCAAATTTTATCGATATTTATTTATGTTGATAAAAATTCTCGTAGTGATTTCATACTTTAAGTTGAACTTATAACATGGATTATTTTGGATTTGATTGATTATAAGCAGCACAGAGGCGCGTAGCTGACTTGTGGAGTGTTTGAAAAAGATAAAAACCAGTCAGGAAATATCGCGTTTAATTTGCTTTAAACACACCTTCTCAATAAAATCCAAAATATATCATATTAGTTATATTTAGCTAGGTAGTGTATACTTGGATTAAAATGCAGTGTTGTTAACTACCCACTATGATTTTAATAGCCACTACCTAATGTCTACTTGAAACAAACAAAAAAATATAATTAAAAATATTAGTGTGTATTGGACTGCAATAAAATAAATCTTTGAAAATTATATAAAACTAGACGAATGACCCGGGCAACGCCCGGGTTTACCCGATTAAATGTTTTATTCAAACACTATTCGTTACAATTATAAATTGGCGCCGTGGATGTCACTCTTGTGAAACGTCCCGCTCCAAACTTTACAGTCAGATTAGTTACGATATAAATCTTCAAATCGAGCGAGCGTCTATAAATATTTCGATTTAGATCAAGTATTCTAATTAGTAAGCGAACTATTATTAATAAAATTTTGAAAATATTCCGATTTTAAACGTATTTATAACCTTGATAGAGGGCGCTGTTCGTGAGCTAAGTAGAATAATTTGAATATATAGTTTTAATATTTAATTTATGAACGGAAAAATATGTCCAGGGTAGCCTAGTGGTCATGGCATCTGCCCGGTAAGCGGAAGGTCGTGGGTTCGATTCCCATCCCTTCGACGCTTTTTTAATTTTATCCATTCTGACCAAAATCTATCCATGAACTTCACACAGTGAACTTCACACAGACAGAATAAGGCAATTATATAAGTAGATTAATAATAATAATAATTATCATTAGATAATGATAATGATCATAATGATGATGCGCGCGTTGATGACCAAATTCTATCCGTGAACTTCACACAGACAGAATAAGGCAATTATATAAGTAGATACTTGTATATTTAGTGTACTGTTTAATTTAAATTCTCAAAATGAATATTCAGAAAATGGTTACTTTAAAAAAAAATGGAAATTCTAATTTCTATTAATATTAGATAAACCTTTTGAATAATGCAAGATAAATGTTATGAAATAGAGCTTGAGAATATGGAATGAGTGGTAAAACGATGCACTCGTTCATATTTTGAACGTGTTGAAAATTCTTGTTGATGTTCTAAGGCTGATTTTCTTTTTTTTTTTTTTATTCCACAGGTCAATCATCTATCAAAAAACATTGCATCAAATTATGGATATAATAAGAAGAATTCATAAGAATTTCCCATCTTCTATTAATATTTCTCAAATTAGTTTAATGAATAAATGTATTCCACAAATTAAATTTATTATTATATTGAGAAATTTTCAGTTATAAAATAGAAATTAGGTTTCCTGCGTCACCTAGCTCCAACAATGGGCACTTTAGATAAAATATTTTTACTCTAGGTAGGATGTCTAGGAGCCTGGCAGAGGCTGATTTAATCGGACTCGCCGAGTAATGCCTAAAGGGCGGAGGCTGATTCGAGCGACCCGATGTTGGAGCTCTGTTAGAAGAGTGGTAATAGGCCTACTGGGGAACCCGCCACTATAAACAAAGGGTAACGCGCCAACGGCAGTACCTCCTGGGTGGTGTGGAAATTATGCCTAAAATAATGAAATAAATGATAAATAAATACACACAAATGAATAAACTTCAATAAAATTAAAAAGGTCTACAAAGTTTATAATGAATATTTATTTTTTATCTATAAAATATGTTCCTAATCATTAAAGATCACCAATGTGGAAACAAACTTTTTCAGTAGTTGACCAACACTTCTTGTATTTCTCTTGATATAAAAAAAAATAGAGCCGATTTAATAAAATGAAAGAAGACAAGTTTCTTTAATCATTTAACGACGCAAGCTTTCGGGCAAAAACCCTTCAATAGGCAAGCTAAAGCATAAAAAGTGTCTTATTTATGCTTTAGCTTGCCTGTTGAAGGGTTTTTGCCCGAAAGCTTGCGTCGTTAAATAATTAAAGAAACTTGTCTTCTTTCATTTTATTAAATCTCTACATATCTTACTAAGAAGAATCTTCTATATCTAATTAAAAAATCCTCTACAATATCAATTTCCAAGTTTGGAGATTTCCGATAGTGAGATAATCAAATCTCTTCAGATTTCACTAGTCTTGAGGAAGCGTGTCCTAACACTGGATTGTGATTCTATAGAAAACGTTTGATGAAGCCAACAGTTAGGTTCTCAGTGTGGATGAGCATATTATTGTATCTCAAATAAAACAATGTTTTTCAAAAAAGAGAGGCGTCTCTTTAAACAAAATTATTGTTATTTCAATATTTCAGGGATCAGCAGAATATAAGCTGTATATAATAACTGTATGTAATTAACTCTAACAGCTTTGTCATTTGAGAATTTATTGCTTTGAGAAAGGTCGAGTGTTTCTCGTTGAAATATTGAAACAAATATAATTTTGTAAAGCGTGTGTTTTAAGTTCTTATATTGAAAATTTTGATTTTTATGGATTGAAATTTTTTTTAAAAATAAGCAATGCATATCCATCTGTAGGTCCTCGGACTCACGTGCTCATTCAATGGCATTAGAAGCGGGAAAGCGATGAACTCTCTCTCTTTCTTATAATTTTACGTATTTATTTTTGATGTAAACTGTGGATTAAAAAATGGGTTATTTGAGAAAACTGGTGAAGAATGAACTAAAAGTGAATATTAGACAAAGAAAATGTATTAAGTATATTTCATAAAGAACAATATAGTGTCAAAGTGTCGTGATAAGTGCCGTGTGTCAAGAAATAATAAGTATCCAGCGCCAACATGTCAGGATGGACAATAACATTGCCATTATATGATATGACCAAAATCCAAGGCATAGACTATGTCGAATAAAAAAGCTTACGAGAAATGGCCGAACTTACACGATATGGCCAAAATTACAAGGCATAGACAAAATCGAATACAAGTCTACAAGAAGTGGTTGTACTTACACGATATGGTAAAACTTACAGAACATAGATAATGGTGAATACAAGTTTACAAGAAATGGCCGTACTTACACGATATAGTCATATTACAAGGCATAGACAATATCGAAAACAAGTCTACAAGAAGTGGTCATACTTACACGATATAGCTAAATCACAAAGCATAGACAATGGCGAATACAAGTCTATAATAAATGACCGTTCTTACACGATATGATAAAACTTACAAGGTATATATAGTGGTGAATAAAAGCTTACAAGAAATGGCCTTTATTACACGATATAACCATATTTATAAGGCATAGACAATGGTGAATACAAGTCTACAAGAAGTGGCCATACTTAGACGATAGACAAAGGTAAATACAAGTTTATAAGAAATTGCCATTATTACTCGATATGACCAAAAGTACAAGGCATAAGACAATGGTAAATTGGCCGTACGTACACGATATTGCTAAACTTACAATGCATAATAGAAGGGTGAATACAAGTCTACATGAAATGGCCGCAATTACATGATATGTCAAAATTACAAGGCATAGACAAGAGTGAATACAAGTCTATAAGAAATGGCCATACTTACAAAATACAATCAAACTCACAAGGCATAATAGGCAATGGTGAATACAAGCCTATAAGAAATGACCATATTTACACGATATAGTCAAACTTACAAGGCATACTAGACAATGGTGAATACAAGCCTATAAGAAATGGCCATACTTACACGATCTAGTCAAACTAAGTTGTACTTACACGATATGGTTTGGCGCTATCCCGTTTCAGAGGATTCATATCGATGACTTGTTCAGAATATGGATCGAAGTATCTGCAGTTATCATCTCCACTGATATCTTTCTGGGCTTTCTCAATTTCTGCCTCGGAGCAGACATAGGCTGTGGGCCATAGGAACTGATAATTGCATCTGAGATCCATGTGTTCTTTTAGTAGGGGCACACCCTACGCAAATTCCATCAACCTCTATAATCACCAATTGGACTCCACAAAATTATTAAAGAGTTTAATGATTTTAATATAAAATAAGCATACATTGGATTATCAGAACATTCATCATGACTATTGAAAAATAATATATAGGATAGTATTAAATAAAAAAAAGAATCATCAATGTGTATATATAATTTTTTGCATTTTCTCTCTCTAGTTTTTAATGAAATGGCAACTTGAATTCTGTGACTTTTGTCCATACCAAAAAACAGCGATTAAACAGAGATGAAAAGATGAAAATTCACGACATTTTGCTTAAGATGTCAAATTCCCAATAAATGATAGGATTTTGTATCCTTAAAAATAATTTCTCTTGATATATCAAGAAAATGGGTTGGCCAAATATAAGGGAACAGGTTAAATCAATGTTTAGTTCGTTTCTTTTTCACTAGATGGCGTTCTGTCATCTAAAAAGCATATGTGCTCCTAGTCAGGATATGCCTTATTTATTTTTAATATATATGTGTGTGTGTGTGAAAAATAGAGAAAAATAGAAGAAAGGTTAGGTGTTGATATTAAAAATAAAAAGGCATATCCTGACCGATCACCTGAGCATTTTTAGATACTAGAGTGCCATCTAGTGGAACAAAAATCAACTAAACGTTGATTTTACTTGTTCCCAGATATTTGGCCAATCTATTTTCTTTCTTTTTTTTTTGCTTATCCCTAGTACACGTGGTACAGGCCATTAAATCATGGTGGGTAGAAGTAGGTGACTGCTTTTACCGTAAATGCACCACATGTCTACACATATTAATATATACTTTGGTACAAAAACAACTGTTTCCCAGTGTAATTAAAGAAAGATATGCATCTTTTGGTTTATATATGATATATTTGGATATTGTTCCTATCAAAACATAGCCTTTTTTGAAAAAAGTAGAGAATAAAAAATGTATAAACTCGATCATTCTTACCTTTCCAGACAAAGGATCGCATTTGAACTCAATACTAATAGAGTAGGTCGCATCAGGTTTGTAGATGCACTCCGTCTTGGATGTATATTCCAAAGTTGGGTTGGTAGCGTTGGAGATACTTCTGGAGGTATCCACAAGTCCAATGGTCTACACACAGTTTTACATTTAGTAAATAATCTACTTATAAACACCATAAACATAGTTTTGTCTACATAATGTCGGTGGGCGAGTGGGTAACACCCTCGATTCCCGACAGTCATGAACCGGATTGAATCCCGCGTTAAAATTTTGTTTAATATGTGAATAACTTTCACATTTTATTCACTGTTTCGATTATCATAACTAGGTTGCTCTTGTTGAGCGGTACCTATTAATGTGATTTTGAACTTGAACTTGAGTTTTGTCTATTCGGATGCTACACTATCTTGTGAACTCCACTTATTTGGAAAAAAAGGTAGATAATGTGTTTTTTATTTTATTACTATTTTACTTTAGTTTATATGTCTTCCCCTAATAATAGGAGAAGACCCATAAATAAATAAAAAAGACGCAAAAACTATACGCCATCTATTGACCGCCTCAGAAATCTAGGATACTTGAATTTGAATTTGAAAAAGATAGTGTTGTAACTTTGTAGCTTATAAGGCGACCAAGCCAAAGTCGTCAATTTAAAGAGAGTGATTGATTGAAAAATAAATATTTCACTCCTTACACACCAACAGTTTCCAAAGAGAAAATTTAGACTTTTCTGTGGAATATAGTTGTCTTTCGGTGGGTTGCCTAGATATTTTCACCGCTATACACTCATGGACCAAACTTAAGGAAGTTGTACCTTTCAGAATGTATATCGGGATTCAGACAATAACTCTGAAAGATATTACAGTGACCTTTATTGAAGACATACGAGATAACAAGGTGTAAATACATTCATGGACAAAACTTAAGGAAGTTGTATCTTTCAGAATGTATATCGGGATTCAGACAATAACACTGAAAGATATTACAGTGACCTTTATTGAAGACATACGAGATAACCAAGTGTATATACACTCATGGACAAAACTTAAGGAAGTTGTACCTTTTACCATGTATATCGGGATTCAGACAATAATTCTGAAAGATATTACAGTGACCTTTATTGAAGACACACGAGATAACCAAGTGTATATACACTCATGGACAAAACTTAAGGAAGTTGTACCTTTTAGCATATATATTGGAATTCAGACAATAACTCTGAAAGATATTACAGTGACCTTTATTGAAGATACATGAGACAGTGTATAAACAAAATTGCCTCTGCCTCCTTCTAAAAAAAAATAATAAAATAAAAAAAACAGACAACCGGCGACATAAAAGACTTTCCACTACCTTAAATGTTATCCATGAGTATATTTGTAACACATTTTGCTATTATAACACACTATACTAAGAATAAATAGTACAAATTAGCCATTAATAGACAGGAAATTGGATCAATAAATGTTAACTCACCTCAGTTTTATTCAGTGGCTTGTTATAGACACAAGCTATAGCCTTGTCATCACAAGTCTCCATGCCGTTCTTTCTAAGAATCGGTGCACATAGATTGAGAGCGTAGATGGTATTCATACCATCATCATGGTTGATAGCTAGGTAGTTTCTGTGCACCTGGCGGATAGGTGACAGGTCGTAGCTGTTTCCCTTGGAGTCGGTGACGACGCAGGAGGACTGGACACACAAGCTGTTGAACTACTTTTCAACCAAAGAAAAAAGAACTAGAGATTTAATTGAACTCTTCTGATATCTGGTCTTCTATATTTCTCAATATCAAATTGACAGAAAAAGAATTTGATGGTGGAATGGTATACATTATCGAATTTTGAAAACCATGACTCAGGATCGAATCACGATTAGTCTAGATTAGTCCGCTTTGAGACACGAGGATTGACAGACCCCTCTAGACAGATCTCCCCTGACCGGTGTCGGCTTCACTTGATCTCTCGCCATTTCTGTGGTGACATCCAACATGCCTCGTCCTTTGGTGTAATCCCAATAACGCCTGAACCCACTCTAAACATTGTGGCCACCACGACTGCAACCAACATGCCACACTACAGTCATCCAACAGGATAACAACACAACTACATTACTACATATATATATGTCAGTATATGTATATATGTTTGTCGGAAAGAAAATTTGAAATTGACCAAGTTCTGCACAAAAATAGTTGTTTTTTAGTCAGAAAATGATTATGACAATATTGCTGTTTCATGTTTGATTGTCAGATACAAAATTATTTTGGGGATTTTTTTAAATCTATAATATATAAATGTCAATGTATTATTTATATAAATCCTTATATATAAAATTCCTAAAAAATTATCAGCACAAATATCCACTCTCTACTGAATCGATTTTTATAAAGATGTGAGTGTAAAGACAGTTTAAAAAGAAATTTTACCTGGTTGGAATTAGTCTTCTCATTTGAAACAGTATTGCTGGACACAAAATTATTTTTTCAAAACCTTATATAACCATACACACATTTCTTTTAAAAGAAACTTTTCCCTGGAGGCTTAATGTTCTTTTAAAAGAAACTTTTCCCTGGAGGCTTAATGTTCTTTTAAAAGAAACTTTTCCCTGGAGGCTTAATGTTCTTTCAAAAGAAACTTTTCCCTGGAGGCTTAATGTTCTTTTAAAATAAACTTTTGCCAGGAGGCTTAATGTTCTTTTAAAAGAAACTTTTCCCTGGAGGCTTAATGTTCTTTTAAAAGAAACTTTTCCCTGGAGGCTTAATGTTCTTTCAAAAGAAACTTTTCCCTGGAGGCTTAATGTTCTTTTAAAAGAAACTTTTCCCAGGAGGCTTATTGTTCTTTTAAAAGAAACTTTTCCCTGGAGGCTTAATGTTCTTTTAAAAGAAACTTTTCCCTGGAGGCTTAATGTTCTTTTAAAAGAAACTTTTCCCTGGAGGCTTAATGTTCTTTTAAAAGAAACTTTTCCCTGGAGGCTTAATGTTCTTTTAAAAGAAACTTTTCCCTGGAGGCTTAATGTTCTTTTAAAAGAAACTTTTTCCTGTAGGCTTAATGTTTTTTTAAAATAAACTTTTCCCTGGAGGCTTAATGTTCTTTAAAAGAAACTTTTCCCTGGAAGCTTGATGTTCTTTTAAAATAATTTTTCCATGGAGGCTTAATGTTTTTTAAAAGATAATTTTCCCTGTAGGCTTAATGTTCTTTTAAAAGAAATTTTTCCTGGAAGCTTAATGTTCTTTTAAAAGAAACTTTTCCCTGGAGGCTTAATGTTCTTTTAAAATAAACTTTTCCCTGGAGGCTTAATGTTCTTTTAAAAAGAAACTTTTCCCTGGAGGCTTAATGTTTTTTAAAATAAACTTTTCCCTGGAGGCTTAATGTTCTTTTAAAAGAAATTTTCCCCTGGAGGCTTAATGTTTTTTTAAAGAAACTTTTCCCTGGAGGCTTAATGTTTTTTTAAAAGAAACTTTTCCCTGGAGGCTTAATGTTTTTTTAAAAGAAATTTTTCCTGGAGGCTTAATGTTTTTTTTAAAGAAACTTTTCCCTGGAGGCTTAATGTTCTTGTTTTAATATTGATTCAAGGGATTTTTTTATAGAATTATACACACATTCTATTAAAATAAATATATAAAACCACATATATAGTGAGTAGGAAAAAAATTGAGGGGTTGGTGGAAGGATGGTCTAAAACCGTTGGTTTTCGACCGCTACGACCCGGGATCGAATCTCACTTTGGGAACTTTTTTCTGATTTAAAAAAATTCTCTAATGACTCCCGATTCTTGCAAAAGTCCAACCCCACCAGAAAGTGCAAGTAACCAAACGGGGCTCTGGCACATTAGTAAGTGCAAAGTCGAACTCTTTTCACATGTGGTGCACTTACAGTAAAAATTACTGTGTAATTACGATTCCCGCATTGGGCACTTTTTTTCTAATCAAAAAAATAAAAATGCCCCAATGGCCCCTGATTCTTGAAAAAGTCCAACCCCACCAGCAAGTGCAAGTAACAAAACGATGCTCTGGTATATTTGTAAGTGCAAAGTCGACTGCTTTTGTGTAGACATCTGGTGCACTTACAGTAAAAGCAGTCGCCAACCTTCTATCCACCATGATTATCTTGGCCTGTACCACGTGTACTTGGGATAAGCAAAAAAAAAAAAGCAAAATCATTGAAATGCTTTTGTGAATTCGTAAATG
Source organism: Cordylochernes scorpioides (assembly GCA_030710605.1). NCBI lineage: Eukaryota > Metazoa > Arthropoda > Arachnida > Pseudoscorpiones > Chernetidae > Cordylochernes > Cordylochernes scorpioides. The sequence goes on from CP092879.1 coordinate 63,037,151, forward strand.
AGGCAAATTCATACAACCACTAACTGAATTGTGACAGATATCAGTAACTAGTAACTCATTAATAGTTAAACTTCCTACCATTTCACATGTTACGATATAAATATATTTTTTATTACTTTACCGATTAAACTAGTACTTTTGTTGTATCTTGCTAAAATACACTCATGGACAAAACTTAAGGTAGTGGAAAGTCTTTGAATATCGCCGGTATTCTGTTTTTTTTTTTTTTTTTTAAGGAGACAAGCAATTTTGTTTACACTTTGTTATCTCGTGTTTCTTCAATAAAGGTCACTGTAATATCTTTCAGAGTTATTGTCTGAATCCTGATATACATGCTAAAAGGTACAACTTCCTTAAGTTTTGTCCATGGGTATCTTTCAGAGTTATTGTCTCAATCCCGGTATACATGCTAAAAGGTACAACTTCCTTAAGTTTTGTCCATGGGTATCTTTCAGAGTTATTGTCTCAATCCCGGTATACATGCTAAAAGGTATAACTTTCTTAACTTTTGTCTATTATTTTGTTGGGCAAAAAAAAAAAAAAGCCTCTAGATATGTGTTTCTCAAATACAATTTCAATAACTCTAGCTTTTTTTCGGGCTTTAACACCCTTCTTTAATTATAACATACGTCATAATTGAGAATACTACTGTAGAAGGATGCGTTAAAACTTGAAAGCTGGAGATATTAAAAATTGTATTCAAGAAACACTTTCTTAGATGATTTTTTTTAACCCAATAAAAAACAATACACTCATAGAAAAAACTAAAGGAAGTTGTACCTTTAAGCATGCATATCGGGATTCAGACAATAACTCTGAAAGATATTACAGTGACCTTTATTGAAGACACACGAGATAACCAATATACACTTATAGACAAAACTTAATAAAGTTGTACCTTTTAGCATGTATATCAGTATTCAGACAATAACCCTGAAAGATTTTTATACACAGTGACCTTTATTGATGACACACGAGATAATCAAGTATAAACAAAATTACCCAAGTATAAACAAAATTTTCCCATCCCTGTACACTTTTATTTTTCCCTTTATCATTTTTATTCACAATTCATCCTTTCATAATTCATTCCTAAGGTTGGAAATAATCGTGTGTTGTTTCTCCTTAAAATAAATTTCGATTTTTCGTTTAAAAGAAACACATGCGAGATAATTTTCGAATGTCGTATAAACAAAATTGCCTCTGTCTCCTTAATAAAAGAAGACCGGCGATATTAAAAACGTTACACTTCCTTAAGTTTTGTCCATGAGTGTATTTTTAATATCAACACCTGACCATTTTTCTATATTTTGCCCTATTCTTTCGCAAACACACAAATATATATATACAGTAGAACCTCTCTGTAAAGGACACATAATTTCAAAGTTAAAGTGTCCTTTAGAGAGAGGTGTCCTCTTACCAGAGATTTGCTAAAAAGTAAAAATGGTTATATTGCAAATGAAAACTGTTCTTCGTAGAGAGGTGTCCTATATTTAAATTTGAAAAAATTTGAAAAAAATAAGATTACTTACTTAAGGTAAACTGTTGGAGCAGCTGAAGCTGTCAAGACGAGAATGAACAAGAATCCAAGGATATTCAACACAGCCATCTTGATTTGACCATGTGTATGAACCAACTGATAGAATACATCATGTTAAACCATGATACTACTGGTATTTATCCATGTCATTGTCTGATGACTCATTTTGATTACAATATCAACTACTCATTTGTCAAAATCTATTAAATTATCTTATTTTTCTTTTGAATTTCTATTTGTGAATTGGTAAATAACAATTTGGATTATAGATTATAGCTACAAGAAAATATGATGATGTTAACAACGCTTGTTACCTAAACTTTACACACTATTTATTTGGATTAGGTCTTATTACTTTGTAGCTATTTGTAAATTGGTTTATAGGTTTTCAAATTTCACACACATAACTAGATATTTTATATTTATACAATAAATGAAATCAATATAAGCTCGCGAATTTCTATTTTTCAAATATAAATAATTTTGTCTATCCTTAATGCGATGAAAATATATTGGGAAGGCTTGGCTTATCAGTGGTATATTCTCCCAAGAGCTTGGCCAGTTTAATCTTCCAGACCGGCTTTTAGAGCTCTAATACTGTATTAGACGATTCTACTTATATATGCATATATAAAAGCTGTTGGGAGAATTTACCCCTGATCAGCCAAGCCTTCAATATTTTTTCATCCCAGTAAGAAAATCGTAAAAAAATTCCTTTATATTTGCAAAATAGAAA
>CP092879.1:63039526-63053605 GCA_030710605.1 Cordylochernes scorpioides
CAATAAAAGTGCGGGAAAATAATATTCATGCTCAAAAATAGGTACCTCTCCCTTTACTACACAGTTGTACAGGTTGAATTTTTGTCTGAATTTACCAAAACGGGGGTTGAAGCTCATTCTTGATTTCTCTCTTCTAATACACAATTTAAATGGACAGTTGCCTCTTTTGGCACATATATCTTTATGTGAAAAAAGCACATGTGCTCCTGGACAGGATATACCGTCTTTATTTTTAATATATCCTATATATATATATTAAGAAAAAGGCATATCCTGACCACGAGCACATGTGCTTTTTATATGGCAGAGCGCCATCTGGTGGAGCAAAAATAAACTAAACGTTTATTTAGCTTGCTCCGTGTTATTTGGCCAACCCAATTTCTTGATAAATCAAGAAAAGCCATCCACTAACGCGTTTCGCGCTGTTGGCGCTCGTCAGCGTGGAGTAGGCTGTAACCAATGCGACCAAAAATATTTTTTGGTACCAATGGCTTCTTGAGAAATCAAGAAATGGGTATTTCAGGCCAAATATATATTAAGAAAAAGGCATTTCCTTATCGTGCAACTGAAAGTTGCTGATGGCTTGCGCCATCTATCGGAATAAATATCAACTATTCTCGTTGATTTTTAATTATTCCAGAATTGGCCAAATACCGTGTCTTGATTAATCAAGAAAAGCTAACCACGGACGCGTTTCGGGCTGTTGGCCCTCATCAGCGTGGTGCAAGCTGTACCTCAACGACCAAAAAAGGTGGTCTTCAGGATATCCTGAAAAACCATGAAACAGGTATTTAGATCAGAAGGGCGTGAGAACGCCAATAAATATGAAAAATAGTACAAAAGTGAATCTGTACTTGGATCAGGTGGATAAATTAAGAAAAAAAGGCATTTTCTGATTGTGCAACTGGAAGTTGCTGATGGCTTGCGTCATCGTTGAGGTACAGCTTGCACCACGCTGACGAGGGCCAACAGCCCGAAACGCGTACGTGGTTAGCTTTCCTTGATTAATCAAGAATGGGTATTTGGCCAATTCTGAAATAATTAAAAATCAACGAGAATAGTTGATATTTATTCCGATAGATGGCGCAAGCCATCAGCAACTTTCATTTGCACAATCAGGAAATGCCTTTTTTCTTAATTTATCTACCTGATCGAAGTACAAATTCACTTTTGTATTATTTTTCATATATATAAATATATATATAGGTTTTCAAATTTAAATATAAATATTAAATTTATATTTTTAGGCTTTAAAGGTTTTAATTTATATTTAAAAATTTTGATTGCAATTTTGAATTTTAATTTTTGTACACGAAGTCTTTTTTTACAGTAATATATAAGTATTTACGCGAATAATATTTAAAATATATGGCGCGCAACAATAAAATATTTATTAAACTTGGATTGTCTGATTTTGACTAATATAAAAATGAAAAGTTTTATATCAAACAATTTCAAAAGAAAAATGAGAAACCTCAGTAAAATTACGATACTCAGAAGTTGAAACTATTTCAGAATTACGCTTATTGAAAAAAAAGCCATTTTTTTAAATGAAAGGAGTGTGTAAAGTGGACAATATGATCCAATTCGTCTCTCAAAAGGAGGTCTCAGAAGTGTTACAGTCGTTTTCCAAAAACATATTTATATGCCTACTTGCTTACTCACAATAACGATGCATTATTTCGAACAACATTTTATTAGATTTCTCTCTCTCTCTATTATTAAATGTTGTATTTAATCTTATATAATCTTATATGAACATTGTACTAAATCAGTTTAAATCTCAATATCTCTCTCTCGAGTATCTCTCGTCCGAACAGATCTCTGCTCTGAAGAAATTCCTTGACAAGACAATCGCCCATGTCGGGGACAAGGACTCCAACCTAGGCAAGATGCTGTCCGACTTCAGGACAGAATGCGAACTTGAACGAGACGACATCCAGTGGTATTCGTCTGATACAAACAATTTGTAATTATTTAGTTTTATACATTTCCCCTCTCTATATAATTAACCCTATATATATTTTTTATGTACATTGTAATAAATCAGTTTCGATCTCATTCTCTCTCTCTCTGAACATGTTAGGGACAAAGACCCATTTATAACCAAGGACCTATCCGAATTCAGGATGTTTTGTAGCCCTTGATCTAAACCAATGAAGCCTGTTTAGATTTCATTATGTATATTCATCCTTGTTGTTATTATTAGTTTTCATCTGTGACCATAATATTTTATAAACGTTGTAATAAAATTTGATTCCATCTCAATCTCTCTCTCTCTCTCTCTCTTCTTCGATGCTGCACTGGAGCACACCAGGGTTGCTACGATCGGAAGCCGGGTCGACGCGCGTCGTCTGGACAGATTCCTACTTCCATCAGGCTTCTGCGACCGCGTCACCCAATACCAAACTGTTGACTATGCCTACTCGGACCACCGTGCCGTCCTAATTCAAGTAGGAGACCCAGCTCCTACAAGACTTCCCTGCATCGGAAAGCTGCTACGGTCAGACCTCTTTGTCGATCGAATGGAAACGTTCATCGATGAAATATCGGTAGACCTAGCAAATCTCTCACCCCCGATGTTATGGGAAAAATGGACCAGGATCAAGGCAAATCTGGTCGCGGAGATACGGTCACTCGCGCCTGCCGTCGCCGAGTCCGGCGGTGGATACATCGAGAGAGCAAGCCTCTTCCTGAGGCGGAGACTGGAGGACGACACTGCCCGCTCCGACTATCCTTCCTTGTCGGACCTCGGGCGTTCCCTCCGAGCCAGACGTCGCTCTCCTTCCACCTTCACCGACGACGACGGCAACGCCATCTCCGGGGGCCAGCTTAGGCGTTTCCTTCTGGAGCGCTTAAGCAGTCGCTTCGCTCAGGCTCCAAGCTCGGAAGAAGCCATCGCCGACTTCCTAGCTGAAGTGACTCCCCTGGAGTTCGACGAGTGGGACCAGCTATTTCTTGCGGACATCTCCCGCGACCATATAGCGGCAGTCATCCACCGCCTGCCAAATGGCCGTGCCTCGGGATGGGACGGACTACCCTGCGAGTTTGTCAAAGCCTTTGAAGATTTCTTCGCCGAAGTTCTTTGGCAAGTCTTCGAGGCTTCTAGGCTCCGCGGGGCCTTACCTCCATCCTCAAGGCGCAGCAAGGTGTTCTTGCTGCCGAAAGTGCACGGTGGTCCGGGTCTACAGGCATTCCGGCCAATCAGCCTGCCAACGACCGACTACAGGGTCCTCAGCGGCGTGCTCATGGCTCGTCTGCGACGTCATCTACCAGACCTGGTGCCCCAATGTCAGACCTACGCCGTTCCAGGACGGTCATCTTCCTGGAATATCACGCGAGTGTCTGACGAAGCCGCCGGGGCATCCAGATATGACACGCCGCTGGCTGTCATCTCTTTGGACCTGAAGTCGGTCTTCGACACCCTGAGCAGGAGCTACATGTTCGCCCTGCTGGAGAAGCTGGGCCTACCATCTACCTTCCTAGGGTGGATTGCTGTCCTCTACGGGGAAGCAGACGCCTCCATCCGGGTCGGAGATGTCTACACCAAGGCCTTCCCGCTTCTCAACGGGGTGAGGCAGGGCTGCCGTCTCAGCGCCGCGCTCTTCAGTATCGGAGTTGGACCTTTGCTACGCCGCCTCGAGAGGACCTTGGGCCGCGGCAACGTGGTCGCCTATGCGGACGACATCGTACCCTTCATCAGGGACGACGCTCAGTTTGAGCTCGTGCCCCTGATCTTTGAAGAGTTCCGCATGTCCTCCGGGGTGGCTGTCAACTTCAAGAAGAGCTGCGGGCTCTGGTGCGGTTCCTGGAAGCACCGGACGGATTCTCCTCTGGGAATCTCCTGGACGTCCGAGTCGCTGACCGTCTTAGGCTGCACCATCACCACCAGGAACACCGTCGCCTCCCAGGCCTCACACCTGATGGGGCTGCTGGAGCGAGCCATCGCGAGGTGGTCGCCCTTCACCCGCGGACTGTCGCTGGTGGGTCGTGCTCGCGCGGCCAACAGCCTGGTCCTGGGTTCCATCCTGCACCACCTCCATGGCTACTTTCCACCTGAAACCACCATCGGCCGGCTGCAGGCGCGGTTGGTGCGCTTCGTGTGGGGTACGAGCCGAGTCTCGTGGCTCCCCGGACGCATTCTGGCTCGTCCAGTCTCCGATGGTGGCGTCGGCCTGCTTGACATCGCGGGCCAGCTTCGGCTCGCCTGCCTGAAGGGGGTCCAGGCCTCTCTTCGCGGCGCCGCCAACGGCTACTCTTGGCTGGTCCGCAGCCGGGCGTGGCTGACACCGCCGGCTCCTGACGTCTGGCACTCGCCTAGGAGGAGGAGACTACTGAGCCTGTGGGAGGCCGCGTCCAGCGTCCTCGAGCTTGACCACCGGGTTCTTCATCCCGCCAGCCTGAGGTCCCTGCGTCTTCGAGGTGACAACAGGTTCCTGCGGCCGGCAGACCTGCTGGCTCCCGAGCGCTGGCTATAAGCGACTGTCGGGACTTCTCCGATGGCGCCCCTGCACTAGCGCGCTCAACGCGGGCCGCGCTCCTGGACGCGCAGCATCTGGAGGCCTTCTGCCAATGTCTCCTGCGGGAAAACGCCAGCTCCAGCTATCATGCGGAGTACGAGGCGGAGACCATCGTCCTGCGGGGATCGGCGACTCCCATTACCCGCCTCACCAGCCAGAGGGCGCGCCGGGCACTTGATTCGGCAAGGCTCCAGGAGTATCCTGTTGCCGAGCTAGCTGCGCGGTGGATCTCTACCGTGGATGTGCCCCGCTCCATCCCCTGGGCCGACCTGCGTCGCAACTGCTTCTCGGGGCACGACGCAGATGTCGCCCTACGGCTGGCCCTCCACGCCCTACCCAATCCTGCCTCGAGGCGTGCCAACTGTGCCGCCTGTGGGTCCAGCGACTGGTCGCTGACCCACAGATATTGGAGTTGCCGAGTCGTGCGCCCCCTGCTCCGGGAGGTGTTCGCTTCCTGCGACTTGCCTCTGGATCTGCAGGCCTGGCTCTTCGGCGTCGGCCTCCATTCCGAGGCAATAAATATCACAAATGTGGCGAAGGCTACCATCTACAAGTACTATCTTGGTCTTGAGTTGGGTAACACCAGCCAACACATCGACCTGCCCACTCTGTGGGAAAGAACTCTCGCAGTCCATCGGTGGCGGATTCTTTCCCGCGGTGGGCGCAACCAATGACGACTTGTATATATTTTTATATATATATATATGTAGTAATCCCGATGTGGAATGTGCTGGGCAGTCGTGGTAGTGGGTGCGTGATGGGATTCCCGCACTGGGACAGCAAAGACAGAGGCAGGTCTAGATGGTAACTTCAAGAAGGTAGAGGTAGACCACGGACGAAGGCAAGTCGGACCACGGGCGCCACGGATGCCCTACATCGCGGATAGGGGTGAGAAACCCGACCGTATGACGGCGTCGCTCTGAAAACCAACTAACTAACTACTTTTTCCCAATCTGGGGGGCTTTTATACGAGACCCTCGCAGATGGCGGCGAGTTCTGATTGGCTCCCGTAATCACGCCACCTGTCAAGCGCTGGGTTATTAATTATGTCTGGCCACCTGTTCGGCCACCTGCTGACGGGGGAATGAACTCATTAGCATAAACACCTGTTAGTCTGGGTTGTTTATCACGTCTGGCCTTTGTCGTCTGGACTACCTCTACTCCTTTTGTTTTATTTGTCATTATTTTTACAAGATCGATACATTTTTATATAGATATGGGGTTATAATAAATATTAGAAGAAGGTTATGATTTATCTATGTCAAAATATACTACAGAATGTGTTCCCGGTGATGAAGGTTTGGTTGGGGGAATGACATGTAATGAATGATAACCTAACAAACCTATTATAAAAAATAAAAGAAATAATTTGCATACAAATTAGTTAAAATTATTATTAAGCTACAAGTTAAACAGAGAAAGATGTTGTAATGGTGGTGTATCAATGAAATAAAAATCAAGGTTATAAAAATAAAAACGCTCAAAATGAATGATACAAGATTAAGAGAAAGTATATAATACAAAATGTTAAATATGTTAAAATGAATCGTACAAGGAAAATAATATCTTATTGTATTAAAGATGAGAGAAAAAAAATGAAGTCAGTTTATTAACTGAACGTATAATGTGACGCTAAGGTTGAAAAAGGGAAAGGGGGTATCTGAGCATGTTTCTGCAAAAGTAGTATCCCAAGCATCCTGCAATGCAATGCGAACTTATTTAAGTGAGGCATTGTTTTCATTAACAGAAGGCCCAAGATTATTCCGTCTGCATCATTAGCTCAGACAGCGAAAAGAGGTGGGAAGATTGATGGAGGTAAAAGGGGGAGGTAGAGGTAAGAGGGATCCCTGTTGTCCATAATGATTATGCCCGGTTGAATTGTGAAAAAAAAAGTGAAAAGTTGAAAAAATGATGAATTGATATGATGCGTCGGGCGATGAAAAAAATATATATATATCGCGCTGGATATCCTGAACTCATTATTGGGAATGGTATAGGGAGGAAGGATTGTTCCAGTCGGATTAATCAATGAAAAAAAAAAAAAATGTTCGGCGAACTGGAATCCCTTGGAAGGTAGTTGGAGGTTTGAAGGATGTGGAAAAGGAGAGGTGGGTGTAAGACATTTATTGCTGTTAATTTTGATTGTGTCCGGCTTGTGTGGTGAAAAAAAAGTTGAAAGATGAAAAAATGATGAGCCGGACGATGAGAGAAAAAAAAAACCTAACTGGGTCTTCTGAGCTCACTGTTGGGAAATGTACAGCGAGGAAGGGTCTTCTAGTTAGTTTAATCACTAAAAAAAAAAGAAAATGGCTGACGAACAATAATCTCTTGATGGCTGAAAAAAGTTGGGAGGAAAGGTTCATGGGATAGAGTTAGAGGTTGTAAGGGAAGCGTCAAAAATAACATTTTGAAATCTACAAAGAAAAATAAAATGATAAATGTTTTATCTGTTAAAGAAATATTATAAATATTGTTAGGTGTAGGTTTTTTAAAATGTTGCCTAAAATAGTTGAAGTTGTAAAATGCTAAGTCTAAACATATAAAAAAAATTAAAATAAAATAAAAATATTAAAGGGTAATAATATATAAAGGGTTGATTGGTAGTTTAAGGCATTAATAAACAAAATGATATTATCGATTAATAGTGAAATGTTTTATCTACATCTGTAAGTTAAAAAACAAAGTCCAACACCACAAGACTAGGTAAGCTGTAAGTCTATTTACAAATAAATGAGAGAAAAGCTAGCAAACCTATTAAATGGGAAATAATTTGGGGAACAAATTAGTTACTAGAATAAAATAAAGATAAAGGGGAGTAGTGGTGACACATTGATATAATATTATAAAACTACAAAAAATATATAAGAGTAGATAGGAAGGATAAATTTAAAGTAAACGCACACAATAGTGAAAGTAAATATTTGGGAAAGTTGGTATACTAGTTACAGTTTTTTTTTTTGTTACTTAAGGTGCCTTGAATATTTACAACATAGTTTCAGAGATGTAATACAGGAAGGAGGAGAAGTAGAGATAATAAAAGTAAAATAAAATATAAAAGAAAATTGACTTGAGCAAAAGGTTTGCGATAGGTAGTGACGCAGTGAGGAATAAAGGAAGAAGGTCTGAATTGGTTTCTGCAAAGGACATCTCAGGAATCCTGACCTGCAATACGAGCTTAGAGCGAGGTATTGTTTTCAGGGTCAACAAACTCAAAATGCTCTGTAAGTAGCATTAGATCAGATAGGCAAAAGGCGTGAAGATCGAAGGAGAGGTAGGTAATGGGAGAATATGGGAAAGAAATTTTTTCAAAGAGAGGTTAAAAAGAGATGGTGTCTCAAGAGTTGCACTGCTGTCGGTGATTGATTGAACCCGGGCTTGAGGAAAAAAGAATGAAATAAAGAATGCTGGGACGGCGACCTGGGTGTAAATAAAAAAAAATCGGCAAACAGGAACTCTGCGATGGACGAGGGGTGGTTAGAACGAAGGCATAGAAGGCCAATGGAAAATGATCAAGAGACGAGAGAAGTATGGAAGGCCTATAATTGAATGATTGACAGGTAAGAGTGTGGAAGTAGGAAGGGCTATCTGCTAATGGTGAGTACAAGGTCATTCCAACCCTTTAGATGTAGGTAAGGGAAGACGAAGTAGAAAAAAACAATTAGGGGGAGATCAGTGCGTCCTTGATTTTTGTTTGTCATTGGGATGAAGATTGGAATATTGTCCTTTTCTCTTTGTCGTGCCTGTCATTTGTACGTTGTACTGATATTTCTCTACTTTCTATTATACTGGGATTTATATCATTACATAACTCGGGGAATTTTCAATTTTGGGATGTTATAGTATGGGGCGTGTCTTTATATTTATTAGTAACTATCTTGATTAACTTCGTCCACGAGGTTCTGGGATGCTCTAGGTGAAAATAACCTTAGTTTCCCGGTGAGTGTCGCGTTAAGACGCTCAGTCAATTCTTTAGATTGGAGATTATTAGCGGTGATTAGGTTTAGAAAAATTATAAAATAATGAATTTACGAAATTTTTCTAAGAGAAAAGTTTATGGCATGGGTACAAAATTCGGTAGAGTTTAGTAAATTAAAAATACAGGCAGGAATGAAATGCAATGGGGTATGGAAATTTTATGGTATGATATTAATTTTCGCATATTACATTTATAGTTGTATTTGTAATTGTGGGAAAAATTTTTTGAGATGAGATAATTTAAAATTGATATTTATAAAAATACAAATCTAGGACTAGTTTTAAATATTGAGAATTTATTTTAAATATTGAGAAAAATATATTGAAATAGTAATAGGTCAAGTAAAATAAAGAGCGTAATAAATTTAATTATTAATACTATGGCCACAAACACACACAAATAAGTTTAGAAAATATGATTCGAGTAATTAAGATATAATATGATTTTTTATGTAATATTGAAAAAGTTGCATATTTGGATAATGCTATTTTAGGTGAATTTAGGAAAGGCATGTAAGATTAGTAAATTAGCAAAAATGCGTGATTGAATATTTTTAATAATAAAATCGAAAATGATGAATTAACATTTATAATTTGATTAAAATAAAGTGATAAATGAGAGTGTGAAAGTTTTAAAAGTTGAATAAAAATGATATAAAAAAGGTTATAATTGATTTTAAAATGCTTAAAGTGAAAATATAAGTATAAAATTTACGGGGAAAATGGCAGAAACAAAGTTTAAAGTACCTTGAAATGGCTGATGCTGGCTGGAGTTGATCTCTAGAGATGGCTGTATGGAAGAAGGCTGCTTGTTGTGTGGGATCCGTCGAAAGAGGAGATAATGGCCTCGTCCACACGAGGCACGGCTTGTCCCCGAATGGCGTCTGTTAGGCGGCTTACTAGATCTTCGTAGTGGGGCTGCATGTTGGTGAGGGCATCCGCGACGTAGTCGTCCCTGACCTCCGTCATCCTCTGCATGCCGCTGTCCTCAGTCATCCTGTCGACTTTAACGGGTTCTGTAGTAATCCCGATGTGGAATGTGCTGGGCAGTCGTGGTAGTGGGTGCGTGATGGGATTCCCGCACTGGGACAGCAAAGACAGAGGCAGGTCTAGATGGTAACTCCAAGAAGGTAGAGGTAGACCACGGACGAAGGCAAGTCGGACCACGGGCGCCACGGATGCCCTACATCGCGGATAGGGGTGAGAAACCCGACCGTATGACGGCGTCGCTCTGAAAACCAACTAACTAACTACTTTGTCCCAATCTTGGGGGGCTTTTATACGAGACGCTCGCAGATGGCGGCGAGTTCTGATTGGCTCCCGTAATCACGCCACCTGTCAAGCGCTGGGTTATTAATTATGTCTGGCCACCTGTTCGGCCACCTGCTGACGGGGGAATGAACTCATTAGCATAAACACCTGTTAGTCTGGGTTGTTTATCACGTCTGGCCTTTGTCGTCTGGACTACCTCTACTCCTTTTGTTTTATTTGTCATTATTTTTACAAGATCGATACATTTTTATATAGATATGGGGTTATAATAAATATTAGAAGAAGGTTATGATTTATCTATGTCAAAATATACTACATATATATGTATATTTATCAATTATTTTTATATATTTATATCAATTTATTCATATATTGATCATTATATAATCATATTTATTCATATTTATATTCATTCTGTATTTAACCTTATATAATCTTATATGGACATTGAAATAAATCAGTTTCAATCTCAATCTCTCTCTCTCTCTCTTCAACTTTATTTATACTTAACAAACACATCTAGATCACCATGATGCTTGAAATTTTGTACGCTTAAATTTTCATTTGAATTAAGCAATTGTACAATTTTTCATGTTTCTAGAGATAGTCTGAGGGTATGTTAAGTAATGATGTATCTAAATAGAAAAATGCTAAAAGTTTATAAAAACAAATTTTAAATATGAAACTACCAATTTCATGATTTTTCAGAATGCCTTAATGACCTTTTTTTTTTTTTGGTCTTTAAGGTACAGCTTGCACCACGTTGATGAGGGCCAACAGCCCGAAAAGGGTCCTTGGTTAGCTTTTCTTGATTAATCAAGAATGGGTATTTGGCCAATTCTGGAATAATTAAAAATCAACGAGTTTGTTGATATTTATTCCGATAGATGACGCAAGCCATCAGGAACTTTCAATTGTACGATAAGGAGATGCCTTTTTCCTAAATTTTAAATAGTTATAAGACATAATAACGCGCGCCATCTATTTGAATAAAATAAAACTAATATAAGCACAAATTTCTCTTCATCAAACAGATCAAAATTTGTACTGTCTTTACTGGGATAATAAATATTGAAAACTCTTGGTTCATCAGTGGTTAACCCTCCTAACGGTTTCGCCAATTTAATCTATTAGACCTATTTTTTAGAGATTTGATACTGTATATAAGTTAAACAAAGCATTTAGGGCTGCGTATCTTTTATTACATGAATATAAAACGAGTTTTCGGTCTCAAACGCCCTTCTACAGGAATTAACAAAATGACTATCAAATGACAGTCATTTTGTTAATTCCTGTAGAAGGGCGTTTGAGACCGAAAACTCGTTTTATATTCATGTAATAAAAGTTACGCAGCCCTAGATGCTTTGTTTAACTTATTTATAAATCTAACAGGGTTTTTTTCTATTGATTTGATACTGTATTTGGCGATTCTGTTTATATATGCGACAATGAATTATGGAATCTTAGTTTTGGTGTTCTTAGAACAGATGCCTTAATAAATCCCTTTTCACACAAAGACTCGCGTGCACAAGGGAAAAGGGAGGAAAAATTGCTGTATTGTTTTGTTGTTGTTTGGCGAATCTATACAGGGCAATGGGCCCTAATAAAAGGCTTTTTGTTGTTGTTGTTGTTGTTATGGAATTCAAGAAAACTATGAACATAAAGTAAATAGATTTGCTGTAAATACCATTTCTAAGATTCCACTCTTCAGTGTAGCATATATTTATACAATAAATGAAATCAATATAGGCTCGCGAATTTCTATTTTGCAAATATAAAGACATTTTTTACTATCCTTACTGGGATGAAAAAATATTGAAGGCTTGGCTCATCAGGGGTAAATTCTCCCAACAGCTTATATATCTATATATATAAAAACCAATGTTTGTATGTTGGTTTGTTTGTATGTTTGTTTGTTTGTATGTCCGGTATACAAATTCGCAGTAGTTCACTAATTCAAACCAAAATTTCCATACATAGGTAAAAAAATACGGGGAAGACGATAGGCTATTTCAAAAAATATATAAATCAATTATTAAAACTATATATTCAAATTATTCTACTTAGCTCACGAACAGCGCCCTCTATCAAGTACTAAAAGGTTATAAATACGTTTAAAATCTAAATCTTCTCAATATTTTATTAATAATAGTTCGCTTAATAACACATATAATATAAATATTTATATAATGACTGCTCTAATTCGAAATATTTGGTATATTTTATTTGTGTTCACTCTATTTCTATTTATTTGAAGTATTATAATTTCCATGTTTCAAAAACCTATTTCAAAAAGGTCGTTAGAAATATGTAAGGCGACAATATTAAATAGAGAACTTATGAGAGAAAAGAACTACAATATTGGACATCCCGGGGCGAAGCCCGGGTCACCCGTCTAGTATGCATATATAAGCAGAATCGTCCAATACAGTATTAGAGCTCTAAAAGGCGGTCTGGAAGATTAAACTGGCCAATCTGCTGGTAGGGTTTACCACTGATGAGCCAAGCCTCCCAATATTTTCATCGCATTAAGGATAGTAGAAAATTCTTTATATTTGTAAAATAGAAATTCGCGAGCCTATATTCATTTTATTTATTATATAAATATAAAATATCTACTTGTGTATGTGCAAGTTGAGAACCTATAAACCAATTTACGAATAGCTACAAAGTAATGAAACCTAATCCAAATAAATAGTGTGTAAAGTTTAGGTAACAAGCATTGTTAACATCATATTTGCTTGTAGCTATAATCTATAATCAAAATTGTTCTTTACCAATTCACAAATAGAAATTCAAAAGAAAAATAAGATGATTTAATATATTTTGACAAATGAGTAGCTGATATTGTAATCAAAATGAGTCATCAGACAATGACTTGGATAAATACCAGTAGTATCATGGTTTAACATGATGTATTCTATCAGTTGGTTCATACACATGGTCAAATCAAGATGGCTGTGTTGAATATTCTTGGATTCTTGTTCATCCTCGTCTTGACAGCCTCAGCTGCCCCAACAGTTTACCTTAAGTAAGTAATCTTAATTTTTTCAAATTTAATTTATAACCTTCCCCCATCCACATACACAAAACATATGAAAGTTCACTCACGCTAGAGGACACGTCTCTTCAAAGAACAGTTTTCATTTGCAATATAACCATTTTTACTATTTAGTAACTCTCCGGTAAGAGGACACCTCTCTCTAAAGGACACTTTGGCTTTGCAATTAGGTGTCCTATACAAAGAGGTTCTACTGTATATATATATATATGTTTTGAAAATAGAGCAATCTATACTTAATTCATTAGATAATAAAAGTCATATATTGGATTTAATAAAATATTTATTTTGCCAATATTTCTGCTGGCTGAACGCCAACCTTCATCGAGGCATTACATTTTTGTATACAATATATAAATCCAATATATGCCTTTTATTATCTAATATATATGTGTGTGTGTGTATGTGAAGGAATAGGGCAAAATATAGAAAAATGGTCAGGTGTTGATATTAAAAACAAAATAACAGTCTGCACCAGGCTGACAGAGAGCCAATAGCCTGGAACGTGTATGTGGCTGACTTTTCTTGATTTATCAAGAAATTATGTTGGCCAAATATCTTTGGAAATAAGTTAAATCAACGTTTAGATTATTTTTGTTCCACTAGATGGCGATCTTCCATCTAAAAATGCTCATGTGAGCGGTCAGGAAATGACAATTTTGATTTTAAAAATATATAAATATATATATAGATGTAGATAGATAAGGCACAATTTGGATTTGGTCTTATTACCTTGTGTTTATGGAGGTAGATATTTTGCGGAGAGGAAATTTATCTATAAAAATAAAGTTTGCCTCTTTCGGAAAAATATCCATCTATAATTTGGCCAAGACACCATTAAAAGTCTCAAGCTTTACAAGCTTGACACCCTAATATGATTGAGTGGAGATAAGAAAGAAGACAATCTACCAAAGAGATGTTTAACTGGAAAAGTGGCTAGGATAAATCTATAAACCTCTTTGGCAGATTGTGAATATTCCATTAGATCCCGTGTGGATCTCATGGAATAAAGTCCGTCTTAGGCTGACGAGGGTCATTAGCCCGAAACCATGGTCTCTAGGTGGAAGCTTCTCAGTTTACCAAAGCTGGTGTTGTGGTTTTGTCACCGACCCGAGGCCGCTAGTTTGCAGAGACGGTCAATAGATGGCGTTTAGTTTTAGCGTCTTTTTTGACGTTAGAGAGACAACCTTTATATATATAATACAGTAGAACCTCCCTTTAGCGGACACCTCACCACAAAGAACAGTTTTC
>CP092879.1:63053705-63085521 GCA_030710605.1 Cordylochernes scorpioides
ATTTACAAAATTACCATTTTTATAATTTAGAAATTCTCCAGTAAGAAGACATTTCTTCCAAAAAGACACTTTGGCTATGCAATTAGGTGTTATCCTTTACAGGGAGGTTCTACTATATATATATAATTATCTATTGTATTAAACCTTCTCTCTAATAGAAGAGAAGCCTTTAAAATAAGATGAGAAATCTTTTTAAAGGGTCTAAAACTCATATTAAAATGGACTTTTAAAAGGTAGGATATCTAGGATTCAGTATAGAAAGACAAAGGATAAGAATAGATATAAAATGAACTTTTATTGACATAGTTTTCCTTCAAAATAAAAAAATTAATTATTAATAAAAGCAAAGTTGAATCTGCCAAGGTGACTTTATTTGAGACATATCCACTTTACATACTGTCTTCAGAGATTTACAATTAGATAACCATTTTAATAGAATTTTCATGATGTGCATTAAAATTTTTCAGGTCGAGTAAAATGAACTATCCATGTCATTATAAATCCAATTACCATTTATCAGCAAAATAAGTTTTTTTTTTTTGCAATATGTGTTTTTTATGATATACACTCATGGACAAAACTTAATGAAGTGTGAAGTCTTTAATATCGCCGGTCTTCTTTTTTTTTTCAAGGAGACAGAGGCAATTTTGTTTATACGACATCCGAAAATTATCCCGCATGTGTTTCTTTTAAACGAAAAATCAAAATTTATTTTCAAGGAGAAACAACACACGATTATTTCCAACCTTAGGGTTGAATTGTGAAGAGTAATGATAAACGGAAAAATAAAAGTGTCATGCGATGGGAAAATTTTGTTTATACTTGATTATCTCGTGTGTCATCAATAAAGGTCACTTTAATATCTTTCAGAGTTATTGCCTGAATCCCGATATACATGCTAAAAGGTACAACTTCCTTAAGTTTTGTCCATGAGTGTATATTGGTTATCTCGTGTGTCTTCAATAAAGGTCACTGTAATATCTTTCAGAGTTATTGTCTGAATGCTGATATACATGTTAAAGGTAAAACTTTCTTTAGTTTTGTCTATAAGTGTATTGTTTTATTGGGTTAAAAAAGTCTATCTAAGAAAGTGTTTCTTTAATACAATTTTTAATATCTCCAGTTTTCTAGTTTTAACGAATCCTTCTACAGGAGTATTTCCAACTATAACGTATGTTTTAGTTAAAGAAGGTGTTAAAGCCCGAAAAAAAGCTAGAGTTATTAAAATTGTATTTAAGAAACACATACCTTGAGGCTTTTTTGTCCAACAAAAACATAGATAAAACTTAAGAAAGTTGTACCTTTTAGCATGTATACCGGGATTGAGGTAATAACTCTGAAAGATATTACAGTCACCTTTATTGAAGACAAACAAGATAACCAAGTGTATATACACTCATGGACAAAACTTTAGGAAGTTGTATATTTTAGCATGTATACCGGGATTGAGACAATAACTCTGAAATATATTACAGTGACCTTTATTGAAGACAAACGAGATAACAAAGTGTAAACAAAATTGCTTCTGTCTCCTTAAAAAAAAAGACGACCAGCGACATTCAAAGACTTTCCACTACCTTAAGGTTTGTCCATGAGTGTATTTTAGCAAGATACAACAAAAATACTAGTTTAATCGGTAAAATATCTGTTACAATATAGTTAGTGGTTGTATGAATTTGCCTTATTTACGAATTCACAAAAGCATTTCAATGATTTTGCTTTTTTTTTTTTTGCTTATCCCAAGTACACGTGGTACAGGCCATGATAATCATGGCGGATAGAAGGTTGGCGACTGCTTTTACTGTAAGTACACCAGATGTCTACACAAAAGCAGTCGACTTTGCACTTACAAATATACCAGAGCATCGTTTGGTTACTTGCACTTGCTGTTGGGGTTGGACTTTTGCAAGAATCAGGGGCCATTGGGGCATTTTTATTTTTTAAATTAGAAAAAAGTGCCCAATGCGGGAACGTAATTACACAGTAATTTTTACTGTAAGTGCATCACATGTGAAAAGAGTTCGACTTTGCACTTATTAATGTACCAGAGCTTCGTTTGGTTACTTGCACTTTCTGGTGGGGTTGGACTTTTGCAAGAATCGGGAGTCATTGGAGAATTTTTTTAATCAGAAAAAAGTTCCCAAAGTTGGATTCGACCCCGGGTCGTAGCGGTCGAAAACCAACGGTTTTAGACCATCCTTCCACCGACCCCTCAATTTTTTTCCTACTCACTATATATGTGGTTTTATATATTTATTTTAATAGAATGTGTGTATAATTCTATTATTATTATTATTGCGTATGATATTGTTTTTTTACAGCACAATACAACAATGTTGGCAAGTTTCTCTAGAGTGGAATGTCGAGGTGACGAATCCACTCCAGGGCCTCCTCTGTGCACCGGTGGATATCCCCGGTCCTCTGTGCACCGGGGATATCCACCGGTGCACAGAGGAGGCCCTGGAGTGGATTCGTCACCTCGACATTCCACTCTAGAGAAACTATAATTCTATAAAAAAATCCCTTGAATCAATATTAAAACAAGAACATTAAGCCTCCAGGGAAAAGTTTCTTTTAAAAGAACATTAAGCCTCCAGGGAAAAGTTTCTTTTGAAAGAACATTAAGCCTCCAGGGAAAAGTTCATTTTAAAAGAACATTAAGCCTCCAGGGAAAAGTTTATTTAAAAAAAAAAAAACATTAAGCCTCCAGGGAAAAGTTTCTTTTAAAAGAACATTAAGCCTCCAGGGAAAAGTTTCTTTTAAAAGAACATTAAGCCTCCAGGGAAAAGTTTCTTTTGAAAGAACATTAAGCCTCCAGGGAAAAGTTTCTTTTAAAAAAACATTAAGCCCCCAGGGAAAAGTTTCTTTTAAAAGAACATTAAGCCTCCAGGGAAAAGTTTCTTTTAAAAAAACATTAAGCCTACAGGGAAAAGTTTCTTTTAAAAGAACATTAAGCCTCCAGGGAAAAGTTTCTTTTAAAAGAACATTAAGCCTCCAGGGAAAAGTTTCTTTTAAAAGAACATTAAGCCTCCAGGGAAAAGTTTATTTTAAAAGAACATTAAGCCTCCAGGGAAAAGTTTCTTTTAAAAGAACATTAAGCCTCCAGGGAAAAGTTTCTTTTAAAAGAACATTAAGCCTCCAGGGAAAAGTTTCTTTTAAAAGAACATTAAGCCTCCAGGGAAAAGTTTCTTTTAAAAGAACATGAGGCCTCCAGGGAAAAGTTTCTTTTAAAAGAACATTAAGCCTCCAGGGAAAAGTTTCTTTTAAAAGAACATTAAGCCTCCAGGGAAAGTTTCTTTTAAAAGAAACTTTTCCCTGGAGGCTTAATGTTCTTGTTTTAATAAGAATGTGTGTATGGTTATATAAGGTTTTGAAAAAATAATTTTGTGTCCAGCAATACTGTTTCAAATGAGAAGACTAATTCCAACCAGGTAAAATTTCTTTTTAAACTGTCTTTACACTCATATCTTTATAAAAATCGATTCAGTAGAGAGTGGATATTTGCTGATAATTTTTTAGGATTTTTATATATAAGGATATATGAATCAATTTAAATCTCCTTTGGATGTCTGATATCAGAATATAAGGATATATATAAATAATACATTGACATTTATATATTTAGATTTAAAAAATCCCCAAAATTCTGACAATCAAACATGAAACAGCAATATTGTCATAATCATTTTCTAACTAAAAAACAACTATTTTTGTGCAGAACTTGGTCAATTTCAATTTTTCTTTCCGACAAACATATATACATATACTGACATATATGTATGTAGTAATGTAGTTGTGTTGTTATCCTGTTGGATGACTGTAGTGTGGCATGTTGGTTGCAGTCGTGGTGGCCACAATGTTTAGAGTGGGTTCAGGCGTGATTGGGATTACACATAAGGACGAGACATGTTGGATGTCACCATAGAGATGGCGAGAGAGTAAGTGAAGCCGACGCCGGTCAGGACAGATCTGTCTAGAGGTGTCTGTCAATCGTGTCTCAAAGTGGACTAATCTGTTTGAGCAAAAAGGGGCACACCTGGGAACCTGACTTGTTTTTCGAACCTTTTTCCTCTACAGGCGCCGGCTGTCACTAACTCGAAATTTTATTTTTATCGTTGTGTTAATTACACTATAACCATACAACACATGGGGATATAGGAAAATATTGGAATATATTACAACATATATATATATATATATATATATAATAGAAACTAAAAGAAAATTTTACAGACCGTTTCATGCATTTCAATAATTAGAATGGCAATAGAGGGGGGGGGGGGCATGGCTTATCAATGATGGAGCATACCAGCGGTTATGCAAATTAACTGCTCAATACGGATTCAATCATGGATCATGATTGTCGAAATTCGACAAGGTATACCATTCCACCATCAAATTCTTTTTCTGTCAATTTGATCTTGAGAATTCTAAAATGCCAGATATCAGAAGAATTCAATTAAATCTAGTTCTTTTATCTTTGTTTGATAGGTAGCTCAACAGTTTGTGTGTCCAGTCCTCCTGCATCGTCACCGACTCCAAGGGTAACAGCTACGACCTGTCACCTATCCGCCAGGTGCACAGAAACTACCTAGCTATCAACCATGATGATGGGATGAATACCATCTACGCTCTCAATCTATGCGCACCGATTCTTAGAAAGAATGGCATGGAGACTTGTGATGACAAGGCTATAGCTTGTGTCTATAACAAGCCACTGAATAAAACTGAGGTGAGTCAACATTTATTGATCGAATATCATATCTATTAATAATTAATTTGTACTATTTATTCTTAGTATAGCTTGTTATAGTGGCAAAATGTTACAAATACACTCATAGATAACATTTAAGGAAGTAGAAAGTCTTTTATGTCGCAATTTGTCTGTTTTTTATTTATTTTTTCTTTGAAGGAGACAGGGACAATTTTGTTTACACACTGTCTCGTGTGTCTTCAATAAAGGTCACTGTAATATATTTCAGAGTTATTGTCTGAATCCAGGTATACATACTACAAGGTACAACTTCCTTAAGTTTGGTCCATGAGTGTATAGCGGTGAAAATATCTAGGCAACCCACTGAAAGACAACTATATTCCACAAAAAGTCAAAATTTTCTCTTTGGAAACTGTTGATGTGTAAGGAGTAAAATATATATTTTTCAATCAATCACTCTATTTAAATTGACGACTTTGACTTGGTCGCCTTATAATAGTCACAACACTATATTTTTCAAATTCAAAATTCGAGTATCCTAGATTTCAGAGGCGGTCAATAGATGGTGTATAGTTTTTATTTCTTTTTATTTATTTATAGGGGTCTTTCTCTATTATTTGGGGAAGACACATATAAATTAAAGTAAAATAGTATTAAAATAGAAAACGCATTATCTACCTTTTTTTTCCAAATAAGTGAAATTCACAAGATAGTGTAGCATCCGAATAGACAAAACTCAAGTTCAAGTTCAAAATCACATTAATAGGTACCGCCAACAAGAGAAACCTAGTTCATGATAATTGAAACAGTGAATAAAATGTGAAGGTTATTCACATATTAAACAAAATTTTAACGCGGGATTCAATCCTGGTTCATGACTGTCGGGAATCGAGGGTGTTATCCACTCGCCCACCGACATTATGTAGCCAAAACTATGTTTATGGTGTTTATAAGTAGATTATTTACTAAATATAAAACTGTGTGTAGACTATTGGACTTGTGGATACCTCCAGAAGTATCTCCAACGCTACCAACCCAACTTTGGAATATACATCCAAGACGGAGTGCATCTACAAACCTGATGCGACCTACTCTATTAGTATTGAGTTCAAGTGCGATCCTTTGTCTGGAAAGGTAAGAATGATCGAGTTTATAAATTTTTTATTCTTTTTTTTATAGAAGGCTATGTTTTGATAGGAACAATATCCAAATATAGCATTTATACACCAAAATATGCACCTCTTCTTTTAATTACACTGGGAAACAGTTGTTTTTGTACCAAAGTATTTATTAAACACGTATGTGGTTGGCCTTTCTTGGTTTATCAATAAAATGGATTGGCCAAATATCATTTAACAAGTTAAATCAACGTTTAGTTGATTTTTCTTCAACTAGATGGCCTTTTAGTATCTAAAAATGCTCAGGTGAGCGGTCAAGATACTCGTATGCCTTTTTTTTTATTTATCAAACACTAGCCGAATGACCCGGGCAACGCCCGGGTTTTACCCGATTAAATGTTTTTATTCAGATACTATTCGTTACAATTATAAATTGGCACCGTGGATGTCACTTTTGTGAAACGTCCCGCTCCAAACTTTGTGTCTGAGAAGCGATATTTTTATAGAAAGATGATCTGGCTTTTGTTTTCTGCTCGAATGAATGTTTTTTCTGTTAGAATTTTGTTCCTGCGTACAAAAAAATGAACTGGTTTCACCCGTGGTCTCTGCTTTTTGGAATTTTCCCCGATATAATTTTGTATCTGATAATCAAACATAATACAGCAATATTATCATCATCATTTTCTGACTAAAAAACAACTTTTAAATAACAACATTATATATATATAATGCCCAGAACCTGTAAATTTCAATTTTTCTTGCCTAAAAATGCGAAAAATATATCTTCTAGATTTTTCTCTATGTCCTGTTAAAACACGTTTTACATGTACATTAGGTCAGCTGATATTAATTCCCATCTTCACCGCTAGAGGCGCTGCTTGCGAGTGAAAGGGCAAATTTGCAACGCAATTTGTAAATAACTCGAAGTATATTCGGGATAGAGACCTGAAATTTTCACTATAAGTTTTTCCAGATTCAAATATATATACTGTTAAAATTTCAGTCAGATTAGTTACGTATTGTGGACGTGTATAGCCGACATAGAAACACACATACATACATTTACTTTTATATATATAGGGATATCAACACCTAACCTTTTTTTCTATTTTTTTTCTCTATTTTTCATACACACACACATATATATTAAAAATAAATAAGGCATATCCTGACTAGGAGCACATATGCTTTTTAGATGACAAAGCGCCATCTAGTGGAAAAGAAACCAACTAAACATTGATTTAGCCTGTTCCCTTATATTGGCCAACCCATTTTCTTGATATATCTAGAGAAATTATTTTTAAGGATACAAAATTCTATTATTTATTGGGAATTTGACATCTTAAGCAAAATGTCGTGAATTTTCATCTATGTTTAATCGCTGTTTTTTTGGTATGGACAAAAGTTACAGAATTCAAGTTACCATTTCATTGAAAAAAAAACTATAAAATACATATTACCATATATACACATTGATTATTCTTTTATCTTATTTAATACTATCTTATATGACATCATTTAGCCACGTTGTAAGATTCAAAAGGAAAAACAGGGTAACGTGGTTACACTATCTTATATATTATTTTTCAATTGTCATGATGAATGTTCTGATTATCTTATGTATATGCTTAATCTTTATTAAAATCATTAAACTCTTTAATAAATTTGTGGAGTCAAATTGGTGATTATAGAGGTTGGTGAAATTTGTGTAGGGTGTGCCCCTACTAAAAGAACACATGGACCTCAGATGCAATTATCAGTTCCTATGGCCCACAGCCTATGTCTGCTCCAAAGCAGAAATTGAGAAAGCCCAGAAGGATATCAGTGGAGATGATAACTGCAGATACTTCGATCCATATTCTGAACAAGTCATCGATATGAATCCTCTGAAACGGGATAGCGCCAAACCATATCGTGTAAGTACAGCCAATTCTTGTAAACTTGTATTCGACATTGTCTATGCCTTATAAATATGGTTATATCTTGAAAGTACAACCATTTCTTATAGACTTGTATTCACCATTGTCTATGCCTTGTGATTTGGTCATATCGAGTAATACCGGCAATTTCTTATAAACTTGTATTCACCATTGTATATTATGCCTTGAAAGTTGAACTATATCGTGTAAGTAGGACCATTTATTTAACACTTGTATTCACCCTTGTCTATTATGCCTTGTAATTATGACTATATTGTTAAAATTACAATTATATTCTCACAATGAATATCTTTTTTTTTTACTCTATTGTGTAAGTACAGAAAATTCACTATTGTCTATACCTTGTACCTTTGGTCATATCGAGTAATATCGGCAACGTCTTATAAACTTGAATTCACCATTGTCTATCGTGTAAGTACGGCCATTTCTCGTAGACTTGTATTCGCCATATGCTATGCCTTGCAATTTTGGTCATATCATATAAGTATCAATGTCCTTGTCCATCCTGACATGTTGGCGCTGGATACTTTATTATTTCTTGATACGCGGCTCTTGTCACGACACATTGCCATTATACTGTTCTTTATAAATATACTCAATCAATTTTTCTTTATCTAATATTTACTTTTAGTTCATTCTTCACCAATATTCTCAAATAACCCATTATTTTACCTAGTTTGCACCAAAAATAAATGCGTAAAATTATAAAAGAGAGAGTTCATCGCTTTCCCTCTTCTGATGCTATTGAATGAGCACGCGAGTCCGCGGGTACACAGCTGGATAGGCATTGTTTATTTTTTCAAAAATATCTCTATCCATAAAAATCAAATTTCAATAAAAAAATATGTGTATCTTGGAACACAAACACACACTAAAATATTATCTTTATTTCAATATTTCAACTAGAAACACTCGGCCTTTCTAAGGCAATCAATTCTCTAATGACAAGGTTGTTAGAGTTAATTACATACAGTTATTATATACAGCTTATCTTCTGCTGGTTCCTGAAATATTAAAATAACAATTTTTCTTTCCAAGAGACGCTTCTCTTATTTAAAACACATTGTTTTATTTGCGAGCCAAATAATATGCTCGTCCACACTGAGGACATAACTATAGGCTTTAGCAACGGTTTTCTATTGAATCACGATCCAATGTTAGGACACACTCCCTCAAGACCTGTGAAATCTCAAGAGATTTGATCATCTCACTATGCTCGGACATCTCCAAACTTGGAAATTGATATTGTAGAGCATTTTTTTATATCAAGAGAAATACAAGAAGTGTTGGCCAATTGACTAAAAGGTTTTATTACACAATGGTGATCTTTAATGTCTAGGAGCATATTTTATAGATAGGAAATAAATATTCATTATAAACTTTGTAGACTCTTTAATTTTATTGAAGTTTATTCATTTGTGTGCATTTATTTATCATTTCTTTTATTATTTTAGGCATAATTTCCACACCACCCAGGAGGTACTGCCGTTGGCGCGTTACCCTTTGTTTATAGTGGCGGGTTCCCCAGTAGGCCTATACCACTCTTCTAACAGAGCTCCAACATCGGGCTCGCTCAAGTCAGCCTCCACCCTCTTTTAGAGATTACTTGGCCGAGTCCGATTAAATCAGCCCTGCCAGGCTCCTAGACATCCTACCTAGAGTAAAAATATTTTATCTAAAGTCCCCATTGTTGGAGCGAGGTGACCCAGGAAACCTAATTTATATTTTATAACTGAAAATTTCTCAATATAATAATAAATTCAATTTGTGGAATACATTTATTCAGGAAAAACTAACTTGATAAATATTAATAGAATATGGGAAATTCATATGCATTCTCATTATATCCATAATTTGATGCATTTTTTTAAATAAATGATTGACTTGTGGAAAAAAAAAAGAAAATCAGCCTAAGAACATCAATGAGGACGTTTAACACATATGAAATATGACGGAATGCATTGTTTTACCACTTATTCCTTATTCTCAAACTCTATTTCATAACATTTATCCTGCATTATTCAAAAGGTTTATCTAATACTAGCGGACGTACCCGGCTTCGCCCGAGGTTTTACCCGAGTAAAGGTTTGTCTAACGAACATTTGCCCGTGTTTTACCCGAGTAAAGGTTTGTCTAACGAATCTCTCGATAAAGTGAACATTTTTTCCCGGTCCCTTGAAAAATACTCGATAAGTTGAATAAATTCAATATTTATCGGTACCCGAGTAAAGGTCTGTCTAACGAACATTTGTTAAAACAATTCTCTATAGACTTATAAAAAGAAATAGATATATTTTGATAATTTGAAACTGATAAAGTGATCATTTTTTCCCGGTCCCTGTGTGCCGTGTCATTCTGAATTTTGTCTTTCCTAATTTTCTACATTACAAAATCATCGTTTTATCTAGTGAACATTTTTTCCCGGTCCCTTGAAAAATACTCGATAAGGTTGAATAAATTCATGGTCGTTTATGGAAGATGGACGAAGTTCCCGGAGGTCATCTTGGGCAAGCTCCCGCGAGGCTTTTTTTCTTGTCTACTTGGCATAGCTGTGTCACCAACTCTGCCCTGATTGGTCGGTGGGTACTTTGACTGTCGGCCGGCGGCCGGGCGAATCCATTATCGCACGGGGTCTGCCTACTCCAAACTTTTGGCAAAGCACTTTCTAATTAAAGATTATTGTCTTAAATAAGCTTTAAGAACAAAAAGTATAATAATTGAACGATAGGAAATTATAGTAAATAATTATACTAAACTAAATGATGTAAAAATAATTATACATGAAATTTGAAATAAGTTTTAGAAAAGTTATCGTTAAGTCCACGGGAAAAGATGTAGCCAAAACAAATAGGTTTTTAACAGTGACACGTGAGCACCCGCCTCGAGACGCGCTCCTCTCTCCTAACATTACTCCCCCTCTTGAAAAAGCCTATCTCCGTCTCAATGGTGGCGCTGCTTGCGAGTTAAAGCTACAAATCTGCAAATAACTCTAAGGATATTAAAGATATTCAAGATATTATTTTTCGTTAACCTTTCCGGGGATACGCCTAATAATATCCCAAAATTTCACGGCGATTGGATGTATGGTTTTCGAATCCATAGAGGACACACACACAGACACACACACAGACATTCAATTTTATATATATAGATTAATAGAAATTAGAATTTCCTTTTTTTTAAGTAACCATTTTCTGAATATTCATTTTGAGAATTTAAATTAAACAGTACACTAAATATACAAGTATTTTATAGAAATTTCAAATCTGGTTTATAGCAGTCCAATACAAACTAATATTTTAAATTATTTTTATTTGTTTCAAGTAGACATTAGGTAGTGGCCATTATAATCATGATGGGTAGTTAACAACACTGCCTTTTAATCCAAGTATACACTACCTAGCTAAATATAACTAATATGACATATTTTGGATTTTATATTGAGAAGGTGTGTTTAAAGCAAATTAAACGCGATATTTCCTGACTGGTTGTTTATCTTTTTCAAACACTCCACAAGTCAGCTACGCGCTTCTGTGCTGCTTATAATCAAATCCAAAATAGGCCATATTATTAGTTTAACTCAAAGTATGAAATCTCTGCGAGCATTTTTCTCAACATAAATAAATATTGATAAAATTTGGGATAAATAATATGAGAATGTGTATTAGAAATTTTTGCAACTCTCTCTCTCTCTCTCTATGCATACATCTCTACAATTCAATAAACTTATGTCCATAGATTACCTAAACACTCTAACTCGCCTTCCTTAGTAAAAATGCAAGGGATATATGAAGATCATATCAATATACAATAGTAAAACGGTCTGGAGATTAATTTGGCGAAACCTCTGAGAGGGTTTACCACTGATAACCCAAGCCCTCTCAATTAATTACTCTTTTATCTATTTAAGGGGATATTCAGAATTGCATTTAACAATTATTCAGAGATTATATAAACAGAAATTCCACCCCACAATCCACTTTAAGCCTCGCGCGCGCATTGAACCTTAGTACTTCAATTTTGAGGCATTCATCTCAATAGGACATGATATTTCAATAGTGAAAACGTTAAATAATCAGGATATATTGTTCCCTACGAGTATTTAAGAAATTAGAGAAGCGAAACCTCATCCAAAATCTGCATATAGCATTGATGTAAGCCAGAGAAAAATCCAACTTTTATATTTCTTCCACTTTTTTGTGGATTTCTTGACAGAGAGAGAGAAGCAAGACCAAAATACATTGCACATATTTTCTTCTTTCTTTCGTGTAGGTTCATGGGTCTATAGCATTGAAAGAAGCAAGTGAAAAACTCAACACTCATATATTTCTCCCAAGTTTGTAGAATTCTTGAAAGATGAAACGTGTATAGGTTTTTTATATAATACATTGCAATTTCTGCTCTTCAATGAAGTCTCTTTTGTGCCTCATGTATGTTTATTTCTACAGTATGAGTTTATTTATCAATACCGTGCGAGTTTTGCTTGCCCTATCGTGTAAATTTAGTTATACATTGGAAGTTTGGTCATACTGTTTGTGATGTTATATCTAAATCATATGAGTTTGTTTTTACCCTTGTTTACATCGTGTTAGTTTGGATACACTCTGTAAGTTTATCTATAGCCTGTAAGTTTTGGCTACATCGTGTAAGTTTAGCTATATCCTGTAAGTTTTAGCACATCGTGTAAGTTCAGCTATATACTGTAAGTTTTAGCTACATCGTGTAAGTTTAGCTATATCCTGTAAGTTTTAGCTACATCGTGTAAGTTTAGCTATACCGTGTAGGTTTTGGATACATCTTGTAAGTTTAGCTGTACTCTATCATCTTTGGCTACATTGTGTAAGTTTGTCTAAATTCTGTAAGTGTTGGCTACATTGTGTAAGTTTATCTAAATTCTGTAAGTCTATACCATGAAGTTTAGGCTATATCGTGTATATAAGTTTAGCTATACCGTGTAAGTTTAGTCTATACCCTATAAGTTTTGGCTACATTGTGTAAATTTAGCTATACTGTGCAAGTTTTAGCTACATTGTGTAAGTTTGGCAATACCATGAACATTTTCTACATCATGTGAGTTTGTTTGTATACTTTGTTTATTTTGACTACATAATATGACCCAATAAATACCGTATACGTTTGCCATACTGTTCAAAATATAGATTATAACGGAAATATTTGACTCAAAATAGATTAAGAGCACCAAGTTTACTGAAATTACCAAATTTTAGAAACGGCTGTAAATAGAAAGATAATTTCACGTTTATTGTCAAGTAATAATTGTCTTTTTAATGGTTTCTAACTTATAATTTTGCGTAGGTTCCCAGTAACAAGACGAAAAGTGACAACTACCTCATTAACATCTGCGGACCAGCTGCTCAGAAATCCGACAGTGTCTGCGGAACTTCAGGGATCTGCAAAGTTTCAGGAGATAAAGAGATTTCCTATGGTCCTTACAAAAACCTTAGCATCATCACTGATAAGCGTAACTTAACCTTATCCTATGGTAGTGGTGAAAATTGTCAATCTGATAAGACGGAAGCAGTAATCAACTTTATCTGCGACCGTAAAGCTGGCTATGGCAATCCAGTTATCAAAGAGGTAAGATTAAATTCTTTGAAGAATCGTAAATATTGTATGAACATGGTGGATGTCTTAGGAATCTGACTGCAATGTCATATTCGAATGGAGGACTATCCATACCTGTGTCCATAAAGAACCAACTTGTCAGTTTGTGGCGAATGGGATTGAATACGATCTGACAAGACTTTCCATCGCTCATAAAGACTGGAACTACACGGATACTGAGGGAAATCAGTAAGTTGTTCTTATTGGAATATTGTAGCTAGATAGCTTAATGGATCTGTCTCGAAACACAAGTAATTTGTGAATAGCATATCAAGATAGCTAAACGAATCTTTCGCGAAACACAAGTAGTTTGTGAACATTGTATCTATATAACTAAACGCATCTTTCGCGAAACACACAAGTGGTTTGTGTTTGTGAATAACATATCATGATAGCTAAACGAATCTTTCGCCAAACACAAGTAGTTTGTGAACATTGTATCTATATAGCTAAACGCATCTTTCGCGAAACACACAAGTGGTTTGTGTTTGTGAATAACATATCATGATAGCTAAACGAATCTTTCGCGAAACACAAGTAGTTTGTGAACATTGTATCTATATAGCTAAACGCATCTTTCGCGAAACACACAAGTGGTTTGTGTTTGTGAATAACATATCATGATAGCTAAACGAATCTTTCGCGAAACACAAGTAGTTTGTTAACATTGTATCTTTATAGCTAAACGGATCTTTCGCGAAACATGAGTAGTTTGTGAATATTGTATCTATATAGCTAAAAAGATCTTTCACGAAACATAAGTAGTTCGTCATTAAACCATAAATAAATAAAGGTCACCTCTCCCGTTAAAATAGACGCACATACTAAACACCATCTGTTGACCATCTCCTATAACTAGCGCACTCAAGTTGGTGACAAAGCCACAAGTTCAGCTTTGGTAAATTGAAAGCTCCACTTGGAGACCATGGTTTCGTGATAATGGTCCTTGTCAATTCATGGCAAACTCCGACCTACGTACGCTAGTATGTGGAAATGGTCAAATAGTGCTTGCGTCTATATTTACAAGATATGTTGCCTTCATTTTTATAGATCAACATCCTCCAGGCAAAATTTACAACTATATTATACTAGCCGAATGACCCGGGCAACGCCCGTGTTTTACCCGATTGAATGTTTTTATTCAAATACTATTTGTTACAATTATATATTGGCGCCTTAAATAAATGCATATATTAGTTAATAACTATAGCCTATGTGCTTTATCTGTCTATGTACTGTTGGCTTCCGTAGGCGTCTCTTACTGGAAAAATGAAAGAGAGGATTCCATTTAGTTATTAACTAATATATGCATTTATTTAAGGAGCAACCCGCTCCAACACAATAGTTACAAAAACCAAAAAGCGATTGGGGGGGGGGGGGGGACAAAGTCAAAAACAAAGTGTCTCGCGTAGTGGTGGCGTGATCGTAGCCAACCAATAGGAGAGCGCCATTCCAAAAAAAAAAAAGCAAACGGTGACAGAGATGATGACGCTCGTAACTGTATATAGAATTTGAAATATAAAATCCTCCGAAATATAAACAATAATAAAAAATGGATTCCAAGAGGATAAGTTTCTTTTTTTTATATATTCTCTCTCAAGATTTCGGGTATTGTAAAGATTTCTACAGAAGTGTATATAAAAAAATGAATCTTAATACTTAACTATTATTTATATCTTTTATTATTTCTATATATTCTTTAATTATATAAATACACCTATCCCCCGATTTACACGGTAGATACGTTCCTGAGAAAAACGTGTAAAATCGGGGGATAGGTGTACACAGAAATAAAAATAAAATGCATTGACAGGTTAAAATATGTAGTCAGCACATAAGCTCGGGATTTCTCGTGAGATGTGTACACAGCGCATGTGTTCAATCACAGTAGCATTTAGTATAGTGCGATAAAAACAAAAACTTATTTGGAAAACCGTGTAAAAGCGAAAACGTGTAAAAAAAGTACCGTGTAAATCGGGGGATAGGTGTAGTAACTGTTTATTATTTTTATATACAAATACACTGAATATATACAATAGATGATGGTCTACATCAAACACTATCAACTTCCTTAAGTTTTATCCATGAGTGACGTATACATGTGTGTACACAACATATAGCGAGATAAGTGTGTGTGATGTACAGATACTGGATTAATCCATGTGGAGAGATCAACCACAAGCGGGGGTGTGAACGCGACGCTGCTGTCTGTGTAGCAAACAACAAGACAGGAAAGATCTATACTGTAGGGAGATGGTCTGAGCAGTGGATCGTAAATGAACGTAAGTCTACCATCCCTTAAATAACCATTTTTTCCAAACATTCCCCTTCTTTTATGATGATATGGCTATGATATCTTCGAATAGAAATTTCAGTTTATTACGTATTTCCTGAGTACTTACACTCATGGACAAAACTTGAGCTGTGGAACGTCTATGATGCACTGGTCGTCTATTTTTTTTTTTAGGAGACAAAGGCAATTTTGTTCACACTTGGTTATATCGTGTCTTCAATAAAGATCACTGTAATATCTTTCAGAGTTATTATCTAAATCTCAATATACATGTTAAACGGTACAACTTCCTTAGGTGTGTGTCCATGAGTGTATATACACTTGGTTATCTCGTGTGTCTTCAATAAAGATCACTGTAATATCTTTCAGAGTTATTGTCTAAATCCCGATATACATGGTAAACGGTACAACTTCCTTAGGTTTGTGTCCATGAGTGTATATACACTTGGTTATCTCGTGTGTCTTCAATAAAGATCACTGTAATATCTTTCAGAGTTATTGTCTAAATCCCAATATACATGTTAAACGGTACAATTTCCTTAAGGTTTGTCTATGAATATAACTCGTAAAAGATATTTTCATGTATCTAAGTATAGCTAGACTCCATCGCTAAATGTCCCACTAACCTTTACCAGGTGATTAACAATGCCTCAGAATTTGACTAAATCATTGGCCTTAGTTCCAATGACCTTGATTAGGTCATAATTACAATGCTATTTCATCATCCTTGTGTCCGGTTAACCTTATTACATGTCATTAACAGATAATTTGAGAACATTAGATACAATAATGGACAAAACTTAAGGAAGTTGTACCTTTTATCATGTATATCGGGATTCAGACAATAACTCTGAAAGATATTACAGTGACCTCTATTGAAGACATACGAGATAACCAAGTGTGAAAAAAAATTGCCTCTGTCTCCTTCAAAAGAACAAACGGGCTTTGAGGATTTGCAAGGACCTTATGACTAGCCATTGGGTATCCACAAGTTATTCAAGATATGCCAAAGGGTATTCACAAGGCCTTTAAGACTATTCATTGGATATCCAGGAAGTTTCGAATACCAGCCAAGGGCTATCCACAAGGTCATTAAGATCAACCACTGGGTATCCACAAGGTCATTAAGATCAGCCATTCGGTATCCACAAGGTCCTTAAAACCAGCCAATGGGTATCCACAAGGTCCTTAAAACCAGTCAATGGGTATCCACAAGGTCCTTAAGACCAGCCAATGGGTATCCAGGAAATTTCGAATTCCAGCCAATGGGTATCCACAAGGTCCTGAAGCTCTCCATTAAGCTCTTGTATGTGTGCAGATAAAAACAAGGACTACATCGGAGTGGAGTACGGCGGTGGGGACAAAGGACTCTGTGAAAACGACCCTGCTTCTGTCAGAATCACCTTCAGCTGCTATTCCAAGGCTAAGAGTCCCCAACTCCTAGTGGTGTAAGTACAGCACTGGATACCTAGTACTCTTACAGAGACTGTCTATAGATAACGCTTAGTTTTGGCGTCTATTTTGACGGAAGAGGCGACCTTTATTTTCATATATCCTCCCGGCATAATTAACCATAATCTAACTATTCAACCAGCTAAACACCTCATTGGAAGATTGTGAAGATGTCATTTGATTTCTTGTGCATCTCATTAAATAAAGTCTGTTCTAGACTGTAGGATATTATGAAATTGAAGCTTCTCCTGTGCAGTTGATAATTCCCAATCAGCTAGAAACATAATCCGAAACCAAATAGACACCGAAACTAAACGCCATCTATTGACCTATTCTGAAAATTAGCGGCCTCGAGTTAGTAACAAAGCCACAACACCAGCTTTGACAAACTGAAAAGCGTCCATCTGGAGGCCATGGGTCATTAGCCTGAATCCATGGTCCCCAGATGGACGCTTTTCAGTTTGCCAAAGCTGGTGTTGTGGTTTTGTTACTAACTCGAGGCCGCTAGTTTACAGAAAAAGTCAATAGATGGCGTTTAGTTTCGGTGTCTATTTGGTTTCGGATTATGTTCCTAACTGGTTAAGAATTATCAACTGCACTGATAAGGGGAAGCTTCAATTTCATAATACCTTAATAGAAGTTATCAAATTAGTCGAAAATTTAACAAAATCTCAATATTTTCTAGAATATTAATAAAATAAAGAATATTCTTTTAGAGAGATGTTTGAAGATGTGAGTAATATTACAAAAATAAATTGTGAAAAGAAAATATTTATTTTAAAAAGTTATAATTTTGTGTTTCTTTACAGAAATTCCCAATGTAAATATTCCTTCGAGTGGGATACTCCTATCGCTTGTGGAACTGAAGTCAAGTAAGTATGGTTTTCTCCATTACCTTTTTTATATGTTTTAGTTTGCTGAGAAAGAGCTTGCCTGAAAGCTACTTTATACAATGAATAAAAAGAGTTGCGACGTGTTATGCCTTTTCTTGCAATTCTTCCCTTTTTTTTAGCTTTTTCAATTTGCATATAGGTATATTAGAGTATCCGCATATCTATTTAAGCACTATTATGATCTGGTTTACATATTTACATATTAAAAATAAAGAAGGCATCTCCTGACCACGAGAAAATGTGCTTTTTAGATGGCAGAGCGCCATCTAGTGGAGCAAAAATAAACTAAACGTTTATTTAGCTTGCTCCGTGATATTTGGCCAACCCAATTTCTTAATAAATCAAGAAAAGCCATCCACGATGGGTTGGCCAATTATCACGGAGCAAGCTAAATAAACGTTTAGTTTATTTTTGCTCCACTAGATGGCGCTCTGCCATCTAAAAAGCACATTTGCTCGTGGTCAGGAGATGCCTTCTTTATTTTTAATATCAACACCTGACCCACTTATCTTTTTTTTTTCTATTGTTTTTTCATATTTACATATATCAAATGTCACCAAAAGAAGCATCCCTCCTGAATCTACACATTCTGCGACATATTCTTTATTACCACTTTAACGTTCTATACTGTGAAATGATAAACCAAAATACAATGTTTTAATACAATTTCAACAGGAGAGAGAGAGAGGTGCCTCTTTTTAGTACAGTAGAACCTCCATGAAAGGACACCCGCGCTAGAGGACACCTCTCTACAAAGGACAATTTTCATTTTCAAAATTACCATTTTTACTATTTAGTAACTCTCCGGTAAGAAGACACCTCTCCCTAAAGGACACTTTGGCTCTGTAATTAGGTGTCCTCTATATAGGGGTTATATTGTACATGAATATTATATTCCCATTAATTTAAGTTGCATAGAAGGATGTATGTAAATATGTGTTTGTGACAGGGAAATCGACGAACACAATATGATAATCTACGACAAGTATGAACATATAAGTTACAATATGACAGACCTATTCTCCAGGTATGTGTGTTATCTACCTTTTTAATCTCTCCACCTAAACACCCAGTATCTTTGTTGTTTGTATCCATCAAGTCGGCTTTTATTAACTATATGAACAAATATTCTCCAATTTGTAATATTGATAACTACTGATGACACTTGAAACTCATCTATTGATATTCTGGTAGCTTTATTGACCCTTTCCTGACAACTCTCATTGAAGACTTTTCTTTCTTCTTTCTTCAATTATTCCAACATCAACATCTTTTCTAATCCATTTGTTCTCATTATGTGTCCGAAGTAGGTCATTCTTTGTTTTCATATATTTGGGATTCTAGGAATCTATCAGGATTAATTTCATTTAAGATTGAAATATTTGTCCTTTTTCTTGTTTTCATGGCATTCTGAGTAGCTTTCTTGATGTTACCATTACAAAAGCCTCAATATTTGTATATGTTTTTCTATATAACAAAAGTGGAATTGTACCAATCTAACCAATTGTAAGTTGACCAACATTCACATCTAGTGATTTTCTGGTAGCTTTTTCTTGACCCCTTCCAGCCAACTCTCATTGAAGGCTTCCTTTTATTTCTTCTTTCTTCAATTTTCTCAAAATCAAACGTGATACAAATGCTTCTATAAATAATGATGATAGCTAAGATGTTTCACCTAACTGATACGTTTACTGATATGGAATTTTGCTGATGTGACAGGGAAATTATCACAGTGAGCAAAACGGACAATGTCATTTACAACATGAACATTGTGAATGGTACCAGCCCATGTTCTGGAGCTACAGTGTGCCAATTGGAAACCTTAGGTTCTGGAATCAACATTGGAGAATGGAAAACTCGCAAGATCTACAAAGGTATGTGTGTGAATTCATTAATATTTGTTTCTTCCAATCTCAATGCCTTGCCCAAGTTTAAACACAATCACGTTCTATAATGTCATCCCAAAAGTTCGTAAATATATAATGATTATGATTTATATAACAACAAAAAAGCTTTATTAAGACATTTTAGTCTTATACAAATTCTCCAAGCAGAAATGTAGGATACATGCAGGGAAAAGGTAATAGTACCTTAATGGTAATATGATATTTATATACAGAAAAAATTATATAAAGACAATCAAGCTAATGAATAGATTAGTCTGGGTAAATTGGATTATGATTTATATTTTGCAAGTGTTTACGAACTCTTAGGGAAACCATGTAATTCTGAAACTTGGCCCACCTGCTGATTGGCCACCTTTGATATAAAACATCAGAGATTAAATCATTCTTCTATAAGAATTCTGTTATAATTTTACGAAGGTTACCCATATTACTAAGGTTGTCCCAAAAGTTCGTAAACCTTTTCAAAATACACTGCGTGACATTGAAAATGGAACACCAAGAAATAGTGGCCAGAAAGTGATGAAACTCGGCAGACAGAGAGAGACAGGGACGAACAATAAGTGATCTTTATTTCAAAATGATAGTCATAATACAGAGCGAGAACGGCGTCGGCTTAGTAGCAAGTAGGACCACCGCGGACGGCGATGCACGCAGCAACACGTCTAGGTAGAGAGTCAATCAGAGTACGGATGGCGTCCTGAGGGATGGCTCTCCATTCCCTCTCAACCATTTGCCACAGTTCGTCTTCTGAACGCGGCTGTGGCAAGGCATGCAAACGGCGTCCAATGATGTCCCAGACGTGCTCGATTGGTGAGAGATCAGGAGAGTACGGTGGCCAGGGAAGCATCTGTACATCTTGCAGAGCTTGTTGGCTAATGCGAGCAGTGTGCGGTCGGGCGTTATCCTGCTGATAAAGGGCATTGGGTACCCCCTGAAGGTAGGGGAATGTCACCGGTCGCAGCACATCATCAACGTATCGTTGGGCCGTCATAGTGCCCTGAGAATACGAAGTAAAGGTGACCTGGAATCATAAGCGATTGCGCCCCAAACCATGATTCCACGTTGTCGCACGGTGGGGCGTTCCACAATTGCTGCCGGATTGGACCTTTCTCCACGTCGACGCCACACGCGTACACGGCGACTATCACTGGACAAGCAGAAACGCGACTCATCTGAGAACACGACCCTGTGCCATTCCGACATCCACGTCGATCTAGCCCGGCACCATTCCAAACGTTGGCGCCTATTCGGTGGGGTCAATGGCAGTCTTCTTAGCGGACGGCATGAGTGCAAGCCATTAGCAACCAATCGACGGGAAATGGTTCTGGTCGAGATGGAATGATCTAGGGTGTCTTGCACATGTTGCAGGATGGCGGTACAAGTGGCTTGTGGGGCCGCCACTGCTTGTCGAAGGATACGCCGATCCACACGTGCTGACGTCACTCTGGTTGCACCGACATTCCTATAAATTGCCACATTTCCTTGTTCCAACCATCTTCTCCACAGTCGGTGCACCGTGGACGCACCAAGGTGTGTATCAGCTGCGATTTGACGTATGGACCAACCTGCCCTTTTCAGTCCGATCACCATGCCCCTCGTAAAAGCGTCTGTCTGCTTGAACTGCCTCCGTTTACGATGACCTGGCATTCTCTGTTATTACACGTGTCTTTTGACACAAGAACAAAATTTCTACAATGATTTTCCTTGAAGAAATAACGACACGAATACTGTCCTTTCTGCAAGTTCCTTCCCTTATATCTTACTCCATGTGCGCACGAGAGCTGCGCATTTCACATCATTTGCATAACTCGGTTAGACGCGTCTACCCTGAAATTTGCATAATTTTCTGGCCACTATTTCTTGGTGTTCCATTTTCAATGTCGCGCAGTGTATAAATCCTACTCATAATATTTTTAAGAACTTTTGGGATAACCTTATATTATGGAGATTCAAGAACATAAAGTGCACTCTGTGTAATAGAGTATTTAGCCACAGGAATTTCTACACTACACGTTTTACAGTCCGGCTTTAAAGGATAAGAGAGTAATTCTATGTCAGAAGATTGTTTATGAAAACAATTCGCTACATTTTTTATTGGCAAAAGTTTCAAAAATCAGAACCAGTGCATTGTATTTTCACAAATTCTGGAGAACAGCACAGTCCAAAAGGTGTAACACAGAAAATCGAGTTAACTTGAGAAAATGCATCAAGTTTTTCTGCTTGTGTTGTAACTGTAGAAATATATATTTATGTGAAAATAATAAAAAATAAAAAGGTCAAGTTCTGATATTAAAAACAAATTAGGCCTATCCTGATCACTAACATGAAGTATTTTTAGATTGAAGAGGGCCATCTAGTGGAACAGAAATCAACTAAACGTTGATTTAACCTGTTCCCTGATATTTGCCCCAACCATTTTCTTGATTAATAAAAAAAAGGTTAACCTCAAACGCGATTTGGGCTGTTGGCCGTCGTCAGCGTAATGCAGACCCTACCTCTACGACAAAAATTATTTTGATCCCAGAGGCTTCTTAAGAAATCAATAAATAGGTATTTACGCGTATGTGGTTGGCTTTTCTTGATTCATCCAGAAATGGGTTAACAAAATATCAGGGAACAGGTTAAAACAACGTTTAGTTTATTTCTGTTTCACTAGATGGCGCTCAGAGTTGTGGTTTGAATCCCGAGATATAGATTCTAATAAGTAAAACTTCCTTTAGTATGAGGTCGGTGGAAGGATGGTCTAAACCGTTGGTTTTCAACTCTTACGACCCGGGTTCGATTCCCGAATTGGGCACTTTTTTCTGATTTAAAAAATGCTCCAATGTCCCCCGATTCTTGCAAAAGTCCAACCCCACCAGCGAGAGCAAGTAACCAAACGGGGCTCTGGCACATTTGTAAGTGCAAAGTAGAACTGCTTTTCACATGTATAGACATGTGGTGCACTTACAGTTAAAGCAGTTGCCTTTTACCAACCATGATTATCATGGCCTGTACCACGTGTACTAGGGATAAGCAAAAAAAAAACTTCCTTAAGTTCTGCCCATGAGTTGTTGTTGTTATCGTGTCCAATGAAGAGCCTTGCCGTTGCCACGTTAGTCACTTTGGAAACGAAACAGAATTTGGTCAAATATTCCAAGGATCCAGGGGTGACCGCAGGGTTGTCCATGAGTAGTGTATATGATTAATTTGATTGTAATTAACAATATTAAATGTTGTGTTTGCAGGCAGAGATGATACGATCACGTTATCCATGTCTTCAGAGGTCAAATGTCACAATAATTATGTACCACAATCCCACATTACTCTGATATGCGATCCGAAGGCCAAACTAGGCGAGGTAAGAATCACTAGCTTGCTACTTCACATAGTAAACACATGCTTGATCTTGAGTAAATATATATCAGGTCTTCAGAGAAAAGTATATTTTAAAAAACATATTTATTCACTAGCTATTGGGCACGAACGTCCTTCTACAGGAGAAAAACATGGCATAATGATTCGCCAATAGAACACGAATAAAATATAATAGGATACATTTTACATAATTTTATAAAATTGCTGTGGACAAAATATTTTAAAATATACAGCAGAACCTCCCTGTAAAGGATAACACCTAATTATAGAGTCAAAGTGTCCTTTAGGGAGAGATGTCCTCTTACCGGAGAGTTGCTAAATAGTAAAAATGGTAATTTTACAAATGAAAACTGTCCTTTGTGGAGAGGTGTCCGCTAGCGGGGTGTCCGCTAAATGGAGGTTTTACTGTTTATCTAATAAAAGGACAAAATGAACAAATATAGGCTTCTAGGATATAATTAAGGAAGTCCCTCCTGTAAAAGAGCGTTCGTGCCTTAAAGCTAAAGAATAAATATATTCCTCAATAGAAAAATTGATTTACCTGAAATTTACAATGTAATATTCCCTGCAGCCACCAAACCCCCCACTGTATCATGAACTCTGAGACCACAATTTCAATATGTATTCTGTCCTGTGTTTCCAAGATATGCCATATTCTCTTTGTCCTATTCATATAAGTACATATTTTACACATGCAAATTCTCTCTATATATATATTTACAAATATCAAATTCTAGTTTATTGTGTTCTTCACTATGTAAATCCGTTTTTGCATAACTGTTATTTTCTGCTCATATATATGTATATATTTAGATTAGATCCGAAAACTTTAGTAGCGTAATATATTTTTCCTGTCGAAGGGCGGTTGTGCCCGAAAGCTTGAAATGAATTTATTTGAAAGATACTTATCCCTCAAGCTTATTGATTTGAACAGAATAAATATATACACCTATCCCCCGATTTACACGGTACTTGTTTTACACGTTTTCGCTTTTAAACGGTTTTCCAAATAAGTTTTTTTTTTATTGCACTATACTAAATGCTACTGTGATTGAACACATGCGCTGTGTACACATCTCACGAGGAATCCTGAACTTATGTGCTGACTTGCTGCACACGCACACTGTGTCTGTATTTCTTCGCATAAATATTTCGCGAAAATTTTTAATTTTCGATTTACACGTTTTTCTCAGGAACGTATCTACCGTGTAAATCGGGGGATAGGTGTATTAGGATATTTTTCCCTGGAGGCCTGACATATTTCTACTTAATATTGATACAAGAGATTGTTTTATTGAATTGACATGATCTGTTTAAACAGTCAGTTCCCGAGTACATGTACGAGAACCAAGGATGTGAGACTTTCTTCGAATGGCGAACGGACCAAATCTGCTCAAAGATGGGAAGGTAAGAATTTAATAAATATCTCCTAAGATAATGATTTTATTTATAAAGAATTATAATTCAAATGATTATGATTTGATAACGAGTTGTCTTCCATATTGTCAAATAAAACAACTGCCGAATACACTCATGGACAAAACTTAAGGAAGTTATACCTTATAGCATGTGTAACGGAATTCAGACAATAACTCTGAAAGATATTACAGTGACCTTTATTGAAGACACACGAGATAACCAAGTGTATATACACTCATGGACAAAACTTAAGGAAGTTTTACCTTTTAGCATGTATATCAGGATTCATACAATAACTATGAAAGATATTACAGTGACCTTTATTGAAGACACACGAGATAACCAAGTGTATATACACTCATATACAAAACTTAAGGAAGTTGTACCTTTTAGCATGTATATCAGGATGCATACAATAACTCTGAAAGATATTACAGTGACCTTTATTGAAGACACACGAGATAACCAAGTGTATATACACTCTTGAACAAAACTTAAGGAAGTTGTACCTTTTAGCATGTATATCAGAATTCAGACAATAACTCTGAAATATATTACAGTGACCTTTATTGAAGACACATAAGATAACCAAGTATGAACAAAATTGCCTTTGTCTCCTTCAAAAAAACTGATGACTGTCTACATTAAAGACTTTCGACTTCCTTACGTTTTTGTTCATGAGTGTGTACGTTATTTCTGTTTATTAGAAAGTGGTATTTTGACTGTTTGTTCTATACTTTGGTTTTTGACTAAAGACTTCATGTTCTCTAATCCTCCATTTCAAATAAAAATTATCGGATGAAAATCTTCGGATAACAAATTCTAGTCTGACTATTTTTCTCACCGAAAGCCTTCATAAAATTAAGGAAAAGGACTGTTAAAATGTGAGTTATGTGGATTTTAAATTTAAGATGAGGGTGTCCTATAGTATTCTTCATTATCCCAGCTTCAGGTGGGAGGAACAAATTTGATAGTTTCACTT
Source organism: Cordylochernes scorpioides (assembly GCA_030710605.1). Taxonomy (NCBI): domain Eukaryota; kingdom Metazoa; phylum Arthropoda; class Arachnida; order Pseudoscorpiones; family Chernetidae; genus Cordylochernes; species Cordylochernes scorpioides. The sequence continues at coordinate 63,079,406 of CP092879.1, forward strand.
GCCTATCAACCTATAACAAGTCAAATATTTATAAGATTTTATATGATTCAGTGGCCAATATGTGTGTGAGAGAGCTTTATCTTTTTGCACTACCATTTTTCTACAGTTCGGGAGAAAAGCTGAGAATATCGTTAAAAATTGCAAAAAGAAAATGAAAACACTCAAAGGCTTGTTATACCTCAATACTGAATCTGTTGTGTATAGTTGAATTTATCTGTCTATTTATTGATACTATTTTTTTTAATATCATCATTATCAATTTAGCGCTATCGATAAAAATTGGAACTAAATAGTAATTAAGTAGTAAAATTTTTATATATAGTATATACCACCTTTTACCTGTTTGATTTTTGATTCTGTTGCTCCATGGAAAGGGGGGGGAGGTTGTGCTATTGCCGCCCCGTTATTCAGCCACATTTCAATAACAACAACAATTTCAAGAATCAGAACAGGGCATTTTAAAGGAATGAAGATAAACACAGACATGACTAGATCCTACAGGAACTGGAATAACTGTTACAACACTCAACTCACTCCAGACCATATACGAGTATACAGTATACAGTTGCTCACTTAGTTGCGCACAGTATACACTTACTCGTATACAGTTGCCCGGCCATCCTTGCAACCCTCTATATGACAGACATCAATCCAGACGAGGGCATCCATACTGCACCTCAGTTGGCCGGCATTGTAATCAGGGTGCGTTCACGGACCGATCTAATCTGCTCCATGGACAAGACACCACCTTGTTTAATTTTTCTTTTTGAACCCCGGGATAATTCAATAGAAGACCAAATATCTGAAACTGGAAATCTTTTCGAATAAGGGAAATTTGATCTTTGGGCAAAAGGTTTCTTTATTTTTAGGTGTTGCAAAGCTTTCGAGCAAATTTTTCTCTTCAAAGAGAGATGTTATCTAACATTGATCAGGTTATATTACAACTAAATTATTGCCTATCTTCATTTGTTTTTGGATTTTCCCATTTAAGAGCTAAATTTGCTCGAAAGCTTGCAACACCCCAAAATAAAGAAATTCTTTACTCAAATATCTAATTATAGATATTTGAATATAAGGTTGTCTTAAAAGTTTGTGTTTTTTAACGTTGTTTTTCTTATTACTTGTCAAATAATATCATTACGGCGAATACATAATAATACATAATACAATTACTTTATACATAATACAAAGACATTATACATAAGGGTGAATAATATAGGTATTTCAATTTTTTGCGAGTGTTTGCAAACTTTTGGGAAAACCTTGTATATATGGTTAACTATCATTCGCGTAAAAGACTTGTTGTTATTCTATCTTCTGGAAGCCAAGTGAAATTGTTTTCTTGTGCAGGAACATGACAGATGCTCAGTGGGATGAATATGCTGGGCCCAAAGTGTCTTACACTGCCATTACTGTTGTAATATGTTGCCTGACACTTCTCATTGGTGCTGGAATTGGCCTCTACTTCTACAAGAAGTAGATCTGTCTACATTAGCCTTCTGTAAGTATATCACTTGTCTACACAAACATAGCTCATATATTATGGTAAAGAAATAATTTATATTTTATTATTTAATTATTCAATTAAAATGTTTTAAAATATTATATAAGATATATATCTACTGTCCTAAAAGCTTATGCGCATAGTTTACTTAAATATCATTTCTAAGATTCCACCCTTCAATGTAGCATATATAAGCAGAATGATTCAATACAGTATTAGAGCTCTAAAGAAGAGGTCTGGTAGATTGAATTGGCGAAATCGCTGGCTTCATCACTGATAAGCCAAGCCCTCCCAATATGTTTTCATCGCAGTAAGGACAGTAGAAGTTTGATTTTTTTGTGAAAAGAAACATTCGCGTCTTAATGTCTTCATTTGTTATATATAGATGGTGCGTTATTGATTTGTATTAAAAAGATTATTAATATGTATTTGTGAAATCACATCCTACATGTTCCTTGGCTTGCTTATTTAATATTCTCAAATATATATTCTGGGTAGTTGGCGCTCTGCGCTCCAGAAACCTGGGTTATAAAAATCTCTCTCTCTCTCTCTAGCTATATTAGCTATATATAGTTTTTTGGTTTATTCATAATTCTCGACTAGTCGAACTGAAGTCATCAATAAATACTCTCACATCTTAAGATATTCAAAGACTTTATTTCTAAGCTACAATTTAGAACATAAAAGAATTTAAGCACGAATGATTCATTTTTTATATATAAAACAAACTTCTACTGTCCTTACTGCGATGAAAATATATATTGGGAAGGTTTGGTTCATCAGTGGTGAACCCTCCCAGCTATTTCGCCAATTTAATCTACCAGACCGCTTCTTAGAACTGTAATACTGTATTGGACAATTCTTTTTTATATATAAAACAGGGTTCACCACAGATGAGTCAAGCCCTCCCAATATATTTTTTCATTGCAGTAAGGACAGTTGAAGATTGTTTTGTTTTTAAAATAGTCATTTGTTTTTAAATATTTTTATTATATATATAGATGGTGCGTTATAACTTTATGTTAATAGCTTATATAGAACTTGTAGTGGTATACTGTACATATTCCTAGTCCACGTAGTACAAGCATGATAATCATGGTGGATATTTAGCGATTGATTTTCCTCTAAGTGCATTAAATATATACACATATATAAATCAGTTATACTTGTGCACTAACAAGTATTCCAGAGCTCAGTTTAGTTACTTGCATTAACTGGTGGGGAGGTGGACTTTTTCAAAAATTGGGGACCGTTGAATCATTTTTTTATAACAGAAATCATTCAAGCTTAATATAAATTTTATAATTTCAGTAAAAGGACAGTCGAAAATTATTTTATTTTAAAAGAATTATATATTTTTTCAAATACAGTTTCATTTCCTTCTTATTATATCTATTTAATCCACCAGTATTTGATTCAAACTATTATTTGTGTGTTTTAGGTCTTTTATAAAGTCTATATGATCACAAGACCCAATGGAAGCTATCAATATTCCTCAATCGTTTTCTAACAATTTTAAATAAATAAATTTATATATATTTTTTCTTCTTGTACATCTTTTTTTTTTAATTAATTTTTATAATATTTTTTCCATCGATGAGTGTATATATATTCTTATTTAAGAAGATCTACATATAGCATAGACAATAATAATCATGGATGGTTTTTAGCGTTGTGGTAACTTTTACTGTAGATAAACAACTCTAGCATTAAAACAATTATATACATATTTTAAAGTAGAAAATACAAACTTTAAGAATGACACGGCAATTTATATATGGATCAAGAGCAAATTTTAAAATGTATAAAATACAAGAGAAACAATGAGGGAAGTTTACGGAGTAGCAGAATATAAATTTCAAAATCGATATTTTGTTAATAAAATAATTAATACTTTGCTAGAATATTATTTTAATAATATACCTAAAGTAAAAATTATTAATCCCAAATGGTTTGATCACACTAGCCTGCTTATTTATTTTAGAAATATATATTGAAAAAATAATTCATCATATATATTCTTCTCGAAAATCTGACACTTTTATATTTTCAAATATTTTTAAAAAGTAAATCTACAAGGTATTATTTAATGAACCTTATAACTTTGAAACTAAGTGATTTTTCGTCGCTAGGTGGAGCCCGTGTAAGATGTAGTTTGTTTTGTTTACTCATCATCATTAATTGACTTGCGCTGATTTCTGTGGTGCTCTAATAAAATTTCTCGTCTGCTTCTTCCGCCATTTTGTCAAGCTGCTAAAGTTGAGGTAAACAAATGTTTATTTCATATTTTCTTTCTCAATAATCTATAGAACTTGACATTGTTATTTATTTTTCAAATTTTATCCACAAAACTCTACATAATATTTGTTTTGTTTTTATTTTCATTTTAAAACAAAACTTTCATTCACATTTAAATTGAAAAGGCGAATATATTAGTAGCTCTCTATTATATTAGAAAGGTTCAGCCTAATAGATAATTTCAAAAAATAATATCTGATATATATATTTTTTTACATAAAAAAAATAATAATCAATTCGTAATTAAAAACTATTGATTATACATATACAGTAGAACCTCCCTTTAGCGGACACCCTGCTTGCCAACACCTCTCCATAAAGGACAGTTTTCATTTGCAAAATTACCATTTTTACTATTTAGCAACTCTCCGGTAAGAGGACACCTCTCCCTAAAGGACACTTTGGCTCTGCAATTAGGTGTCCTTTACAGGGGGGTTCTACTGTACTTGATTAATAATTCACTTAAACCTTTCTTTATTTCCGTTGATTATTGTGGTGACTTTATTGTTTCAAAGTTTATATATAATTACCCATATAAACACTAATGTAAATTTTAACATACAGTAGAGCTCCAGTGATCTGAATTAGTTTTCATATAAGATCATCAATACTGAAGCAAAATTTTCAGTTTTAAATAAATTAACTATGGTTTCAATCATTTTTAAAAGAATCATACGCATCTATAATAGTTTCAAATTTTCATAACAGATAGCGCGCTAATGCATCATAAAAAAAAAAATAAAAGCTCACAAAGGATTTTTCATTGATCACTTCATTTTTATTCAATAGTCTTTTATAAATTACCTTACACATCAGAATACATTTTATAGTAAAAGCAGAATACTGGTCTATAAATACTATATTCAAAAAAAGGCTTCAAAATACAATTTAAAAAATGATTACAACCAAAAGAAAACGAGTTGTTTTATCAATATCTGACAAAATGACTATAATAAATAGGTTAACAAATGGTGAATCCGGTAAAAAATTAGCAAAAGAATTTAATATAGGTGCTTCAACAATATCAGAAATCAAAAAGAATTCACAATCTATTATAAATTTTGCTTCAGTAATGGAAGATGAAAGAGGTTCATCTTCAAGAAAAATGATGAGAAAACCACAAAATGATAAAGTTGATGATGCACTATATAAATGGTTTTTACAACAAAGATCACAAGGTGAGCCTATATCAGGTCCAATATTATGTGAAAAAGCTTTGGTTTTTAATGAGGAATTGAATGGTGATCCATATTTTAAAGCTAGTCAAGGATGGTTAAGAAATTTTAAAGCTAGACATGGAATTCGAGATCTTGAAATTCATATTGAAAAAGTACCAACTATTACTGATTTTGGATATCAATCTATTCCAAACTTAAAAGAGAAAATTGATCAACAATTTGATGATGATTTTATATATAATGTTGGTGAAACTGGATTATTTTGGAAAACATTACCTAAAAGAACACTTTCTTCACAGAAAGATACAAATGCTACTGATTCTCAAGGAACTGAAGAACGAATAACAATATTGATTTGTGTTAATGCATCTGGAACTCATAAATTACCATTACTTCTTATTGGTAAATCTAAAAAACCAAAAGCATTTAAGAATATTCAAAATCTTCCTGTAGATTATATGTATCAAAAGAATGGCTGGATGAATACAGAAATATTTATCAAATGGTATGATAATAAGTTTATCCCTCAAGTAAAGAAATATCAAGAAGAGATTGGTAAAAGAGGAAAAGTTTTGCTATTGCTTGATAATTCTCCATCTCATCCTTCTCCTGAAAGTTTGGAAAGAGATAATGGTATGTTTTCTACAGTATATCTACCATCAAATCTTGCTAATTTAGTACAACCTGTTGAACAAGGTATATTTGAATGTATTAAATTACTCTATAGAAAAGAACTTTTACTTAAACATTTAATGTATAAAGATTTTTATCAAAAAATTGATTTAAAAGAATGTACTTACATGATTGCTAAAGCTTGGAATGATATAAAAGAATTGACAATAAAAAGATCATGGAATTTAATCAAAGGAATTAAAGAAGTGGAAAGTAATTCACATTTATTGGAATCAGAAAAATTAGATATACTTAATATTACATCATTAAATATTGAATCAAATTATGAAATTGAAGATATCAATTTATGGTTGAATTGTGATAAAGATGATCATTGCTATGAAATTCTTGATGAAGAAGAAATTATGGAGAGCAAACAAACTGGAGAAATAGAAGAAGAAAATGATGAAGGAGTGGATGATAGTAAAGTTGTTACAGTTCCATCTCACAACGATGTCTTTGAA
>CP092879.1:63085621-63101251 GCA_030710605.1 Cordylochernes scorpioides
GCTCTGAATTTGGTTTTAACATGGATGGAACATCAAGATGAATGTGAACCAAATCAATTGCTTCAAATTAGAAGGGTACGTGATCTAGCTGAGAAAAAAATGCCTTTTAAAAATGAAATGAAAACTTATTTTATCTCAAGAAATAATTAAATTTATAGAATTGTTTAATGTGAAGAATATAAATGATATGGGGTTGGTGGAAGAGAGAATGGTCTAAACTGTTGGTTTTGTGACCGCTATGACCCAGGATTGAATCCTGCATTGGGAACTTTTTTCTGATTTAAAAAAAAAAAAAAATGCTCCAATGGCCCCCCGATTCTTGCAAAAGTCCAACCTCACCAGCGAGTACAAGTAACTAAACGGGGCTCTGGCACATTTGTAAGTGCAAAAGTTGAACTGCTTTTCACATATGTAGATAGGTGGTGTACTTACAGTAAAAGCAGTTGTCAACTTCTACCCACCATGATTATCATGGCCTGTACCACGTGTACTTGGGAATAAGCAAAAAAATATAAATGGTATATATACATACAAGTGTATGTATGCAATGTTTCAACAGCAATGGCTACAATCTGAAGTTATCTGGATCCCCTATAGTCCAAGAGAATTCAGATCATGGGAGTTCTGCTGTAGATGTGATTGATGCAGGATACCCTGTGGAATGGTGCCAACACATGGATATGGAGAGACACCTGATGTTTCCTATTCAACATAGAATTCCAAACTTTAGGTAAGTTTATCTTATTTTCACAAGGTAATAACACCAAATCTAAATAAATAAATATTATGTGACGTTTCAGTAACAGCGTTGTTACCTTCATCAGACAAAATAATAATTTTTCTTCTTCATTTATTCTTTTGTCTGATGATGGTAACAATGCTGTTACCTAAATGTCACACACTATTATTATAATTAAAAGGATTTGGTTTTGTTACCTTATGTTTATAGTCTATAATCCAAATTTTACCTTATCAACATAAGATTATGGAATAGCACTTTGGCAATAGGTAAATGCAAATGTATAGGCAAACTTTTAAGTCGCTCCTTTTCTACTAGACCTTGTAGAAGTGTAGAGGCATGAAATCTTTCTACACACTTTTCCATAATAAAGAATCATACACTTGATCCTTGTTATAACAATACTTGGGACCAAGATGTTACAGTAGAACCTCCTTGAAAGGACACCTCTCTACAAAGGACAGTTTTCATCTGCAAAATTACTATTTTTACTATTTAGCAATTCTCTGGTAAGAGGATACCTCTCCCTAAAGGACACTTTGGCTCTACAATTAGGTGTCCTTTACAGGGAGAGAGGTTCTACTGTATTAAAACTTTTATTATATCTACAATTAAAATAAATATTTAGGAGTTGATGCTTGGACCTTTAGAAATTTGATGTTTAAACCAAGATTGATAAGGCACAATTTGGATAATAGATTATAAACACAAGGTAATAAGACCAAATCCAAATAAATAAATAGTGTGTGACGCTTCGGTGACAGTAACTATTCAAAAACATGCTGTGGTAAAATTTCTCATTCAGTACTTTTGTCTGAAGATGACAACAACGCTGAAATGTCACACACTATTTATTTATTTGGATTTGGTCTTATTACCTTGTGTTAAACCAAGATGTTATAACAAGAGGCTTACTATATTGAAAAAGAGCCATTTTTCATATTTTATCATTAAATTGTTATAACAGGATTATACAGTAGGACTTACTATGAGAGATCATCCGAAAAACTTAAATTTTTGTTTTAATTGGAAGTTAAATTGGATCATTTTGGTACCCTTTTGATTTCATAAATATTTTTCTTGAGAAGACACAATTTGGATTATAGATTATAAACACAAGGTATTAAGTACAAATCCAAATACAGTCGAACCTCTTTAATTCAACACCCCAAGGGATCGGAGCTTTCGGTTGAATTAAAGGAAGTGTTGAATTAAAGTTATTCAGATGATTAGCTAATCATCTAACTCGCTAAAATAATATTTTTTTTAAATAGCTTTGTAATATAAATTGATCATATTAATTAAAACCATTGTGTGTGTCCTTTTTTGTAATATTTTTTCTTTTCATGATTAACTTTAGTATCAGGGACAAAATGGCAATACTACATATTTTTGAAACAGAAAATAATTACAAATGATATTTTACTCTAATTGAAGAATATAGCAGTTGAAAGGAAATAAATATGGAAAATAAAAAGAAAATTTAAAAATAAAATTTAAAAATAATCATGAAGATCCTTTTAAAATTTCCTTTATAGATGTCTGTTTTTGCACTGAAATCCTATTCAGGATATATTCCAGATAGTCTATTTTAAAAAAACATTCATGTCTTTCTTCCTCTGGAATGTGTTTTAAATAACAATTGTATTAAAGACATCCACTGCTGCTGCAGGTGTTATTGATTTTGTGTTTAAATCTTTTATAATAATATGGAAATGGAATATTGAAATAAAATGTTATCATGATCATTGTGGCTACATTTTATGAAGATTTATTTATTTGAAAGGAAATTATTTGTAAATTTTAAAATAACTTAAATATTTAAATGCTGAAATTTATAAAAAGAAAATAACATTATTAATTAGCGCGCGATTCCTAAATTCAAGCGTAAAAAAAAAAAAAAAAAAAAAAAAACAATAACACTCGCGACATTGCGCAACAGCACTGCAAAGTGAAACTTAAACTAACAGAAATCAAAAGTACGCATTCGCGATCCTCTCGGCGCCCGCCGTCGTTGCCGCTTGCCGTCGCATAATACCGTTTAGCGGTAAAGTTGTATGTAAAAAAACATTCAACTGTCGAAATTCAAATTTTAAAATGGTCGAACTATCGGAACTGTCGTATTATCGATACTGTCGAATTACGGTTTGTTATTTGATAGGCCGGAGGTCGGGACATCAGAATATGGTCGAATTAAGCTAGAGTGTCGAATTTGCGTGTGTCAAATTAACGAGGTTATATTGTAAATAATGTGTAATGTTTCGGTAACAGCGTTGTTACCATCTTCATACAAAAGTACTTAATGTGAAAAAATATCATAACTATTTCAAACATGCTGTAATATTTTTTCTCATTCAGTACTTTTGTCTGAAGATGGTAACAACCCAATTACCGAAACGTCACAGACTATTTATTTATTTGGTCTTATTATAATACAAGAAAACAAGATCTAATTCAAATAATTTTATAGTGTGTGAGGTTTCGGCAACAACATTGTCACCATCATCAGACAAAAGAATTTTTTTTTTAATTCTTTTGTCTGATGATGGTGACAATGTTGTTGCCGAAACGTCACGCACTAATAAATTATTTGAATTAGATCTTATTTTCTTTTATTATAATCTATAATTAAATTATGCTTTATCATTGGTCTTATTATCTTGTGTTTAAATTCTTTTTTTTTTTGCCTTCATCTTTTTAATGTCTCTTTCTATTACGTCCTACTTGTTCGTACACATAAGGTGCAGTGAACTCATGAAATATCCCAAATCTTTTACATAAATCTGAAAAATTAGTGCTTTTGAATTCTAGTGCATTATCAGTTCTAAGAACTTTTATCTTATTTCTTATTAAGTATAGATTATATTAATATATTCTTTGAATTTATCTAGCATATCTGATTTGTTCCTGATAAAATAAATATGGCAATAGCTGATGAGATTGTTGAATACCATTGTTGCAAATTGTGGAATGTCATTGTTGCAGTGATTATTAAATATGAGTCTTGCTTAGATTGATGAATACCATTGATGATTAGATTGTTGAATGCCTTCGTTGCTTAGATTGTTGAATACCATTGTTGCTGAGATTGTTGAATTCCATTTTTTCTGAGCTTGTTGTATACCATTATTGCTGAGATTTTTGAATACCTTTGTATATCATTGTTGCCAAGATTGTTGAATTCCTTTGTTGCAAAGAATGTTGAATACCTTTGTTGCAAAGAATATTGAAAACCTTTGTTGCTAAGATTGTTGAATACCTTTGTTGCAAAGAATGTTGAAAACCATTGTTGCAGAGATTTTTGAATACCATTGTTGCCGAGATTGTTGAATACCTTTGTTGCTGAGATTGTTGAATTATATTTTTGCTTAGATTGTTGAATACCTTTGTTGCTAAGAATGTTGAATATACCATGGTTGCTAAGAATGTTGAATATACCATGGTTGCTGAGATTGTTGTATACCATTGTTGGTGAGATTGTTGTATACCATTGTTGGTGAGATTGTTGAATTCCAGTTTTGCTTAGATTGTTGAATACCATTGTTGCTGAGATTGTTGAATACCATTGTTGCTGAGATTGTTGAATTCCATTTTTGCTGAGATTGTTGAATACCATTGTTGCTGAGATTGTTGAATACCATTTTTGCCGAGTTGTTGAATACCATTGTTGCTGAGATTGTTGAATACTATTGTTGCTGAGATTGTTGAATACCATTGTTGCTGAGATTGTTGAATACCATTTTTGCCGAGTCGTTAAATACCATTGTTGCTGAGATTGTTGAATACTATTGTTGCTGAGATTGTTGAATACCATTGTTGCTGAGATTGTTGAATACCATTTTTGCCGAGTTGTTGAATACCATTGTTGCTGAAATTGTTGAATACCATTTTTGCTGAGATTGTTGAATACCATTTTTGCCGAGTTGTTGAATACCATTTTTGCCGAGTTGTTGAATACCATTGTTGCTGAGATTGTTGAATACTATTGTTGCTGAGATTGTTGAATACCATTTTTGCCGAGTTGTTGAATACCATTATTGCTGAGATTGTTGAATACCATTGTTGCTGAGATTGTTGAATACTATTGTTGCTGAGATTGTTGAATACCATTGTTGCTGAGATTGTTGAATACTGTTGTTGCTGAGATTGTTGAATACCATTGTTGCTGAGATTGTTGAATACCATTGTTGCTGAGATTGTTGAATACTATTGTTGCTGAGATTGTTGAATACCATTTTTGCCGAGTTGTTGAATACCATTGTTGCTGAGATTGTTGAATACTATTGTTGCTGAGATTGTTGAATACCATTTTTGCAGAGTTGTTGAATACTATTGTTGCTGAAATTGTTGAATACTATTGTTGCTGATATTGTTGAATACCATTGTTGCTGAGATTGTTGAATACTATTGTTGCTGAGATTGTTGAATACCATTGTTGCTGAGATTGTTGAATACCATTGTTGCTGAGATTGTTGAATACTATTGTTGCTGAGATTGTTGAATACCATTTTTGCCGAGTTGTTGAATACCATTGTTGCTGAGATTGTTGAATACTATTGTTGCTGAGATTGTTGAATACCATTTTTGCAGAGTTGTTGAATACTATTGTTGCTGAAATTGTTGAATACTATTGTTGCTGATATTGTTGAATACCATTGTTGCTGAGATTGTTGAATACTATTGTTGCTGAGATTGTTGAATACCATTTTTGCCGAGTTGTTGAATACCATTGTTGCTGAGATTGTTGAATACTATTGTTGCTGAGATTGTTGAATACCTTTGTTGCAAAGAATGTTGAATACCTTTGTTGCTAAGAATGTTGAATACCATTGTTGCAGAGATTGTTGAATTCCATTTTTGCCGAGTTGTTGAATACCTTTGTTGCTGAGATGGTATCTTTAATTTCAGTGTCATCCATCATAAAATGCCATTTCATCCAGTTTGGCACAGAATTCTTCACCTCTTCTTATCTAACTAGTTCCTGGTCATCCTATTAGATTATCCTTGGTCTACCTTTCCTTTCATTCTTCATGTTGTATCCTTCCCCAGTATAGTTAATAGACAATGTTACACTGTGTCCTGCAAACTTTCAGTAGCTATATTATGTTTTAATAATTACTGCTGTTAGCTTTAAAACTAATCTTTGGATTTATGATTACATTGCATCCACTGTTTATATATTCCTATGTCTAAGTTTTTTTTTATTTTTTATTATTTAATATACAGTTAAAACTGTTTATAGCACCTCCTCTTGGGACTCATCAAAATAGGGTGCTATAGAGAGGTGGTGCTATAGACAGGTCACTTTTCATGTAGAATGTTTACATTTTAATGTTTAAAAATGGGCGCTATAGAAAGGAAGGCGCTATTTAGAGGGGGCTCTATAGACAGGTTTAACTGTACAATAATTAATGAAATTAATTATTTTTTAAAAATTAATCATGTATACCATTCTTGATAACTGGCCACCAGATGTACTCCATCTGGTAATGTTCCCCATTCTCCTCTGATAGGTTGTGGCGATCGGTACACAACTATATCACGCAACAGACACTCTTTATTTTCTGTGTGATAAAGAACAATTTGGATTATAGATTATAATTTATCATTTTTGATAGACTTCAATGGACCTAAGAAATTATTCTTCCTATAATTGGATTAGGTCTTATTTTCTTTTATTATTTTCTGTATGTTAACACCAGTGATTAAGTCCACACAAGATCATTGCATGTTGGTAGCCCAATTCTTCTAAATTTCTGTATGAATGCCATCTGTTTAATGATGGTGTCCTTCTTCAAGAGGTTTTTCCATTAGTTGCAACAGGGTTTTTTTTTTGCATCATGCTTTTGAAAGGATACAATTTGGATTATAGATTAGAACTACAAGGTTATAAGATATACAGTCGAACCTCTTTAATTCAACACCCCAAGGGATCAGAGCTTTCGGTTGAATTAAAGGAAGTGTTGAATTAAGGTGAGATGATTAGCTAATCATCTAACTCGCTAAAATAATATTTTTTAAAAATAGCCTTGTAATATAAATTAATGATATTAATTGAAACCATTGTGTGTTTTTATTTTCATGATTAACTTTTAGTATCAGGGACAAAATGGCATTAATACATATTTTAGAAACATAAATAATTGTAACAAATAAATTTATTGGCAATGTGTTTCTTTTCAGTAATATAATCAAATATTAACTCTACAGACATTAAAATATTAAATATAATATATTAAATAATATTTTATTCTAATTGAAAAATATAGCAGTTGAAAGGAAATAAATATGGTAAATATATAAAAAGAAAATTTTAAAATATTATTTTAAAATAATCATGAAGAGATATTTTAAAAAATTCCTTTATAGATATCTGTTTTTGCACTGAAATCCTATTCAGGATGTATTCCAGATGGCATTTTGAAAAAACATGCATGCCTTTCTTCCTCTGAAATGTCTTTTAATAAATAAATTTTAATGTATTAAAGGCATCCACTGCTGCTGCAGGTGTTATTGATTTTGTGTTTAAATCTTTTATAATAACACAGAAATGGAATATTGAAATAAAATGTTATCATAATCATTGTTAGATCATTTTATAAAGATTTATTTATTTAAAAATAAATTATTTATAAATTTAAAAATAGCTAAAATATTTCAATGTTAAAAATAAAAAAATATAAATTATTATTAGTTAGCGCATGATGCCGAAATTCCCGCGTAAAAAAAAAAACAACAACAATAACATCCGCGAAATTGCGCAACGGCACTGCAAAGTGAAACTTAAACTAACCAGAAACCAAAAGTGCGCAGGCGCGATCGTATCGGCGCTCGCCGATCGTCGCCGCCGTAATACCGTTTAGCGGTAAAGTTGTATGTAAAATAACATTCAACTGTCGAAATTCGAATTTTAAAATGGTCGAACTATCGGAACTGTCGTATTATCGATACTGTTGAATTACGGTTTGTTATTTGATAGGCCGGAGGTCGGGACATCGGAACATGGTCGAATTATCGCCGAGTGTCGAATTGGGGTGTGTCGAATTAACGAGGTTATACTGTATATACATTATTAATTTATTTGATTATGATCTTATTACCTTGTAGCATCTTGCTTTTGTTGTGAATACATTTACAACCTTACTTATCAGCTGTAAGATACACCATGCCCAGAATTCTGCCAACCACCTTCCACATTCATACCCCCTGTAACTCCGCCTTTGCCGGTCCCAAGCCCGGATGAAAAAAGAGGAGGGGGAGCAGTAACAAACTCACTTAAAAACCTGGGTTCAGCTGACCCGGCTGATAGTACCCTGTAAGGGCTCCTGATCCAGGGATACAGGATGAGCAGCGTTTGTACTCCATGTTAGGAGTGGCTGCACATGGCATCTGTTCCTCATATCAGAGGCGGCCATTTCTTTTGGAGCTAAGTCGGCCTGCCACTGAGTAGAGCTCCCAGTCTTAATGACAAAGGCAGACGCATTCTACTTCACCCAATTATGATGGTTGTCAAACAGACACCATCAAAGGTCACAACTTGATACCCTAATATGATTGAGTGGAGATAAGAAAGAAGAAGAAGAAGATACCCCCTGTACTTTTGTTTTGTCGATCTTGACTATACTGTCAGGGCTGCAGAGTTATGTTGTGATCTTGTAGTGTGCCGTTCAAGGCATCATGAAAAATGTCGTTGTCAAATTTTCAACAGGTTGTTACTTTTATCAGTTGTGTAAATAAAAAAAAGCTGGTAGGAAAAAAAAACATTTTCTAAGAACTCTAAAATACTATTCTTAGAATTAAAGTTCCACTTTTTTAAGATAAGAAGAAATAATTTTCATATATATATAATCAGCTATATTGTGTTTACACAACTGATAACAACACTACTAACTATTTAAAAACATATATTGCGATATATTTTTCCTCATTTAGTACTTTTAGTTTGTAAACACAAGGTAATAAGACCAAATCCAAATAAATAAATAGTGTGTGACGTTTCGGTAACAACGCTGTTGCAGAAACGTCACACACTATTTATTTATTTGGATTTGGTCTTATTACCTTGTGTTTATAATCTATAATCCAAATTGTGCCATATTACTTTTAGTCTGATGATGGTAACAATGCTGTTACCGATACTCGACAAACAGTTCATTAATTTGGATTTTGGTCTTGTTATCCTGTGTTTCTATATACAGTTAAACCTGTCTATAGCACCCCCTCTAAATTGCGCCTTCCTCTCTATAGCGCCCTATTTTAAATACGTAGTACAATGCTATATTTACATTAAAAGTGACCTGTCTATAGCACCCCCCTCTCTATAGCACTCTATTTTGGTGAGTCCCAAGAGGGGGCGCTATAGACAGGTTTAACTATATATACAGTAAAACCTTCCTTTAGTAGACACCTCTCTACAAAGGACAGTTTTCATTTGCAAAATTACCATTTTTACTATTTAGCAACTCTCTGGTAAGATGACACCTCTGCAAGACAAAGGCACTTTGTCTCTGCAATTAGGTGTCCTTTACAGGGAGGTTCTACTGTATGTATATTTATGTATAAACTAATTAAAATATTAATTGTATTTTGATCTCAATTGGTGTGTGTAAAAATCTGTCTAATATGTTCCATGTGTTGACAGGTATGTAAACGAGGTCTGTCTTCAAGAAAGGCATTAGAAGACTTCAAAACCCTTGATACTTTCTGTGGAATAGCTGTTTATTCCTCAGCTATGTTTATGTCTACCCTCTTGATGACACCTCTCTACAAAGGACAGTTTTCATTTACAAAATTACCATTTTTACTATTTAGTAACTCTCTGGTAAGAGGACACCTCTCTCTAAGGACACTTTGGCTCAGCAATTAGGTGTCCTTTACAGGGAGGTTCTACTGTATATTTATTATTTTATTTTCAGCAATGATTTTAAGATTTTCCTATAAACCATTATTGACTTTATACTATAAACCTTTATTTACTACTTCAATACTATTAGTTAACATTTCTATTTTACAGTTCACCTAATGTTATTGACCATAATATTTTGCCATATATAAACTCTCTTCTATCAGAATTTGAAACTATTATAGATGCATATTATTCTTTTAAAAATTAAACAATTTTCTCTACTGTCCTTACTGCAATGAAAAATTAATGGGAGGGCCCCCTGGCTCATCAGTGATGAACCCTCCCAGCGGTTTCTCCAGTTTAATCTACCATACCGCTGTTATATTGCATTTTTCGATTTTCCTTTTATAGTGATACTGAAGCTAGACTCTTGGAATGGGTATTTTGTTGTTGTTGTTGTTTCTTATCCCCTTGTGTAAAGATTACACGAATTCCATGAGTTCATGCTCCTCGAGCAGTTTATTCTGCGTGACGGGCGATGTAGCATGCAAATCAACATCTGATCTCATGGAATGGGGTGTAGGGGCGCAGCTTTCATTGATCATGGCACTATGATCCAGGCACACTTTGGTGAAAGTCTGACTTTGCCTGTAGTTTGAGGCCGTTCCTAACATGGAAGCAGACGCCTTTGCTGCCGACTCTAACATGAGTACAGACGCAGCTCCTCCGTATCCCTGGAGTGGGACCCTTGCTGAGGTCTATCAACTGGGTCAGTTGAAGTCAGGATTTTTAAAGAGGTCTACTCCTCTTCTAACAATGCTGCTGTTGGTCCGCGACTGCTTATTTGTCAGAGTTATTCTGCTTGTTTCACAGCTGGCCTTCATATCTGAAGGTCGTTCCCCTATCCGCCACCTGGGGACGCGCCCTATAGCAGTCAGCTCTGCCAAGGGTATGGGTATTTTAAATGAACTATGGACATAAGCTTTGAGGACAGTAGAAATACATATAATTATAAATATATTTTCTTCCTTGTCCATATGCTCACATATTTGACTGAATAAGAGCTAAGTTGTGGCACATCACCTATTTCTGTAGTGTTCTTGAGTTTGTTTTGACACTAAGCAGCAAGAAGTAAATATGGGAAGCTTGAAATTAAAACTGTTTATTTACATAGCCAACATATTACACATTAAAATTTTACACAAATAAATTTACTGGCAATGCGCTTCTTTTAAATATCATCAAATATTGTCTCTACAGACCTTACTGCAATGATATGAGTTATTGAATGAGAGGGCTTGGCTCATCAGTAGTGAACCCTCTCAGCAGTTTCGCCAAATTAATCAGCTAAGAGGGTTCACTACTGATGAGCCAAGCCCTCTCATTCAATAACTCATATCATTGCAGTAAGGTCTGTAGAGATAATATTTGATTATATTTAAAAGAAGCGCATTGCCAGTAAATTTATTTGTGTAAAATTTTAACGATAGATGGCAATTAAATTTAATTTACTAATATTACATTTTGTTATATGTGAATTTTAAATAAATAAGGGTTCAGCTAGGTTCATCCGAGAGACTGGCTTAACGAGACATCCTGACCTTATTCTTACAGCTTGGGTGTTGGTAGTGGTAATGTCTGTGTTGTCTTCATGGGGTCCTTCGAATGGTGGAGTATATTGTTAGTATTGTCCAGTGGAGTCTGCACAGGTGAGGGTGAGGCAGGCTCACTTTCAAATGGAGGAGGTCCACTGTTCTCAATTTCTTCATGATTGTCCATTGGCAAAGTTTGATTTTCTGCTCCACCCTGGACAGGTCTCAAGAAAGCTTAATCTCAATATCCTATCTTGAGATCTCAGTGCATATGATCCAGGGTTTAATTGTTTGACTATAGTTGCAGGAGTCCAAGCTCTATCATGCTCTTTCAAGAAAACTGGTTGATTTTCCTAGAGTTGCTGATGTGATGTAGCATGTATATCACTATAAGATTTTTGTCTTGAGAGGGTGTCCCCAAGAATATCGCTAATTTTCTACAGCACAGACAGTTCTAAAAGATTTTTGATTGGCAATATGGTTCTGGTTCAACGACTATAAATTTGTTACACATGGGAACCTAATCCTTCCCTTGGCATGTTTCGATAGTTCAACAGTGCCATTTGGATATCTTTTTTTCCTCTTACACATTTTCTAAGATTTTTTGCTGTGAGCAAGCCCTTTCTGCTTATCCATTGAATCTAGGGTGTAGAGGGCTAGAGGTTTAGTAAATAAATAACCATTCCTATGAAAATTTTTCAAATTCTTTTGAACTATAGAGTGTGGGTACCATTATCAGTTTCTAGAACCTTTAGTATCTCATGTTGAGAAAACCATTCCTTTAAGTACATTATTGTTTCTTTAGAATTTAATGATTTGAGTTCTTTTAAATCAATATATCCAGAAAAACTATCAGTTATTAGTAAATAATTGTGGTCATTATGCTTGAAAACACCCGATGCTACAATTTTCCAGGGAAGTTTGGGTATTTCTTTATTAATGATTGTTTGTTTTTGGTTATTTCTTGAGTTAGAGATGCAAATCATGCACTTTTTTCCTTGGTTGATGATGTCTCTTGTTATTCCAGGCCAATAAATGGATTCCTCGGCCTTAAGTAGGGTGCCATTAATGCCAATATGTCCTATGTGTAGGCTCCTCAAGACTTTAGCTCTAAGACATCTTGGGATGATAATGCGTAGTCCTTTGAAGATCATGCCTTCATGTAATTTCTTCTCTGAAAGATCAATATAGTCTGCACTCAATTGGAACACTAGACTGGTGTTCGGGCCATCCCTTTATTAGAATTGACTTCATTTGTGACAGTTCTGAAGCAGTTTCTGTTGTGGTCATAATTTCATTCTTCAATAGTTTTTTGAGCATAGGAATACTCAGAAGCACTTCCAAATGCTCATTTTCAAATTTTTCTTCCTCGACACAATCCTGGCTCAGCAAATCAGCAATAAACATCTCTTTGCCTCTAACATATTTTACAATTAGATCATAGAGAGCTGTAATTCCAATAATATTATCTACAAACTGAGGGAAGATTTTCTTAAGCATTTCTTGAAGATGGTCTCAAGAGGTTTATGGTCAATTTCAACTAATATAGGTCTACCATAAATATATTCATGAAACTTTCGGCATCTAAATTTTATTGCCAATGCCTCTTTTTCAAATTGAGGATAGTTGCGTTGGAAGTCAATTAGTGATGCTGAAGCAAAGGCAACAGGACAGTTGTCTTGCATAAGTACAACTCCAATAGCATGCAAACTAACATCAACTGACATTATCAATGCTTTATTTAGATAGAAAAAAAAAAAAAACAACAACTCAATGCCAGTGCCCTCTTTAATACCTTTTTAATTCTTCCAGATCATTATCAAGGGAAGTGTCCCAGTTGCATACTACATTTTTCTTCAGGAGCATCCTCAGGTTACTGGTCCTTTTAAATGTATTAGGTATGTAAATCTGCAAGAACTGTATCATACCAAGCAAGCGCTGAAGCTCTTTCCGGTTTCTAGGTTTCTGGATACATTTATCAAGGGAAGTGTCCCAGTTGCATACTACATTTTTCTTCAGGAGCATCCTCAGGTTACTGGTCCTTTTAAATGTATTAGGTATGTAAATCTGCAAGAACTGTATCATACCAAGCAAGCGCTGAAGCTCTTTCCGGTTTCTAGGTTTCTGGATACATTTATCAAGGGAAGTGTCCCAGTTGCATACTACATTTTTCTTCAGGAGCATCCTCAGGTTACTGGTCCTTTTAAATGTATTAGGTATGTAAATCTGCAAGAACTGTATCATACCAAGCAAGCGCTGAAGCTCTTTCCGGTTTCTAGGTTTCTGGATACATTTATCAAGGGAAGTGTCCCAGTTGCATACTACATTTTTCTTCAGGAGCATCCTCAGGTTACTGGTCCTTTTAAATGTATTAGGTATGTAAATCTGCAAGAACTGTATCATACCAAGCAAGCGCTGAAGCTCTTTCCGGTTTCTAGGTTTCTGGATACATTTATCAAGGGAAGTGTCCCAGTTGCATACTACATTTTTCTTCAGGAGCATCCTCAGGTTACTGGTCCTTTTAAATGTATTAGGTATGTAAATCTGCAAGAACTGTATCATACCAAGCAAGCGCTGAAGCTCTTTCCGGTTTCTAGGTTTCTGGATACATTTATCAAGGGAAGTGTCCCAGTTGCATACTACATTTTTCTTCAGGAGCATCCTCAGGTTACTGGTCCTTTTAAATGTATTAGGTATGTAAATCTGCAAGAACTGTATCATACCAAGCAAGCGCTGAAGCACTTTCCGGTTTCTAGGTTTCTGGATAGCATTTATTGCTTTGACCTTGTCAGGGTCTATTTGTATTCCTACCTTTGATATCAAATGCCCCAAAAATTTAACTTTTTCCTTTTCAAAGACACATTTCTTTTTATTTAATTTGATTCCATTTGATTTAAGAAAGGAAAGAACCTTTTTCTCAATTTATCCAGGTCAGGTGCATGAACCAAGATATCATCCATAGAGTTTTCTACTCCTTAGTAAATCTGTCATTATTTCTGGTGCAGTTTTAATAACAAACCACTCTTGTATAAAGGAGTATCTCCCCCATGGTGTTCATTTGCATAATTACCATTTTTACTATTTAGCAGCTCTCAGTTAAGAGGACACCTCTCCCTAAAGGACACTTTGACTCTGCAATTAGATGTTGTCTTTTATAGGGAGGTTCTACTGTATATAGATTCCGCATGTGTGAATATTGTTCTAGTTGAGCAGTAGAACCTCCATGAGAGGATACTAACGCTAGAGGACACCTCATTACAAATGATAGTTTTCACACATCAAAATTACACCATTTTGAATATCTATTAACTCTTCCCCAGTAAAAGAAACTTTGACTCTGCAACTAGGTCTCCTTTGGAGAGATGTTCTACTGTATCCTCAAATTTATCCATCACATGTGCAACAAGTGAATTCATAGTATTTTATATTGTTGTTCTAGGGGGTCAATGGAAGGATGGTCTAAACCGTTGGTTTTCAACCACTATGACCCGGGTTCAATTCCCGCATTGGACACTTTTTTCTGTTTAAAAAAAAAATGCTCCAATGGCCCCCGATTCTTGCAAAAGTCCAACCCCACCAGCGAGTGCAAGTAACCAAATGGGGGCTCTGGCATATTTGTAAGTGCAAAGTCGAACTGCTATTCACATATGTAGACATGTGGTGCACTTACAGTAAAAGCAATCGCTAACTACCCACCATGATTATCATGGCCTGTACCACGTGTACTAGGAATAAGCAAAAAATATATATATTGATGCTCTTAGCATACACAAATTCCATTCCTATACTAATGAGAACTAAAAAGCCTAAAATGTGTAAAGTTATTTTTATTTTCTTGGTGTAAACTCAGGTATAGCTACTTTCTGATAATAAATTTTTATCTGTGTATACCCAAAGTGGCAACTCTTTAAAATATGCATTTGGTGTTTCTATGGTAGAGTATAAAGTGTATAAAGGTGGTAAAAAGTTGTATCTGTGTCTGTCTTCAATGAAGAAATATCTTTTTATAATTAGAATATCTTTATGTGGATATAAATTTTAGGTGGGACAAAACATGTATGTTTTGAGATGATTTTTATAAATAAAAATTTAATGTGTTTGTGATTAATGTGTTTGTCTCTTTCATATATATTACCACAATATTTGATTTGCCAGGATAACATTTTTGACCATGGAATATATTAATTTAGTCTGGAGAAAGGCCAATTTAAACATTAAGAGAATGGAAAATGCTTAATGATAGAAGTAATGTTGTGAAAATTCAAAACCATTATAGACACAATATTCTTTTTAAAATTAAACAATTTCTACTGCCCTTTATTTATTTATTACCATGATAAGGCACAATTTGGATTATAGATTATAAACACAAGGTAATAAGACCTAATTCAAATAAATAAATAGTGTGTGATGTTTCGGTAACAACATTGTTACCGAAACATCACAAACTATTT
>CP092879.1:63101351-63117532 GCA_030710605.1 Cordylochernes scorpioides
TAAAATATCATATTGTTATAATACAATGGTTAAAAATCCTAATCAATGTGAATCTCCTTTATATAATTCAAATAATGAAACAGGTTTCTGGAGATGTGAGGGTCTTTTTCATTTTTATTGCAATCTCAAGCTTTCGGGTATTACCGCTCTTCAATAGGAAGCCCAGGCTGGTCCCAAGCCTGGATGAAAGAAGGGGAGCAGTAACAAGCTCACTAAAAACCTGGACTCAGCTGGCCAGGGTGATAGTACCCTGTAAGGGCTCCTAATCCAGGGATACAGGATGAGCAGCGTTTGTACTCCATGTTAGGAGCAGCTGCACATGGCGTCTGTTCCTCATGTCAGAGGCGGCCATTTCTTTTGGAGCTAAGTCGGCCTGCTACTGAGTAGTGCTCCCAGTCTTAATGACAAGGGCAGACGTATTCTACTTCACCCAGTCATGATGGTTGTCAAACAGACACCATCACAGGTCACAACTTGATATCCTAATATGATTGAGTGGAGATAAGAAAGAAGAATAAGAACAGGAGGACAAAAATAAACAATATAATGAAACGTTTATATTATGATGCATCAGCGTGCCAAAATAATCATATATGTCTATAATAGTTTGGAATATTCATAATGAAACGTTTTTTGAGAAGGGTAGGGATTGAAGATGAGAAAAGGATGAGACCCAGAAGAAGATGAATTAGACAAAAAACTGGATAGACACTCTGGAAGAAACAAACCTAAGACAGAACGAGATTGAGTGAGTTGACCAGTTATGTTACAAACTCCCAATAATGGAAGAACCGAATAAATTGTTACTATAATCTCAAATACATTGATATATGCAAATCATGAGTATTTATGACTGGGTGAAATTCTCAACCTGCAACTCCAAAACACATTGTTGACTGTATTGACTCATCCATTGATGAGCTCTACTCTTCCCCGGCAGATACCATCAAAAGTCTCAAGCTTTACAAGCTTGATACCCTAATATGATTGAGTGGAGATAAGAAAGAAGAAGAATGATTATTTATGAGTTTTAGAATGTTGTACTGTAAGTTCACTACATATACTGCACTTGTAGAGAGTAGTTTTATTTGCTTTTACAGTAATATATACGTCTTAGTAATAGTGTTGCTCAATATTTTGCATATAGGCCATATCCTCATTATACTGTTACGACGCTTTTCAGCCGTCGTTTTTTGCGTACAAGGTTTATAAATAACAAGGAGAGGTATATGTAGTTACAGCTTAGCGCGACGTACTTTGTTACCAGTAGCTTGCTAGTATATTTAAGGATTAAATGTCTCCAATGTCCGCCACCAGAAGGATCTTCCTCGCCACCAACAGCTGTCCAGGTCGGGCAAGCTTCTCTGGCATCCTCTTCCAGGATCATCCACACGGCCACATTCGCGGAAACAACTTTCCGCTTCCACTTGCATCGCCGATGTCACCAAACTGTCTATTCTCCCCCACCTGTCTCTCTGTTCAGCTAACCCCTTCTTTAATCCGACAGTCTTCCCTAGGCCAGTAGTACTTCCTCGTTACCACCCACGTCGTCTTGGTTCTTGTAATTAATATATAGAAGCATAGGGCACCTCTCCCGTCAAAGTAAACATCAAAACTAGACGCCATCTATTGACCGTCGCCACAAACTAGCGGCCTTGGGTTGGTGACAAAGCCACAAAACAGCTTTGGCAAACTGAGAAACGCCCACCTAGAGGCCATGGTTTCGGGCTAATGGCCCTCGTAAGTCTAGGGCGGACTTTATTCCATGAGATCTACACGGGATCTAATGGAATCTTGACAATCTGCCAAAGAGGTGTTTAGCTGGCAAAATGGCTGGGCCTACTATGTAGGTCAAGATATAGATGGAAAAATTTGCCGGGAGGAATTTTTCCATCTGAATAAATATATATTCACTTTCATCATTATTTCAAATGCGGACCTACATAAAAAATACACTCTCCTACAAAATTTATTATCCACGAAAGCTAAGATGCAAACTTAAAAAGGTTGTGAAATATATTTCACTACTAAATATATACGTATGACACACACACACAACTTTAATAAAATGTATAAATGACACTAAATTGAGAGAGATTCACTGCACTTTATTACAACGTCCATATAAGGTTATATACAAAATTTAATAAATATTGTAACAAAGTATTTATTAATTTTATTAACAGAGTGGTCATTTTTATGCTTATATTTTGCTACTCTGTAAATTTCCCTCGTGGCTTATCTTTTGTTTACCATTCATAGTTTGTCCTTGCCTGAAATAAATTATTGTCTCCTCCTGAAGTTTTTGCCTTCCCTAATTATCCACGTGGCAATATGAATAAATAAGATTATATAATGACTCCATGCTGACGAGCGCCAAGAGCACGAAACGCGTTCGTGGATGGCTTTTCTTGATTTTTCAAGAAATTGGGATGGTCAAATATCAGGGAACAGGCTAAATCAATGTTTAGTGTTCCACTAGGTGGTGCTCTGCCATCTAAAAAGCACATGTGCTTCTGGTCATGATATGCCTTTTTATTTTTAATATCAACACCTCACCTTTTTATTTTTTTTTTTCCGTTATTTTTTCAATGATAAATATATATGAAAAAATATATATGCAGTCTTCATTGGAGGCGTTCTCTACGGAAAAGACTCCGCCACCGGTGGACTGTGAGAGTTCTCTCCCACAGAGTGGGCAGGTCGAGGTGTTGACTGGCGTTACCAAACTCAAGACCAAGATGGTACTTGTAGATGGTAACCTTCGCCACACTTGTCATTACCTCGGGATGGAGGCGACGCTGTACAGCCATGCCTGCAGATTCATGGACATGTCACAGTAAGTGAACACCTCCCGGAGCAGGGGTGGCACGGCTCGGCAACTCCAATATCTGTGGGTCAGAGACCCGTTGCTGGATCCACAGGTGGCACGCCTCGAGGCAGGATGGGGTAGAGCGTGGAGAACCAGCTGTAGGGCGACATCTGCGTCGTGCCCCAAAAAGCAATTGCTACCCAGGTCGGTTCAGGAGATAGAGCGGGACACATTCAAGGGACCTTTTGTCGCTTCGAAGACGCAGGAACCTCAGGTTGGCGGGATGTAAACCCCAGTGGTTCAGCTCAAGAACGCTGGAGGCAGCATCCAAGAAGCTCAGAAGTCTCCTTCTTCTTGGCGAGAACCAGACTGTTTATACCACTGTCTACCTACCAGATAACCACTGAGGCCGCTAGTTTGCAGCGACGGTCAATAGATGGCGTCTAGTTTCGTCGTTTATTTTGACAGGAAAGACCATCTATGCTTTTTTTAGATCAATTTCCTCTCGACAAAATTTCCATCCATATAAAGTAGAACCTCCCTTTAGCGGACACCCCGTGTTGGAAAAGAAGGCGTCCGAAGCAGCCAATGGGAGGCCGGCGGAAGCGGCTACGGGGATGCAGCGGCAAAAATGAAAAAACAAAAACAGAAGAACTTGTAAACAACTTTCGAACGCTAGAATTTGCCCTGATCTCCGATTCTTTTAGTGTAAATATTCAAATATATAATTAATTAAATAATACTTTACTTATTTTCTTAAATTGTAATAAATATAATTTTCCCTCCTGTTTTCGTCATATATTTTAAAAGTGTTATAAGCAGCGACGCCTTAACTTTGAACCTTCAACCCCGCCGACCAAGA
The DNA here is from genome assembly GCA_030710605.1 of Cordylochernes scorpioides. Lineage (NCBI taxonomy): Eukaryota > Metazoa > Arthropoda > Arachnida > Pseudoscorpiones > Chernetidae > Cordylochernes > Cordylochernes scorpioides. The sequence continues at coordinate 63,105,026 of CP092879.1, forward strand.
ATAGAGGTGAGTGACTACCTCTATAGAATTTAGATCGTCGTCACAACACAGAGTGGCGGTGAAAACGCAATATTTTTGGCATCCCAGCCGGGACTGTTGAATGTAAATTCTAGAAAAAAAAATCATTTTAAGCTGACCATTTTGGAACTCGCTTGCTAACCCTACTTGCCGCTTTGTTTACATGATGGCGGAAGAATTAATTCTACGTTTAAAAAAGAAGCGTGCTATTAACAGATCATATTTAACGAAAACATGCAATAAGATTGAAAGTGGACTTGACACGCTAATTAGAATTGATCTTGAAGAATTATTAGAACAATTGAATGAATCATTTAACGAACTTAAATTAGTGGATCACGAAATAGAAACGCTTCTTGAAACTGACGATTTAGAGAGGGAATTACAGGGCGTAGAAGAATATCGAGAGAAATATATTACTTGGAGATTTAGGGCAAATAAAAAGATTCGCCAATCAGATTTTCATGGCGAAAATATACCGAATTCGAACTCACGAATAGATGAAAATGAAATGACACATTATGTACCTTCCTGCACGACTGTGAAACTTCCGAAATTGATTATATCGAAATTTTATGGAAACTTTAGTGAATGGCTGACGTTCTGGAATTCTTTTGATGCAGCTATACACCAGAACAACTCACTGAACCCGATCGATAAATTTAACTATCTGAAGTCACATCTCGGCGGAACTGCACTAAACACAGTCGAAGGTTTCGCTTTATCTGCGGACAATTATGAGAAAGCTATAAAATTGCTTAAAGACAGATTTGGGCGAGAAGACATTTTGATTAGCCGACATATGAACAATTTGTTGTCAATGAGACCACTCAAAATGTCAAGCGATGTAAGAACCTTCCGCGAACTTTTTGACAACCTTTCTGTTCAAATAAGAAGTCTCGAGTCACTAAACGTGTCCATTGATGTTTACGGACAACTGTTGTGCCCGATAATAATAAAGCTTCTACCTGCAGACCTTAATTTGGAATTGAACAAAGAACTCCCGACAGGTTACGTAATTAATGACTTGATTACCTTTCTAGAAAGACAATTAACTGCACGGGAGAGGAGTTTTAGAAACGAAATCGGTACCGGGAATGAATCAACTTCTAAACCTAATTTAGTAAACAAACATCCAAAGACAAGATTCTACAATGAAAAACCAATTGCGACAGCTTCAGAACTTTTGAATTCAGTTCACAAATCGAATGAATGTGTATTTTGTGGTAAAGACAACCATGGAAGCCCTAAGTGTGACTTTGCAGCTAATATGAGTTTAAACGAAAAGAGATCACTCATGAAGAAAAAAGGCGTTTGTTATAAATGTCTTCGGCCTTCTCATTTAAGTAAATTTTGCAGAAATGTAGTCCGGTGTTCGATCTGTAACATGTCTTCCCACCTGGATGTCATGTGCACAAAACGGATCTTAGATCGAGGTGGATCTTCTAAGTCTCCAACGGTGCAAGATGAAACTCTCGCCAACTTATCAACCTCCCCAGACGTCTTGTTGCCTACTTTGAGAGTGACCCTCAAAGGGAACAGAACGGAGAAGACGGCACGGGCTATAATAGACACCGGATCCCAAAGATCATATATTTTACATAGCACAGCAATGGAAATGGAATACGAACAATCTAGGAGAGAGTTCTTCCGGCATTCCTTGTTTGGAGGATCGAGTACCGACGTAGTTGAACATGAGGTCTATACCATTCATTTATCTGACATCAATAATTCCTATCGCTGTGAGTTTGAAGCACTAGGTCAACCCCTTATCTGTGGAAGCATACCTCCGGTGTGTCCAAGATCATTTTTAGAAGGGAGTGAAGAACTCGACGTGTCTGATTTGATGAGAGACCGTATAGAAGTCCTTATAGGCGCGGACATCGCCGGGAGATTGCTAACTGATGATCAGAGAAGAATCTCATCTGGACTGGTGGCAATCCGTTCCAAACTAGGATGGACTGTGATGGGAAAGATTCCTCCAATGGAGGTGAGAGTTGACATCAGCTCCCTTTGCGTGACCACACTTCTATCTTTGGATCTAGAAAACTTGTGGAAATTAGATGCAATTGGAGTCTCTGACGCGGAGGTTGAGAAGAAGACTCAGTCATTACAAGCTGAAATAGAGGAACATTTCGCCCACACCACGACGCGAGATATCGAGGGGCGCTATGAGGTAGCTCTACCCTGGGTGCAAGACAAGGAAAGGATTCCTTCGAATAGAGACCTAGCCAAAAACCAACTAAGTTCTGTAAGAAGAAAACTTGAAGAAGTTGGAGACATGAATGAGTATGGAGAAATCTTTGAAGAATGGATGAAACAGGGGATAATCGAGTATGCCAGAGAGGATAAACTAGATGGTGTACACAACCTGCCACATCGACCAGTGTATAAAAGGAACAGTCAAACTTCTAGAATACGGCCAGTATTCAATGCGTCGGCCCGGAAGAGAGGTACACTTTCCCTGAATGACTGTCTGGATAAGGGACCCAATTTGATAGAAATTATACCAAGACTTTTAAATAAATTCCGGAAATATGAAGTAGGTGTCTCTTCCGATATTGAGAAAGCATTTTTACAAATTGGAATAAAGGAAGAAGACCGAGATGCTGCAGTTTTCGAAATAGGAGGAGTTCATCTGAAACTTGTGACATCTTTGTCTATGGAAGCCTTTCTCCAAGCTTTCCGCCGATTTATTGCTCGAAGAGGCCGACCATTGATTGTGTATTCGGATAATGGGACTAATTTCAGAGGCATGGCTAATACTTTAAAGAAGATTGATTTTTCGAGATTAAAGTGTGATCCCACATTGAAAAACATCACCTGGAAATTCATACCGCCTGGTGCTCCTTGGTGGGGTGGATGGTGGGAGCGTTTGATTGGAATGATGAAACAATTGCTCTTTAGGATTCTCGGTCAAACCTCCTTGGGATATGAAGAACTTTCCACGGTAATGTGTGACGTCGAAAGCTTGATGAACACACGCCCTCTGACCTACCTAACGGAAGTGAGGATCTCGCTCCATTGACACCTTCGTTGTTCTTACATGAGGTCAAAGAGATTGGCGTTCCAGACCTGGACTTGATTGATAACCAAACTCTCTCCCGAAAATATCAATATATCAAACGTGTACGAGAAGATCTTAGAGAACGATTTCGTATCGAATATTTTGGATTCCTGAGACAAGAAACGAGACGCCTGAAGACTACCATGCCATTCAAGGTGGGAGACATGGTGCTCATTGGACAAGAGAGTTTAAAGAGACTACACTGGCCGTTAGCCAGAATAATCCAACTCTATCCAGGAAAAGATGGACTTGTGAGGGTTGCGAAAGTGAAAACTTCATCAGGTGATAAAATAAGACCTATTCAAAAACTCTACAATTTAGAGATAACGCCCGAGATAAGATGTCGAGACCCTTTAACGAAGCGATCTCCCACACAAGAAGTTCGATTGACAACTGAAGAGGACCCTTTGACTTCACAACAAGAGCAACATCACATTGAAACCCCGAATGTTGTGTCAAGTTACGGACGGCCCATCAAGAGACCCAACCGATTGGATCTACTGAACTTTTCCTTTCCATGTTTGAGTCGTCGAGACGCCAACTCAAAGGTGGGAGAAATGTTGGAAAAGAAGGTGTCCGAAGCAGCCAATGGGAGGCCGGCGGAAGCGGCTACGGGGATGCAGCGGCAAAAATGAAAAAACAAAAACAGAAGAACTTGTAAACAACTTTCGAACGCTAGAATTTGCCCTGATCTCCGATTCTTTTAGTGTAAATATTTAAATATATAATTAATTAAATAATACTTTACTTATTTTCTTAAATTGTAATAAATATAATTTTCCCTCCTGTTTTCGTCGTATATTTTAAAAGTGTTATAAGCAGCGACGCCTTAACTTTGAACCTTCAACCCCGCCGACCAAGAATAGAGGTGAGTGACTACCTCTATAGAATTTAGATCGTCGTCACAACACAGAGTGGCGGTGAATTCGCAATACCCCGCTAACGGACACCTTTCCACAAAGGACAGTTTTAATTGTCAAAAATTACCATTTTTACTATTTGACAACTCTCCAGTAAGAGGACACCTTTCCCTAAAGGACACTTTACTTTTGCAATTAGGTGTTATTTACAGGGAGGTTCTACTGTATATATAAACCATAATAGAAACAATATTTATTATTTATCCTTTTTTTAAATACATATCTCTAAACACCTAGTTATTATTTTATTTAAATATATATTTTCTAACACCTAAAATAATTCTAACAAATGAATTAATAGAACGACATTTGAAAAATATACCGCATGTGTTTCTTTTGAACGAATAATCGAAATTTATTTTAAGGAGAAATAACGATTATTTCTAACCTTAGGGATGAAGTATGAAACGATGAATTGTGAAGAGTAATGATAAACGGAAAAATAAAGTGTCCAGGGATGGGAATTCGATTTTTCGTTAAAAAAAAAAAAAACACATGCCGGATAATTTTCAAATGTCGTTCTACAATCATAAGCCGTATTATATTGTATTATAAATGAATTAATAGTTTAGAAATGTAGTTATGATACGCGAAAGTAAGAATTAGAAATTATCTGCGATGCCCTATCGATTGACTGCGGGTAGACGGCGCTGCTGTAAACCTCCCCTGATCTGTTGACATCTCCATTATTGCGTCTTGAGAATTCTTCGCTATTCTTTAGGTAATGTCTTCTGAATTCTTTTATACCATCATTTCCCATACATCCCTTTAATTAATATGGATCAATATATCCATTTAGTTTACATTTTTATTCGAATTTTAATCGATAACATTCAAACAACAATAGTTTGTATTTGACATTTACTTTCCAATAAAATTTATCTTTTACTCTTAATCTTTTGATATTTTATTTATACTATTAATTTAGAAGCAAGTTTATTACTTTTTTTATGGCTATATATTTTCAACACTTTTTGGAGTGTATGTCTAAAATATTCTTTAAAACATCAACGATATTTATTTTTTATAGATATTTTTATATAGCTTATTTTTAGTGAAATAAATATTTAGGGTTACCCTTATTGTTTAGGTTTCTGATTATTCGTTTTTGCCAATAAGGAAGATGGGACGATATCCTATCAAATTTCTCCATTACCACCCCCTCAATTTCCATCCCTTCAAATATGTAAAATTATTTTATTTCTAATTAGATTTTAATCAGTAAACAGCGAGGTTGCCACTAAAATTATTTGCAGACGATTTTATTTTCAAATTATTATTTTAACAGAAAATCTTCAATAAATATACAACGTTTTAAAATATTTATAACTTTCAGAATATATCTTTTAAAATTATTCAATTATTTTGTATTTAATATTATTTATTATTATTTTTTTACAGAAGAATATATATAAAATTGTGCGTGTGGCGCGAAATAAACAAGGATAATTTCATAAAGGTTTTCTATGATATTTCATATATTATTTGAATATTTTTCGTTCTCTTCAATTTTAAAAAATCAATATAACATTTTATTTATTTTTAATGAAAAATATTACATACGACTATAGATATTTATTTTAAACATCATCTGCCCACGTATTTTATTGATCGCCAGTCGCCATATTGTGTTTCTCATTTATTGACCAGTTGATGTATTGCAATAAACCTATTAAATACCATTTAAATGTTTAAGAATTGCGAATTTTATTTATATATTCTGGATAGTTGTTGTTTTAAACTTTTAAATATAAAAATGTAATTATATATTTATCGCAAACAACATATCAATGCCAATGTAAAATATATTTGCGTTTTGCAAAGAAGTATAAATAAAATATTATAATTAGAATATTAGTCCATAGCCACATATGTGATGGAGAAATTCGAGGATATTTATACTGTAATAAACTTATTACGAGCCCATTAGTTATAACACATATATACACTCATGGACCAAACTTATGGAAGTTATACCTTTTATCATGTATATCGGGATTTAGATAATAACTCTGAAAGATCTTACAGCGACCTTTATTGAAGACATACGAGATAACCAAGTGTATACACTTATGAACAAAACTTAAACAAGTTGTACCTTTTATCATGTATATCGGGATTGAGACAATAACTCAGAAAGATATTACAGTGATCTTTATTGAAGACACACGAGATAACTAAGTATGAACAAAATTGCCTCTGTCTCCGGAGTCGGCGACACGGACTTTCCTCTTTCCTCCCTGATTTACTTCCTACGAGTTTTTGCCTCTGTCTCCTGTGTGTCCTCACCACTCATGACACAACTACCATGACTATTTCATAAATCACCACATATATATATATTTTTTTTTCCAAAATAATACAATTTTTCTAAAGATTATTAGTATTAATGCTAGAAGGTATTTTTAAATACAGTGGTACCTCGACATACGAGTTTAATTCGTTCCGCAACCTTGCTCGTATCTTGAATTACTCGTATCTCGAAGCAAATTTCCCCATACAAAACAATTGAACTACCATTAATCCGTTCCAACCTCCAAAATGTCACCCCAGTTATTTTTGTTACGTGGTTTTAAATAATAAAAACGTATTTATAAATATCAAATATTTATTGCACAAAAACAAAAAAGAGAATGTAAAGAAATAAATTAGATATCCTCACTGGTCTTTGCCTTTTTCGCTACATTTTTCTCGCTTTCACCTGTAGGCCGTTTAGAAAAAAACATGTCCAAGGAGGTTTGTTTCTTCCTCCCTCTCAGAATGTTCCGGAAATGAGTTAGGCAAGTGTCATTAAAAAGGTCAGATGCACGACCTGTTGCAACTTTTTCTGGGTGTTTTTTTTCCCACGAACTGTGAAACTCTCTCCCACATTCCTAAGATCTCCTTTATCTCACTTGTAGAAATAACCTCCTCCTCTGACTCCTCAAAACCAATTACTTGCATAACCTCAGTATGCTGCTGTGACTGTAACTCTGGTATCTCCTCAGTCGTCAGTTCCTGGGTGTGCTCCTCGATGAGCTCGTTCACGTCTCTCTCTTCCACCTCTAAACCCATGGATTTCCCCAGAGATACAATCTCCTCCTCTACTGAAACACCGGGTCCAATTCTTCATAGATCCTTTCAGCTACAGCTTCAGGCCACAGCTTTTTCCTTGCAGAGGTCAAGGTCCTCGTAGTAACTCCCAACCAGGCCTAATCGATAATTTGTAGGCAAATCGCTATATTAAAGTGGTCCTTCCAGAACTCTCGAAGGGTGAGGTTTGTGCTCTCCGTCACTTCAAACAGCGCCGAAACAGATGCTTGGTGTATAGTTTTTTAAAATTATAAATCACTTGCTGATCCATGAACTGCAGGATAGGAGTGGTGTTGGGTGGTAGGTAGAGAACCTTTATGAATTTAGCCAGCGTTACACTCTTTATCGACTCCTTCCGTTTAAGCACAGAACATATCATGGACGTACTACGGCCATACTGCCACGACAAGTCAACAACTCGAACACCTTGCTCATGTTTTTCTATAATTTCACGTTTTAATTCAATACTTATCATCTTTTTCTTAGCACTTGACTTTTTACAAACTTTCTTCCGATCCATGGTTATAAAAATAAATGAACTAAAACTGTAAATGTAAACGCAACACAAAACGCGAACACAAAACACAACTTATCACAGCGGAAGCACGCTGCTAACTGATCGTGATGGCGCGACTGCGTGTTACTACCTGTTGTGTTTTAACTTTAAAAGCACACAAAAATATAATAAACTTGAATTTGTTTATTCAAGTCTCAAAAAACAAAGCTTTGCATATAGAACAAATAATAATGAAGAAGAAGAAAGAAACATTTTAGGAAAAGCAAAAACAAAACAAAAGTACTGGTCAAAAAGAAACATTTAAAATCACAGATTAATATCTTCAACACTACCGAACCGAACTCGTATCTCGAATTTCGCTCGTAACTAAAAGCAAAAAATCACTTGCTCGTCGGCTCGTATCTAGAAAACTCGTATGTTGGGGCGCTCGTATGTCGAGGTACCACTGTATTAAGTATAAAATATATACAGTAGAACCCTTTAGCAGACACCCCGCTAGCGAACATTTCTCTACAAAGTACAGTTTTCATTTACAAAATTACCATTTTTACTATTTAGCAACTCTCTGGTAAGAGGACACATCTCCCTAAAGGACACTTTGACTCTGCAATTAGGTTTTGTCCTTTACAGGGAGGTTCTACTGTAATTAGTAACTCTCCGGTAAGAAGACACCTCTCCCTAAAGGACACTTTGGCTCTGCAATTAGGTTTTGTCCTTTACAGGGAGGTTCTACTGTATTTAGTAACTCTTCTGTAAGAGGACACCTCTCCCTAAAGGACACTTTGGCTCTGCAATTAGGTTTACTCTACAAGGAGGTTCTACTGTAATTAGTAACTCTCCGGTAAGAAGACACTTCTCTCTAAAGGACACTTTGGCTCTGCAATTAGGTGTTGTCTTTAACAGGGAGGTTCTACTGTATTTAGTAACTCTTCTGTAAGAGGACACCTCTCCCTAAAGGACACTTTGGCTCTGCAATTAGGTGTTGTCCTTTACAGGAAGGTTCTACTGTATTTAGTAACTCTCCGGTAAGAAGACACCTCTCCCTAAAGGACACTTTGGCTCTGCAATTAGGTGTTGTCTTTAACAGGGAGGTTCTACTGTATTTAGTAACTCTCCGGTAAGAAGACACCTCTCCCTAAAGGACACTTTGGCTCTGCAATTAGGTGTTGTCTTTAACAGGGAGGTTCTACTGTATTTAGTAACTCTCCAGTAAGAAGACACCTCTCTCTAAAGGACACTTTAGCTCTGCAATTAGGATTGTCCTTAACAGGGAGGTTCTACTGTATTTAGTAACTCTCCAGTAAGAAGACACCTCTCTCTAAAGGACACTTTAACTCTGCAATTAGGTGTTATCCTTAACAGGGAGGTTCTACTGTATTTAGTAACTCTCCAGTAAGAAGACACCTCTCTCTAAAGGACACTTTAGCGCCGCAATTAGGTGTTGTCCTTAACAGGGAGGTTCTACTGTATTTAGTAACTCTCCAGTAAGAAGACACCTCTCTCTAAAGGACACTTTAGCTCTGCAATTAGGTGTTGTCCTTTACAGGGAGGTTCTACTGTATTTATGTTATATTCTTTTTATAAAATGGTAATTTTGTGTGTTTGAAATACTAATAAAAAGAGGTTGCATTCAAAATTTTCTAATTTATTTTTTGTTCCAGCTTCTCTCAAGTTTGTTGCCCCTTTAAAAAAAGAAAGCTGGAGGGCTCAAGTAGTTCAACCGATTTAAAAAAGGAGATTTCCGAGCTAGTCAAGAAATATGAAAAAATGAGAATTGACAGTAAAAAATCCCAAGTGAAAAAATACAATAAAATGTAAGTAAGTTAAAAAGAGAAAATGGAAATATGGTGCATGGATTTATGTACGATAAACCTCATTAATAATTGGAAGGTAATATTTTAGCAATAATACCAATATATGTATAAAAGTAAAAAAAAAAAGTCAGCTTGCGTGTACGCAAGTGCGAAACATGGCGCTTTGTTGTTGAAAGAAAGAAGATTCATATATATACAATAGCAGATATTTGAATATAGCTATTCATGGAGATAACAAATCAGCGCTAAATTTCCTAATATAATCATACATATGCTATTGTAGATATATTCATGCTTGACACCTCTAGTACGAACACTTGTTGTGTGACATTGTGCAACATACTCTTGTAGGACTTTGACTCACCTTACAGAATTGAAAGAACCACTATACTAATCACAATTGAGTGTGTGTTTTAAGTTGTGACATTGTGCATCATACTCTTGTAGGACATTGACTCACCTTACAGAATTGAAAGAATAACTATATTCTTCACATTTGAACATGTGTTCTAAAAGATGTGACATTGTGCAACATACTCCTGTAGGATATTGAATCACCTTACAGAATTGAAAGAATCACTATACTCTACACATTTGAACATGTGTTCTAAGATATGACATTGTGCAACATACTCTTGTAGGACATTGACTCACCTTACAGAATTGAAAGAACCACTATACTCTCCATATTTGAACATGTGTTCTAAAAAAAAGATGTGACATTGTGCAACATACTCTTGTAGGACATTGACTCACCTTACAGAATTGAAAGAACCACTATACTCTCCATATTTGAACATGTGTTCTAAGATGTGACATTTTGCAACATACTCTTGTAGGACATTGACTCACCTTACAGAATTGAAAGAACCACTATACTCTCCATATTTGAACATGTGTTCTAAGATGTGACATTGTGCAACATACTTGTAGGACATTGACTCACCTTACAGAATTGAAAGAAACACTATACTCTTCATATTTGAACATGTGTTCTAAGATGTGACATTGTGCAACATACTTTTGTAGGACATTGACTCACCTTACAGAATTGAAAGAACCACTATACTCTCCATATTTGAACATGTGTTCTAAGATGTGACATTGTGCAACATACTTGTAGGACATTGACTCACCTTACAGAATTGAAAGAACCACTATACTCTTCATATTTGAACATGTGTTCTAAGATGTGACATTGTGCAACATACTTTTGTAGGACATTGACTCACCTTACAGAATTGAAAGAATAACTATATTCTTCACATTTGAACGTGTGTTCTAAGATGTGACATTGTGCATCATACTCTTGTAGGACATTGAATTACCTTACAGAATTGAAAGAACCACTATACTCTCCATATTTGAACATGTGTTCTAAGAATTGAAAGAACCACTATACTCCCCACATTTGAACATGTGTTCTAAGAATTGAAAGAACCACTATACTCCCCACATTTGAACATATGTTCTAAGATATGACATGGTGCAACATACTCTTGTAGGACATTGAATTACCTTACAGAATTGAAAGAACCACTATACTCTCCATATTTGAACATGTGTTCTAAGAATTGAAAGAACCACTATACTCACCACATTTGAACATGTGTTCTAAGAATTGAAAGAACCACTATACTCCCCACATTTGAACATATGTTCTAAGATATGACATGGTGCAACATACTCTTGTAGGACATTGAATTACCTTACAGAATTGAAAGAACCACTATACTCACCACATTTGAACATGTGTTCTAAGAATTGAAAGAACCACTATACTCCCCACATTTGAACATGTGTTCTAAGAATTGAAAGAACCACTATACTCCCCACATTTGAACATATGTTCTAAGATATGACATGGTGCAACATACTCTTGTAGGACATTGAATTACCTTACAGAATTGAAAGAACCACCATACTCTCCATATTTGAACATATGTTCTAAGAAAAAAAAAAAAGATGTGACATTGTGCAACATACTCTTGTAGGATATTGAATGACCTTACAGAATTGAAAGAACCACTATACTCTCCATATTTGAACATGTGTTCTAAGAATTGAAAGAACCACTATACTCCCCACATTTGAACATGTGTTCTAAGAATTGAAAGAACCACTATACTCCCCACATTTGAACATGTGTTCTAAGATGTGACATGGTGTGTTCATAGACGATATACACGTTGTCTCGAATGTGGGAAACGTTTCCCAATGGCCCCCCAAATACCGCGGTCTCTCCCCACTGTACCAGTACCTCTCTACACTGGCCTACCGTGCTAAGTGATTCTACTGGAACATCTCGATGTCTCCAATAAGATGGATAAAACCTTTATAACATTCTATAATATCAATATAAAAGCTTGATATGTACATTTTATTTGGATCAGTTGTTTTATAAATATCATAATCAAACCAGAGTAAATCTATTTCCGAAATTATAAACACACCAATTTTCAAAATCGAGCTTATATCAATTAATTATATTTTAAGAAAAAAGCATTTCCTGATTGTGTAACTGAAAGTTGCTGATGGCTTGCGCCATCTATCGGAATAAATATCAACTAATCAATGATTTTTAATTATTCTAGAATGAGACAAATATCGTTTCTTGATTAATCAAGAAAAGCTAACCATGTACATGTTTCAGTTGCACAATCAGGAAATGCCTTTTTTTCTTCATTTATCCACCTGATCCATGTACAAATTCACTTTTGTACTATTTTTCACATTGATTTTGTTTATTATTATTTGATTCATTAATAATATTCTTAAATTTATAAAAGAAGTCATAAGAAGAAAGGACAAATGTTTCTCTTTTCTTCTTCTAGTTTCGTTCTTCTGCCTTCCGTTATTATTATTATTAATAACGTCTACTTCAGTACACTGAAATTTGAAAATCTAAAAAAAAAATTAACTGACACACATCTCTTTCGTTATATTTTTTATTTTAAAAAGTAAATTTAATAAAAAACGTATCATCTTTTCTCCGCGCTAATCTTTTTTATAACTTATATACTCAAAACCTTCATAACATACTATGAACATAAAATCGATCCAATATAATCACAGAAAACAAAATAAAGAAGAATCAAA
>CP092879.1:63123617-63165232 GCA_030710605.1 Cordylochernes scorpioides
ATTTGGATTTGGTCTTATTACCTTGTGTTTATTTATTACCAGTTAAGACACGCTATATCCGATCTGGATAATTGCGTGTGAAACTATTTACAATAATTGTAGTAGAGTAGGTAACAGAATTATCAAAAAGAAAATAAACAACCAAGAAAAAGAGCATTGAATAAACATATACATTAAACAAATAAACAACAACATAAGCAGATAGAAGAAATCACAAGGTAGTTATTTACTGCAATGGAAAAATTAATGGGAAGGCCTGGTGGTGAACCCTTCCATTAATTTTTTAATGAGATTGTTTAATTTTTATAAAGAATCATACGTGTCTATAATATAGATGGGAATTTTGCCGGGAGGATATTGATCTAAAGAGACAAGGTTCGCTTCTCCTGTCAAAATAGACGTCAAAACTAGATGCCATCTATTGACCATCACCGTAAACTAGCGGCCTCGGGTCGGTGACAAAGCCACAACACCAACTTTGGCAAACTGAAAAGCGTCCACCTAGAGACCAGTTCGCCTTAGACTGATGAGGGCCATCAGCCCAAAACATGGTCTCTAGGTGGACGCTTTTCAGTTTGCCAAAGTTGGTGTTGTGGCTTTGTCACCGACCCGAGGCCGCTAGTTAGCGGCAACAGTCAATAGATGGTGTCTGGTTTTGACATCTATTTTGACGGGAGAGGCGAACCTTGTCTCTTTAGCATCTATAATAGTTTTGAATTTTGATAACAGATGGCATGCTAATGCATCATAATAATAATATTGTGTCAAAAAGACAAACCATTAAATATGTTTATATAAAAAAAGGCATACTTGTATCTTATGATGCCTTAGCACGCCATCTGTTATCAAAATTCGAAACTATTATAGACGCTTATGATTCTTTTTGAAAATAAACAATTTCTACTGTTCCATTGCAACCACTGGGAGGGTTCACCACTGATGAGCCAGGCCCTCCCATTAATTTTTCCATTGCAATAAGGACAGTAGAAATTGTTTATTTTTAAAAAGAATCATACGTGTTTATAATAGTTTTGAATTTTGATACTTGGATCTGTTAAAAAAAAAAAATTTCTCAAAATGTTTCGAGAGATTGCTTCCTCTTTATCAATTTATTGCCTTAAAACAATTTTTATAAAGAGGGAGCAATCCCTCGAAATATTTTGAGAAAAAAACTTTTTTTTTTTTCTTTAACAGATCCAGATGCGCCTTTTTTAAAAATAAGTACAGTTAAACCTGTCTATAACTCCCCCTCTAAATAGCGCCTCCCTCTCAATAGCGCCTGATTTTAAATAGGTAGTACGATGCGATTTACATTAAAAGTGACCTGTCTATAGCACCCCCTCTCTATAGCACCCTATTTTGTTGAGTCCCAAGAGGGGGCGCTATAGACAGGTTTAACTGTAATATAGATGGAAATTTTGCTGGGAGAATATTGATCTAAAAAGATAAAGGTTGCCTCTCCCGTCAAAATAGATGGCATCTAGCTTTGACATCTATTTTGTTGGGAGAGATGACCTTTGTCTTTTTAAATAAGTAATATTGATATTAAAAAAAAAAAACTTTGTTAAAATAAAGTTGGGTCACACAATGATATAACATTCCATGGAAAGCTAAATCTAAAATATGTCACTGTAATAAAGTCAACCATTCTTAAACTGCTAAATAAAAGAAAATAAGACCTAATCCAAATAATTTATTAGTGTGTGACGTTTCGGCAACAACATTGTCACCATCATTAGACAAAAGAATAAATGAGAAAAAATACCATAGCAAGTGTTCTTAAATAATACTGTTATCAAGTGTTTAAATAAGATAACAGATAAGGAAAAAATATTTTTTTAAAGACAATTTGAAATATTCTTCTTAGAATTTAAAGTAGATTTTTTTTTTAAAACAATTTTTCCTTATCTGTTATCTCGTTTAAACACTTGATAACAGTACTATTTAAGAACTTGCTGTGATATTTTTTCTCATTTATTATTTTGTCTGATGATGGTAACAATGTTGTTACCGAAACGTCACACACTAATAAATTATTTGGATTAGGTCTTATTTTCTTGTATTATAATCTATAATCCAAATTGTGATTTATCATAATATTGATATTTAAAAAAAAAACACCTTAGTTAAAGTTGGGTCACACATGTGATATAACACTTCATGGAAAATTAAACCTAAAATATGCCTCAGTAATGGTAAGGCACAATTTGGATTATAGATTATAAAACAAGGTAATAAGACCAAATAAAAAAAAATCCAATGTTTTATAATCTACTAGCGGATGTACCCGGCTTCGCCCGGGTTTTACCCGAGTAAAGGTTTGTCTTAACGAATCTCTCGATAAAGTGAACATTTTTTTCCCGGCCCCTTGAAAAATACTCGATAAATTGAATAAAATCAATATTAATTGGTTCCCTCGGTAATTGGAAGTTAAAGGAATAGTATCTTGCCTTGGAATTGTATCATTATTCTTGTATGGATGTACCCGGCTTCGCCCGGGTTTTACCCGAGTAAAGGTTTGTCTAACGAACATTTGTTAAAACAATTCTCTATAAACTTATAAAAAAAAATAATAGATATATTTTGATAATTTGAAACTCGTAAATTTGAATCTCTCGATAAAGTGAACATTTTTTCCCGGTCCCTTGAAAAATACTCGATAAGTTGAATAAAATCAATATTAATTGGTTCCCTCGGTAATTGGAAGTTAAAGGAATAGTATCTTGCCTTGGAATTGTATCATTATTCTTGTCTCAAATAAATTGCCGTGTCATCCTGAATTTTTTCTTTCCTAATTTTCTACATTACAAAATCATCGTTTTATCTAGTGAACATTTTTTCCCCGGCCCCTTGAAAAATACTCGATAAGTTGAATAAAATCAATATTAATTGGTTCCCTCGGTTATTGGAAGTTAAAGGAATAGTATCTTGCCTTGGAATTGTATCATTATTCTTGTATGGATGTACCCGGCTTCGCCCGGGTTTTACCCGAGTAAAGGTTTGTCTAACGAATCTCTCGATAAAGTGAACATTTTTTCTAGGTCCCTTTAAAAATACTCGATAAGTTGAATAAAATCAATATTAATTGGTTCCCTCGGTAATTGGAAGTTGAAGGAATAGTATCTTGCCTTGGAATTGTATCATTATTCTTGTCTCAAATAAATTGCAGTGTCATCCTGAATTTTGTCTTTCCTAATTTTCTACATTACAAAATCATCGTATCATCATGATAATATTTAGAGCAGATTGTGTTGAATTATAACAGATAAAGTAGAATATTTATCTTGATTATTTTTAGGCGAAAAGTTATTTCAAAAATTTCATTTGCTAGAAACCTTCCCAGTACTATACTAAATAACTTCCCAAAGTTTCATGGCGTTCCAATGAGTGGTTTGGTCAGGCATAAAGGACACACACACATGCATTCATTTTTATATATATAGACTAGCGGATGTACCCGGCTTCGCCCGGGTTTTACCCGAGTAAAGGTTTGTCTAACGAACATTTGTTAAAACAATTCTCTATAAACTTATAAAAAAAATAATAGATATATTTTTATAATTTGAAACTCGTAAATTTGAATCTCTCGATAAAGTGAACATTTTTTCCCGGTCCCTTGAAAAATACTCGATAAGTTGAATAAAATCAATATTAATTGGTTCCCTCGGTAATTGGAAGTTAAAGGAAATAGTATCTTGCCTTGTGTGGAATTGTATCATTATTCTTGTCTCAAATAAATTGCCGCGATATCCTGAATTTTGTCTTTCCTAATTTTCTACATTACAAAATCATCATTTTATCTATTCTTCCAATATATATGTTGTAGATAAATGATAAAACTAACTTTGACTTTTGCGCAATTAATAGGTAGAAAATCTTACTTTTGATAAATAATCTTTAAGATAATAAACTTATAGTGATAAGAAAATTAATAGATAAAAAAACTTGTTAACATCGTCGCAATGGGGGCGCTGCTTTCGAGATAAATCTACAAATCTGCAAATAACTCTAAGGATATTCAAGATATTCAAGAAATTATTTTTCAAAAACACCTTCCCGGGGATATACCTAATAATATCCCAAAATTTCACGGCGATTGGATGTATGGTTTTGAATCTATAGAGTACAGACAGACAGACAAACAGACAGACATTCAATTTTATATATATAGATAATCCAAATTGTGCCTTATCAATTTTATAGACTTCAATGGACCTAAGAAGTTATTCTTCCTATGAGCTGAAGAAAATGAATTCCAAAGTGAATATCAATGTTGATGCTAAGCCATCATTTGGATTTGGTCTTATTACCTTGTTTTATGCCTCAGTAATAAAGTCAACCATTTTTACACTGCAAAAATTTATCAATACAGGATCCAAAATATCATCTACTTATATATTTGCCTTATTCTGTCTGTTTGTCTGTTTGAAGCTCACGGATGGGATTTTTCATAACCATCGGTGGTTCAGTGGTAGAATGCTCGCCTGCCACGCGGGCGGCCCGGGTTCGATTCCCGGCCGATGCATTTTTTTTTTTTTTTACAATTTTTAAAACTCATTTATATATTATACAAGAATGACATCCACGGCGCCAATTTATAATTGTAACGAATAGTATTTGAATAAAAGCATTTAATCGGGTAAAACCCGGGCGTTGCCCGGGTCATTCGTATATAATAATTGTATAAACGAATGCAAGACAAAATCACCGCGAATGTTTCTTTTTTTTAAGGCAATTTCTTTTTAAGGCAATTATCGTTATTTATCGTTAATTTTTGTTTCGATTTTATTGAAAAAAAAAAAACGATATGGTGCCTTTAAAAAATGATCTTTATTACTATGCAGTTTTCTATTTAGTCAATATACCTAAGTTCATGTTGCAAATGTAATTATCTCTATCGATTTAGTAGGTGAAATGCAAAAAAAAAAATCGACATGATGAAATCTTCATGAAAATTCACATTTTTATTTTTATATTTTCAAGACACACACAGTTTGGGGCGGGACGTTTCACAAGAGAGACATCCACGGCGCCAATTTATAATTGTAACGAATAGTATTTTAATTAAAACATTTTAAAAACACACAGTTTGGAACGGGACGTTTCACAAGAGTGACATCCATGGCGCCAATTTATAATTGTAACGAATAGTATTTGAATTAAAACGTTTTTAAAGTATATGCGCACTCGGGTAAAACCCGGGCGTTGCCCGGGCCATTCGTCTAGTCTACTTATATATTTGCCTTATTCTGTCTGTTTGTCTGTTTGAAGCTCACGGATGGGATTTTTCATAACCATCGGTGGTTCAGTGGTAGAATGCTCGCCTGCCACGCGGGCGGCCCGGGTTCGATTCCCGGCCGATGCATTTTTTTTTTTTTTACAATTTTTAAAACTCATTTATATATTATACAAGAATGACATCCACGGCGCCAATTTATAATTGTAACGAATAGTATTTTAATTAAAGCATTTTAAAAACACACAGTTTGGAACGGGACGTTTCACAAGAGTGACATCCATGGCGCCAATTTATAATTGTAACGAATAGTATTTGAATTAAAACGTTTTTAAAGTATATGCGCACTCGGGTAAAACCCGGGCGTTGCCCGGGCCATTCGTCTAGTACTCTTATAATGGTTAAAAATCCTAATCAATGTGAATCTCCTTTATATAATTCAAATAATGAAACAGGTTTCTGGAGATGTGAGGGTCTTTTTCATTTTTATTGCAATCTCAAGCTTTCGGGTATTACCGCTCTTCAATAGGAAGCCCAGGCTGGTCCCAAGCCTGGATGAAAGAAGGGGAGCAGTAACAAGCTCACTAAAAACCTGGACTCAGCTGGCCAGGGTGATAGTACCCTGTAAGGGCTCCTAATCCAGGGATACAGGATGAGCAGCGTTTGTACTCCATGTTAGGAGCAGCTGCACATGGCGCCTGTTCCTCATGTCAGAGGCGGCCATTTCTTTTGGAGGTAAGTCGGTCTGCCACTGAGTAGTGCTCCCAGTCTTAATGACAAAGGCAGACACATTCTACTTCACCCAGTCATGATGGTTGTCAAACAGACACCATCACAGATCACAACTTGATATCCTAATATGATTGAGTGGAGAGAAAAAAAAAAGAAGAAGAACAGGATGACAAAAATAAACACTATAATAAAAGGTTTATATTATGATGCATCAGCGTGCCAAAAGAATCATATACGTCTATAATAGTATTGAATATTCATAATGAAACGTTGTTTGAGAAGGGTAGGGATCGAAGATGGGAAAAGGATGAGACCCAGAAGATGAATTAGACAAAAACTGGATAAACACTCTGGAAGAAACAAACCTAAGACAGAACGAGATTGAGTGAGTTCACCAGTGAGGTTACAAACTCCCAATAATGGAAGAACCGAATAAATTGTTACTATCATTCCAAATACATTGAAATATGCAAATCATGGGTATTAAGGAGTTTTAGGCTCTTGTACTGTAAGTTTACTACATATACTGCACTTGTAGTGAGTAGTTTTATTTTGCTTTTGAAGTATCAGGAAATGTCTTTTTCTCAATTTATCCACCTGATCCAAGTACAAATTCACTTTTGTGCTATTTTTTCACATTGATTGGTGTTCTCACACCCTTCCGGCCTAAATACCTGTTTCATGTTTTTTTTTCAAGATGCCCTAAAGACCACTTTTTTTGGTTGTTGAGGTACAGCTTGCACCACGCTGACGAGGGCCAACAGCAGCCCGAAACGCGTATGTGGTTAGCTTTTCTTGATTAATCAAGAATGGGTATTTGGCCAATTCTGGTATAATTAAAAATCAATGATTAGTTGATATTTATTCTGATAGATGCCGCAAGCCATCAGCAACTTTTAGTTGCAGATTATGAAATGCCCCTTTTTCTTAGTACTATATCCAGCTTACTAATAGTGTTGGTCAATTTTGCATATCGGCCATATCCTCATTATACTGTTACGACGCTTTTCAGCCGTCGTTTTTGCGTACAAGGCTTCTAAATAACAAGAGGGTTCTATGTAGATACAGCGACATACTTTATTACTAGTAGCTGCTGGTAGAATTAAGTATGTCTCCAATGTCCGCCAACAGGAGGATCTTCCTCGCCAACAGCCGTCCAGGTCGTGAAAGCTCTAGCATCCTCTTCCAGGATCATCCACACAGCCACACTCGCGGAGACAACTTGCCGCTTCCACACGCACCGCCGATGTCACCAGACTCTCTGTTCACCCCCACCTGTCTCTCTGTCAGCTGACCCCTTATTTAATCCGACAGTCCTCCCTAGGCCAGTAGTACTTCCTTGCTACCACCCACGTCGTCTTGGTTCTTGTTATTAATATATACTATCCGAATGACCCGGGCAACGCCTAGGTTTTACCCGATTAAATGTTTTTATTCAAATACTATTCGTTACAATTATAAATTGGCGCCGTGGATGTCACTCTTGTGAAACGTTCCGCTCCAAACTTTGTGTCAGAGAAGCGATATTTCTATTGTTTAGTTTTATTCTGAACATAGGTGGCAGAAGGCGGCGCGCGGCGGAGAGAGAAAGAAGAGCTACGTCATCGCTGACCAATGGGAGGCCATCTGGCTGCGCCACCAGAAGGAGCTCGCCACCTTCTCGAACATTCTGAGGACGCTCGCCACTAAAGAACAATGCCTTTAATCTGCGGCTTTAAATCTATTGTAAATTCTTTAAATATTTATTGTAAAGAAAATCAAAATAAATTTATTTGTAAAGCTTGGGATAATTGCCTGACCAAAGATAAGTACATTTGTTTCTTTAAGCTATTATAAAACATTCTATTCAATTAAGGCCTAACGAGAACAAATTGTTTTGTAAACAATCATTCTGCTTTTCCTCCTTGCATATTTGCCATGTGGGAAACAAAACATTGGTGCCGAAACCCGGGAATAAATCTATTAAATAATTATTTAAATATAAATAATTATAATTCATTTTTGAAATATATTATTAAAATTAATAATAGCAAAAATTAAAGATGGCTGCCAAAATGGCTGCCAAATTTAAAGCTACTTTAAATATTCTTGAATTTCATTTCAAACAAGTGGATTATTTTGAGCAAATTTCGCTCAAGATAATTGAAGCGAAGGATGATACAAATTTACAGACATTTAAACAAGATATTTTAGATATAAAATCTAACATTGAAAAAACTTATTGTAATCTCTTAACATTTTCTGAATTTGATGATGAAGTTTACTTTTCTAGAGTTATGCAATACAATGATAATCTTAGAAATTTAGTGGCGAATATTAATAAAGTATCTTGTACAGCCATTTCAAGCAAAATTGATGATCTAAATCAATCAACCACAAGTAAAATAGAACTTCCTAAATTTAATTTACCTTCCTTTTATGGTGATGTTAACGAATGGCTTAGTTTCAAGCAATTGTTTTCTCTGTCTATTGATTCTAATACCGCTCTAACTGATTCACAAAAGCTGCAATATTTACAATCAGCTGTTACTGGAGACGCTGAACGACTTATTAGGGGATTTCCTGTTATTGATGAAAACTATGCCCATGCTTGGGCCACATTGGTCTCCAGATATGATAACAAAAAAGAACTTGCCTTTTCACAATGTACAAAATTATTCACTTTAAAACCTTTAAAACTAATAAATTCCAAGGCCATTTTCGAACTACTAGATATATGTAATGAAGACTTGAGAAATTTGAAATCACTGGGTTTGGAGAGAAATACACTTGTTGATATCTTTCTAATACATTTCCTACAAAGAAGAATAGGTGATTATTTGAAAAGGCAATGGGAATTGACGTTGATAGATGATGGCCTTCCATCCTACGAAAATTTTATTATGTTACTTGAAAAACAAGCAAAAAGTTTGCAATCGATAAAAGGTTATGCTAAAGAGGATAAATATGTAATGAAACAAACACATGTATATAATTCTATTTCAAAAGGTGATGATAATTGCCTATTATGCAAAAATTCACATCCTTTATTCAAATGTGACAAGTTCCATAAAAGTTCTCTCCTTGAAAGATGGAACATAGTCAAAACCAATAACCTTTGTTTCAATTGTTTGCGATCCAACCACAGAGTAATGTCATGTAAATTCACTATGCATTGTAAATCATGCAACAAAAAACATCACACTCTTTTGCATTCCTTCCAACCCGAACCTTTGAATACCACTTCAATTAAAGCCCCAATTGCCCAATCTAGCGTTTCATGTTTTCTCAGTGATACAACAAAGCCCAATGAGACAATCTTATTATCTACTGCTATCGTGAGAGTGAAAGCAGAAAATGGATCGTTTCATCCATGCAAAGCTTTGATTGATACTGGTTCTCAAAGAAGTCTAATAACAGAAAATTGTCGTGAAAAGTTGAATCTTCCTGTTAAAAAGAGCCAACTCACAGTTTTTGGAATTGGTAACCAACCAATACAGCAGTCTGCTAGTGAGACTTTTCTTCAATTTTAGCCTCATTTTTCTGATAGAATATTCAAAATTTCATCCATAATACTCGATCAAATCACTGTTGATTTACCTAATTTTCTGATAAATAGAGATAATTGGCCTCATCTTAAGAATACTTTATTAGCAGATCCCAATTTTTATAAAAACAAGTCCCATTGATACATTTAACAGCACTCCCAGAGCCCAGTTATCACCCTAATGACAACTACTTAACTAGATGGAAATTAATTCAAAAGGCCAGAGATGTTTTCTGGCAAAGATGGTCCAGGGAATATCTAAACAATCTGCAACAACGGTCCAAATGGAAAAAAAACCCTCTTCCAACCTGAAGGTTGGAGATTTGGTGTTGGTAAAAGACTTTCCTATGCCTTCAATGCAGTGGAGCCTTGGCCGCATCACCAAGGTGTCACCTGGAGCGGATGGCATTGTCCGAGTTTTGGAACTTCAAACAGAGAAACAACATCATCTAATAAGACCCATCTCGAAGATTGCACTTCTGCCATTCTAATTCTTCTTCTTCAAAAAAAAAAAAAAAACTTTCTACACTATGTGATCCTTTTCTTTTGCCTTGTGTGTGGACTACGTCCACAGGAGGGGAGTATGTTTAGTTTTATTCTGAACATAGGTGGCAGAAGGCGGCGCGCGGCGGAGAGAGAAAGAAGAGCTACGTCATCGTTGACCAATGGGAGGCCATCTGGCTGTGCCACCAGAGGGAGCTCGCCACCTTCTCGAACATTCTGAGGACGCTCGCCACTAAAGAACAATGCCTTTAAGCTGCGGCTTTAAATCTATTGTAAATTATTTAAATATTTATTGCAAAGAAAATTAAAATAAATTCATTTGTAAAGCTTGGGATAATTGCCTGACCAAAGATAAGTACATTTGTTTCTTTAAGCTATTATAAAACATTCTATTTAATTAAGGCCTAACGAGAACAAATTGTTTTGTAAACAATAATTCTGCTTTTCCTCCTTGCGTATTTGCCAAGTGGGAAACAAAACATCTATAAAGAGATGATCTGGCTTTGTGTCTTCTGCTCGAATGAATGTTTTTCTGTTAGAATTTTGTTCCTGCACACTAAAAATGAACTGGCTTCACCCGTGGTCTCAGCTTTTTGGAATTTTTCCCGATATAAATTTGTATCTGATAATCAAAAATGATACAGCAATATTGTCATCATCATTTTCTGACTAAAAAACAACTATTTTTGCCCAGAACCTGTCAATTTTATTTTTATTGGCTAAAAATCCGATAAATATCTTTTCCAGGTTTTTTCTCTATGTCCTGTCAAAACACGTTTTACATGTACATTAGGTCAGCTGATATTACCTCCCATCTTCACCGCTAGAGGCGCTGCTTGCGAGCAAAAAGGCAAATTTGCAACGCAATTTGCAAATAACTCGAAGAATATTCGGGATAGAGACCTGAAATTTTCACTATAAGTTTTTCCAGATTCTACTCTATATACTGTTAAAATTTCAGTCAGATTAGTTACGTATTGTGGACGTGTATAGCCGACATAGATCCCCACATACATACATACATCAAATACATACATGCAAATTCATCGTCGTCATCTAATAATGACAAAAAATCGACCAATATGCAAAATCATAAGAAACAGCTTTCGAAGGAAGAAAAAAATAAAATTGACCAACAAAGAAAATCGACCTACGAGAAACGTAGCAACTCCATCAAATCAACTATCAAATTTACTGCGATTACATACATATATACATACATACATACACTGACTTTTATATATATAGGGATAAGCATAGGGCGCCTCTCCCGTCAAAATAAACATCAAAGCTAGACGCCATCTATTGACCATCGCCGCAAACTAGCGGCCTCGGGTTGGTGACAAAGCCACAAAACAACTTTGGCAAACTGAGAAGCATCCACCTAGAGACCATGGTTTCGGGCTAATGGCCCTCGTCAGCCTAGGGCGGACTTTATTCCATGAGATCTACACGGGATCTAATGGAATATTCACAATCTGCCAAATAAGTGTTTAGCTGGCAAAGTGGCTGGGCCATATCTATGTTGGTCAAGATATAGATGGAAAAATTTGCCGGGAGGAATTTTTCCATCTAAATAAATATATATTCACTTTTTTTTTACTTTCATCATTATTTCAAATGCAGACCTACATAAAAAATACACTCTCCTACAAAATTTATTATCCACGAAAGCTAAGATGCAAACGTAAAAAGGTTGCGAAATATATTTTACCACTAAATATATAGGTATGACACACACACACACAACTTTTATATAATATACTAGCGGATGTACCCGGCTTCGCCCGGGTTTTACCCGAGTGAAGGTTTGTCTAACGAACATTTGTTAAAACAATTCTCCATAAACTTATTAAAAAAAATAATAGATATATTTTGATAATTTGAAACTCGTAAATTTGAATCTCTCGATAAAGTGAACATTTTTTCCCGGTCCCTTGAAAAATACTCGATAAGTTGAATAAAATCAATATTAATTGGTTCCCTCGGTAATTGGAAGTTAAAAGAATAGTATCTTGCCTTGGAATTGTATCATTATTCTTGTCTCTAATAAATTGCCGTGTCATCCTGAATTTTGTCTTTCCTAATTTTCTACATTACAAAATCATCGTTTTATCTAGTGAACATTTTCCCCGGTCCCTTGAAAAATACTCGATAAGTTGAATAAAATCAATATTAATTGGTTCCCTCGGTAATTGGAAGTTAAAGGAATAGTATCTTGCCTTGGAATTGTATCATTATTCTTGTCTCAAATAAATTGCCGTGTCATCCTGAATTTTGTCTTTCCTAATTTTCTGCATTACAAAATCATCGTTTTATCTAGTGAACATATTTTCCCGGTCCCTTGAAAAATATTCGATAAGTTGAATAAAATCAATATTATTTTTTTCCCTCGGTAATTGGAAGTTAAAGAAATAGTATCTTTGCCTTGGAATTGTATCATTTTTCTTGTCTCAAATAAATTGCCGCGATATCCTGAATTTTGTCTTTCCTAATTTTCTACATTACAAAATCATCATTTTATCTATTCTCCCAATATATATGTTGTAGATAAATGATAAAACTAACTTTGACTTTTGCGCAATTAATAGGTAGAAAATCTTACTTTTGATAAATAATCTTTAAGATGATAAACTTAGTGATAAGAAAATTAATAGATAAAAAAACTTGTTATCATCGTCGCAATGGGGGCGCTGCTTTCGAGCTAAATCTACAAATCTGCAAATAACTCTAAGGATATTCAAGATATTCAAGAAAATATTTTTCAAAAACCTTCCCGGGGATATAGCTAATAATATCCCAAAATTTCACGGCGATTGGATGTATGGTTTTTGAATCTATAGAGTACAGACAAACAGACAGACAGACATTCAATTTTATATATATAGATTGGGTTGGCCAAATACCAGGGAACAGGTTAAATCTATGTTTAGTTGATTTCTGTTCCACTAGATGGCTCTCTGCCATATAAAAAGCACATGTGCTCCTGGTCATGATATGTCTTTTTTATTTTTAATATCAACACCTCACACTTTTTTTATTTTTTCTATTATTTTTCAATGATAAATATATATGAATAAAAAAATATATATATGAGTTTTCATTGGAGGTGTCCTCTACAGGAAAGACTCCGCCACCGATGGACTGCGAGAGTTCTCTCCCACAGAGTGGGCAGGTCGATGTGTTGGCTGGTGTTACCCAACTCAAGACCAAGATGGTACTTGTAGATGGTAGTCTTCGCTACAATTTTAAGTTTCATTGCCTCGGGATGGAGGCCGACGCTGTACAGCCATGCCTGCAGATTAAGGGGCAAGTCCCAGGAAGTGAACACCTGCCGGAGCAGGTGTACCCACAGGCGGCATGCCTCGAGGTAGGATGGGGTAGGGCGTGGAGGGTCAGCTGTAGAGCGACATCTGCTTCGTGCCCCAAAAAGCAATTGCTACCCAGGTCGGTTCAGGAGATAGAGCAGGACACATCCATTGAACCTTTTGTCGCTTCGAAGACCCAGGAACCTCACGTTGGCGGGATGCAAACCCCAGTGGTTCAGCTCAAGAACACTAGATGCAGCATCCAAGAAGC
The DNA here is from genome assembly GCA_030710605.1 of Cordylochernes scorpioides. Taxonomy (NCBI): domain Eukaryota; kingdom Metazoa; phylum Arthropoda; class Arachnida; order Pseudoscorpiones; family Chernetidae; genus Cordylochernes; species Cordylochernes scorpioides. The sequence goes on from CP092879.1 coordinate 63,137,195, forward strand.
TCAGAAGTCTCCTTCTTCTTGGCGAGAGACAGACGGCTTATATCTCCTGTCTACCTACCAGATAACCACTGAGGCCGCTAGTTTGCAGCGACGGTCAATAGATGGCGTCTAATTTCGTCGTTTATTTTGACAGGAAAGACCATCTATGCTTTTTTTAGATCAATTTCCTCTCGACAAAATTTCCATTCATATACAGTAGAACCTCCCTTAAGCGGACATCCCACTAGCAGACACCTCTCCACAAAGGACAGTTTTAATTGTCAAAAATTACCATTTTTACTATTTAACAACTCTCCAGTAAGAGGACACCTTTCCCTAAAGGACACTTTACTTCTGCAATTAGGTGTTATTTACAGGGAGGTTCTACTGTATATATAAACCATAATAGAAACAATATATATTATTTATCCTTTTTTTTTAAGAACATATCTCTAAACACCTAGTTATTATTTTATTTAAATATATATTTTCTAACACCCCTAAAATAATTCTAACAAATGAATTAATAGAACGACATTTGAAAATTATCCCGCATGTTTTTCTTTTGAACGAATAATCGAATTTTATTTTAAGGAGAAATAACGATTATTTCTAACCTTAGGGATGAAGTATGAAACGATGAATTGTGAAGAGTAATGATAAACGGAAAAATAAAGTGCCCAGGGATGGGAATTCGATTTTTCGTTAAAAAAAAAACACATGCGGGATAATTTTCAAATGTCGTTCTACAATCATAAGCCGTATTATATTGTATTATAAATGAATTAATAGTTTAGAAATGTAGTTATGATACGAAAGTAAGAATTAGAAATTATCTGCGATGCCCTATCGATTGACTGCGGGTAGACGGCGCTGCTGTAAACCTCCCCTGATCTGTTGACATCTCCATTATTGCGTCTTGAGAATTCTTCGCTATTCTTTAGGTAATGTCTTCTGCATTCTTTTATAACATCTTTTCCTATACATCCTTTTCATTAAAATCATTCAATATATACATTTAGTTTACATTTTTATTCGAATTTTAATCGATAACATTCAAACAACAATAGTTTGTATTTGACATTTACTTTCCAATAGAATTTCTCTTTTACTCTTAATCTTTTGATATTTTATTTATACTATTAATTTTAAAAGCAATTTATTATTTTTTTTTATGGTTGTATATATTTTCAACCCTTTTTGGAGTGTATGTCTAAAATATTCTTTAAAACATCAACTATATTTATTCTTTATAGATATTTTTATATAGCTTATTTTTAGTGAAATAAATATTTAGGGTTACCCTTAATGTTTAGGTTGCTGATTGTTCGTTTTTGCTAATAAGGTAGATGGGACGATATCCTATCAAATTTCTCTATTACCACCCCCTCAATTTCCATCCCTTCAAATATGTAAAATTATTTTATTTCTAATTAGATTTTAATCAGTAAACAGCGAGGTGGCCACTAAAATTATTTGCAGACGACTTTATTTTCAAATTATTATTATTTAAACAAAAAATCTTCATTAAATATACAACGCTTTGAAATATTTATAACTTGCAGAATATATATTTTAAAATTATTTAATTATTTTGTTTTTAATATTATTTATTTATTTATTATTATTATTATTATTTTGCAGAAGAATATATATAAAATTGTGTGTGTGGCGCGAAATAAACAAGGATAATTTCATTAAGGTTTTCTATGATATTTCATATATTATTTGAATATTTTTCGTTCTCTACAATTTTAAAAAATCAATATAATATTTTGTTTATTTTTAATGAAAAATATTTCATACGTTTATAGATATTTGTTTTAAACATCGCCTTGCCCACGTATTTTATTGATCGCCAGTCGCCATATTGTGTTTCTCATTTATTGACCAGTTGATGTATTGCAATAAACCTATTAAATACCATTTAAATGTTTAAGAATTGCGAATTTTATTTATATATTCTGGATAGTTGTTGTTTTAAACTTTTAAATATAAAAATGTAATTATATATTTATCGCAAACAACATATCAATGCCAATGTAAAATATATTTGCGTTTTGCACAGAAGTATAAATAAAATATTATAATTAGAATATTAGTCCATAGCCACATATGTGATGGAGAAATTCGAGGATATTTATACTGTAATAAACTTATTACGAGCCCATTAGTTATAACACATATATACACTCATGGACCAAACTTATGGAAGTTATACTTTTTTATCATGTATATCGGGATTTAGATAATAACTCTGAAAGATCTTACAGCGACCTTTATTGAAGACATACGAGATAACCAAGTGTATACACTTATGAACAAAACTTAAGCAAGTTGTACCTTTTATCATGTATATCGGGATTGAGACAACAACTCAGAAAGATATTACAGTGATCTTTATTGAAGACACACGAGATAACTAAGTATGAACAAAATTGCCTCTGTCTCCGGAGTCGGCGACACGGACTTTCCTCTTTCCTCCCTGATTTACTTCCTACGAGTTTTTGCCTCTGTCTCCTGTGTGTCCTCACCACTCATGACACAACTACCATGACTATTTCACAAATCACCACATATATATATATTTTTTCCAAAATAATACAATTTTTCTAAAGATTATTAGTATTAATGCTAGAAGGTATTTTTACATACAGTGGTACCTCGACATACGAGTTTAATTCGTTCCGCAACCTTGCTCGTATCTTGAATTACTCGTATCTCGAAGCAAATTTCCCCATACAAAACAATTGAATTACCATTAATCCGTTCCAACCTCCAAAATGTCACCCCAGTTATTTTTGTTACGTGGTTTTAAATAATAAAAACGTATTTATAAATATCAAATATTTATTGCAGAAAAACAAAAAAAGAGAATGTAAAGAAATAAATTAGATATCCTCACTGGTCTTTGCCTTTTTCGCTACATTTTTCTCGCTTTCACCTGTAGGCCGTTTAGAAAAAAACATGTCCAAGGAGGTTTGTTTCTTCCTCCCTCTCAGAATGTTCCGGAAATGAGTTAGGCAAGTGTCATTAAAAAGGTCAGATGCACGACCTGTTGCAACTTTTTCTGGGTGTTTTTTTTTTCCCACGAACTGTGAAACTCTCTCTCACATTCCTAAGATCTCCTTTATCTCACTTGTAGAAATAACCTCCTCCTCTGACTCCTCAAAACCAATTACTTGCATAACCTCAGTATGCTGCTGTGACTGTAACTCTGGTATCTCCTCAGTCGTCAGTTCCTGGGTGTGCTCCTCGATGAGCTCGTTCACGTCTCTCTCTTCCACCTCTAAACCCATGGATTTCCCCAGAGATACAATCTCCTCCTCTACTGAAACACCGAGTTCCAATTCTTCATAGATCCTTTCAGCTACAGCTTCAGGCTACAGCTTTTTCCATGCAGAGGTCAAGGTCCTTGTTGTAACTCCCAACCAGGCCTAATCGATAATTTGTAGGCAAATCGCTATATTAAAGTGGTCCTTCCAGAACTCTCGAAGGGTGAGGTTTGTGCTCTCCGTCACTTCAAAGCAGCGCCGAAACAGATGCTTGGTGTATAGTTTTTTAAAATTAGAAATCACTTGCTGATCCATGGGCTGCAGGATAGGAGTGGTGTTGGGTGGTAAGTAGAGAACCTTTATGAATTTAGCCGGCGTTACACTTTTTATCAACTCCTTCCGTTTAAGCACAGAACATATCATGGACGTACTACGGCCATACTGCCTCGACAAGTCAACAACTCGAACACCTTGCTCATGTTTTTCTATAATTTCACGTTTTAATTCAATACTTATCATCTTTTTCTTAGCACTTGACTTTTTACAAACTTTCTTCTGATCCATGGTTATAAAAATAAATGAACTAAAACTATAAATGTAAACGCAACACAAAACACAACTTATCACCGCGGAAGCACGCTGCTAACTGATCGTGATGGCGCGACTGCGTGTTACTACCTGTTGTGTTTTAACTTTAAAAGCACACAAAAAATATAATAAACTTGAATTTGTTTATTCAAGTCTCAAAAAACAAAGCTTTGCATATAGAACAAATAATAATGAAGAAGAAGAAAGAAACATTTTAGGAAAAGCAAAAACAAAACAAAAGTACTGGTCAAAAAGAAACATTTAAAATCACAGATTAATATCTTCAACACTACCGAACCGAACTCGTATCTCGAATTTCGCTCGTAACTAAAAGCAAAAAATCACTTGCTCGTCGGCTCGTATCTCGAAAAACTCGTATGTTGGGGCGCTCGTATGTCGAGGTACCACTGTATTAATATAAAATATATACAGTAGAACCCTTTAGCAGACACCCCGCTAGCGAACACTTCTCTACAAAGTACAGTTTTCATTTACAAAATTGCCATTTTTACTATTTAGCAACTCTCTGGTAAGAGGACACATCTCCCTAAAGGACTCTGCAATTAGGTGTTGTCCTTTACAGGGAGGTTCTACTGTATTTATGTTATATTCTTTTTATAAAATGGTAATTTTGTGTGTTTGAAATACTAATAAAAAGAGGTTACATTTAAAATTTTCTAATTTATTTTTTGTTCCAGCTTCTCTCAAGTTTGTTGCCCCTTTAAAAAAAGAAAGCTGGAGGGCTCAAGTAGTTCAACCGATTTAAAAAAGGAGATTTCCGAGCTAGTCAAGAAATATGAAAAAATGAGAATTGACAGTAAAAAATCCCAAGTGAAAAAATACAATAAAATGTAAGTAAGTTAAAAAGAGAAAATGGAAATATGGTGCATGGATTTATGTACGATAAACCTCATTAATAATTGGAAGGTAATATTTTAGCCATAATACCAATATATGTATAAAAGTAAAAAAAAAAAAAAAAAATAGTCAGCTTGCGTGTACGCAAGTGCGAAACATGGCGCTTTGTTGTTGAAAGAAAGAAAAAAGATTCATATATTTACAATATTAGATATTTGAATAGCTATTCACATGGAGATAACAAATCAGCGCTAAATTTTCCAATATAATCATACTGATGCTATTGTAGATATATTCATACTTGACACCTATAGTACGAACACCTGTTGTGTGACATTGTGCAACATACTCTTGTAGGACATTGAATTACCTTAGAGAATTGAAAGAACCACTATACTCTCCACATTTGAACATGTGTTCTAAGATGTGACATTGTGCAACATACTCTTGTAGGACATTGAATTACCTTACAGAATTGAAAGAACCACTATACTCTCCATATTTGAACATGTGTTCTAAGATGTGACATTGTGCAACATACTCTTGTAGGACATTGAATTACCTTACAGAATTGAAAGAACCACTATACTCTCCATATTTGAACATGTGTTCTAAGATGTGACATTGTGCAACATACTCTTGTAGGACATTGAATTACCTTACAGAATTGAAAGAACCACTATACTCTCCATATTTGAACATGTGTTCTAAGATGTGACATTGTGCAACATACTCTTGTAGGACTTTGACTCACCTTACAGAATTGAAAGAATAACTATATTCTTCACATTTGAACATGTGTTCTAAGATGTGACATTGTGCATCATACTCTTGTAGGACATTGACTCACCTTACAGAATTGAAAGAACCACTATACTCTACACATTTGAACATATTTTCTAAAAGATGTGACATTGTGCAACATACTCTTGTAGGATATTGAATTACCTTACAGAATTGAAAGAACCACTATACTCTCCACATTTGAACACGTGTTCTAAGATGTGACATTGTGCATCATACTCTTGTAGGACATTGACTCACCTTACAGAATTGAAAGAACCACTATACTCTACACATTTGAACATATTTTCTAAAAGATGTGACATTGTGCATCATACTCTTGTAGGACATTGACTCACCTTACAGAATTGAAAGAACCACTATACTCTACACATTTGAACATATTTTCTAAAAGATGTGACATTGTGCAACATACTCTTGTAGGATATTGAATTACCTTACAGAATTGAAAGAACCACTATACTCTACACATTTGAACATATTTTCTAAGATGTGACATTGTGCAACATACTCTTGTAGGATATTGAATCAACTTACAGAATTGAAAGAACCACTATACTCTCCACATTTGAACACGTGTTCTAAGATGTGACATTGTGCAACATACTCTTGTAAGATATTGAATCAACTTACAGAATTGAAAGAACCACTATAATCTACACATTTGAACATGTGTTCTAAGATGTGACATTGTGCAACATAATATTGTAGGATATTGAATCAACTTACAGAATTGAAAGAACCACTATACTCTCCACATTTGAACACGTGTTCTAAGATGTGACATTGTGCAACATACTCTTGTAGGACATTGATTCACCTTACAGAATTGAAAGAACAACAATACTCATCACAATTGAGTGTGTGTTCTAAGATGTGACATTGTGCAACATACTCTTGTAGGACTTTGACTCACCTTACAGGATTGAAAGAACAACAATACTCATCACAATTGAGTGTGTGTTCTAAGATGTGACATTGTGCAACATACTCTTGTAGGACTTTGACTCACCTTACAGGATTGAAAGAACAACAATACTCATCACAATTGAGTGTGTGTTCTAAGATGTGACATTGTGCAACATACTCTTGTAGGACATTGACTCACCTTACAGAATTGAAAGAATAACAATACTCATCACAATTGAGTGTGTGTTCTAAGATGTGACATTGTGCAACATACTCTTGTAGGACATTGACTTACCTTACAGAATTGAAAGAACAACTATGCTCTCCATATTTGAACATGTGCTCTAAGATGTGACATTGTGCAACATACTCTTGTAGGACATTGAATTACCTTACAGAATTGAAAGAACAACTATGCTCTCCATATTTGAACATGTGTTCTAAGATGTGACATTGTGCAACATACTCTTGTAGGACATTGAATTACCTTACAGAATTGAAAGAACAAATATGCTCTCCATATTTGAACATGTGTTCTAAGATGTGACATTGTGCAACATACTCTTGTAGGATATTGAATCACCTTACAGAATTGAAAGAATCACTATACTCTACACATTTGAACATGTGTTCTAAGATGTGACATTGTGCAACATACTCTTGTAGGACATTAAATCACCTTACAGAATTGAAAGAACCACTATACTCTACACATTTGAACATGTGTTCTAAAAGATGTGACATTATGCAACATACTCTTGTAGGATATTGAATCACCTTACAGAATTGAAAGAACCACTATACTCTCCACATTTGATTATGTGTTCTAAGATATGACATTGTGCAACATACTCTTGTAGGACATTGATTCACCCTACAGAATTGAAAGAACCACTATACTCTCCATATTTAAACATATGTTCTAAGATGTGACATTGTGCAACATACTCTTGTAGGACATTGAATGACCTTACAGAATTGAAAGAACCACTATACTCTCCATATTTAAACATATGTTCTAAGATGTGACATTGTGCAACATACTCTTGTAGGACATTGAATTACCTTACAGAATTGAAAGAACCACTATACTCTCCACATTTGATTATGTGTTCTAAGATATGACATTGTGCAACATACTCTTGTAGGACATTGAATCACCTTACAGAATTGAAAGAACCACTATACTCCCCACATTTGAACATGTGTTCTAAGATGTGACATTGTGCAACATACTCTTGTAGGATATTGAATGACCTTACAGAATTGAAAGAACCACCATACTCTCCACATTTGAACATATGTTCTAAGATGTGACATTGTGCAACATACTCTTGTAGGATATTGAATGACCTTACAGAATTGAAAGAACCACTATACTCCCCACATTTGAACATGTGTTCTAAGATGTGACATTGTGCAACATACTGTTGTAGGACATTGACTCACCTTACAGAATTGAAAGAACCACTATACTCTCCATATTTGAACATGTGTTCTAAGAATTGAAAGAACCACTATACTCCCCACATTTGAACATATGTTCTAAGATATGACATGGTGCAACATACTCTTGTAGGACATTGAATGACCTTACAGAATTGAAAGAACCACTATACTCTCCATATTTGAGCATGTGTTCTAAGAATTGAAAGAACCACTATACTCCCCACATTTGAACATATGTTCTAAGATATGACATGGTGCAACATACTCTTGTAGGACATTGAATTACCTTACAGAATTGAAAGAACCACTATACTCACCACATTTGAACATGTGTTCTAAGAATTGAAAGAACCACTATACTCTCCATATTTGAACATGTGATCTAAGAATCGAAAGAACCACTATACTCCCCACATTTGAACATGTGTTCTAAGAATTGAAAGAACCAATATACTCCCCACATTTGAACATGTGTTCTAAGAATTGAAAGAACCACTATACTCTCCATATTTTAACATGTGTTCTAAGAATTGAAAGAATAACAATACTCTCCACATTTGAACATGTGTTCTAAGAATTGAAAGAACCACTATACTCTCCATATTTGAACATGTGTTCTAAGAATTGAAAGAACCACTATACTCCCCACATTTGAACATGTGTTCTAAGAATTGAAAGAACCACTATACTCTCCATATTTGAACATGTGTTCTAAGAATTGAAAGAACCACTATACTCCCCACATTTGAACATGTGTTCTAAGAATTGAAAGAACCACTATACTCTCCATATTTGAACATGTGTTCTAAGAATTGAAAGAACCACTATACTCCCCACATTTGAACATGTGTTCTAAGAATTGAAAGAACCACTATACTCTCCATATTTGAACATGTGTTCTAAGAATTGAAAGAACCACTATACTCCCCACATTTGAACATGTGTTCTAAGAATTGAAAGAACCACTATACTCTCCATATTTGAACATGTGTTCTAAGAATTGAAAGAACCACTATACTCTCCATATTTGAACATGTGTTCTAAGAATTGAAAGAACCACTATACTCCCCACATTTGAACATGTGTTCTATGAATTGAAACACCACTATACTCTCCACATTTGAACATGTGTTCTAAGAATTGAAAGAACCACTATACTCTCCACATTTGAAGATGTGTTCTAAGAATTGAAAGAACCACTATACTCCCCACATTTGAAGATGTGTTCTAAGAATTGAAAGAACCACTATACTCTCCATATTTGAACATGTGTTCTAAGAATTGAAAGAACCACTATACTCCCCACATTTGAACATGTGTTCTAAGAATTGAAAGAACCATTATACTCTCCACATTTGAACATGTGTTCTAAGAATTGAAAGAACCACTATACTCCCCACATTTGAAGATGTGTTCTAAGAATTGAAAGAACCACTATACTCTCCACATTTGAACATGTATTCTAAGATGTGACATGGTGTGTTTTATAGACGATATACACGTTGTCTCGAATGTGGGAAACGTTTCCCTATGGCCCCCAAATACCGCGGTCTCTCCCCACTGTACCAGTACCTCTCTACACTGGCCTACCGTGCTAAGTGATTCTACTGGAACATCTCGATGTCTCCAATAAGATGGATAAAACCATATAACATTCTATAAAATCAGTATACAAGTTTGATATGTACATTTTATTTGGATCAGTTGTTTTATAAATATCATAATCAAACCAGAGTAAATCTATTTCCGAAATTATAAACACACCAATTTTCAAAATCGAGCTTATATCAATTAATTATATTTTAAGAAAAAAAGGCATTTCCTGATTGTGCAACTGAAAGTTGCTGATGGCTTGCGTCATCTATCGGAATAAATATCAACTATTAATTGATTTTTAATTATTCCAGAATGGGACAAATACAGTTTCTTGATTAATCTAGAAATGCTAACCATGTACGTGTTTCAGTTACACGATAAGGAAATGCCTTTTTTTCTGAATTCATCTACCTGATCCAATTACAAATTCACTTTTGTACTATTTTTCACATTGATTTTGTTTATTATTATTTGATTCATTAATAATATTCTTAGATTTATAAAAGAAGTCATAAGAAGAAAGGACAAATGTTTCTCTTTTCTTCTTGTTTCGTTCTTCTGCCTTCCGTTATTATTATTAATAATGTCAACTTCAGTACTAAAATTTGAAAATCTAAAAAGAATTAACTGACACACATCTCTTTCGTTATATTTTTTATTTTAAAAAGTAAATTTAATAAAAAAACTAAACATATTTTCTCCGCTCTAACCTTTTTTATAACTTATATACTCAAAATCTTCCTAACATACTATGAACATAAAATCGATCCAACATAATCACAGAAAACAAAATAAAGAAGAACAATATAAGAACAGAACAAAAAGCATTCAACATATGAATTTATAAATCAATTAAATATATAAGCTGTAAATCAAAAAATAAATATATTTCTTTTGATATGTGCCAAAACTAAATATATATATTAAATGCTTTATGCAAATTATATATCTTAAGTTTGAACGCTTATATACATATGTATAATCATCTTTGACCGACTATATATATATATTATAATTGTCAATATGTCTAAAAAGAGAATTTATCCCATTTTGGAAATATAAATATATATATGTCATAATATTTTTCGCTTATTCCTTTTTTCACCCAGCCTATGACGCGTAACTGCCGATGCTTTGCTGGTGTTACTTTTTTTTTCTTTTTTTTAATTTTATTATAATATATTCTAACTTATTATTTATTACAAAAAAAAAAATAAAAAAACAAACCTCACATGTTTAAATTAAATTTAAAAAATATATAAATCTTAAAATTTTCATAACTATACTATTTGATACAGAATAAGCTTACTGTTCTGACTCAAAATCAATTCAAAATCTGTAGTTCTTAATATTTTACTTTTCCTCTTTTTTTTCCAAAAATAAAAAATTACTATTAATATATGTCAAAATATATACTCTTCCAGGAATAATAAAGCCAACCCAGAGAGAGACGAGAGGGTAAAGTCCGGTCACTTGAGACATCAGCGACATTCAAAGGGGCGGCAACTGGGGCCTGTCCGTTAACACCTTGGGACTTTTAAGACAGTAGGGGATTGTGCGCGACACGAAACGGACGCCCGGCAGTGACAGGCCCGTCTCTCTCTCTTCTGGTTGTCTTGGACCCTCTTTCAAATTCTGATGTCCTTATTTCTCTTCCCCACCACATATTATCACATATATATATATATATATATATAGTCAAACAGAAGGATCGAAACTGTTAACAGGATTGTTTTTGAAGAGACCCAGCCACCAATATCTTTTAACCCTTATTGAACCATAAGAATTTTCATTAGTGTGTACCAACCAGCATCCTCTTAAATCAAAAGTTTATGTTTTCTCCAATATAAACCAATCATTTTTTATATAAATATAAAATGTTGATAAAAACCCAATATTATTATATAAAAATATACTTAAAAAATAACATGGATCCATCTTTAATTCTCTTCTTGTTTATTTTTTTTTGTTCCGCATCAATGACGCGTAACTGCCGAAGCCAATTGCGTGAACAAAGTTATATAGTCCATATTTATTACTTTAAAAAAAAATATTATTAAAAAACTTGAAATTTTGAAAAATCTTTATTTTATTTTTTTTTCTTTCTAAAATTATTACCCCTTTTTTATTTTATTGCTATTCTGATATATATAAAATGATTACTCTCTATATATGACTTATAGTAGAAAATATGTTTTTAAAAATTAATTTTGCATGTTATTAATAAAAATTATATAGCGCTTGATTACTTTGAATATGTGTGTAGATTGTAATTTCAACTGTATTGTGAAAATAAACTCATCTGTGCTCCAAAATGGTTATTTTTTAATGGAATTACTACACACTATTATACACACGCAAGCCTTTATTAAGACATTCCATCTTATACAGATGATTCTCCTGTTAGAAATGAATCTGAAAAGAAATGAGAAGCAGGGGAAGAAACTGAATCCTCGCTTAGAAAAGAGAAAAAGAAGAAAAGGAAAGAATATCTATGTACAAAAGTATATATACAAGCCTTTATTAAGACATTACGTCTTATACAGACGATTCTCCTGTTAGAAATGAATCTAAAAAGAAATGAGAAGCAGGGGAAGAAATTGAATCCTCGCTCAGAAAAGAGAAAAAGAAGAAAAGGAAAGAATATCTATGTACAAAAGTTGAGACTGTATACATCGTTTTTCATGCATGGAACACAGTGAAGAAGTAGATTATTGAGTAAATGGTTGCATCTTGTGAAAGGAAAAATATTTCCACCCAGTTCAGTTACTTTGTTACACACTATTATAACAAGTTTGTATAGTTCTCATTGATGTCTGTGGTTATAGTGTGGTGGTTCGTCTGGTTTTGAAGAAATGATTCTATTTATTTATTCCAAGGTATTTTAATTACTACAGATACATTATAAAAATAAATTTTATGTTAATTTTTATTTATTTTTATAAATTAATAGTTAGTTAAGAAAAGTTTTAAAAGGTTTGATGAAATGTGAGAATATATGGCCGTTGGCTAGTGGTAAAGTCAAAACATTGTCTCTCCCTCTCTCGCCGCACAGCCGCGCATGCGCCTGTCATCACACACTGGCGCATGCGCCGACTTGTCCTGGTGCCGGCCGAATTGGTGGCGGTTGAAAGAGCGGTTCAAAATTAGCGGTGGATCAAAACATCGTCACAATACAATGGGTGATTTGGTCTATTTTTATGATTGCCTTTTTCTGTTGTGTGCTATAACGTTGAAATATGATAAAAAAAATATTTGAGAGAGAGAAAAAAAAACTTTCATAATGTGAAAAAATAGTAACAAAGTTAAATTGTACTGGGATCAGAGGGATAAATTAAGAAAAAGGCATCCCCTGATCATGCAGCTAAAAGTTCCTTCTTGTTCCAAAATCACTTTATTAGGTACCGGTCAAAAAGAGAAACCTAGTTTATGATATTTACAACAATGAAAAACAAAGGGTCCAACGCGGGATTCAATCCTGGTTTATGGCTGTCAGGAATCGAGGGTTTTACCCACTCGTCTACCGAATATCTTAACTAAAGGTTTCTGAGGGCTTTCGCCATCTGTCGGAATAAATCATTAATAAAGAAAGAGTATTTGACTAATTCTGATATAATTAAAAATCAATGTTTAGTTGATATTTATTCTGACAGATTTCGTAAGCCATCAGAAACTTTTAGTTGCATGATCAGGATATGTATTTTCGCTTGATTTCTTTCATAAAAAGTTTGTTTCTTATAGGTATTCTTCTATAAAATAATTCCTTGTATCAATATTGAGTAAAATTAATCATCCCTCCAGGGAAAAGTATCTTTTCAAAACATTTTTATTATTCACTAGTGTTGAGAATTAAATGTATATATCTGTGAATATTTATTTATTATTAATCTGTTTATTCTGTGTCTAGATCAATTGTTAATACTGCCTATTTTGCATAATTTTGTTTGTAAAATAAGTTTTTCTGTTTTAATTCATTTGACCACGGGCCAATGTGTATAAATAGTTTTTGTTGTTTAAATAAAGTATGTGTGTCTCATAGTGTTGGTGTTGGCTTGATAGGAATACACGAGGTAGGCAGCAGCAGAGTGGAGCCTTATAAAGGAACAAAAATTACAGTCCTTAAGAAAATAAGGAGCTATCAACTAGCTTTCAGGCATGGACGCCCTTCTACAGGAGAAAACCTGGTATAATGATACGCCAATAGAACATGAGTTAAATATAATTGGATACTATAATATTTTATATCTATAGAAATTTATAAAATTATGTAAAATAGTATCCGATTATATTTAACTTGTGTTCTATTGGCGAATCATTATACCATGTTTTTCTCCTGTAGAAGGACATTCGTACCTGAAAGTTAGAGAATAATAATAAAAAGTTTTGAAAAGACACTTTTTCCTGGAGGCATGATTAATTTTACTCAATAGATTTTATGTTTATGTTTACTTTTATGTTTATTGGATAATAAACAAACTTATTGCGAAAGATTTTATCTCTTTAACTAAATACTATATTGTAATTTGCTTATATTCAAGAGTTGAAATGTAAAAATGAAAAAATAGTATTAAAAAATCACCTTACACTTCCTATCTCCTATAAAAAATACAAAATATTATTGTATCCTTTAAAGCGATAAATTACATATTAAAGAATCATATAGCTAATATATTTTTATATATGTTTCTGACAAATGTTTGACTTTGTTTGTGTGCGCTTCCACAGCCGCGTTCAGAAGATGAACTGTCGCTGGTGGTTTTCATTAATGTAAATTATTGCATTTAAATGTAATTCTACTTTCCTAAAAGTTTATGTCTATAGTTTGCTTAAACACCATTTCTAACAGATTCCACCCTTCAGTGTGGCATATAAAAGCAGAATGATCCAATACAGTATTAGAACTCTAAAGAAGCGGTTTGGTAGATTAAATTGACGAAACCGCTGGGAGAGTTCACCACTGATAAGCCAAGCCCTCCTAATATGTTTTCATTGCAATAATTATTCACATTGAAGTGAATTTAGTGAAGGAGAATTGTTGAATACAATTATGCAAGTTTTTAAACGGAGCATACAAGTGTCTTCCACCTTTCTACAATCAAATTTGAAATGATTTGAAAATATCTTCACTAAGACTAAAGCTTTGGTGATATAACCTATCTCCCTACATTGATCATTGTTGGCAGTTGTACAATTTAATCATTAGTTTTGCTTTATTGCTTAGTTAATTTAGCTTTAGGTTAGCACAACCTAATGAAGCCATCACTACAAACATTCAAGTTAAACTTTAAAAAATGAGTAGAAACCAATTTAGTGTTGCTCACTTAACACTGAAGTGGATACTAAGCATATTATCAAACCAGCAGGTTCTTCTGTAAAGGTTTTGGTGTATAAGTGACAACAAGGAATACTAATGCATCTACAAATGGTCTATCCATTGCTACCATCGTCGTAGCCTAGAGATGGCTAAGTTCTCTCGGTATTTGAATGAACATACGTACTTCAAATACGTAACATACCATTTGTTATAATCAAATTCGAAAGAGTATGATATATAACTGAAGAAGATACACACAGAATCAAATAGAAACTGATGATATAATTTAATGGTATAACAATGTTATTAAAACAATATTATATATTTTTATATAAAAAATCTAAACAAGTCCTGCATCTTGGGCCATGCTATAGAATTCCGTGGACTTGTTTTGTAGAAGGTTACCTGGGGAATCAAATTCGACCACTTGGCCTTGGCTCATTACAAGGATCCTATAACAACACACATTTAGTTAACCTTAGTAACATTTATAATATTGTAGAACGAAATTTGAAAATATCCCGCATGAGTTTCTTTTGAACGAAAAATCGAAATTTATTTTGAGGAGAAATAACTATTATTTCTAACCTTAGGGATGAAGTATGAAAGGATGAATTGTGAAGAGTAATTATAAACGAAAAAATAAAGTATCCAGGGATGGGAACACTTTTATTTTTCCGTTTATCATTACCCTTCACAATTCATCCTTTCATACTTCATCCCTAAGGTTAGAAATAATCGTTATTTCTCCTTAAAATAAATTTAGATTTTTCGTTCAAAAGAAACTCATGCGAAATATTTTCAAATTTCGTTCTACAATCATAAGCCGCATTATATTGTATTATAATTTATAATACTGTTGTGTATTAGCATAGTTGTTGGTTGTGCTTTTAAAAGATATCACTATTTTGCATAGTTGGTTATGCTTTTAAAAGATAGCACTATTTTGCATAGTTATTAATTATGCTTTTAGAAGATAGCACTATTTTGCATAGTTGTTGGTTATGCTTTTAGAAGATAGCACTATTTTGCATAGTTGGTTATGCTTTCAGTAGATAGCACTATTTTGCATATTTGTTGGTTATGCTTTTAGAAGATAGCACTATTTTGCATAGTTGTTGGTTATGCTTTTAGAAGATAGTACTATTTTGCATAGTTGGTTATGTTTTTAGAAGATAGCACTATTTTGCATAGTTGGTTATGCTCTTATAAGAAATAAATACCGTTGTCAGTTTTAGATCGACAGTCCAGTAGCACGTTAAGTCAGTCTTGTAACTTGTATTGTATAGGCAATAAAAACCTTATTTGCCTACGCAGTCGTGCTTATTTATTTATTTCAACACACAAAACGCGATATCCCGTCTAGGGATAATTGTGTCGATTTACATTTTTTAAAACAGAAACAGTTATAAACATATTATACAAGAAAAAATAATTAAAAATAAAAAAGAGAAACAATAATATATATTAGGAACCTGAACCTTTCAGGTTAGAAAGATAATCATAAATATATTTACAAAAATAATTAAATCTATGATAATTCTCTCTGCTATTTACAAATTGATATAGATCTACAACATTATTTATTGTGTCTGTTGTCTAGCGATAAAGAAGAGTGGGCATTCCAGCAGTAGGTGTCTTGAGTCCTGTAATTCGTTGCTACAATGGCAGCTAGAGTCTTCAACCGCTCCAATTTTTGATAAAAATCCCTTTAAATTTACATGGTTCGTTATAAACTGGGTATTATAAAAATTGGAGCGGGAAAATTGTCGTGTTGGTGAATGGAGAGACGCGACGACACGACAAATACCTTAAACACGTATTGATTGTCTATGTGTGGTGGATTATTTCTGCAATGCCTTCATCCAAGACAATTTGGTCCATTATTCCATTGCCCATTCCTACATGAAAGGAGACTGGAAATTCACGAAATTTCGGGGTTAACTCACTATAATGAACAACATATATATAAAATATTTACTACTCTCCTGCTGGATAAAACATTTGTTTATAAATATTTTAAATTTTTCAAGGCGATTGATAAAATGAGGGAAGAAGTGCTTAGCTCCACAGACAACGGCTGATTGGTCCCTCTCCCCTCTAAATTGCTTTTCCTCTTCACTCATGTACATATATAACCTTTTAGGGGGATCTCCTTGTAAGACAATAGTGTCTTAATAAAGGTTTTGTTGTTGTTGTTGTGGTGGATTATATATGTTGACCTATACAATTATCTATAAGAACATGTATTTAAACTAGCAATAAGATGGTGTTAACTAATGTTTTACCTGTCATAATCCATGACGGTGTTCAGACGATGGGCAATGGTGACAACAGTACAATGTTTGAATGCTGCTCGGATTGTCGTTTGGATTAGGTCATCTGTTTCCACGTCCACAGCAGCCGTTGCCTCGTCCAGTACCAGGACTCTTGTTTTCCTCAATAGGGCTCGAGCAAGGCATACCAATTGTCTTTGGCCAACACTGAAAACCATATATATTGGTTAGTATATATTATTCTTTATTTCAACAAAACAAAAGCTATCTTTTAAAATTACAAATATTTTCTCACAATATCTTTTTATTGAAAAAACGCTAGCTTTCAAGCGTTAATCGCTCTTCAAAAATTATTTTCACAATTTTATCATGAATAGAGATTTATATGATATAGAAAAGCTATCTTTATTAGGTCATCTGAACGTCGTTACAGGTTTTAAAGGTTAGTGGGGGATGGGATACAATTGAAATCAATATCTACATAAAATTCTTCTTTATTCTGAATATAGAGCAATCCATATTTAAATCTCTATATTAAAAAAAACATATATTATAGATTGAATAAAAACATGATCTTCTCGTAGGCATTCTAAATCGGCCAAAGCTAGTGTTGTAGCTCTCTTATCGAACCAAAAGTCTTAGATTTCAGAGACTTTCAAAAAATGGTGCATAAGTTTGCGTAATTTTCTAAGCTAAACACCTCATTGTCAAATTCTCTAGATTCCAAGAATGCCTTATGGATCTCATGAAATCAAAGCCCATCCTGAAATGATGAAGTCCATTAACCAAGAAACCATGGTAGGCATTCTAAATCTGCCAAAGTTGGTGTTGTGACTTTGTTAGTGAACCAAAAATCTGTTAGATTTCAGAGACTGTCAATAGATTAGTGCATAAGTTTGCATCTTTTTTACGACAAAAGAGATTGCCTTTATCTTTTTTTTTAAAGAACAAAATCCTTCCAGAAAAATATCACACTCACACAAAAGCCTTTATTAGGGACTTGCCCCATACAAATTCTCCCAATTGGGTAAGGTAATAATCATCTTGTGTTATTTACATAGGTAGTAAGATAGAAATTGAACTGGCTTTACTCTTCATCTCAAAGTCATTCAATTGTTGACTGGTCCTTACATAATGATGATCTAAAAAATTATAGTAAGCTATTGTCTTAGATTTGTTTGCTGATATTTTTGAAAGCAATACGTAGGGTGAAATGTTGGTACATTTAATTTGTTGATATAGGGCCTTCCTTTCTTCATCAAGGGCTGTACAATTAAGCAGGTAATGGGCGAGTTCAGGAAAATATCCATTTATAATTAATTTTGCTCTCTGTATTTTCTCATTTAATCGCTACAATAAGACATCTGGAATGATGTTAAATAGGAAGAAGGTGGTATAGTTATGACAAGGTGGGTATACAGTACCTTAAGTTGTCTCCACCCTCAGTGATGGGCGAATCCAGTCCCAACGGTAAGGAAGAAACGAAAGCTTTGAGATGAGCCATGTCTAGAGCATTCCACATGGCTGAATCCGATATATTGGAGAATGGATCCAAGTTGAGACGAAGATTTCCCGAGAAGAGAACGGGATCCTGCAAGAACCGTCATTAGAAACCATCATTTTTTATTATCCCTAGTAAACGTGGTACAGGCCAAGATAATCATGGTGGGTAGAAGTTGGCGACTGCTTTTACTGTAAGTGCACTACATGTCTATACACGAGATCCCTAGTATACGTGGTACAGGCCATGATAATCATCGTGAGTAGAATTTGGCGACTGCTTTTACTGTAAATGCACCACATGTCTACACATGAGAAAAGCAGTTTGACTTTTGCACTTACAAATATTCCAGAGCCCTGTTTGGTTACTTGCACTCGCTGGTGGGGTTGGATTTTTACAAAAATCAGGGGCCATGGAGCATTTTTTTGAATTATAAAAAAGTGCCTAATGCAGGATTCGATCCCGGGTCGTAGCAGTCGAAAAACAACGGTTTAGACCATTCTTCCATCAACCCCCAATTGGTTTGAAACCACAATTTAAAAAAACCCTATTATCTAAATATAAAAATATCCAAAATTAAAAAAAAAACCTCATAACTATTAAGCATTATAAAAAGAATTAGGCGTCTTTATATACACTCATAGACAAAACTTAAGGAAATTGTATCTTTTAGCATGTATATTGGGATTCAGACATTAACTCTGAAAGATATTACAGTGACCTTTATTAAAGACACAAGAGATAACCAAGTGTGAACAAAATTTCCTCTGTCTCATTAAAAAATATAGAGAGAGGCCCAGCGAAATCAAAGACGTTACACTTCCTTAAGTTTTGTCCATGAGTGTATATCGGGATTCAGACAATAACTCTGAAAGATATTACAGTGACCTTTATTGAAGACATACTAGATAACCAAGAATGAACAAAATTGCCTCAGAATCTTCAAAATAGACGAATGACGACATCAAATATTTAAGTTTTGTCACGGGGTGGGGAGACAAAGTCTGACTGTCACATGATTACCCCTGAATAACCAACCAACGACAGCTTTTTTACCATCATGGTGACTTATGGATTTAGTCTCCATGACCTTATATAATTATACAATGGGATGATAAAAAGGTTTTGTCATTTCCTTAAGTTTTGCCAATGAGGGTATACTCCAAATTCATCAGTACACTACAACTGCCTATCAGAAACAGCCTAAATGTGAGTAGATATGATCATCATAGGTACCTGTGGGATGATGGTAAGCCTGGAGCGTAGATCGTGAAGTCCCAGTCTGGCAATGTCCACATTGTCGACCAGGATATTGCCGGTGACAGGCTCGATGATCCGGAACAAAGCCAGAGTGAGGGAAGACTTCCCTGCTCCAGTACGGCCAACAATCCCCACCTATAACACGTGATATTCCATATTTAGAGTATTCAGGTTATAATTATTAAAAGTACAAAATCGTGAGACAAAAAGTTTGTTGTAAGGTTTTATTTAAATTTATACAATTCATTTTATAATATTACAATATAATATAATGCGGCTTATGATTGTAAAACGACATTTGAAAATTATCCCGCATGTGTTTCTTTTGAACGAAAAATCAAAATTTATTTAAAGGATAAATAACGATTATTTCTAACCTTAGAGATGAGGAATGAATGGATGAATTGTGAAGACTAATGATGAACTGAAAAATAAAGTGGACATGGTATCTGC
This sequence comes from Cordylochernes scorpioides, assembly GCA_030710605.1. Taxonomy (NCBI): domain Eukaryota; kingdom Metazoa; phylum Arthropoda; class Arachnida; order Pseudoscorpiones; family Chernetidae; genus Cordylochernes; species Cordylochernes scorpioides. The sequence continues at coordinate 63,157,457 of CP092879.1, forward strand.
CCGGTAGGCGGAACAATGTGGGTTCGATTCCCATCCCTGGACATTTTATTTTTCCGTTTATCATTACTCTTCACAATTCATCTATTCATGCCTCATCCCTAAGGTTAAAAATAATCGTTATTTCTCCTTAAAATAAATTTTGATTTTTCGTTGAAAAGAAACACATGCGGGAAATTTTTCAAATGTCGTTTTACAATTCAATTTAATTCTATCAAAAATAGTCGCTCTTATTCAATTTTCTCTCCATAGTTTTTTTTTCTATTAATTATAAATTCTATATTTCTGTAATTCCTTTTTTATTTAAACGCAAAATTTTCTTTATATGCATTTTTGAAAAATATATTTAATTATGCAGATATGTATATATAGAGCATTTAATCTTTGTATACGTTCTCGTTTTTTTTTTCTTCTGTAGAAGGGTATAAATGCTTGAAAGTTCGCCCAAATTACAAGGTTGTCCCGAAAGTTCGTTAAAACTTGCAAAATATTGTAATACCAAAATTATGAACCATAATATTATTAACCGTTATGTATAATGTCTTTGTATTATGTATAGAGTAATTGTAGCCTAGTGGACATGGCATCTGCCCGGTAAGCGGAACACTGTGGGTTCGATTCCCATCCCTGGACACTTTTATTTTTCCGTTTATCATTACTCTTCACAATTCATCCTTTCATACTTCATCCCTAAGGTTAGAAATAATCGATATTTCTCCTTAAAATAAATTACGATTTCTTCGTTCAAAAGAAACACATGCAGGATAATTTTCAAATGTAGTTCTACAATTATAAGCCGCATTATATTGTATTATAAATTGTATTATGTATTCGCCGTAATAATATTATTCGCCAATAAGAAAAACACGAACTTTTAGGACAACCTTATAAAAACCTTTACAAGAAACTCTTCTGGCTCACGATTTTAAAATCAACCATTTCAAATCAATGTCAGCCAATGAAAGGCAACAGAAGTAAATGGAAGCTACCTTTTCTCCAGGTTTGACGGTGAAGGTGACATCCTTCAGTACAAGGTCACCTCCAGGACGGTATGATGTGGAATAAGAACGGAACACCATTTCTCCTTGTTCCGGCCATTCTGGAGATGGTTTGTTATATCGGGACTCCCACTCGGCCTGAAACATACCGACACAGCTATATCATGTGAAAAAATAGTACAAATGTGAAATTGTACTGGGATAAGGTGCATAAATTATGAAAAAGGCATCTCCTTATCGTGCAACTGGTTAATCAAGAATGGGTATTTGGCCAATTCTGGAATAATTAAAAATCAACGAGAATAGTTGATATTTATTTCGATGGATGGCGCAAGCCATCAGCAACTTTCAGTTGCACGATAAGGAGATGCCTTTTTCATAACATCTATATCAGTTTGTTTGAATCTACATAAAGGTTCAACTTTGATTGGTTATTCCATCCCACGGAGCTAGACCATAAAGGCAGGCTCGAGGGGCCATACCAAAAGGCCGCTTGGTGCATGGATAATGCACCAGTTCCTATCACCAGTTCAAATCTCTGTTGGAATTGTCATTCAAGTTGTTTATCTGTATTCATAAGTAGAATAGATGTAGTTCTAAAGCCTAATGTGAAAGTGATGCTTGTATCTATTTCTGAACTAGACATATATATACGAGACGTAAGATAAACCTTTATACAAAGTACACACACTCATGAGCAAAACTTAAGGAAGTGGAAAGTCTAATGTCGCCAGTAATCTGTTTTTATTTTCTTATTTTTTGAAGGAGACTAACAATTTTGTTCACACTTGGTTATTTCGCATGTCCTCAATAAAGGCCACTGTATATCAAAATTCTTTCAGTTATTGTGTATGAATCCCGATATACATGCTAAAAGATACAACTTCCTTAAGTTTTGTCCATGAGTGTATGTACAAATACTCTTTAGATAATTTCCATACATAATCTAGTTCTTGAGCTCTATCACAAATTCTTTAATGTTCAGTTAAACTTGGTCTGACTTGGCCAAAGTTTAAAAGTTCTCTTTGGGTTGACTGGTTTAGATATATGTAATAGAGCACTCTATCATTTTATTGCAATTGGCTTCTAGCATACTAATTGAAAAATAGTAATCTCGATTAAAGGATTTAAAACAGTTATAAAAGAAAAAATGTCCCCACCTCTGTCGGAGTGTTGGAGTACTCCAGGATTCTCTCAACCGCCACAATGTTGGTCTCCAGCTCCGAGTTCATCCTCACCATCCAGTTGAGGTTGTTGATGATCTGCATCATACGTCAATGTCATTAAACACCACGCTAATTAGTACAAACCACATTTAAAAGTATAGTTTACGTACACAAATATAAATATCGACCATCAGTGAAGGCCACGCTGACCAGTACAGGTCACGCCCATCAGTAAAGACTCTGCCTACTAAAATACAGTCCACGCCCATCAGTGAAGGCCACGCTCATTTGTAAAATCCATGCCTACCAAATACAGGCCACGCCTATTAGTGAAAGTCATGCGTCTCAAAATACAGGTCACGCCCATCAGTGAAGGCCACGCCTACCAAACACAGGTCACGCCCATCAGTCCAGGCCACGCCTACCTGGCACAGGACACGCCCATCAGTGAAGATCACGCCTACCAAATACTGGCCACGTCTTCCAGGCACAGGACACGCCCATCAGTAAAGGCCACGCCTACCAAATACAGGCCACGCCCATCAGTGAAGGCCACGTCTACCACACCCATCAATGAAGACTACATCTACCAAATACAGGCAACGCCCATTAATGCAGGCCATGCCTACCAGTGCAGGCCACGCCTATCAGTGGAGGCCACGTCTACCAATGCAGACCACGCTTATCGGTGAAGGACACGTCTACTAATGCAGGCCACGCCTATCAGTGGAGGCCACGTCTACCAATGCAGGCCACGTCTATCAGTGGAGAGGCCACGTCTACCAATGCAGGCCACGCCTATCTGCGAAGGCCACGTCTACCAATGCAGGCCACGCCTATCGGTGAAGGACACGTCTACCAATGCAGGCCACGCTCATCATAATAGGTTTCCACCAATCAGTAAAAGGTATCAATGCAGGCCACGCCCTTCAGTGAAGCCACTCTTAAGGCCTGCCTTACCTGGAAAGCCGAGCTGACGGCCAATCCCACCGTCCCCTCGTCCAGGACGCCACGGCCCAGGGTGGCGAAGAGCGCAGCAAATAGCACGATGCAGTTGCCGCAGAACTCCAGTCGGATGGCCAGCCACCTGGAAATCATCAAACATGGAATAAATATCACAGACAAGACTTTTCTAACTATAGTATTATATAAGACTACAGTAGAACCTCCTATCAGACACCACCTAGAATCATTTACACCTTTGGTCTCTACTGGAGGTGGTCCCTCATTAGAAATTGAGTTAGATCTGATGATATCATTTTGTTCTTTACAAAAGTTGTCGCTCAAGAAAGCTAACATGTTGGCAATGACGTTGGCTCTAGAACTGACCTGTTGGCTATGACACTGGGGTAGTAACACATCTGGTTGACGTCCACTAGGTTGTCTGAGTGGGTTGCAAACCGCTCCGAGGACCGATATGCCCGGATGGTGCTGACTCCGGTGAGAGTCTCCGAGAAGTGGGAGTAGATGGGAGACCTGGTGATGGACTCCAGGCGCTTGAGCTGCCGGGAACTGGCAACGTAGAAGATCTGGTCCACACATAGGTGTGGGACATCTTTACATACAATTCACATAGGGGCACATCACAAAGGCATCTTGCACACATAGGGACATCTCACACGGGGACACCTCACATAGAAACACCTCATACAGGGACATCTCCCATAGGGACACCTCGTAAAGGGACATCTCAAATAGGGATATCTCACACGGGGACACCTCACATAGAAACACCTCATACAGGGATATCTCCCATAGGGACACCTCGTAAAGGGACATCTCAAATAGGGATATCTCACACGGGGACACCTCACATAGAAACACCTCATACAGGGACATCTCCCATAGGGACACATCGTAAAGGGACATCTCAAATAGCGATATCTCACACGGAAAACACCTCACATAGAAACACCTCATACAGGGACATCTCCCATAGGGACACCTCGTAAAGGGACATCTCAAATAGGGATATCTCACACGGAAAACACCTCACATAGAAACACCTCATACATGGACATCTCCCATAGGGACACCTCGTAAAGGGACATCTCAAATAGGGATATCTCACACGGGGACACCTCACATAGAAACACCTCATACAGGGACACCTCGTAAAGGAACACAAAACGTCAGTAGAGCTAAAATAATGATGATCTGTTGTTATACTGTGAATTACAATTTGGTTATACTGTGAAAATACCATGATGTTTACCTGGATGAAGTAGTAGATGATGCCAATAGGAGGGATAGTCAGCAGGAACCAGGGCGTGCTGTAGGCGATGACGAAGAGACTGCCAACGACCTGCATGAGACACTGGAACCACGTGCGGATGGTCATTGGAATGATGACATCCACGGTGTCGATGTCCTTGCTGAAACGGTTGAGGATCCGACCCAGTGGAGTGGCGTCGAAGAATGCCATGGGAGATCTGAGGATGTTGTGGAGAAGGCCCTTGTGGAGGTTCTAAAACAGGACAGATACGATGTTCGAATGTTCTTAAATATTTCTTATTTACTCACACAATATCTCTTTATAATAGAAAGTGTAGCATAAAGAAGGAATTGAAGAGAATGCATTGAATTTGATTCAAATAACTTTCCTTGACGTATATAATGAATGTGGTTGATACTCATTATAATACAATATAATGCGGCTTATAATTGTAAAACGACATTTGAAAATTATCCCACATGTGTTTCTTTTGAACGAAAAATCGAAATTTATTTTAAGGATGTTGCGTATGTAAATAGATGAAGATTATTTGCCTTCTTTAAAGCCTCATTATGTAAAAATATATGTGTATATAAATTGGACATTGATTGTTGGCCGGACGGAAGAATAAGAGATAAATAAAGAGTCATGGTCAAATTTGAGTTGTTATATGTCTAATTACGACACCAAAAAAGGAGAAATAACGATTATTTCTATCCTTAGGAATGAAGTATGAAAATATGAATTGTAAAGAATGATGATAAACGGAAAAATAAAGTGTCCAGGGATGGCATATACAAACTACAGGAATTCTATAGGATTACAAAATGAACAATAACGATACGCTTAAGAGTACTATATGCTGAAACCAGAAAGAAACCCCCACTAACCTGAGCAGCTTCCAGCGTGCTATACGCCAGAATGAAGGAAGCCAAAGAGATGAAGATGCCCTGTCCGGAACCCAGTCCACCGTAGACACCCAGTCTGAGGTCCCTCAACTCAGGATCCTGAGTCCCATTGATAGGTTTGTCGTTGCTCCATGCACTCAGCCAGATGTTGGATCCCACAGAGCAGATCTGGACTCCTACCATGGACCCCAAGATGGCGATAGTCCACCAGTAGCCTACAGCGGTGAAGTACTGGCCGTACACATTCCATTTTACCTGCACACACAGATCCGATTTGAACAATAAAATACTCTGAAATATATATATATTTTTAATTATCCCTAGTACACGTGGTACAGGCCATGATAATTATGATGGGTAGAAGTTGGCAACTTCTTTTACTGTAAGCGCACCACATGTCTACACATATGAAAAACAGTTCGACTTTGCACTTACAAATGTGCCAAAGCCCCAATTAGTTACTTTCACTCGCTGGTAAGTTGGACTTTTACAAGAATCGGGGGCCATTGGAGCATTCTCTTTTTAAATCATAAAAAAAGTGTCCAATGCGGGAATCGAACCCGAGTCGTAGTGGTCGAAAACCAAACAGTTTAACCAGCCTTCCACCGAACCCTTATGAAATATAAATTATTATCATAAACGGCTTCGAGGATAAGTTTCTAGCTTTATTTACATATCCTCGACTAAATTGAATTTTTCGAAATAAAAATAGCAAAATATAACGACAAAAAAAAAATGGCCTGACATCATCTTGAAGAAGGAATAAAAGTACTTGGAAATTAATTTAAAAATTAACAATACGTATATCTGATGTTATAGACAGGTTTTTGACTGTATTCCAGTTTATAAATATCATTCCAGCATCTTTTTAACATCCTTTTGATCTTCAAAATTAAAGATACTTCGTCCAGTAAATCTTTTTTACTGTAGTACTGTAAAATGATCATTAAAAGCCTGTAGAAGGACGTCCGAAAGCTTGGGAATAAAATTCTTATAAGATACTCTACTTCAATCGTCATTATATTTTTCTATTTAGATATTCTATCAAACTTTCAGGTATTATAAAACCTTATACAAGAGTATACTACAGTCATAATTGCTTTTTTAAGAAAAAGGCATCTTCTTATCGTGCAACTGAAAGTTGCTGATAGCTTGCGCCATCTATCGGAATAAATATCAACTATTCTCGTTGATTTTTAATTATTCCAGAATTGGCCAAATACCCATTCTTGATTAATCAAGAAAAGCTAACCATGGATGCATTTTGGGCTGTTGGCCCTCATCAGCGTGGTGCAAGCTGTACTCCAACGACCAAAAAATTGGTCATTAAGGCATCCTGAAAAATCATGAAATGGGTAGTTAAGGCCAGAATTGCGTGAGAACGCGACACAATGTGAGAAATAGTACAAATGTGATGTTGTACTGCTTTTTTTATGTTTGTTTTTTTCCTTGACCAGTTTTATTTGGATAATTATGTAAAATAATTGAATTGTATAAGCTTGTATATAGCCAATTTGTTATAATGTAAAAACATGTATTGACTTAAATATCCTTGAGTTTGGGATATCGTGTTATAGGATTTTAATAAATCTAATATTATAATACAATATAATGCGGCTTATAATTGTAGAACGACATTTGAAAATTATCCCGCATGTGTTTCTTTTGAACGAAAAATCGAAATTTATTTTAAAGAGAAATAACGATTATTTCTAACCTTAGGGATGAAGTATAAAAGGATGAATTGTGAAGAGTAATGATAAACGGAAAAATAAAAGGGACCAGGGATGGGAATCGAACCCACGGTTTTCCGCTTACCATTACTCTTTACAATTCTTTCTTTCATACTTCATCCCTAAGGTTAAAAATAATCGTTATTTCTCCTTAAAATAAATTTCGATTTTTCGTTCAAAAGAAACACTAGCGGGTTAATTTTCAAATGTCCTTCTACAAAGTTAATATTACAGTCATATGCTCTTGTAGACGTGTTCATAAAACCCGAGAAAGCATGAAAGAATATTGAGTAAAATTAATACAAGAGATTATTTTATTGGATAAAATAATATATGAACAAGAAACCGATCCGAAAGCTTTTAAAATTATTATTTATATATATATATATATATTCGATTCTCGCTTTTACGATCAATTGGATGTTAAAAAGACGATGGAATGATATTTCGATAAAGGAATACAGTCAAAAACCTGGCTATAACATCATCAGATATACAAAACAACAACAACAAAAGCCTTTATTGAGGACCTCTCGTCCTATAAAGGATTCGCCAGTTTACAGAGTAATTGAAGAGAAGAGAACTAAGAATACAGAGAGAAACCTATATGTAGTAGGTATAGTATTTTCTACACTGTGACTATATACAACAGCAGCAACAAGCCTTTTACACATCATCAGATATACGTATTGTTAATTTTTAAATTATAATTTTGAGTAGTTTTACAGTATTTGTACTCTTGCGTCTATATATCTGGAA
>CP092879.1:63165332-63211789 GCA_030710605.1 Cordylochernes scorpioides
TATGAACAGAACAAAAATCATTCAACATATGAATCTATAAATCAATTAAATATATAAGCTGTAAATCAAAAAATAAATATGTTTCTTTTAATATGTGCCAAAACTATATATATATATAAATGCTTTATGCAAATTATATATCTTAAGTTTGAACGCTTATATACATATGTATAATCTTCTTTGACCTAACTGCTTGACTATATATATATTATAATTGTCAATATGTCTAAAAAGATAATTTATCCCATTTTGGAAATATAAATATATATATGTCATAATATTTTTCGCTTATTCCTTTTTTCACCCAGCCTATGACGCGTAACTGCCGATGCTTTGCTGGTGTTACTTTTTTCTTTTTTTTTTATTATAATATATTCTAACTTATTATTTATTACAAAAAAAAAAATAAAAAACAAACCTCACATGTTTAAATTAAATTTTAAAAAATTATAAATCTTAAAATTCTTATAACTATACTATTTGATACAGAATAAGCTTGCTGTTCTGACTCAAAATTAATTCAAAATCTGTAGTTCTTAATATTTTACTTTTCCTCTTTTTTCCAAAAATAAAAAATTACTATTAATATATGTCATAATATATACTCTTCCAGGAATAATAAAGCAAACCTACAGACAACCCAGAGAGAGAGACGGGAGGGTAAAGTCCAGTCACTTGAGACAGCAGCGACATTCCAAGGGGCGGCAACTGGGGCCTGTCCGTTAACACCTTGGGACTTTTAAGACAGTAGGGGATTGTGTGCGACACGAAACGGCCGCCCGGCGGTGACAGGCCCGTCTCTCTCTCTTCTGGTTGTCTTGGACCCTCTTTCAAATTCTGATGTCCTTATTTCTCTTCCCCACCACATATTATCACATATATATATATAGTCAAACAGAAAGGTCGAAACTGTTGACAGGATTGTTTTTGACAAGACCCGGCCACCAATATCTTTTAACCCTTATTGAACCATAAGAATTTTCATTAGTGTGTACCAACCAGCATCCTCTTAAATCAAAATTTTATGTTTTCTCCAATATAAACCAATCATTTTTTATATAAATATAAAATGTTGATAAAAAAAAACCCAATATTATTATATAAAAATATACTTAAAAAATAACATGGATCCATCTTTAATTCTCTTCTTGTTTATTTTTTTTTTGTTCCGCATCAATGACGCGTAACTGCCGAAGCCAATTGCGTGAACAAATTTATATAGTCCATATTTATTACTTAAAAAAATATTATTAAAAAACTTGAAATTTTGAAAAATCTTTATTTTAATTTTTTTTCTTTCTAAAATTATTACCCCTTTTTTATTTTATTGCTATTCTGATATATATAAAATGATTACTCTCTATATATGACTTATAGTAGAAAATATGTTTTTTAAAATTAATTTTGCATGTTATTAATAAAAATTATATAGCGCTTGATTACTTTGAATATGTGTGTAGATTGTAATTTCAACTGTATTGTGAAAATAAACTCATCTGTGCTCCAAAATGGTTATTTTTTTAATGGAATTACTACACACTATTATACACACACACATAAGCCTTTATTAAGACATTCCATCTTATACAGATGATTCTCCTGTTAGAAATGAATCTAAAAAGAAATGAGAAGCAGGGGAAGAAACTGAATCCTCGCTTAGAAAAGAGAAAAAGAAGAAAAGGAAAGAATATCTATGTACAAAAGTATATATACAAGCCTTTATTAAGACATTCCGTCTTATACAGACGATTCTCCTGTTAGAAATGAATCTAAAAAGAAATGAGAAGAAGGGGAAGAAACTGAATCCTCGCTCAGAAAAGAGAAAAAGAAGAAAAGGAAAGAATATCTATGTACAAAAGTTGAGACTGTATACATCGTTTTCATGCATAGAACACAGTGAAGAAGTAGACTATTCAGTAAATGGTTGCATCTTGTGAAAAAAAAAAATAATTTCCACCCAGTTCAGTTACTTTGTTACACACTATTATATCATGTTTGTATAGTTTTCATTGATGTCGGTGGTTATAGTGTGGTGGTTCGTCTGGTTTTGAAGAAATGATTCAATTTATTTATTCCAAGGTATTTTAATTACTACAGATACATTATAAAAAATAAATTTCATGTTAATTTTTATTTATTTTATAAATTAATAGTTAGTTAAGAAAAGTTTTAAAAGGTTTGATGAAATGTGAGAATATATGGCCGTTGGCTAGTGGTAAAGTCAAAACATTGTCTCTCCCTCTCTCGCCGCACAGCCGCGCATGCGCCTGTCATCACACACTGGCGCATGCGCCGACTTGTCCTGGTGCCGGCCGAATTGGTGGCGGTTGAAAGAGCGGTTCAAAATTGGCGGTGGATCAAAACATCGTCACAATAGAATGGGTGATTTGATCTATTTTTATTATTGCTTTCGGTCGAGGCCAATACCCAATACTTGTATATAACTACGATGCTAATCTGTTATTTATTTTGTCCTACAGAGAGAATCCTGTATGGCACGTGTGCCCAATAAAGGCTATTGTTGTTGTTTGTTTATTATTGATTTTTTGTTGCAATAGAGTTGAAATATGTGATAAGAAATATTTGAGAGAGAGAAAAATTGTTTACAATAATGGGAAGAATAGTAAAAATGTGAAATTGTACTGGGATCAGGGATAAATTTAAGAAAAAGACATCCCCTGATCATGCAACTAAAAGTTCCTTCTTGTTCCAAAATCACTTTATTAGGTACCGCTCAAAAAGAGAAACCTAATTTATGATATTTACAACAATGAATAATATATGTGAAGGTTATTCACATATTAAAACAAAGGGTTCAATGCGGGATTCAATCCCGGTTCATGGCTGTCAGGAATCGAGGGTTTTACCCACTCGTCTACCGAATATCTTAACTAAAGGTTTCTGATGGCTTTCGCCATCTGTCGGAATAAATCATTAATAAAGAAAGAGTATTTGACTATAATTCTGATATAATTAAAAATCAATGAATTAGTTGATATTTGATAAACGAGTAAAGGTCAAAGACTCTTCCAGTAAGATATGTCGAGTAAGAAGTTTCAGAAGATGAGTTTCTTTTAATTGTAAAACATTACAAGCTTTCGGGCAATGCCCTTCTACAGATAAAATAAAAATAAAAACTAAAGGTAAATTAAGGCAACTAAGCAACTGAGTATTAAACAATGTAAATATATATCAGCTAACCATAGAAACTAAACTATGGTTAGCTGATATATATTTACATTGTTTAATACTCAGTTGCTTAGTTGCCTTAATTTACCTTTAGTTTTTATTTTTATTTTACCTGTAGAAGGGCATTGCCCGAAAGCTTGTAATGTTTTACAATTAATAGAAACTCATCTTCTGAAACTTCTTACTCGACATAGTTGATATTTATTCTGACAGATAGCATAAGCCATCAGAAACTTAGTTGTAAGATCAGGATATGTCTTTTCTTTTGATTTCTTTCATGATAAGTTTGTTTCTTATAGGTATTCTTCTATAAAACAACCCCTTGTATTAATATTGAGTAAAATTAATCATTCCTCCAGGGAAAAGTATCTTTTCAAAACATTTTTATTATTCACTAGTGTTGAGAATTAAATGTATATATCTGTGAATATTTATTTAATATTAATCTGTTTATTCTGTGTCTAGATCAATTGTTAATATTGCCTATTTTGCATAATTTTGTTTGTAAAATAAGTTTTTCTGTTTTAATTCTTTTGACCAAGGGCCAAGGTGTGTATAAATAGTTTTTGTTGTTTAAATAAAGTGTTCCATTCAACCTATCAAACAAGATACTGAAGGAGGACTTGAACCAACCCGATCTAGAAGATATGTACTAAACTTCCCTGTTAAGAAATTATACCTTCAAATGCAAAATTCAAATAATCCAACCATACAAGATATTCTACAAAATAAAGGAGATATCAATCCCCGATTCCGAGATTCCGACGACCCGGCCCTGACACTTAGTCAAGAGCTCATCGCCCAACAGCTGCCCTCCTGCAAGGCCTAGGGGGACCACCTCTACTCCACCAACTCGCCATGTGTAAATAGCCAGGACAAGGTGAGCTGTGCTCGAATGTAACACCTGTAAATTGAGACGAAATAAATAAGATAAAGTGTGTGTGTCTCATAGTGTTGGTGTTGGCTTGATAGGAATACACGAGGTAGGCAGCAGCAGAGTGGAGCCTTATAAAGGAACAAGAAAATAAGAAGCTATCAACTAGCTTTCAGGCATGGACGCCCTTCTACAGGATAAAACCTGGTATAATGATACGCCAATAGAACATGAGTTAAATATAATCGGATACTGTTTTATATCTATAGAATTTTATAAAACTATGTAAAATAGTACCCGATTATATTTAACTCGTGTTCTATTGGCGAATCATTATACCATGTTTTTCTCCTGTAGAAGGACATTCGTACCTGAAAGCTAGAGAATAATAAATAAGTTTTGAAAATATACTTTTTCCTGGAGGAATAATTAATTTTACTTAATAGATATTCTTACTTTTATGTTTATTGGATAATAAGCAAACTTATTGCGAAAGATTTGATCTCTTTATCTAATTACTGTATCGTAATTTGCTTATATTCAAGAGTTGAGATATAAAAATGAAAAAAATAGTATTAAAAAAATCACCTTACAATCTTCCTCTCCTATAAAAAATGTAAAATATTATTGTATCCTTTAAAGCGATAAATTACATATTAAAGAATCATATAGCTAATATATTTTTATATATGTTTCTGACAAATGTTTGACGTTGTTTGTGTGCGCTTCCACAGCCGCGTTCAGAAGATGAACTGTCGCTGGTGGTTTTCATTAATGTAAATTATTGCATTTAAATGTAATTCTACTTTCCTAAAAGCTTATGTCTATAGTTTACTTAAACACCATTTCTAAAAGATTCCACTCTTCAGTGTTGCATATAAAAGAAGAATGATCCAATACAGTATTAGAGCTCTAATGAACCGGTCTGATAGATTAAATTGACGAAACCGCTGGGAGAGTTCACCACTGATAAGCCAAGCCCTCCTAATATGTTTTCATCGCAATAATTATTCACATTGAAGTGAAATTAGTAAAGGAGAATTGTTGAATACAATTATGCGAGATTTTAAACGGAGCATACAAGTGTCTCTCACCTTTCTAAAATCAAATTTGAAATGATTTGAAAATGTCTTCACTAAGGCTAAAGCTTTGGTGATATAACCTATCTCCCTACATTGATCATTGTTGGCAGTTGTACAATTTAATCCTTAGTTTTACTTTATTGCTTAGTTAATCAAGCTTTAGGTTAGCACAACCTAATGAAGCCATAAAACATCACTGCAAACATTCAAATTAAACTTAAAAAATGAGTAGAAACCAATTTGGTGTTGCTCACTTAACACTGAAGTGGATGCTAAGCATATTATCAACCAGCAGGTTCTTCTGTAAAAGTTTTGGTGTATAAGTGACCACAGGGAATACTAATGCATCTAAAAATGGTCTACTATTGCTACCATGTTCTAGAGATGGCTAAGTTCTCTATGTATTTGAACGAACATACGTTCTTCAAATAAGTAACATCCCATTTGTTATAATCAAATTCGAAAGAGTATGATATATAAATAAATGAATATACACAGAATCAAATAGAAACTGATGATATAATTTAATGGTATAACAATGTATTAATACAAGATTATATATTTTTATATAAAGAATCTAAACAAGTCCTGCATCTTGGGCCATGCTATAGAATTCCGTGGACTTGTTTTGTAGAAGGTTACCTGGGGAGTCAAATTCGACCACTTGGCCTTGGCTCATTACAAGGATCCTATAACAACACACATTTAGTTAACCTTAGTAACATTTATAATATTGTAGAACGAAATTTGAAAATATCCCGCATGAGTTTATTTTGAACGAAAAATCGAAATTTATTTTAAGGAGAAATAACGATTATTTCTAACCTTAGGGATGAAGTATGAAAGGATGAATTGTGAAGAGTAATGATAAACAAAAAAAATAAAGTGTCCAGGGATGGGAACACTTTTATTTTTTTGTTTATAATTACCCTTCACAATTCATCCTTTCATACTTCATCCCTAAGGTTAGAAATAATCGTTATTTCTCCTTAAAATAAATTTCGATTTTTCGTTCAAAAGAAACTCATGCGGGATATTTTCAAATTTCGTTCTACAATCATAATCCGCCATTATATTGTATTATAATTTATAATACTGTTGTGTATTAGCATAATTGTTGGCTATGCTTTTGAATGATAGCATATTTTGCATAGTTGGTTATGCTTTTAGAAGATAGTACTATTTTTCATAGTTATTAATTGTGCTTTTAGAAGATATAAATACCGTTGTCAGTTTTAGAGCGACAGTCCAGTAGCATGTTAAGTCAGTCTTGTAACTAGTGTAGAAAATAAAAGCCTTATTTGCCTACACAGTCATGTTGGTAAATGGAGAGACACGACGACATAACAAATACCTTAAATACGTATTGATTGTCTATGTGTGGTGGATTCTATTATGTTGACCTATAAAATTCTCTATAAGAACATGTATTTAAACTACCCATAAGATGTTAACTGATGTTTTACCTGTCATAATCCATGACTGTGTTCAGACGATGGGCAATGGTCACCACAGTACAATGTTTGAATGCTGCTCGGATTGTCGTTTGGATTAGGTCATCTGTTTCCACGTCCACAGCAGCTGTTGCTTCGTCCAGTACCAGGACTCTTGTTTTCCTCAATAGGGCTCGAGCAAGACATACCAATTGTCTTTGGCCAACACTGAAAACCATTTATATTGGTTAGTATACATTCTAATTTATTTCAACACAACAAAAGCTATCTTTTAAAATTACAAATATTTTTTTCACAATGAGTATCTTTTTATTGAAAAAACGCTAGCTTTCAAGCGTTAATCGCTCTTCAACGGGTTTTAAAATTACAAATATTTTCTCACAATGAGTATCTTTTTATTAAAAAAAAAACGCTAGCTTTCAAGCGTTAATCGCTCTTCAACGGGTTTTAAAATAACAAATATTTTCTCACAATGAGTACCTTTTTATTGAAAAAAACGCTAGCTTTCAAGAGTTAATCGCTCTTCAACGGGTTTTAAAATTACAAATATTTTCTCACAATGAGTATCTTTTTATTGAAAAAAAGCTAGCTTTCAAGCGTTAATCGCCCTTCAAAACTTTTTTTCACAATTTTATCATGAATAGAGATTTATATGATATAGAAAAGCTATCTTTATTAGGTCATCTGAACGTCGTTACAGGTTTTAAAAGTTAGTGGGGGAGGGGATACAATTGAAATCAATATCTACATAAAATTCTTCTTTATTCTGAATATAGAGCAATCCATATTTAAATCTCTATATAATAAAAAGCATATATTAGATTGAATGAAAGCATGATCTCCTGTTAGGCATTCTAAATCTGCTAAAGCTGATGGCTTTGTTATCGAACCTAAAATCTATAAGATTTCAGAGACTGTCAAAAGATGATGCATAAGTTTGCGTAATTTTCTAAGCTAAACACCTCATTGTCAAATTCTGTAGATTACAAGAATGCCTTATGGATCTCATGAAATCAAAGCCCATCCTGAAATAATGAAGTCCATTAACCAGGAAACCATGATAGCCATTCTAAATCTGCCAAAGTTGGTGTTGTGATTTTCTTAGTGAACCAAAAATCTGTTAGATTTCAGAGACTGTCAATAGATTAGTGCATAAGTTTGCATCTTTTTTTCAACGAGAGAGATTGCCTTTATCTTTTTTTAAAGAACAAAATCCTTCCAGAAAAATATCACACAAACACAAAAGCCTTTATTAGGGACTTGTCCCATACAGATTCTCCCAATTGGGTAAGGTAATAATCATCTTGTGTTATTTACATAGGTAGTAAGATGGAAATAGAACTGGCTTTACTCTTCATCTCAAAGTCATTCACTTGTTGACTGGTCCTTACATAATGATGATCTAAAAAATTATAGTAAGCTATTGTCTTAGATTTGTTTGCTGATATTTTTGAAAGCAATACGTAGGGTGAAATGTTGGTACATTTAATTTGTTGATATAGGGCCTTCCTTTCTTCATCAAGGGCTGTACAATTAAGCAAGTAATGGGGGAGTTCAGAAAAATATCCATTTATAATTAATTTTGCTCTCTGTATTTTCTTATTTAATCGCTACAATAAGACATCTGGAATGATGTTAAATAGGAAGAAGGTGGTGTAGTTATGACAAGGTGGGTGTAGTACCTTAAGTTGTCTCCACCCTCAGTGATGGGTGAATCCAGTCCCAATGGCAAGGAAGAAACGAAAGCTTTGAGATGAGCCATGTCCAGAGCATTCCACATGGCTGAATCCGATATATTGGAGAATGGATCCAAGTTGAGACGAAGATTTCCCGAGAAGAGAACGGGATCCTGCAAGAACCGTCATTAGAAAACATCCCTAGTACACGTGGTACAGGCAAAGATAATCATGGTGAGTAGAATTTGGCGACTGATTTTACTGTAAGTGCACCACATGTCTATACCTGAGACTTTTGCACTTACAAATCTGCCAGAGCCCCATTTGATTAATTTCACTCGCTGGTTGGGTTGGATTTTTGTAAGATTCGGAGGCCATGGAGCATTTTTTAATTAGAAAAAAAGTACCCAATGCGGAATTCGATCCCAGGTCGTAGCGATCGAAAAACAACAGTTTAGACCCCCCTTCCACCAACTCCCAATTGGTTTGAAACCACAATTTAAAAAAACCCTATTATCTAAATATAAAAATATCCAAAATTCAAAGCAAAAATCTCATAACTATTAAGCATTATAAAAAGAATTAGGCGTCTCTTTATATACACTCATAGACAAAACTTAAGGAAATTGTATCTTTTAGCATGTATATTGGGATTCAGACAATAACTATGAAAGATATTACAATGACCTTTATTAAAGACACAAGAGATAACCAAGTGTGAACAAAATTTCCTCTGTCTCATTAAAAAATATAGAGAGAGGCCCAGCGAAATCAAAGACGTTACTCTTCCTTAAGTTTTGTCCATGAGTGTATATCGGGATTCAGACAATAACTCTGAAAGATATTACAGTGACCTTTATTGAAGACATACTAGATAACCAAGAATGAACAAAATTGCCTCAGAATCTTCAAAATAGACGAATGACGACATCAAATATTTAAGTTTTGTCACGGGGTGGGGAGACAAAGTCTGACTGTCACATGATTACCCCTGAATAACCAACCAACTACAGCTTTTTTACCATCATGGTGACTTATGGATTTAGTCTCCATGACCTTATATAATTATACAATGGGATGATAAAAAGGTTTTGTCTTTTCCTTAAGTTTTGCCAATGAGGGTATACTCCAAATTCATCAGTACACTACAACTGCCTATCAGAAACAGCCTAAATGTGAGTAGATATGATCATCATAGGTACCTGTGGGATGATGGTAAGCCTGGAACGTAGATCGTGAAGTCCCAGTCTGGCAATGTCCACATTGTCGACCAGGATATTGCCGGTGACAGGCTCGATGATTCGGAACAAAGCCAGAGTGAGGGAAGACTTCCCTGCTCCAGTACGTCCTACAATCCCCACCTATAACACGTGACATTTCATATTTAGTGTATTTAGGTTTCAATTATTAAAAGTACAAAATCGTGATAAAAAGAGTTTATTGTAAGATTTTATTAATCAAATTTATACAATTCATTTTAATTATATCAAAAATAGATTGTGGAATAATTGCAATGGAGATTTAAAAGGTATACACCGATAAAATTAATTGAAAAAAGTTTCTTTATTAAATAAAATAAAACTGCAAGCTTTCAAGCGTTAGCTCATCATCAGACCCTGATGGCCTATCGGTGTATACCTTTTATATCAAAAATAGTCGCTCTTATTCAATTTTCTCTCAATAGTTTTTTTTCTATCATTTATAAATTCTATATTTCTGTAATTCCTTTTTTCTTTAAACGCAAAATTTTCTTTATATGCAAATTTTTAAATATATTCAGTTATGCAGATATGTATATATAGAGCATTTAATCTTTGTATACGTTTAAAATACCAATATTATTAACTATAATATTATTAACCGTTAAGTTAAATGTCTTTGTATTATGTATAGAGTAATTGTAGCCTAGTGGACATGGCATCTGCCCGGTAAGCGGAACACTGTGGGTTCGATTCCCATTCCTGGATACTTTTATTTTTCCATTTATCATTACTCTTCGCAATTCATCCTTTCATACTTCATCCCTAAGGTTAGAAATAATCGTTATTTCTCCTTAAAATAAATTTCAATTTTTTGTTCAAAAGAAACACATGCGGGTTATTTTTCAAATTTCGTTCTACAATTATAAGCCGCATTATATTGTAGTATAAATTGTATTATGTATTCCTCATAATAATATTATGCGCCAAGTAATAAGAAAAACACGAACTTTTGGGAGAACCTTATGAAATCCTTACAAGAAACCCTTCCGGCTCACGATTTTAAAATCGACCATTTCACATCAATGTCAGCCAATGCACGACAACAGTAGTAAATGGAAGCTACCTTCTCTCCAGGTTTGACGGTGAAGGTGACATCCTTCAGTACAAGGTCACCTCCAGGACGGTAGGATGTGGAATAAGAACGGAACACCATCTCTCCTTGTTCCGGCCATTCTGGAGATGGTTTGTTGTATCGGGACTCCCACTCGGCCTGAAACATACCGACGCATCTATATCATGTGAAAAAGTAGTACAAATGTGAATTTGTACTGGGATAAGGTGCATAAATTATGAAAAAGGCATCTCCTTATCGTGCAACTGAAAGTTTCTGATGGTTTGCGCCAACTATCGATATAAATATCAATTATTCTCGTTGATTTTTAATTATTCCAGAATTGACCAAATACCCATTCTTGATTAATCAAGAGAAGCTAACCACAGACGCGTTTCGGGCTGTTGGCCCTCATCAGCGTGGTGCATGCAAAAGCCTGAAACGCGTCCGTGGTTAGCTTCTCTTGATTAATAAATAATGGGTATTTGGCCATTGCACCACCATGATGATGGGTATTTGGCCAATTCTGGAATAATTAAAAATCAACGAGAATAGTTGATATTTATTCCGATAGATGGCGCAAGCCATCAGCACCTTTCAGTTGCACGATAAGGAGATGCCTTTTTCATAACATCTATATCAGTTTGTCTAAATCTACATAAATGTCCAACTTTGATTGATTAGTCTATCCCACGGAGCTAGACCATAAAAGCAGGCTCGAGGGGCCTACCATATGACCGCTTGGTGTATAGAGAATGCACCAATTCCTATCACCAGTTCAAATCTCTGTTGGAATTGTCATTCAATTTGTTTATCTGTATGCAGAAGTAGAATAGATGTTGTTCTAAAGCATAATGTGAAAAGTAATGTTTGTATCCATTTCTGAACTAGACATATATATACGAGACGAAAGATAAACTTATATACAAAGTACACACACTCATGGACAAAACTTAAGGAAGTGGAAAGTATGATCTCGCCAGTAATCTGTTTATTTATTTTTTATTTTTTTGAAGGAGAGAGAGGCAATTTTGTCCACATTTGGTTATTCAATAAAGGCTACTGTGTATCAAATATCTTTCAGAGTTATTGTCTGAATCCCGATATAGATGCTAAAAGATACAACTTTCTTAGGTTTTGTCCATGAGTGTATGTACAAACACTCTTTAGATAATTTTTATTCATTACCTAATTCTTGAGCTCTCACAAATTCTCTAATTATCAGTTAAACTTTGCCTGACTTGGCCAAAGTTTAAAAGTGCTCTTTGGGGTGACTGGTTTAGATATATGTAATAGAGCACTCTATCGTTTTATTGTAAGTGACTTCTAGCATACTAATTGAAAAATAGTAATTTCAATTGAAAGGATTTAAAAGGAGTTATAAAAGAAAAGTGTCCACACCTCTGTTGGAGTGTTGGAGTACTCCAGGATTCTCTCAACCGCCACAATGTTGGTCTCCAGCTCCGAGTTCATCCTCACCATCCAATTGAGGTTGTTGATGATCTGAATCATACGTCAATGTCATTAAACACCACGCTAATTAGTACAAACCACGTTTAAAAGTATAGTTTACGTACACCAATGCAAACATCGCCCATCAGTGAAGGCCACGCTGACCAGTACAGGTCACGCCCATCAGTAAAGATTATGCCTACCAAATACAGGCCACACCCATCAGTGAAGGCCACGCCCATTTGTAAAATCCATGCCTACCAAATACAGGCCACGCCTATTAGTAAAAGTCATGCCCCTCAAATACAGGTCACACCCATCAGCGAAGGCCACGCCTACCAAATACAGGCCACGCCCGTCTGTGTAGGCCAGGCCTACCAAGCACAGGACACGCCCATCAGTGAAGGTCACGCCTACCAAATATAGGCCACGCCCACCAAATATAGGCCACACCCATCAGTGAAGGCCACGCCCATTTGTAAAATCCATGCCTACCAAATACAGGCCACGCCTATTAGTAAAAGTCATGCCCCTCAAATACAGGTCATACCCATCAGCGAAGGCCACGCTACCAAATACAGGCCACGCCCGTCTGTGTAGGCCACGCCTACCAAGCACAGGACACGCCCATCAGTGAAGGTCACGCCTACCAAATATAGGCCACGCCCACCAAATATAGGCCACGCCCGTCAGTGAAGGCCACGCCTACCACGCCAATCAGTGAAGACTACATCTACCAAATGCAGGCCACGCCCTTCAGTGTAGGCCACGTCTACCAATGCAGGCTACGCCCATCAGTGAAGGTCACGCCTACCAAATATAGGCCACGCCCACCAAATATAGGCCACGCCCGTCAGTGAAGGCCACGCCTACCACGCCAATCAGTGAAGACTACATCTACCAAATGCAGGTCACGCCCTTCAGTGTAGGCCACGTCTACCAATGCAGGCTACGCCCATCAGTGAAGGACACGTCTACCAATGTAGGCCACGCCCATCAGTGGCTCCAAACTTAAGACTTTCCTTACCTGGAAAGCCGAGCTGACGGCCAATCCCACCGTCCCCTCGTCCAGCACGCCACGGCCCAGGGTGGCGAAGAGCGCAGCAAATAGCACGATGCAGTTGCCGCAGAACTCCAGTCGGATGGCCAGCCACCTGGAGATCGTCAAACATGGAATAAATATCACAGACAAGACTTTTCTAACTATAGTATTATATAAGACTACAGTAGAACCTCCTATCAGACACCACCTAGAGTCATTTATACCTTTTGTCTCTACTGGAGGTGGTCCCTCATTAGAAGTTGGGTTATATCTGATAATATCATTTTGTTCTTTACAAAAGTTGTCGCTCAAGAAAGCTAACATGTTGGTAATGACCTTGGGTCTAGAACTGACCTGTTGGCGATGACACTGGGGTAGTAACACATCTGGTTGACGTCCACTAGGTTGTCTGAGTGGGTTGCAAACCGCTCCGAGGACCGATATGCCCGGATGGTGCTGACTCCGGTGAGAGTCTCCGAGAAGTGAGAGTAGATGGGAGACCTGGTGATGGATTCCAGGCGCTTGAGCTGCCGGGAACTGGCAACGTAGAAGATCTGGTCCACACAAAGGTGTGTGACAGCCTTACATACCCCTCACATAGAGACACATCACATAGGGGCATCTTGCACACATAGGAACATCTCATATAGGGATATCTCACACGAGGACACCTCTTATAAGAACACCTCACATAGGGATATTTTCCATTGGAACACCTTATATAGGGACATCTTCCATAGGGACACATCGTAATGGGACATCTCAAATAGGGATATCTCACACGGGGGCACCTCACATAGAAACACCTCATACAGGGATATCTCCCATAGGGACACCTCGTAAAGGGACATCTCAAATAGGGATATCTCACACGGGGACACCTCACATAGAAACACCTCATACAGGGATATCTACCATAGGGACACCTCGTAAAGGGACATCTCAAATAGGGATATCTCACACGGGGACACCTCACATAGAAACACCTCATACAGGGATATCTCCCATAGGGACACCTCGTAAAGGGACATCTCAAATAGAGATATCTCACACGGGGACCCCTCCCATAGAAACACCTCATACAGGGATATCTCCCATAGGGACACCTCGTAAGGGACAACTCAAATAGGGATATCTCACATGGAAAACACCTCACATAGAAACACCTCATACAGGGACATCTCCCATAGGGACACTTCGTAAAGGGACATCCTAAATAGGGATATCTCACACGGAGACACCTCATATAGAAACACCTCATACAGGGATATCTCCCATAGGGACACCTCGTAAAGGTACATCTCAAATAGGGATATCTCATACAGGGACATCTCCCATAGGGACACCTCATACAGGGACATCTCCCATAGGGACACCTCGTAAAGGGACATCTCAAATAGGGGTATCTCACACGGAGACACCTCACATAGAAACACCTCATACAGGGATACCTTACATAGGGACACTTCGTAAAGGGACATCTCAAATAGGGATATCTCACACGGAAAACACCTCACATAGAAACACCTCATACAGGGACATCTCCCATAGGGACACCTCGTAAAGGGACATCTCAAATAGAGATATCTCACACGGAAAACACCTCACATAGAAACACCTCATACAGGGACATCTCCCAAAGGGACACCTCGTAAAGGGACATCTCAAATAGGGATATCTCACACGGAAAACACCTCACATAGAAACACCTCATACAGGGACATCTCCCATAGGGACACCTCGTAAAGGGACGCAAAACGTCAGTAGAGCTAAAATAATGATGATCTGTGGTTATACTGTGAACTACAATTTGGTTATACTGTGAATATACCATGATGTTTACCTGGATGAAGTAGTAGATGATGCCAATAGGAGGGATAGTCAGCAGGAACCAGGGCGTGCTGTAGGCGATGACGAAGAGACTGCCAACGACCTGCATGAGACACTGGAACCACGTTCGGATGGTCATTGGAATGATGACATCCACGGTGTCGATGTCCTTGCTGAAACGGTTGAGGATCCGACCCAGTGGAGTGGCGTCGAAGAATGCCATGGGAGATCTGAGGATGTTGTGGAGAAGGCCCTTGTGGAGGTTCTAAAACAGTACAGATACAATGTTCGAATGTTCTTAAATATTTCTTATTTACTCATACACTATCTTTTTATAGTGGAAATAGAAAGTGTAGCATAAAGAAGGAGTTGAAGAGTATGCATTGAATTTGATTCAAATAACTTTCCTTGACGTATATAATGAATGTGATTGATACTCTTTATGATACAATATAATGCGGCTTATGATTGTAAAACGACATTTGAAAATTATCCCACATGTGTTTCTTTTGAACGAAAAATCGAAATTTATTTTAAGGATGTTGCGTATGTAAATAGATGAAGATTATTTGCCTTCTTTAACGCCTCATTATGTAAAAATATATGTGTATATAAATTGGACATTGGTTGTTGGCCGGACGGAAGAATAAGAGATAAATATAGAGTCATGGTCAAATTTGAGTTGTTGTATGTCTAATTACGACACCAACAAAGGTGAAATATCGATTATTTCTAACCTTAGAAATGAAGTATGAAATGATGAATTGTGAAGAATGATGATAAACGGAAAAATAAAGTGTCCAGGGATGGGACATACAAATTACAGGAATATAAAATGAACAATAACGATACGCTGAAGAGTACTATATTCTGAAACCATAAAGGAGATCCACACTAACCTGAGCAGCTTCCAGCGTGCTATACGCCAGAATGAAGGAAGCCAAAGAGATGAAGATGCCTTGTCCGGAACCCAGTCCACCGTAGACACCCAGCCTGAGGTCCCTCAACTCAGGATCTTGAGTCCCATTGATAGGTTTGTCGTTGCTCCATGCACTCAGCCAGATGTTGGATCCCACAGAGCAGATCTGGACTCCTACCATGGACCCCAAGATGGCGATAGTCCACCAGTAGCCTACAGCTGTGAAGTACTGGCCGTACACATTCCACTTCACCTGCACACACAGATTCGAAGTGAACAATAAAATACTCTGAAATAAATATATATATTTAATTATCCCTAGTACACGTGGTACAGGCCATGATAAATATGGTGGGTAGAAGTTAGCGACTGCTTTTACTGTAAGCGCACCACATGTCTACACATGTGAAAAACAGTTCGACTTTGCACTTACAAATGTGCCAAAGCCCCAATTAGTTACTTGCACTCGCTGGTAAGTTGGACTTTTACAAGAATCGGGGGTCATTGGAGCTTTTTCTTTTTAAATCAGAAAAAAAGTGTCCAATGCGGGAATCGAACCCGGGTCGTAGTGGTCGAAAACCAAACGGCTTAACCAGCCATCCACCGACCCCTTATGAAATATAAATTATTATCATAAACAGCTTCGAGGATAAGTTCCTAGCTTTATTCACATATTCTCCACTAAATTGAATTTTTCGAAATAAAAATAGCAAAATATAACAACAAAAAAAGAGCCTGACATCTTCTTGAAGAAGGAATAAAAGTTTACGGCAACGAGTCCTCGCCGTAAACCTTTATTCCTTCTTCAACTGTAAAACAACTTTGAAATTAATTTAAAAAATTAACAATACGTATAACTGATGATGTTATAGCCAGGTTTTTGACTGTATATTCCAGTTTCGAAATATCATTCCAGCGTCTTTTTAACATCCTTTTGATCTTCAAAATTAAAGATACTTCGGCCAGTAAATCTTTTTTACTATAGTACTGTAAAATGATCATGGTAAAGCCTGTAGAAGGACGTCTGAAAGCTTGCGAATAAAATTCTTATAAGACAATCCTCTTCAATCGTTGTTATATTTTGCTATTTACATATTCTATCAAACTTCCAGGTATTATAAACCTTTTTACAAGAGTATACTACAGTCATAATTGCTTTTTTAAGAAAAGGGCATTTTCTTATCGTGCAACTGAGAGTTGCTAATAGCTTGCGCCATCTATCGGAATAAATATCAACTATTCTCGTTGATTTTTTAATTATTCCAGAATTGGTCAAATACCCATTTTTGATTAATCAAGAAAAGCTAACCACGGACGCGTTTCGGGCTGTTGACCCTCATCAGCGTGGTGCAAGCTTTACCTCAACGACCAAAAAATTGGTCATTAAGGCATCCTGAAAAATCATAAAATGGGTAGTTAAGGCCAGAATTGCGTGAGAACGCTACACAATGTGAAAAAATAGTACAAATGTAATATTGTACTGCTTTTTTATGTTTGTTTTTCTATACTTGACCAGTTTTCTTTGGATAATTGTGTAATGTAATTGAATTGTATAGGCTTGTATATAGCCAATTTGATATGATGCAAAGAAATGTATTGACTCAAATATAACTGAGTTTGGGATATCGTGTTATAGGATGTTAATAAAGTTAATATTATAACACAATATAATACGGTTTATAATTGTAGAACGACATTTGAAAATTAACCCGCATGTGTTTCTTTTGAACGAAAAATCGAAATTTATTTTAAGGAGAAATAACGATTATTTCTAACCTTACGGATGAAGTATGAAAGGATGAATTATGAAGTGTAATGATAAACGGAAAATAAAAGTGTCCAGGGATGGGAAATCGAACCCACGGTGTTCCGTTTACCATTACTCTTCACAATTCACCCTTTCATACTTCATCCCTAAGGTTAGAAATAATCGTTATTTCTCCTTAAAATTAATTTCGATTTTTCGTTCAAAAGAAACAAAAGCGGGATAATTTTCAAATGTCGTTTTACAAAGTTAATATTACAGTTATATACTCCTGTAGGAGGTTTTATAATACCCAAGAAAACATGAAAGAATATTGAGTAAAATTAATAAGGACTCCAGAGAAAAGTCTTTTTTCAAAAAATATTTTTCCCTGGAGGTCTGATTAATTTTTCTCAATATTGATACAAGAGATTATTTTATTGAATAAAATAATATATAGACAAGAAACCTATCCGAAAGCTTTTAAAATTATTATTTATAAATAAATATATTCGATTCTCGCTTATAAGATCAATAGGATATCGTAAAAATAGAAGCTGCCTGGCCGAAATTCATAGTTCTTCAAAATTAAAGATGCTTCGGCCAGTAAATCTTTCTTATTGTACTACAGTAAAAAAGATTCACTGGCCGAAGTATCTTTAATTTTGAAGATCAATAGGATGTTAAAAAGACGCTGGAATGATATTTCGTAATTGAAATACAGTCAAAAACCTGGCTATAACATCAGTTATACGTATTGTTAATTTATAAATTGATTTTTGAGTAGTTTTACAGTATTTGTACTCTCTTGCGTCTATATATCTGGGAGGGTTCACCACTGATGAGCCAAGCCCTCCCAATATTTTTCATCGCAGTAAGGAAAGTAGAAGTTTGATTTATTTGTGAAAGAAACATTCGCGTCTTAATGTCTTCATTTGTTATATATTTATATCTATAAAATAAATAAAAGGGATATATCAGATCTAAATTTATCATTTAACCAATAGTTCTAGGAGCAAAACGCCTCTCTTTATCAAGGTTTTTCTTTAATTTAAACTAAATCACGTGGGTATGTTTATCTAAATATTTATATCCATAGACGGTGTCTCTCCTGAGAGAGTTCTTGTGTGTGAGAGTTCTTCCCTAAACCTTCCAATCAAAATTGGACCAATCTTAACGACAAAGATAAAACAAATGGATAATGTTCATGAGGACATTACCTTTCCAACCTCAGCGGTTTCAGCTTGAATCAGTTTGATGTTAGGTCTGGATGGTCTTTTTCCTTTCACAGATTTCTCGGAGCCCTTTCTTTTGCGGAAATCTCCAGATACCGAGGCTCCGAAACTGCCCTTGCGATTGGTTCCTTGTTCCGGCTCTGATTGGCTGTCCGTTTCGGAGAGTAGACGCATGCGTCCTGAGATTTGCCTGCACAATCCAACTTCTGGTGATAATATGAAAAAAAGAGAAGATAGAGAGAAGCATGTTCTTTTATTCTCATTGATACTAGGAATCGATGTGCATAGGATTAAAATTCGAAATTCGAAAAATCACGTGAGAACGCCCTTGCAACCTCAGAACAATTTTTATTGCCTTGCCAAATGCTTTGTTTTTATTTACCTCTCCTGACGAAGACAAAAGATTTTTGTCGAAATGTTGAGAACTGGCCGAAGTGTCTATTTTTCATATAAATATGAATGCCGGCCAGGCGACGTCTATCTTTACGATAGGATTAGAGTTAACCAATTTTGCATATATTTAGTTACATTTTATCATTATTCCTATTATCGAGCGGAATAGGCAAAAAGCAGTTAAGTGGAACAGACATTTTTAATGCGGAACAAGCGCATTTTTCCTGAGTACTTATAAACTAAAGAATGAAAGCAATGGAATACCTCCAGACTTCAGGACTATTATCAAGATAAATCCCAATTCTATACTCATAGACAAAACTGAAGAAAGTGGAAAGCCTTTAATATCGCCACTGTTATCTGTTTTTATTTTAAGGAGATAGATGCAATTTTACTCATACATTGGTTATCTCGTAGGTCTTCAATAAAGGTCACTGTAATATCTTTCAGAGTTATTGCCTGAATTCCGATATACATGCTAAAAGGTACAACTTCCTTAAGTTTTGTCTATGAATATCTTTCAGAGTTATTATCTGAATCCCGATATACATGTTAAAAGACACAACTTCCTTAAGTTTTGTCCATGAGTATCTTTTAGAGTTATTATCTGAATCCCGATATACATGTTAAAAGATACAACTTCCTTAAGTTTTGTCCATGAGTATCTTTCAGTGTTATTGTCTGAATCCCGATATACATGCTGAAGGTACAACTTCCTTAAGTTTTGTTCATGAGTATCTTTCAGTGTTATTGTCTGAATCCCGATATACGTGCTGAAGGTACAACTTCCTTAAGTTTTGTCCATGAGTGTAGTTTAATAAGTTGTCTCTCATATCAAAATATATTAACCCTTCAATACTAATTAAAGCGATAATATTTTTTATTATTTTCGCTTATTTAGCGATAGTTTATTATTACACAGCTATTTTTTGAAGGACATTTGTCCCCTAGCTCTATCCAAGCTTAATTCAATTAATAAACTTGTCGCTTTATTCAGTATTGAAAGCGTTGATATTTTTATCTTCAGAGACCTCTTGATATATTTTCCTATTATCCCCAAGAAATATTTAAGGTATTTTTTAAAATATTGTGTATCATAATCAATGTTAATGTTGGAGAAAATTGATGGAAAAGAGAGGAAGACCTGCAATAAGGTGATTGGAAGGGGTCAAGAAACTACAGGAAGGCCACTAGATGAGTCGCGAGTAATGATCACTAATGGATCAAATTGTATAATATTTGTCACACAATATAGTGTCACCAAAGGTCAATCTGATGGACACCAACAACAGCATACGATTAAAAAATAATATTATTTTATTTCAATTTAAAGCGCTATGTCCCCCTAGGGACACTTGCGCTGTCATACATTAATGCCTTTACATTTGTCTATACATATATATACAATACTTTTAGGCCGTGATAAGGATAGTCATATGATTTATTGATTTATTTATATGCATCTGACGCACGAGTAGTCTCACGTGTGTTTGTTTCTGATATTTATTTTATATAGTTTGTTATACATTTGCCTCTCTTAATCTCAGTGTAATATAATTTAATTTACTTTATTTTAATTTTCCTGTAGAAGGGCGTTGCCTGAGAAAGCTCGAAATAAATTTATTTGCAAAAGAAACTCATCCCTCAAGCTTTTAGATTTGAACATTCTATTAAGGAATTAGCCTATTAATTAATAGTCATATGATGTTAACAATGAGAAAGAGAGAGGAAAAAAAAAACGAGAAAAAAGACCTGTGTGCAAAAGAAAAAGTGTCTGGCTATATTGTTATACAATAACTTATATATTATAATATAATAACTTTTCATTATAATAAGCTATATATTAAAAATGGTATTAGGACTTTGAAGGAAAGTCTTTTGGTTTTAAAGCTCATATAGTTTAATCTAAAAGATACAAATAGATATAAATCTAGTTCTTGTGTTTTAAATACAAGCATCCGTGATTCATGTTTGATTTACGGGTTTATCCATGTTTTAGCCTATAGTATCTCATGGTCTACTGTATATTTATTTATTTATTTCAACACACAAAACGCGATATCCCGGCTACTTTTCTTCACGACTCTAATTAGATTTTTAAAAATACACCTATCCCCCGATTTACACGGCACTTGTTTTACACGTTTTCGCTTTTACACGGTTTTCCAAATAAGTTTTTTTTTTTGTTTTTATCGCACTATACTAAATGCTACTGTGATTGGACACATGCGCTGTGTACACATCTCACGAGGAATCCCGAGTTTATGTGCTGACTACATATTTTAACCTGTCAATGCATTTTATTTTTATTTCTGTGTACACCTATCCCCCGATTTACACGTTTTTCTCAGGAACATATCTACCGTGTAAATCGGGGATAGGTGTATAATAATTTTGGTCTCCATGAAGTCGAGTTCGACTTTTGACGACTATAAAGACAAATATTCTCTAATATGATCTGTTAGTGATAATAACTCACAGCTCATCTAGTGACGTCCCTGTAGTTTTCTTGACCTCTTCTAGCCAGCTCATTGCAGGTCTATCTCTTTTCCCCATCAATTTCCCCCAATAATAACATCGATTATGATATACAATATTAAAAAAAATACCTTAAATATTTCTAAGGGATAAAAGGAAAATATAGCAAGAAGTCTCTGAAGATAAAAATATCAACGATTCAATATACTGAATAAAGCGAATTAAAGTGAATATAATGAGATCTAAGAGAAGAAAACCAACTTTACCTGACTAATACAAAACAAGCTGCTTGCAATAAAGACCAATACATCAAGTTTAGTAGATTCTGCAGGATGTATATTTTGAGGCGAAAGTGTTGACTGTACATAATTCAAGCTATTACTTTTAATTACTATATGTAAAATTTGACATTGAACGTTTAATTTTCATGATTCCCAATGTTCATTTGTGTTAATTGTATATAATTTCAGATATACACGCAATTATCCTAATTGTGGATATGGCGTGTCTCTCCCAACTGTTAAACAAACAGATAGATATAGGTACCGTTTGAGTTCTGGGTTGGTCCCCACAGTTTCTAAAATCTCTTCCACCAGTTCAGGCTGGTCAGCTACTTCGTCTCCTGCTTCAGTCAAGTATTGGACGAGGAACTCTGCAAAAGCTCCTTTCTTCTCCAGAAGCTGGCGATAGGAACCCTCTTCTACAATCTTTCCACCCGCCATTACCAGGATTCTGTCGACTTTGGGTAGACATGCTAGATTGTGGGTTACCAGGACTCTTGTCTGCAATCATACTTTGTGTCATATACGTACAACTAGATAGATAACATAGACAGTAGATAGACGTACAAGTAGACTTGTAGATAGATGTACTGGAACATTGTATAACTGTAGATTCAATCTTTATTAACAATCTACACTAATAACGCTAAATATGGTTTTACGGGCTACTAACCAAAATTGTAGAACGACACTTGAAAATTATCCCGCATGTGTTTCTTTTGAACGAAAAATCGAAATTTATTTTAAGGAGAAATAACGATTATTTCTAACCTTAGAGATGAAGTATGAAAAGATTAATTGTGAAGAGTAATGATGAATGGAAAAAATAAAAGTGTCCAGGGATGGGAATCGAACCCACAGTGTACCACTTACCGGGCAGCTGCCATGTCCATTAGGCTACCCTGGACATATTTTTCCGTTCGTAAATATTACACTGTGGGTTCGATTCCCATCCCTGGACACCTTTATTTTTCCGTTTATCATTACTCTTCACAATTCATCATTTTATACTTCATCTCTAAGGTTAGAAATAATCGTTATTTCTCCTTTAAAATAAATTTCGATTTTTTGTTGAAAAGAAACACATGTCGTATGGTTTTCAAGTGTCTTTCTACAATCATAAGCCACACTAACCAAAATGTATGATTTTCTAGCCCAGAGACTAATAACGAAATTATTAAAATTCAAATTATGGATACAATAAGAGGAAGAATTGAGCTGCCATCGTGACTACAATGAAAGAAATGTTCAAGTTACAGGCGATTACCTGAAGTTTGGATACCTATAGTATAAATATTATTTTAAAACAAATTTATTGGAATCCGTCAAAGAGAATAAATCACACATACTAATGTATATTTAGATAATAAAAAACATATATTTGATTGAATAAAAGATTTATTTGTCAACATTTCGGTTGGCTATACGCCAACCTTTGTCAAGGAAATTACATTTTTGTATATCTTTTATAAAATAATATTTTTATTCAATCCAATATATGCCTTTTTATTATCTAATAATTTAAATATGGATTGCTTTATTTAGAATTAAGATTGATATATCGGCCAGAAAAGACCGAGGTGTCTCTTATTTTCTTCGCGTGCCTTAAATACTTTAATTTCTTATTCTTAACATCTTAGCGAATGGGAGTTCTTCGTATCTAAAAGAAAGTTCACGTGACTCCTGATAGTAGAGTTTAGCCTCTGACATATGGCTTAGAGGTTAGAAATTCTGTATTGAGAGTTTTAAGGTATCAGAAACAAGGGTTTACCATATCTATTTAAAGCAAAGATTCGATCAAAGAGACAGCATGTCTACAGGGACGTACCTTGTTCTTGAGAATGCCCTCAGGTCCTATGACATGCTGGAAAAGATGTTTGCCCACGTGGGAATCTACTGCACTCAGCGGATCATCCAACAGAAGGATCTCAGCATCACTGTAGACAGCTCTGGCCAAACTGACTCTCTGTTTCTGCCCTCCACTCAGATTGATGCCCTGTAAACACATCATAGTCCACTTTGAGAATGTTTCTGACATCTGTGGTTAAAGTATAGTCACATCAACCAATGATATTTCTAACTCCCGACATTTCATTAACTTTCTGTCACTCTCCACAGATACTACTTTATCTTGAAGTTAGAGGTTTCCTGGCCGAGGCATTCATTGTTATTTAAATTAAAAGACATTTCATCTAAGGCTTGGAAGCGCTTGGAGGCGCTGCATGAAGATAACTGACCAATGGGAACGGCCCACCTCAACCATCAGTATTCTTCCTTGTATATACCAAAAGACTGCCTTTGTTCTACTGCTGTTTGCGGTTTTTATTCTTTTTTCAACATATGTATCCTTATATCTAATAATAATCATATATTTATAAAATCATTTATTTGGCTGTTCTTTTTGCAACATCGACCCACAACCTGGCCAAATGCTTTAATTTTTATTTTTTCTTGACGATGAAAAAAAAAGAATTTGTCGAGATAATAAAAACATTCACTAGCCGAAATGTCTTTTAATTTAAAGAACATTTATTACTTAACATCTTATCGAATTTGAGTGGGGATCTTTCGTATCTAAGATAAATTTCCAGTTCTATCTTTCCAGTTGGTCTCGAGGACCACGCCATCATCATCTCTTCAGCGGTGAAGCATGCAATCTACGTTTTCTTTGTATATCGCGAAATTTCTCTGGAGATCCGCTGGTGATTCTTCACAAAACTCTACAGCGGTGATAGAGGCGCTATATTCATTGTAAATAGTGTGTTATGAATATATATTATCATTTTAAAAATAGTGCAGACTATGTACTTTTTCATGTATTGACAAGATGTTCATAAAATTATGTCAATTGTCTAAGATAAAGTGACGTGATTCCTGACAGAAGAGTTAGCCACTGACACATGGCTTGGTACAGAGGTTAGGAATTCTGTATTGAGAGTTTTATGGTATAAGAAACAAGGGTTACCTTCTCTCCAATCTCAGTCATATCTCCTCCAGATAGAATCTCCAGATCCGGTTTCAAGGCGCAGCTTGAGATGATCCGTGTATATTTTCTCTCATTGTAGGGCTTGGAGAATAGGATGTTGTCTCTGAGAGTGGCGTTCTGGATCCAAGCTTGCTGAGGTACATAGGCCAAGGATCCCTGCAACACCCATAGTTCGCCACAATTATCACCAACAGTGAATGCAAATAACCAAACAGAGGATCTAACACCTAAGACAGAGGAAATTTTGTTCACACTTGGTTATCTCATGTTGTCTTTAATAAAGGTCACTGTAATATCTTTCAGAGTTATTGTCTGAATCCCGATATAATAAAAGACACAACTTCCTTAAGTTTTGTCAATGAGTAGATATATCTGTTTTAAAGTATAGTAATGGTATAGGTGTTTAAAAGTGGAGTCAGTGAAGGAGTGGTTTAAACTGCTGATTGTCGATAGCTAAAACCCAGGATCGAATCCTGAATTGGGAACTTTTTTCTGAAGAAAAAATAATTGCTTCAATGACCCCAAGATTCTTGCGAAGTCTCCACCAGTAAGTACACGCAACAAAATAGCTCTGGCACACTTGTAAGTACAAAAGTCGAACTGTACTTCCCCCATGTGTAGACAGGTGTTGCACTTGCAGTAAAAACAGTCGCTAACTACCTACCATAGCCTGTACCACATGTATAAGGGGATAAACAAAGTGATGCTATAAGTGTGTAAAGATGCTATAAGATGTGACCTATAAGAAGTCTAACCCCACCAGTGAGGGCACGCAACTAAACGGGAATCTGGTACAATTGTAAGTGCAAAAGTAGAACTGTACTTTCCGCAAGTGTAGACAGGTGTTGCAATTTCAGTAAAAACAGTTGTAACTACCTACCATACTCTGTACCATATGTATAATAGGGACAAACAGAGTGATTCTATAAGATGTGACCTATAAGAAGTTCAACCCAACCAGTAAGAGCACGCAACCAAACGGGAATCTGGCACACTTGTAAGAACAAAATTCGAACTGTACTTTCCCCCATGTGTAGACATGTGTTGCACTTGCAGTAAAAACAGTTGCTAACAACCTACCATAACCTGTACCACATGTGTACTAAGAATAAACAAAGTGATGCTACAAGTATGTAACAGATGTGACATAGACAGTACGTACGTTGATAACCACAGAGCCGGATTGTCTCTCCATGTCACCCAACAATGCCGACAGCATTGAGGACTTCCCGGATCCCACAGGACCCACCACAGCCACCAGCTCTCCGGACTTGACGTTTATGTTAATGTCTCTCAGTACATTAGCTTCACCTGGTCCCCAGGAGAACTCGCCGTCTTGGATCTTCACTAGATGCTCTTGACAAACCACAGTCAAATTTAGCATAAGACAGTAGAAATTTGATTAATGTGTGAAAGAAACATTCACGTCTTAATAAATTCATCCCCTATATATTGAAAGCGTTATTATTTTATATTAAAGAAAGGTTATTAAGAAAAATTCTCTATATTGTAGCGTAGAAATCAAGTATTTTTATATCTGAAGGTGTGAAAGTATTTATTGATAACGTCACGGCGACTAGTCGACAATTATTAACAAATTAACCAAGCTATCTACAGCTAGAGAATATCGAGCAAACAAGCTAGGCAACTAAATGATGATTTATAGAAAATGTAAAATTTTAAATCTGTTTCCACACACAAATATTTTAATTGAATACACCAATACCTCGCTTTGCGTCGTTTCGTTTTGCATTTTTTTCGAAGTTGCGTCGCTGCTTAATTTTTACTGATTTTCACTGTGCGTCGTTAGATTTTCGAAGTTGAGTTGTTTTGGATTCGAGTCTTTAATTTTTTTCCTAAAATATGTCAACACCTTTGTTTTTGATTGCGCCATGCCACAAAAATTTTATTTTCACTTTGCGTCGTTTCAATTTGCGTCGTGTTTTTTTGGAACGTAACCCCGACGCAAAGCGAGGTATGGGTGTAATTAAATTTAATAATAAATTATTTCTTCGCCACAATATAGATGAACAAGCCATCAGCAACGTTCAGTTTCACTATTAGAAGATTCCTTTTTATTAATTTCATCACTAGCTATCTCATACATTGCCATCACATAAATAAAGTTTCCAATACCAACCTTTGCTGTTGTCAGAAGTCACATAGGGCTCCAGTTCCTCGCTGTTGAGGTATTTGTTGATTCTCTTCACCGATACGCTCACCTACGTAGACCAGAATGTTAGATTCTTCAGGAATTCAGAAATTTTGGAAATAGGAAAGTAATATTTATGTATAAGCTCTCTCTCTCTTTATAAATTATCATAATATATGTCATAATTTGTATAATATCCAAAATGTATGATTTATTTTCACCATAATTATTATGTTAAATAGTAAATACAAATTCATCCATGTATAAATCTGTACAAAGTAATCTGGGAGCCAGCGCGCGCGGGCTCACGAGTGTCGAACAAGTTCTTTTTCGAAGCATACATGCACAACGGTCGCGCCCTTTCATTCAACCACGACAGCTACGACATATATATATATTTTCTCTCTCTATCTCTCTCTGGCTGTTCGGTGTCAGCCTTCATCCCGAGGCAATAAGCATTGTAGCGAAGGCTACCATCTACAAGTACCATCTTGGTCTTGAGGTGGGTAACACCAGCTACTTCATCGACCTGCCCACTCTGTGGGAGAGAACTCTCGCAGTCCATCGTTGGTGGAGTCTTTCCCGCGGTGGGCACCACCAATGAAGATTTGTATATATTTTAAATATATGTATATTTATCAATTATTTTTATCTATTTATTCATATATTTATCATTATATAATCTTATTCATTGTATTTAACCTTATATAATCTTATATATACATTGTAATAAATCAGTTTCAATCTCTCTTCTCTTCTTGCTATACATAAAATATACGATTTCTCAATATCATTTTAATAAAAGTACATGTACTTTGGTAGAGATAAACATCACCATAACCAAATTTACACAAATATAAAACCATGTTTTTAATGTAAGAATGGAAACATCAGTTGGTAGACATTCATTCAGCTTGAAGCATAGGAATATTATGAAGATATAGAAGTAGATATCATAGAAAACGTCGACTAAGGAATGTATGGAACTTACCATGACCATGGTAGTGATGAGGTTAGGAAGCATGGACATGGGGAATCTAAGGATGTTGAAGAGAGAGATGGAAACGAAGGCCGTGGTGGCATCCAAGATGTTGTGTTCGTCGATCAGCACAAAGGTGGCAAAACTGGCCAGAGCCACCTGGACAACATCATACCAAGTAAAACACAAGTTTGAACATACCATTTGTGTAAAAGAAGTCGATGGACAAGTGGGTAAAACCTTCGATTCCCGACAACCATGAACCGGTATCAAATCCCGTATTGTACACTTTGTTTCAATATGTGAATAACCTTCATATATATTGATGGGGGTCGGTGGAAGGATGGTTAAACCGTTTGGTTTTCGACCACTACGACCCGAGTTCGATTCCCTCATTGGACAATTTTTTCTGTTAAAAAATAAATGCTCCAATGGCCCCCCCGATTCTTGCAAAAGTCCAACCCCACCAGCGAGTGCAAGTAACCAAACGGGGCTCTGGCACATTTATAAGTGCAAAGTCGAACTGCTTTCACATGTGTAGACATGTGGTGCGCTTACAGTAAAAAGCAGTCGCTAACTACCCACCATGATTATCATGGCCTATACCACGTGTACTAGGAATAGGAAAAAAAAAAAATATATATATATATATTCATATATATTGCTACGTAGAAAATTGGGAAAGACAAACTTCAGAATGACTCAGCCATTTATTTAAGGCAAGAACAAATTATAATTGATAAAATACAAAATAATCAAATAGAGAAGTTTACAGAATAACAAACTATAAATATAAAAATTTATACTCTGTTAATAAAATAATACTTTATAATACAATATAATATAATGCGGCTTGTGATTGTGAAACAATATTTGAAAATTATCCCGCATGTGTTTCTTTTGAACGAAAAATCGAAATTTTATTTTAAGGAGAAATAACGAATTTTTCAAACCTTAGGGATGGAGTATGAAAGGATGAATTGTGAAGAATAATGATAAACGGAAAAATAAAGTGTCCAGAGATGGGAATTTGTTTTATTATGTGAATAATATTTACATATATTATTCATTGTTGTGAAGATAGAGGTAGCCAGGCCGGCATCGTCTGCCTGATAATTATCAAAATATATCTATTATCTTTTACATATGTTATATTCAAATGACATTTATGTAGGGATAATTTTATTGTTAATTTTCATTTTGATGTATTGTATACATTTGTTCATTAATAAATTATTATTTAGATATTAAAAATGCCTTTTTGTTCAAAGACAGCAACGTTTGAACGGGTACAGCTAGGTGGAGCAGATAATCAAACATAAAGTTATCTTGCCAAGTATAGATTCAGTAGGGATTGGATGTTTTCTAGAATTGTTTTAACAAATGTTCGTTAGACAAACCTTTACTCGGGTAAAAACCGGGCGAAACCGGGTACATCCGCTAGTTATTCATATTTCTACCCCAATTCTACTTATTTTTGATCTTTGAGAACTGCTTGTTCTCGACTGCTTGTATATAAGTTTATTCGAAGCCTTTTCTTTCTTTTTCCCTCTTATTTGACCCACTGTAAATAACATTGCTGATTACTGTTACTATTACTGCGCTAATCCTGTATATACTCTATCTGTATATATACTCTCTAAGGGGGGGGGGGAGAAGTCCGACTACACCTCCCTGCGGTCCCCCCTGGACCCTTGGAATATTCGACCAAATTCTGGTTCGTTTCCAAGGTGACTAACGTGGCAATGGCACCCATTTACCAATGAAGAGCAAGATAGTGGATATTGCTGCTGCTGTGATGGAGATGCATGGAGACATGTGAGACTCTTCTTTGGACACGACAACAACAACTGTTTGGAGAATCTGTATATGACGAAAAGGTCTTAACAAATATTTTTGTTGTTGTTTAATAGGTCAATCTTGTAGATGGTCGTTTATTGGCTTATGTTTAAGAAATGGATGCTTACCAGGAATGGAGCTGTAACCCATAGGAATATGGAACTAGCGTTGAGATAGGCAATCCTTCTTTGTCCTCTTACTTCTTTGTCTCTGATTTCAAGAATCTGTTCTTCAAAGGACTTCTCCCAGGCATAGAGTTTCAAGACTTTCACGCCGCTCAAGATTTCGTTCATCATCTTAATTCTTTGGTCTTTTAACTTCATCTGTTTGACCTGGAACATACATTCTTAATACTATTTTGTTCTCAAGTCACCATTTAAGAGTG
This sequence comes from Cordylochernes scorpioides, assembly GCA_030710605.1. NCBI lineage: Eukaryota > Metazoa > Arthropoda > Arachnida > Pseudoscorpiones > Chernetidae > Cordylochernes > Cordylochernes scorpioides. The sequence goes on from CP092879.1 coordinate 63,195,636, forward strand.
AACATTGATAATTTTTATAACTAACTAATATGTAGGATACATATACACACATGGACAAAACTTAAGGAAGTTGTACCCTTTTTCCTTGTTATCGGGATTCAGACAATAACTCTGAAATATATTACAGTGACCTTTATTGAAGACACACGAGATAATCAAGTGTGAAAAACAACCGGCGGACATGAAAATATGAAAATTCCTCAAGTTTCGTCGATGAGTGTATGGTGGAGAGAGCCTTGTTACAATCCCACTAGAAAATACACTCATGGACAAAACTTAAGGAAGTTGTACCTTTTAACATGTATATTGGGATTCAGACAATAACTCTGAAAGATATTACAGTGACCTTTATTGAAGACACACAAGATAACCAAGTGTATATACACTCATAGACAAAACATAAGGAAGTTGTACCTTTTAACATGTATATTGGGATTCAGACAATAACTCTGAAAGATATTACAGTGACCTTTATTGAAGACACACAAGATAACCAAGTGTATATACACTCATAGACAAAACATAAGGAAGTTGTACCTTTTAACATGTATATCGGGATTCAGACAATAACTCTGAAAGATATTACAGTGACCTTTATTGAATACACACAAGATAACCAAGTGTATATACACTCATAGACAAAACTTAAGGAAGTTGTACCCTTTTTCCTTGTTATCGGGATTCAGACAATAACTCTGAAATATATTACAGTGACCTTTATTGAAGACACACGAGATAATCAAGTGTGAAAAACAACCGGCGGACATGAAAATATGAAAATTCCTCAAGTTTCGTCGATGAGTGTATGGTGGAGAGAGCCTTGTTACAATCCCACTAGAAAATACACTCATGGACAAAACTTAAGGAAGTTGTACCTTTTAACATGTATATTGGGATTCAGACAATAACTCTGAAAGATATTACAGTGACCTTTATTGAAGACACACAAGATAACCAAGTGTATATACACTCATAGACAAAACATAAGGAAGTTGTACCTTTTAACATGTATATCGGGATTCAGACAATAACTCTGAAAGATATTACAGTGACCTTTATTGAATACACACAAGATAACCAAGTGTATATACACTCATAGACAAAACTTAAGGAAGTTGTACCTTATAGCATGTACGAGGGTGAGTAGAAAAGTAAGGTCTCCTTTTTTTTTCATAGAAAAACACATTTAATCACAACTTTTTATACATCATTGGAAAGGTTGGACACTTTGCTATTTTTCTACATAGTCGCCTTGATGCTCAATCACTTTTTTCATCCTATCAACCAACTTTGTAATTCCGGTGTTGTACCACTCTCCCGCCGCCTCTTTGAGCCACTTGTCGACCCACCTGGCGGACACCTTTCTGTAGCCGAGGGTCTCAGACACAATCTTGTGCACGGAGAAGTGGCTGCAATCTTCATTCAGGCCATCCTCGATCTCTTCAAGGGTTATCCGCCGGTTTGCGCGCACCATTTGGTCGATTCGAGCCACGGTTGATTCCGGCAAACTCGGCCGCCCAGACCGCTGTTCATCGTGGACGTTTATCCGCCCCTCGTTAAACTCCTGGCACCATTTCCGCACATTTTTGATGTCCATGCACTTCTCACCATACACTTTCACTAACTGACGGTGAATTTCGACCGAATTATTTTTCGCATTTAAAAAGCTGCTCAACAAGTGGCTCAAAGAGGCGGCGGGAGAGTGGTACAACACCGGAATTACAAAGTTGATTGACAGGATGAAAAAAGTGATTGAACATCAAGGCGACTATGTAGAAAAATAGCAAAGTGTCCAACCTTTCCAATGATGTATAAAAAGTTGTGTTTAAATGTGTTTTTCTATGAAAGAAAAATAGGAGACCTTACTTTTCTACTCACTCTCGTATATTGGGATTCAGACAATAACTCTGAAAGATATTACAGTGACCTTTATTGAAGACACTCAAGATAACCAATTGTGAACAAAATTTATTTTGTCTCCCTTAAAAAAGAGACAACCGGCGGAAATGAAAATATGAAACTTTCTCAAGTTTTGCCCATGAGTGTATGTTGGAGAGAGTATTTCTGAAATTATTACAATCCCACGAGAAAATACACTCATGGACAAAACTTAAGGAAGCTCTACCTTTTAGCATGTATATAGAGATTCATACAATAACTCTGAAAGATATTACAGTGACCTTTATTGAAGACACACGAGATAATCAAGTGTGGACTAAATTTCCTTTGTCTCCTTAAAAAAACAGATGACCGGAGACATCAAAATATGAAACTTTCTTAAGTTTTGTCCATGAGTGTACCTCAACATACACTTGTATCTCCTCGAGTAATGATGAGTGCCAAAGCCCGAATTCATGGTATACAGGTTGTAATTTTGTTTAAATTTGCCAAAATCATCACCAGTAAATCTTTTTACTAGGGTGAAGCACAGTGCCATCGTTCTGAAGCACAATTAAAGGGAGAGGTGTTCTTTTTGGTACATACAGGGTGCGGTAGATAAGTAATGAGACTGGCCGCCGCGCGACGCCCCAGTCGCTCGCAGTGCGTTCTCCATCTGCAGGTCACGTGGTGTGGGGGATCTGAGCTAACAATAGAACCGGTTCGCAGTCGCATCGTAGCTCTGGCGCAGTGAGGGTCGAGCTTCGCGTATTACGTTGTTTGTGTGCCCGTGACACTTGTGAAAACGCTGAAGATGGATAGCTCGATAGAACAGCGGTATGCAATCAAATTTTGCTTTCGCTTGTGCAAAACTGCTTCGGAAACTTTTGCTATGATTACGGAGGCCTACAAAGAGAACGCCCTATCAAGAGCTCAAGTGTTCCGGTGGTTTAATGAATTTAAAAACGGGAGGGAATCGTTGAAGACATGGAACGATCTGGACGCCCTTCAACGAGTCGTGTGGATGAAACGGTGGCCAAAGTGAAAGAACTCCTGGACTCCGACCGTCGTTTAAGTCTCAAAATGATCGCCGATGAGGTCTCCGTGAATAAATTCACGGTTCACCAAATTGTTACGCAAGATTTGATGATGAGGAAAGTTTGCGGAAAATTGGTTCCCCGAGTGCTCACACAGCGTTCCTCGTGACCTCCTATTTGACCCGAATTGGAGTTGAAGTTCTGCCACAGCCACCATGCAGCCCTGACATGAGTCCTCCTGATTTCTTCCTATTTCCGAAGGTAAAAAGATGACTGAAGGGTCGTCGTTTCGACCATATCCCGAACATCCAACGTACTGTCACGAAGGCACTAACTGGGATAACTCCAACGGACTACAGTGGGGCCTATGAAGCTTGGAAAACGCGCTGGCAACGTTGTGTCGACGCCCAAGGCGAGTTCTTTGAAGAATATTAACGTTTTGTACAAATCGGAACAATAAATTTGTTTTTCTAGACTGAGTCTCATTACTTATCTACCGCACCCTGTACATAGCCAGGCCCTCCCATTAATTTTATTCATTGCAGTAAGGACAGTAGAAATTAACACAAAGCAATAACGCGCCATCTATACATATAAAATGAAAGGATTTAAAAGCACGAATGTTTCTTTTATACATAATACAAATTTCTACTGCCCTTACTGAGATGAAAAAATATATATTGGGAGGGCTTGGCTCATCAGTGGTGAACCCTCCCAGCGGTTTCGCCAACAGTAGAAATTGTTTATTTTTAAAAGAATCATACGCGTCGATAATAGTTTCGAATTTTTGATAACAGATGGCGTGTGTGTGTGATAATGCATCATAACATACATATATAATAAATTTAAACTGTTTTTGACGCATATAAATCTTTAAGAATTAAAACAATTTTCTACTGACCTTACTTCAATGATAAAATGTTGCAGTAAGGTCACTAGAAATTTGTTTTATTTCGAAGAGAATCATATGCGTCAAAATTAGTTCAAATTTCTTAAAACAGGTGGAACATCACTCATACATATATTTAGATCAAAAATTATAATCGTAGACATCGTTTTGGTTCAATTAGAAAAAGACGTATCTTTAACGTGAAACTAAAAGTTTATGATTGCTTGCACCATCTGTCGGAATAAATATCAATTATTAGTTTATATTTAATAAGACAGATGGCGCAAGCAATCATAAACTTTTAGTTACACAATTAGGAGATGCCTTTTTCTTCATTTATTCACCTAAAATATCAGTATAATTCCACTTTTGTATTACAAGGTTGTCTCAAAAAGTTCGTAAACACTTGCAAAAAATTGAAATACCAATAATATTTGCCATAATATATTCGTTGTTATGTATAATGTCTTTGTATTATGTATAAAGTAATTATATTATTATTTCTTGAAAAATATTCTTGAATAATATCACATATAGTGATATTATACTGGGATAAGGTGCATAAATTATAAAAAGGCATCTCTTTATCGTGGGTATTTGGCCAATACTGGAATAATTAAAAATCATCAAAAATAGTTTATATTTATTCCGATAGATGGCGCAAGCCATCAGCAACTTTCAGTTGCACGATAAGGAGATGCATTTTTTTAATAATGTATTATCATGTATTCGCCGTAATAATATTATTCGCTAAGTAATAAAAAAAAATAAAGTTTTAAGATTAACACGAACTTTTGGGACAACTCATATTTCTTTCTAAAAGAAAATATAAGGAGAGAGGGACTTACTTGAAGTTTCTTGGAATAAGTAGCGATGACCCCGTTGAGAGGCATCATGAGTATCATTACCACCACTCCCGCCATGACTGAAGGACCCAGCATGCCCCAGAGGAAGTAGACAGACAATACAATCTGGAATGGAGCTGACCAGATGAGATTAATATATGTCATCAGGTCTACGAAACGTTGAGCGTCTACAGACATTAGGTTGACAATTTCTCCTAGGGTAGATTCCTTCCTTGCATTGTTGGACAACACCAGAGACTGCGCACATAGAATCGTGTGAGAAAAAAAACCTGTTTTATATTTTAGAAAATCATGTATGTATATAAGTAGAAAATTGATATCAATACAACATAGCAACAATGAATCGTCAATAATGGGCGCCAACAATGTAAAATATTGATTTATTGATTAGTTAAGACACAATAGCAACAATTAATCTTTTAAGACCCCCCGAAGCGAGATAACAATTTATTTATTGATATTTAATGCACAATATTGCAACAAAGAGTAGGTTTAGAATCCTTGAAGCGCGTTAACAATGTGATTATTTGATTAGGTAAGAAGCAATAGCAACAATGAATACTTTAAGAGACCCCCGAAGCAAGATAACAATTGTATTTATTGATATTTATTGCCCAATATGGCAACAAAGAGTCGGTTTAGAATCCTTGAAGCACGTTAATAATGTGATATATTAATTAGGTAAGAGACAATAGCAACAATGAATCGTTTAAGACTCCTTGAGACATTGTAAACAATGAAAACTACCAGCTAAGGTAAAGTTGCAATTCCTACCTTGGCGTAGATGGCCGAAGTTAGAGCAGTCCGTACCCTCATTCCCACCACAAACATCCTCTGGAAGAACTGACCCAACAGCACAGACTGTATCAAAGCTGCCAGGAACATCAGTCCGGATAGAAACAGGCCTTTCCACAGAGGATCATCGCTGGAGATGAAAGCAATAAGTAACCTGCACACAACATTGCTGTTATCCCAAGTACATGTGGGTTAAACCATGATGAGCCATTCCTAGCCGATCTCATGATATCAAAGTCCACCCATGACTGACGAGGGCCATTAGCTCGATACCATGGTCTTCAAATGGACGTTTTGAATTTTCCAAACCTGATGGGCTTTGTTAATGACCCGAGTCCTCAAGTTTATAAAGATGGGCACAAGATGGCTTCTATTTTGATGGAAATTCTTATAGAGAATATTTTCGAATTAAAAAACTGCACATCTCTTAGATCGAAAAAAAAGCTGTATTTTTATTACACGATAGTTTGACGATTAGAACGTAGGTCTTTTGATCGTCAAAATACCATCTAAAAAAAAAAAAAGTTTATTTTTCGATCCAAGATGTGGCCTTTTTGATTTGAATGTTGAATCTTAGATCTAAGATGTGCCGTTTTTTTGAAGCAGTAGCAGTAAAGTACTAAAAGGAGAGAGAAAGAGCAGTAGTGGTAAAGAAGTAAAATTACATATAGATATTTATTAACACAAAGCAATAACACGCCATCTATACATATAAAATAAAAGGATTTAAAAGCGCGAATGTTTCTTTTATACATAAAACGAACTTCTACTGTCCTTACTGCGATGAAAAAATATATTGGGAGGGCTTGGCTCATCAGTGGTGAACCCTCCCAACGGTTTCGCCAATTTAACGCCTTGTAGCGAAACCGCTGGGAGGGTTCACCACTGATGAGTCAAGCCCTCCCAATATATTTTTTCATCGCAGTAAGGACAGTAGAAGTTCGTTTTATGTATAAAAGAAACATTCGCGCTTTTAAATCCTTTTATTTTATATGTATAGATATTTATATCGAGCAATGCTCTTCAGCAAACAATAAGAACAAAGCCAGTTAAGCATAAATTAATTATAGATCAATAACGCGCCATCTACAATGTGTGATCCATAATTTCCAGGAATGAGACTGGATCACGTAAAATATTCAAAATAATGAAATAATTTTATAAGGACCTTATATTATTATTTATTTAAGTAACCCAGGTTCCTGGAGCGTAGAGAAGTCGCCAACTACCCGGGATGTCCTTCTGACCTAGGACCTTATAGATAAAACATTTATTAACACGTAGAAAAAAATTGATCAGATAGAGGCATGCGCTCACGTTTTTTGGAATTTATAAGCTCGAGTATATCAGAACATTTTCTAACTTCAGTATGGACTGTATTGAAAAACAGCGAGTCTGCATAGAGTTTTGCTTTAAATTAAGAAAAACGGCTTCCGAATCATTTCAAATGTTGAAGCAGGCTTTTAAAGAAGATGCACTATCACAATCGAAGACATTTGAATGGTTTGCACGATTTAAAGATGGTCGAACAAGCGAGAGAAAGCAAGGATGATCAAATCGAAGATTAAGTGTTTTCTTATCACTTTCTTTGATGTAAAGGGATTGGTACACTATGAATTCGTGCCCGAGAGTCAGATCATTAATCAACATTACTATCTTGATGTATTGTGACGTTTAAGGGAGGCTGTGCGTCAGAAACGACCCGGAAATGGCATCGGAAAAATTGGCTCTTGCATCATGACAACGCACGGCCACATACGGCCGTCACTGTGCAACTCTATTTGGCTAAAAACGGAATTGCTTTATTACCCCAGCCACCCTATTCTCCTGACCTTGCTCCCAACCACTTTTTCCTCAACCCTTAAATTGAAAAAGTCTTAAAAGGACGTCGATTAGACTCAATACCTGAAATAAAGGAGAATACGAATATAATATAGTATAGGAGAATTCGAAGAATATTTTGAAAACCCTGAAAGATGAGGATTTTCAGAGGTGTTTTGATATCTGGAAAAAAATATGGAACAAGTGTATAGATAGTGACGGTGATCATTTTGAGAAATTTTAAATAAAACTTTATTTATACTTTTGTATTACTTTAAATATACAACATTCCTGGAAATTATTGATCACACTATGTATTTATATGAAAAGTAAGCTTTCGTGCTTAAATTTAACTTTTATTATATATAGATAGAGTGTTATTGCCCTATAATAAAGATATAGGTGATTTAAACTTACTTGAGGATTTGGGGATTGGCAAACTGCATGGCGTCACTCGCCAGTTTTAATATCGCTCCAACAAAGAAATATACGCCAACAGTTTTGAGGATGACAGGAATTATATGATTCTGTTTGGGCTTCTTATCATTCCTGCGCACACAGACAAAAAAGGATCAACATAAAGTTGAGGGATAATGGTATTCATGTACGAAAAGTGACACCTCTCCCGTTAAATCCGCCCATCCTGGCGTCTACCAAGACGCGCATCTATAGGTACTTACTCGGCGCGGAACTAAGGAGTGTTCAAGAAGACCCCCTCCTTGTCTGGAGGAGAACTCTTTCAAGGTGGGGAAGCCTTCCTTGCTGAAGACATTTGTACACAACTATATTGTGACGAAGAAATATTTTATTATTTAATTTAATATTATTCAATGAAAATATATTCAACAGATTATAAAAATATATATTAATCTGTATTTGTGAAATCATCTTTAAAATATTTCTTTGCTTGCTTGCTTAAGATTCGCTAGCGGTAAATAGTTTTGGGGCTGACTTGTTAATAATTGTCGACTCGTCGCTGTGACGTCATCAATAAATACTTTTACACCTTAGGATATATCAAGGCTTGATTTCTACGCTACAACTGGTGGAGAGACTGGACCGATACCCATTAGGAAATAAAAGAAAAATTGATTCTGTTGAACCAGAAGAAACTTCTATGAATGTAAAGAAGGAAGGTACTCAGGTAAGCAACTACGTTGTTCAACATCTGCCAAGGAACCCTTCCATTTTCTCCGGGGAGGATGGTGAAGATCTCCAAAAATGGTTAAAAGGGTATGCACGTGTGGCAAGGTACAACCATTGGGACGAAACCCATTGTCTTACTAAAGTTTATTTTTATCTGTCTGGAACTGCTCTCAAATGGTTTGAGAACAACGAAGAAAGCATCCAGACTTGGAAGGAATTCACATCTCAATTAGAGAATGTGTTTGGAAAAAAAGAAAATTCAAAATTGCGAGCGGAGAAGAAACTTAAAACACGGGCACAATTAAAAGGTGAAAGTACCGAATGTTACATCCAGGATGTCCTGTGCTTGTGCAAAGAGGTTGATCCTCAAATGAGTGAGGAAGATAAAATCTCCCACCTCATGAAGGGGATAGCTGAGGAACTTTATCAAGCACTCCTACCGAGGGATGTACAGAGCACCGAGCAATTCATTACAGAATGTCGCCGTGTCGAAGCGCTCCGTCGTAGGCGAGTTACCCCAACCAGGTACGAGCGCCTACCAAATGTAGCCTCTCTCTGTGACCAGGATGACGGAGAAGATCTGTCATCTATGATTAGGCAAATTGTTTGTGAGGAGGTACAGCGGGCTTTAGGCTCTCCTCGGGAGGAACCAAAAAATGCTACAATCGAAGAAATTGTAAAGGAAGAGATTGGAAGAACCCTGGCGCCAATCTCAAAGTCTGGGAGAAGTCCCCCTCAGAAGGAAAAACTCCGACAGTTTTTAAATACCAGATATGAGGCCGAAACGATAAGACCGCACCCTGAACCTCGATACCCAAAACAAGGAGGAAGACGCGACACCAATGATTGGCGTACAACTGAGGGAAGGCCAATCTGTTTCCACTGCGGACGCCCAGGTCACGTCGTCCGCTATTGCCGTGACAGGAAGAGACACAATGAGGAAAGGAGAAATGACTATTTCCAAAGAAAGCAAGACGCAATGGTATCCTACAACTCTCGAGCTGAATCTCAGGACCCCAATGACGAATCATCGAGGAAAACTTTCACTCGCTACCGAAGCCCTACTTCATATCGCGGTCGAAACAGACAACATTTATCACCTGCTAGAAGATCTAACTGGACGCCCCGCCATTAAAACTAGATGATAGACCACATTGGAGGTTAGGCCGTAAAGTTATAAAATCCCCCTTGCCGACCACAGTAGAAATTAGAAAAAGCTACCTTGACGTAAACATAGACCTACCAAGTCCTCATGAAGAAGATATCTCAACTGAAAGAAGACATCCACCGCAGTCACCTGAAAATATCCCTGGCCATAGTACTAGTTCTTAAGACTGACGACGTAAGTCTCCTGCTGAGCATCGGGTCGATGCTCTTTATAGGAGGAGGCTATGTGACGAAGAAATATTTTATTATTTAATTTAATATTATTCAATGAAAATATATTCAACAGATTATAAAAATATATATTAATCTGTATTTGTGAAATCATCTTTAAAATATTTCTTTGCTTGCTTGCTTAAGATTCGCTAGCGGTAAATAGTTTTGGGGCTGACTTGTTAATAATTGTCGACTCGTCGCTGTGACGTCATCAATAAATACTTTTACACCTTAGGATATATCAAGGCTTGATTTCTACGCTACAATATATATATTCCCCTACACTTTATATACCTTTTTACTCTTTTATTTTTCCACCTTTGTAAAATTTGATTAAAAGAATCAATAAAATTGTTTAAATTGTCTTAAAAATGTATTAAAACAATTCATTTTGTTTATCATTTCAGTGGTGGTGGTGTTTTGTTCCCTGATTTTATTGCTCCATGCAAAGGTGTCATTGTCCCGTTATTCTGCCACATTTCAGAGTTCCCTGTTCACTGTTACCGTAGCGGCTCGGGGCTCATGACATCGTACTTCGCCCTACAGGACAGTCCCTTACTTGTGCTGCTTCTCCCTACGTAGAGGAGAACTTCTGGACAGGGTTTATTTAGATGGTGGTGTCTTGTCCACTCCATGGAAAGAGAGGTGCCCCGTTAGTCAGCCACATTTTAGAGTTCCCTGTTCACGGTTACCGTAGCGGCTCGGGGCTCACGACACCGTACTTCACCCTACAGGGCAGTCTTGTGCTGCTTCTCCGACGTAGAGGAGGGGTTTGACTTCTGGGCGGGTATCACTTCAGTAAAAAAACGTATAAAGGTTGGCATTTAGCCAACTGAAATATTGGCAAATTAATATTTTATTCAATCCAATATGGGCCTTTTTATTATCTAATGATTTAAATATGGATTGGCTGTATGTTCAGAACAAATATATGAAAAAATAATAGAAAAAATCAGTGAACAGGCTATATCAACATTTAGTTGATTTCTGTTCCTCTAGATGACGCTCTGCCATCTAAAAAGTACATGTGCTTCTGGTCAGGATATACCTTATTTACAGTCTCCTGTGGAAGGACTGACAGGTCCGAAAGCTAGAGAATAAAAATGTAAACAAGAAACTTAGCCCTGGAGACTTTATTTTCTTTATAATATACCTTATTTGTTTTTAATACATATAATTATCATTTTAAAATAGTGCAGACTGTAAAATTTTACTTGTATTAACAGATATCAATAAAATTATTTTAATTGTCCGATTGTCTATCAATAAATCAAATATAGTATTACAGATGGGAATTTTGCCGGGAGTATATTGATCTAAAGAGACAAAGGTCGCCTCTCCCATCAAAATAGACGTCAAAACCAGACGTCATCTATTGACCGTCGCCGCAAACTAGCGGCCTCGGGTCTGTGACAAAGCCACAACACCAGCTTCCACCTAGAGACCATGGTTTCGGGTTAATGGCCCTCGTCAGTCTAAGTGGACTCTATTCAATAATATCCACAAGGGATCTAATGGAATCTTGACAATCTGCCAAAGAAGTGTTTAAGTGGCTAAATGGTTAGGCTAAATCTATGGCTAAAATATAGATGGAATTTTGCTGAGAGGATATTGATCTAAAGAGACAAGGTTCGCCTCTCCCATCAAAATAGACGTCAAAACTAGACGCCATCTATTGACCGTCGCCGCAAACTAGCGGTCTCGGGTCGCTGACAAAGCCACAACAACAGCTTAAGGTATATGACCTGGAAAAGTACTAGAGTAATATGTAAAATTTAGTGTTGAGATATATGGTAAATTATCATATACTATGTATTTTGTCCGTTTGATATGATTAACTATTTTCATTCACATGTAAATATTATCTTTTAACGCTGTGCAAATCCATGGCAATCTTTCAATATGTAAATATTCCTTAACTATTTTCATTCACATGTAAATATTATCTTTTAACGCTATGCAAATCCATGGCAATCTTCCAATATGTAAATATTCCTTGATTATTCAATTATTTTATTTCCAAAGCGCTATATCCCGCAAGGGATACTTGCGCCAAACAAGGAGAAAAGTTTATTTACATAAGTTATTTACATTATTCAATGTATGAAAACATTAGAGATCCAGATTTTGTAGAAAGTTTAGAATGTATTTACAAAATGAACTTTAAATATGATTTTTATTAGAAATCAAATGTTAAGTTCACAAACAACTAGTTCATTCTTCATTCTATAATCTTGAAATGCTGGGCAATCGATCAATAGATGTCTTGAGGTTTGTTCCTCAATACCACAAAATTGATGTAAAATAAATTCAGCCAGACAATGGATGGTTGTCACCTCTAGTATTTTTGACACATTATAACATATAGGAAAATATAAAGGTAAAAGTGAAATGATAAATACTTACTTAGAAGAATCTTCTCTGTTCCAGTACTTTGCAAAGAGGCCTCCAATTTTACTGGTTCTGTCGTTTGGATTGAGATACCAGAGATCGGATCTTGTTAAGGCTCTTTTCCAGCCAAGATAGGCCATTCTATATCATCCACACAGACATTTCCAACATGAATCAAGTGCAGAAAAACATTAGTAACAGTTCCCAGAATATTTTTATATGTATTTAAGCTACAACCAGCATCTTTATAACAATCCAGAAAAATGTGAATAATAGTACAAATGTGATATTGTACTGGGATAAGGTTAATAAATTGGGAAAATAAAAAGGCATCTTCTTATCGGGCAATTAAGAGTTACTGATGTCTTGAGCCATCGAGATAACTAAGTATGAACAAAATCGCCTCTTGATTAATCAAGAATGGGTAATTGGCCAATTCTGGAATAATTAGAAATCAACGAGAATAGTTTATATTTATTCGGATAGATGGCGCAAGCCATCAGCAACTTTCAGTTGCACGATAAGGAGATGCCTTTTTCTTAAAAATGTCCTTTGTCTCTTTTAAAAATACAGATGACCAGAGATATTAAAGACACTCCCCCTTCCTTAAGTTATGTCCATGGGTATTTATAGCTGATTGCAGTAACTACTGAAGAGCAGTGTAAGGTCTTCATTGTTGCTACTGCAATCTTCTAGAAGTGGTAAGGTACGGAAATAATAAGCCATTGAGCAGTAAACAATTCTTCAGCGACTGCTTCATCTGAAACAAATATACACTCATGAACAAAACTTAAGGAAGTTATACCTTTTAGCATGTATATCTGGATTCAGATAATAACTCTGAGAGATATTACAGTGACCTTTATTGAAGATAAACGTGATAACCAAGTGTGAACACAATTTTCTATGTTCCCTTTAATAAAACAGATGACTGGCGACCTAAATGAATTTTCAATTCCTTAAGTTTTGTCCATGAATGTAGATGGTATCTGGGATGAAGAGTTAGATGTCGTTACTCACCCGTCGAACCAGGCGAAGAGAATTCTGGATATAAACGGTGCCTCCAACTCAGGACACATTTTCTGTATAACACAACAGAATCTATAACAAATGAAATCATTAAGACGCGAATGTTTCTTTTCACAAATAAATCACACTTCTACTATCCTTACTGCGATTAAAATTATTGAGAGGGCTTGGCTCATTAATGGTGAACCCTCCCAGCGGTTTCGCCAATTTAATCTACCAGACCTCTTTTATAGAGCTCTAATACTGTATTGGATCATTTTGGTTATATATGATTTAATGAAGGGTGGAATCTTTGAAATGGTATTTAAGCAAACTATATACATAAGCTTTTAGGACAGTAGAATTACATATAATCTCTATGTATTAGGTTGTCCCAAAAATTCGTAAACATATTATGATTTATATTTTGCAAGTGTTTACGAAATTTTGGACACTCTTGTAATTCTGTAACTTGGCCCACCTGCTGATTGGCCATCCTTGATATAGAAAACATCAGAGATTAAATCATTCTTCTATATTTTACCATGGTTATCAATATTACCAAGGTTGTCCCAAAAGTCCATAAGACTTGAAAAATATAAATCATAATCACAAATGGTTTACGAAATTTTGGGACAACCTTGTAATTCTGAAACTTAGCCCACCTACTGATTGGCCATCCTTGATATAGAACATCAGAGATTAAATCATTCTTCTATAAGAATGCTGTTATAATTTTACCAAGGTTACCAATATTACCAAGATTGTCTCAAAAGTTCGTAGACACTTGCAAAATATAAATCATAATATGTTCACGAACTTTTAGGACAACTTTGTAAAATTCCTTTAAAGTTGTTTCAGGATCATAAATTAGCACTTGCTATATTAATGTATCTCATTAGTGTTCGATATGTTATAAGAAAAGCTATAGTTTGATAAAATACCATTTCAAAGATTCCATTCTTCATTACAGAATATATAACCAAAATGATCCAATACAGTATTAGAGCTCTATAAAAGAAATCTGTTAGAATAAATTGGCCAAACCGCTGGGGAGGGTTCTTCACTGATAAGCCAAGCCCTCTTAATAATTTGCATCGCAGTAAGGACAATAGAAGTGTGATTTATTTGTAAAAAGAAACATTCGCATGTGGTATATATAGAACTGGGATAAGTAAAGAATGGATTTAGGTTGATCACCTACCTGGTTAATAGCTTCCAGGGCATCGTTAGGAGGAGTATCTCTGAGGCAAGAGAAAATGAGCTGAGATAGGACAATTGGGAATGTCGCCATCTCCAGAATGAAAGACAATTCAGTTTCGAAGTCCGCCTGTACAGAACACATTGAAACATTTTATATAGTTCATTATATACCAAAAGAGGCATTTCTCTATGTATTTGTGCATCAGAAGGATCCTGTGTGCAGCATTCTAGTATTCTTATGTGTATCTTTCCTATTGTAGTAGTTGTACCGCCGAAATGGTATCACAGGGACCATGCTGATCTTCTCTGTATCTTTCCTATTGTAGTAGTTGTACCGCCGAACTGGTATTAAAGAGACCATGCTGATCTTGTCTGTATCCTTCCTATTGTAGTAGTTGTACCACCGAACTGGTATCACAGGGGGCATGCTAATCTTGTCTGTATCCTTCCTATTGTAGTAGTTGTACCGCCGAACTGGTATCACAGGGGCCATACTGATCTTGTCTGTATCCTTCCTATTGTAGTAGTTGTACCGCCGAACTGGTATCACAGAGTACATACTGATCTTCTCTGTATTCTTCCTGTTGTAGTAGTTGTACCGCCGAACTGGTATCACAGAGTACATACTGATATTATCTGTATCCTTCCTATTGTAGTAGTTGTACCGCCGAACTGGTATCACAGAGTCCATACTGATCTTCTTTGTATCCTTCCTATTGTAATAGTTGTACCGCCGAACTGGTATCACAGAGTACATACTGATCTTCTCTGTATCCTTCCTATTGTAGTAGTTGTACCGCCGAACTGGTATCACAGAGTACATACTGATCTCCTTTGTATCCCTCCTATTGTAGTAGTTGTACCGCCGAACTGGTATCACAGGGACCATGCTGATCTTCTATGTATCCTTCCTATTGTAGTAGTTGTACCGCCGAACTGGTATCACAGGGACCATGCTGATCTTCTATGTATCCTTCCTATTGTAGTAGTTGTACCGCCGAACTGGTATCACAGTGACCATGCTGATCTTCTATGTATCCTTCCTATTGTAGTAGTTGTACCGCCGAACTGGTATCACAGGGGCCATGCTGATCTTCTCTGTATTATTCCTATTGTAGTAGTTGTACCGCCGAACTGGTATCACAGGGGCCATGCTGATATTGCCTTTGTCCTTCCTATTGTAGTAGTTGTACCGCCGAACTGGTATCGCAGAGACCATACTGATCTTGTCAGTATCCTTCCTATTGTACCTTTCTCTTGGCTAAGAGAACGATGAGAGGATGCTACACGATTATAAATCTCACATATGATAGTTTTGACAATTCTTTCTGCAAACTGGAATAATTCTGTGATCTGGATGAATATCTTTTTGTCAAATACGCTTTTAGAATCTTCAAAATTTGAATGTGGTCTTTATACGGAGGGTTATTAATCATTTTATTCGCGATCGAACATTGTGGCCTACCGTATGTTTTACATCCCAAACACGACACCAGCCATCTCTGTATTGAGCTCAATGTACCATCTCAGCGACCATTAGCCAGTGAGTTCTTTTAATTGGTCCACGAAGCGTGTCGGCGGGCGTCCAGGTATTACGGAGGGTAATATGCAAAAAATGAAGATTATTATTATAAATTCCTTAATATAAAAGGAGAGGTATTTTGTTCACTATTCATTATATTCGAATAATGTCCACGTTCTGACGTTTGAAGCCAAAAACTTAATATGTACACTGTGTGA
>CP092879.1:63211889-63231669 GCA_030710605.1 Cordylochernes scorpioides
ACGAGAAATACAATATTTTTAGGCCGTGATAAGGATAGTCATATGATATTAACAATGAGAAAGATTGGGGAAAAAACGAGAAAAAAGAACTGTGTACAAAAGAAAGAAGTGTCTGGCTATATTGTTATACAATAACTTATATATTATAAAATAATAACTTTTTATTATAATAATCTATATATTAAAAATGGTATTAGGACTTTGAAGGAAAGTCTTTTGGTTTTAAAGCTCATATAGTTTTATCGAAAAAGACACAAATCGATATAAATCTAGTTCTTGTGTTTTAAATACAAGCATCAGTTGTAGCATCAGTGATTCATGTTTAATGGGGGTCGGTGGAAGGCTGGTTAAACCGTTTGGTTTTCGACCACTACGACCCGGGTTCGATTCCCGCATTGGACACTTTTTTCTGTTTAAAAAAAAAATGCTCCAATAGCCCCCGATTCTTGCAAAAGTCCAACCCCACCAGCGAGTGCAAGTAACCAAACGGGGCTCTGGCACATTTGTAAGTGCAAAGTCGAACTGATTTTCACATGTGTAGACATGTGGTGCACTTACAGTAAAATCAGTCGCTAACTACACACCATGATTATGGCTTTGAGATAAGAAAGAAGAAGAGAAGAGATGTTTAATTTAAGAGTTTATCCATGTTTTAGCCTATGGTATCTCATGGTCTACTCTATATTTATTTATTTATTTCAACACACAAAACGCGATATCCCGGCTACTTTTCTTCACGGCTCTAATAGGATTTTTAAAAATATAATAATGTTGGTGTACATCAAGTCGAGTTCGACTTTTGGCGACTATAAAGACAAATATTCTCTAATATGATCTGTTAATGATCATTACTCGCTGCTCATCTAGTGCCGTCCCTGTAGTTTTCTTGACCTCTTCTAGCCAGCTCATTGCATGTCTATCTCTTTTCCCCATCAATTCCCCCAACAATAACAAAGATTATGATACACAATATTCTAAAAAATACCCTAAATATTTCTTGGGGATAATAGGAAAATATAGCAAGAGGTCTCTGAAGATAAAAAATATCAACGATTCAATATACTGAATAAAGCGATAAGTTTATAGTTAAGGTAAATATAATGAGATAGGTATATAAATAACTTAGTCCCTATTTCTGCTCCGCGCTTATGGAATTGAAGACTTGAGGCGATGGCGTCGACCTTTCATATTAAATCTTACTTTTCCTTATTACTAATAATTGTATATAGTTGCGGAACTACTGGTTTCCTGTGCTGCTCTTTTCCTGTTATTGCACCTTGTACGGAGAATTTGTATAAAACTAATGTCTTAATAAAGGCTTTGTGTGTGTGAGAGAGAGATAGGTATAGGTACCGTTTGAGTTCTGGGTTGGTCCCCACTGTTTCTAAAATCTCTTCCACCAGTTCAGGCTGGTCAGCCACTTCATCTCCTGCTTCAGTCAAGTATTGGACGAGGAACTCTGCGAAAGCTCCTTTCTTCTCCAGAAGCTGGCGATAGGATCCCTCTTCTACAATCTTTCCACCCGCCATTACCAGGATTCTGTCGACTTTGGGTAGACATGCTAGATTGTGGGTTACCAGGACTCTTGTCTGCAATCATACTTTGTGTCATATACGTACAACTATATAGATAACATAGACAGTAGATAGACGTACAAGTAGACTTGTGGATAGATGTACTGGAACATTGTATAACTGTAGATTCAATATTTATTAACCATCTACACTAATAACGCTAAATATGGTTTTACGGGCTACTAACCAAAATTGTAGAACGACACTTGAAAATTATCCCGCATGTGTTTCTTTTGAACGAAAAATAGAAAATTTATTTTAAGGAGAAATAACGATTATTTCTAACCTTAGAGATGAAGTATGAAAGGATGAATTGTGAAGAGTAATGATGAATGGAAAAATAAAAGTGTCCAGGGATGGGAATCGAACCCACAGTGTACCGCTTACCTGGCAGATACCATGTCCACTAGGCTACCCTGGACATATTTTTCCGTTCGTAAATATTACACTGTGGGTTCGATTCCCATCACTGGACACCTTTATTTTTCCATTTATCATTACTCTTCACAATTCATCCTTTCATACTTTATCTCTAAGGTTAGAAATAATCGTTATTTCTCCTTTTAAATAAATTTCGATTTTTCGTTCAAAATAAACACATGCGGTATGATTTTCAAGTGTGGTTCTACAATCATAAGCCACACTAACCAAAATGTATGATATTCTAGTCCAGAGACTAATAACGAAATTATTAAAATTCTAATTATGGATACAATAAGAGGAAGAATTAGGCTACCATCGTGACTACAATGAAAGAAATGTTCAAGTTACAGGCGATGACATGAAATTTGGATACCTATAGTATAAATATGATTTTTAAACAATTATCTTGGAATCCGTCAAAGAGAATAAATCACACATACTAAGATAGATTTATATAAATAAAAAGCATATATTGGATTGAATAAAATATTTATTTGTCAACATTTCGGTTGGCTATACGCCAACCTTTGTCAAGGCAATTACATTTTTGTATATATTTTATAAAATAATTTTTTTATTCAATCCAATATATGCCTTTTTATTATCTGAAAATTTGAATGTGGATTGCTTTATATTTATAATTAAGATTGATATATCGACCAGAAAAGACCGAGGTGTCTCTTATTTTCTTCGCGTGCCTTAAATACTTTAATTTCTTATTCTTAACATCTTATCGAATGGGAGTTCTTCGTATCTAAAAGAAAGTTGATGTGACTCCTGATAGTAGAGTTTAATCGTTGACACGTGGCTTAGAGGTTAGGAATTCTGTATTAAGAGTTTTAAGATATCAGAAACAAGGGTTTACCTTATCTATTTGAAGCAAAGATTCGATCATGGTGACGGCATGTATACAAGGACTTACCTTGTTCTTGAGAATGCCCTCAGGTCCTATGACATGTTGGAAGAGATGTTTGCCCACGTGGGAATCTACTGCGCTCAGCGGATCATCCAACAGAAGGATCTCAGCATCACTGTAGACAGCTCGGGCCAAACTGACCCTCTGTTTCTGACCTCCACTCAAGTTGATGCCCTGTAAACACATCATAGTCCACTTTGAGAATGTTGCTGACATCTTTGGTTAAAGTATAGTCATATAAACCAATGATATTTCAAACTCCCGACATTTCATTGATTTTCTGTCACTCTCCTCAGATACTATCTCATCTTGAAGATAGAGGTTGTCTGGCCTAGGCATTCATTGTTATTTAAATTAAAAGACATTTCATCTAAGGCTTGGAAGCGCTAGGAGGCGCTGCATGAAGATAACTGACCAATTGGAACGGCCCACCTCAACCGTCAGTCTTCTTCCATGTATATACCAAAAGACTGCCTTTGTTCTACTTCTGTGTGCGGTTCTTTTGTCAACATATGTATCCTTATATCTAATAATAATAATATATTTATAAAATCACTTATTTGACTGTTCTTTTTGCAACATCGACCCACAACCTGGCCAAATGCTTTAATTTTTATTTTTTCCTGACAATGAAAAAAAAAAAGATTCTGTCGAGAGAATAAAAACATTCACTAGCCAAAATGTCTTTTAATTTAAAGAACATTTACTACTTAACATCTTATCGAATTTGAGTGGGGATCTTTCGTATCTAAGATAAAGTTCCAGTTCTATCTTTCCAGTTGGTCTCGAGGACCACACCATCACCATCTCTTCAGCGGTGAAGCATGCAATCTACGTTTTCTTTGTATATCGCGAAATTTCTCTGGAGATCCGCTGGCGATTCTTCACAAAACTCTACAGCGGTGATAATGGCGCCATGTACATTGTAAATAGTGTGTTATGAATATATATTATCATTTTAAAATAGTGCAGACTATGTACTTTTTCATGTATTGACAAGATGTTCATAAAATTATGTTAATTGTCAAATTGTCTAAGATAAAGTGACGTGATTCCTGACAGAAAAGTTAGCCACTGATACATGGCTTGGTACAGAGGTTAGGAATTCTGTAGTGAGTGTTTTATAGTATAAGAAACAAGGGTTACCTTCTCCCCAATCTCAGTCATGTCTCCTCCAGATAGAATCTCTAAATCGGGTTTTAAGGCGCAGCTTGAGATGATGCGTGTATACTTTCTCTCATTGTAGGGCTTGGAGAATAGGATGTTGTCTCTGAGAGTGGCGTTCTGGATCCAAGCTTGCTGAGGTACATAGGCCAAAGATCCCTGAAACACCCAGAGTCCGCCACAATCATCACCAAATATACAAATATTTGTCACATAACAAATAACCAAACAGAGAATCAAAAACCTAAGACAGAGACAATTTTTTTCACACTTGGTTATCTCGTGTATCTTTAATAAAGGTCACTGTAATATCTTTCAGAGTTATTGTCTCAATCCCGATATACATGCTAAAAGGTACAACTTCCTTAAGTTTTGTCCGTGAGTGTATATACACTTGGTTATCTCGTGTATCTTTAATAAAGATCACTGTAATATCTTTCAGAGTTGTTGTCTCAATCCCGATATATATGCTAAAAGGTACAACTTCCTTAAGTTTTGTCCATGAGTGGATATACACTTGATTATCTCGTGTATCTTTAATAAAGAGCACTGTGATATCTTTCAGAGTTATTGTCTGAATCCCGATATACATGCTAAAAGATACAACTTCCTTAAGTTTTGTCCGTGAGTGTATATACACTTGGTTATCTCGTGTGTCTTCAATAAAAGTCACTGTAATATCTTTCAGAGTTATTGTCTCAATCCCGATATACATGCTAAAAGGTACAACTTCCTTAAGTTTTGTCCGTGAGTGTATATACACTTGGTTATCTCGTGTATCTTTAATAAAGACCACTGTTATATCTTTCAGTGTTATTGTCTCAATCCCGATATATATGCTAAAAGATACAACTTCCTTAAGTTTTGTCCATCAGTGGATATACACTTGGTTATCTCTGGTTGTCTTCAATAAAGGTCACTGTGATATCTTTCAGAGTTATTGTCTGAATCCCGATATACATGATAAAAGGTACAACTCCTTAAGTTTTGTTCATGAGTGGATATATATGTTTTGAAGTATAGTGATGGTATAGGTGTATAAAAGTGGAGTCAGTGAAGAAGTGGTATGAACTGTCGATTCTCGATAGCTACAAAACAGGATCGAATCCCGTATTGGGATTTTTTCTGAATTTAACAAAAATTGCTTCAATGACCTCAGATTCTTGCGAAAGTTCAACTCACCCCAGTGAATGCACGCAACAAAACAGCTCTGGAACAATTGTAAGTACAAAAGTCGAACTGTACTTTCCACATGTGTAGACATGTGTTGCACTTGCAGGAAAAACAGTCAATAACTACCTACCATAGTCTGTACCACATGTATAATAGGGACAAACAGAGTGAGGCTATAAGATGTGACCTATAAGAAGTACAACAGTGAGGGCACGCAACCAAATTGTAATCTAGTACACTTGTAAGTACAAAAGTCGAACTGTACTTTCCCCCATGTGTAGATATGTGTTGCACTTGCAGGAAAAACAGTTGGTAACTACCTACCATAGTCTGTATCACATGTATGATGAGACAAACAGAGAGATGCTATAAGTGTGTAAAGATGCTATAAGATGTGACCTATAAGAAGTACAACAGTGAGGGCACGCAACCAAATTGTAATCTAGTACACTTGTAAGAACAAAAGTCGAACTGTACTTTCCCCCATGTGTAGATATGTGTTGCACTTGCAGGAAAAACAGTTGGTAACTACCTACCATAGTCTGTATCACATGTATGATGAGACAAACAGAGAGATGCTATAAGTGTGTAACAGATGTACCACATTAACTAAGGACAAACAGAGTGATGCTACAAGTATGTAACAGATGTACCACATGTGTACTAAGAATAAACAAAGTGATACTATAAGTGTGTAACAGATGTACCACATTAACTAAGGACAAACAGAGTGATGCTACAAGTATGTAACAGATGTACCACATGTGTACTAAGAATAAACAAAGTGATACTATAAGTGTGTAACAGATGTACCACATTAACTAAGGACAAACAGAGTGATGCTACAAGTATGTAACAGATGTACCACATGTGTACTAAGAATAAACAAAGTGATACTATAAGTGTGTAACAGATGTACCACATTAACTAAGGACAAACAGAGTGATGCTACAAGTATGTAACAGATGTACCACATGTGTACTAAGAATAAACAAAGTGATACTATAAGTGTGTAACAGATGTACCACATTTATAATAGAGACAAACAAAGTGATGCTACAAGTATGTAACATATATGACATCGACAGTACGTACGTTGATAACCACCGAGCCGGACTGTCTCTCCATGTCACCCAACAATGCCGACAGCATTGAGGACTTCCCGGATCCCACAGGACCCACCACAGCCACCAGCTCTCCGGACTTGACGTTTATGTTAATATCGCTCAGTACATTAGCTTCACCTGGTCCCCAGGAGAACTCGCCGTCCTGGATCTTCACTAGATGTTCTTGACAATCCACAGTCAAATTTAGCATAATCCTTATGACAGTAGAAATTTGATTTATGTGTGAAAGAAACTTTAGCGTCTTAATAAATTCATCCCCTATATATTGAAAGCGTTATTATTTTATATTAAAGAAAGGTTATTAAGAAAACTTCTCTATATTGTAGCGTAGAAATCAAGTCTTTGTATATCTGAAGATGTGAAAGTATTTATTGATAACGTCACGGCGACTAGTCGGCAATTATTAACAAATTAACCAAGCTATCTACAGCTAAAGAATATCGAGCAAGCAAGCTAGGCAACTAAATGATGATTTTCAAATATAAAATTTTAAATCTGTTTCCAAATATTTTAATTGAATAATTTAATTAATTAATAAATTATTTCTTCGCCACACTATAGTTGAACAAGCCATCAGCAACGTTCAGTTTCACTATTAGAAGTTTCCTTTTTATTAATTTCATCACTAGCTATCTCATACATTGCCATCACACAAATGAAGTTTTCAATACCAACCTTTGCTGTTGTCGGAAGTAACATAGGGCTCCAGTTCCTCGCTGTTGAGGTATTTGTTGATTCTCTTCACCGATACACTCACCTGCATAGAACAGAATATTAGTTCTTCAGGAATACTGAAATCTTATTGTTGCTGTTTCTTATCCCCTTGTGTAAAGATTATACGAATTCCATGAGTTCATGATCCTCGAGCTGTTTTATGATAAGTAGCGGCCTCTCTCAAAGGTCCTGTTTAGTGCATCTAATGCAAGCCAAAATGTCTGAAATCTTGTAATTAGGAAAGTAACCTTTATGTATAAGCTCTCTCGACAAAATGGATACGGAAACCCGATGCACCCTCTGTCGAGCGTTTCAAAACACTAACAGAATATTGTGTCAATAAGCATGACACCACATCAGTGTTAGAAATTTCAGAAATCTCACCTGTTAACCATAGTTTTGACTGTTTTCAATCTCGTGTATCTCTTAGATTAGACTGACTTATCAGGACATTTCTGAATTCAACAAAGAAATGTTTGCTGAAATAGGAATACGGAATTCCAGCCTCAAATTTATCAAGTTATAGAAATTTCTTCATTAAGATCAAATTTTTCACCGCATTAAATATTTAATATAATTAAAAAAAAAAAACAGAAAAAAATTGGTAGGTGTCTTTCTTAACTGCAGATATTTGATTATTATCTAAAATTTGGAATATTTAGTGTTATAAACGTTCTTGGTCAGTATAATAGAATTAGACCACATCCTTACCCTCTTCCAATGTCTACACGAATTATCAAAAATATATAGAAAGAATATCTTTGAGCTATGAAGAAAGAAACGGGTGTAGGCAAGAGCAGAGATGTTGAAGAATGGAAACATCAATTGGTAGACATTCATTCAGCTTGAGACATAGGAATATTATAAAGACATATAGTAGTAGATATCATATTTATTTATTTATTGTCCAAAGTATCCTCAATTTTATCCTTATTCCAAAGTTTAAATGGGCAAATAAACCTTTTTTACAGACATAGTTTTCACATTAGAACCTCGCTATAGCGAACCTCAATAGGAGAGAACGTTATTTTACTTCAGAATATTTTTTAAATAGCTAGGGTTTTACTATATATTGTTACATCAATTTTAATGCGCCCTACATTTATTCAAAATAGTCTATGATATTTAATATTTATTTAAAACAGAATATTTAGAGATTATCATCATTCCTTTTTATAGTTTCATTCCTTTTGTAATATTTTATTGTACATATATCTTGATTGGTTATTGGAACGAGGGAGAACCTAGAGGGAGACTGCGGATCACGACCTACGAGGAAGACCACGAATAAATAAACACAATAACTTTGAAAGGTAATTTATTTTTATTTATTTTACTTTTATTTATTTACTTTGAATATGGATATCCGCTCGGGAAACGTGTATAACACCAAGAAGGAAGAAACCAAGGTCGACGACCTTTCAAAGCTGCAACTTGGTGCAACAATATATATCCATGGTTCAACTTTATTGTAAAATAAAAATGGGAATGATAATGAGACACTTGTTCTTCTTAAAAATAAAAATCCTAATAGTAAATACTTGTTTTTTTAGATATAGAAGATTCTTCTTAGTAAGATACGTAGCGATTTAATAAAATGAAAGAAGACAAGTTTCTTTAATCATTTAACGACGTAAGTTTTCGGGCAAAAACCCTTCAACAGGCAAGCTAAAGCATAAATACGACACTATGAACCTTGGGTTTTTCTCATAATTCAGTTATATTATACATGAAAACTCAAGATAGAATATTATATAGATATACACATAGAGTTTCTACAGTACAATTTAATCACACAATAAGCTTTAATTTGTAAAATAAAAACCTGTGTCACCACCCCCCCCCCCCCCCCCCCCCCCCCAATGGAGGTGTACTGAGTAGTAGATATCATAGAAAACGTCGACTAAGGGATGTAAGAACTTACCATGACCATGGTGGTGATGTATCAAGAAAATATAGAAAGATTATTTTTGAGCTATGAAGATAGAAAAGGGTGTAAGCAAGAGCAGAGATGTTGAAGAATGGAAACATCAATTGGTAGACAATCATTCAGCATGAAGCATAGGAATATTATGAAGATATAGAAGTAGATATCATAGAAAACGTCGACTAAGGAATGTATGGAACTTACCATGACCATGGTGGTGATGAGGTTAGGGAGCATGGACATGGGAAATCTAAGGATGTTGAAGAGAGAGATGGAGACAAAGGCTGTAGTGGCATCCAAGATGTTGTGCTCGTCGATCAGCACAAAGGTGGCAAAACTGGCCAGAGCCACCTGGACAAGATCATACCAAGTAAAACACAAGTTTGAAGGTGCAATTTGTGTAAAATAAGTTAGTGGACGAGTAGTTAAAACCCTCGATTCCCGACAGCCATGAACCGGGATTGAATCCCGTATTGTACACTTTGTTTTAATATATAAATAACCTTCATATATATTGATGGGGAGGGTCGGTGGAAGGATGGTTAAACCGTTTGGTTTTCGACCACTACGACCCGAGTTCGATTCCCGCATTGGACAATTTTTTCTATTAAAAAAAATGCTCCAATGGCCCCCCGATTCTTGCAAAAGTCCAACCCCACCAGCGAGTGCAAGTAACCAAACGGGGCTCTGGCACATTTATAAGTGCAAAGTCGAACTGCTTTCACATGTGTAGACATGTGGTGCGCTTACAGTAAAAGCAATCGCTAACTACCCACCATGATTATCATGGCTTGTACCACGTGTACTAGGGATAGGCAAATATATATATATATATATATATATTGATACGTAGAAAATTAGGAAAGACAAACTTTAGGATGACGAAGCCATTTATTTAAGGCAAGAACAAATTATAATTGATAAAATACAAAATAATCAAAGAGAGAAGTTTACAGAGTAACAAACTCTAAATACCAAAATTAATACTCTGTTAATAAAATAATAAATACTTTATAATATAATACAATATAAAGCGGCTTATGATTGTAAAACGATATTTGAAAATTATCCCGCATGTGTTTCTTTTGAACGAAAAATCGAAATTTTATTTTAAGGAGAAATAACGATTATTTCTAACCTTAGGGATGAAGTATGAAAGGATAATTTGTGAAGAATAATTATAAACAGAAAAATAAATTGTCCAGAGATGGGAATTTGTTTTACTATGTGAATAATATTTACATATATTATTCATTGTTGTAAAGATAGAGGCTGCCTGGCCGGCATCGCCTGCCTGATAATTATCAAAATATATCTATTATCTTTTACATATGTTATATTCAAATGACATTTATGTAGGGATAATTTTATTGTTAATTTTCATTTTGATGTATTGTATACATTTGTTCATTAATAAATTATTATTTAGATATTAAAAATGCCTTTTTGTTCAAAGACAGCAACGTTTGAACGGGTACAGCTAGGTGGAGCAGATAATCAAACATAAAGTTATCTTGCCAAGTATAGATTCAGTAGGGATTGGATGTTTTCTAGAAATGTTTTAACAAATGTTCGTTAGACAAACCTTTACTCGGGTAAAAACCGGGCGAAGCCGGGTACACCGCTAGTTATTCATATTTCTACCCCAATTCTACTGATTATTGTTCTTTGAGAACTGCTTGTAATCGACTGCTTGTATATAAGTTTATTCTAAGCCTTTTCTTTCTTTTCCCCTTCTTATTTGACCCACTGTAAATATCATTGCTGATTACTGTTACTATTACTGCGCTATTCCTGTATATACTCTACCTGTATATATACTCTCTAAAGGGGGGGAAGTCCGACCACACCTCCCTGCGGTCCCCCCTGGACCCTTGGAATATTCGACCAAATTCTGGTTCGTTTCCAAGGTGACTAACGTGGCAACGGCACCTATTTTCCAATGAAGAGCAAGATAGTGGATATTGCTGCTGCTGTGATGGAGATGCATGGAGACATCTGAGACTCTTCTTTGGACACGACAACAACAACTCTACATTTCTGCTTGGAGAATCTGTATATGAAGAAAAGGTCTTAACAAAGCTTTTTGTTGTTGCTTGATAGGTCAATCTCGTAAATGGTCGTTTATTGGATTATGTTTAAGAAAGGGATACTTACCAGGAATGGAGCTGTGACCCATAGGAATATGGAACTAGCGTTGAGATAGGCTATTCTTCTTTGTCCCCTTACTTCTTTGTCTCTGATTTCAAGAATCTGTTCTTCAAAGGACTTCTCCCAGGCGTAGAGTTTCAAGACTTTCACGCCGCTCAAGATTTCGTTCATCATCTTAATTCTCTGATCTTTTAGCTTCATCTGTTTGACCTGGAACATACATTCTTAATACTATTTTGTTCTCAAGTCACCATTTAAGAGTGAACATTGATAATTTTTATAACTAACTAATATGTAGGATACATATACACTCATGGACAAAACTTAAGGAAGTTGTACCCTTTTTCTTTGTTATCGGGATTCAGACAATAACTCTGAAATCTATTACAGTGACCTTTATTGAAGACATACGAGATAACCAAGTGTGAAAAACAACCGGCGGACATGAAAATATGAAAATTCCTCAAGTTTCGTCGATGAGTGTATGGTGGAGAGAGCCTTGTTACAACCCCACTAGAAAATACACTCATGGTCGAAACTTAAAGAAGTTGTACCTTTTAGCATGTATATCGGGATTCAGACAATAACTCTGAAAGATACTCATGGAAAAAACTTAAGGAAGTTGTACCTTTTAGCATGTATATCGGGATTCAGATAATAACTCTGAAAGATACTCATGGACAAAACTTAAGGAAGTTGTACCTTTTAGCATGTATATCGTGATTCAGATAATAACTCTGAAAGATACTCATGGACAAAACTTAAGGAATTTGTTCCTTTTGGCATGTATATCGGGATTCAGATAATAACTCTGAAAGATATTCATGGACAAAACTTAAGGAAGTTGTACCTTTTAGCATGTATATCGAGATTCAGACAATAACTCTGAAATATATTACAGTGACCTTTATTGAAGACACACAAGATAACCAAGTGTATATACACTCATGGACAAAACTTAAGGAAGTTGTACCTTTTAGCATGTATATCGGAATTGAGACAATAACTCTGAAAGATATTACAGTGACCTTTATTGAAGTCACACGAGATAATCAAGTGTGAACAAAATTCCCTTTGTCTCCTTAAAAAAAAAAAAGACAACCGGAGACATCAAAATATGAAACATCCTTAGGTTTTGTCCATGAGTGTACTTCAACATATCTCCTTGAGTACTGATGAGGGCCAAAGCCCGAATCCATAGTATTACAGGTTGGAATTTTGTCTCAATTTGCCAAAACTGGTGATGTGGCTCATCACTAGTAAAGTATTTTACTAGGGTGAAGCACAGTGCTATCATTCTGAGGTACAATTAAAGGGAGAGGTGTTCTTTTTGGTACATACATAACCAGGCCCTCCCATTAATTTTATTCATTGCAGTAAGGACAGTAGAAATTGTTTATTTTTAAAAAGAATCATACGCGTCGATAATAGTTTCGAATTTTGATAACAGATGGCGTGATAATGCATCATAACATACATATATAATAAATTTAAACTGTTTTTGACGCATATAAATCTTTAAGAATTAAATCAATTTTATACTGACCTTACTGCAATGATAAAATGTTGCACTAAGGTCACTAGAAATTTGTTTTATTTCGAAATGAACCATACGCGTCAAAATCAGTTCAAATTTCTTAGAACAGATGAAGCATTATATATCTTTATTGTTAATTTTCAAAATATTCACACCCATATTTTACTAAATTTATTTTGTCCATAATATAAATATATATATATCAAATTTTTCTCCCCATTGAATATAACAAAATATTTTAAAAACTTAATTCTGTTGACGTTATGTGGCGCTGAATTTGTTGTTGACACACATTAAAATGTTTTTATACCTTGATAAAGGTTGGCATTCAGCCAATTGAAATATTGGTAAAATAAATGATATTTCGATCCAATATATGTCTTTTTAATTAAATATATTGTAGCGGATGTATGTAAGTATTTCTTTTTTTAGCTATTTTTAATGTAAAGGAAATAAATAATCAAGAATGTATGTCTCGTTAGTTTTTTATTTTTAACCAACGTCTCATTTTTTACAAAGTCGTCATGTAAACAAAGCTAAGTGATGATGATTATTGGAATAAAGTTCTATGAAAAGTTAAATATGAGAATAATAATTTTGAGATGCTAACAGCACGTATCATTTACCCCCGCTTTGATGCATTTATTCACGGAGAATAAATGACTTTAATTGAGAGATGTGAGCCTTTATAGGATCTCCTGTGGGATTTCTTGGTGGGTTGTCATGATCCGTTGTAGAGAGTTCGTAAGTCACTTTAGACAATCTTCTCAAAACTTGGAATGGTCCTTCGTATTTGGGAGCTGTTTTAATTAGCCTCGGATCATTGTAGGGAATTCTTTTAAGAACGAGATCTCCAACTTTAAATTCAATGTCG
This sequence comes from Cordylochernes scorpioides, assembly GCA_030710605.1. Taxonomy (NCBI): domain Eukaryota; kingdom Metazoa; phylum Arthropoda; class Arachnida; order Pseudoscorpiones; family Chernetidae; genus Cordylochernes; species Cordylochernes scorpioides. The sequence goes on from CP092879.1 coordinate 63,225,470, forward strand.
GGATGTCTTGAATCATGTCTTCTTTTAGAAATATCACGATACGATGATGTTGAGTTCTTTTTATAGCCAGTTTTCTAGCATCTTCTACCGAGGTTGAGGGGTTATCAGCAAATTGTGGCTGCACATTGTAACCAAAAAGTAGAAAAGATGGCGGAAAACCTGTTACGTCATGAGGGGTGTTGTTGTAGTCAGTAATGACCTTGGGCAAAAGTGTGCTCCATTTCACCTTCGGTTTATCAAGCAAGGCCGCTCTTAACTTGGTCATGATTGTTCCGTTAACCTTTTCGCACATTCCATTACTCTGGGGCTGGTATGGTGTGGTGAAAGTTTGTTTGATGTTATGAACTTTCAAACACCTTTTGAATTCCTTGGAATTAAAGTTCTTTCCATTGTCAGTGATAATATGTTTTATGGGTAGCGAGACTTGAAGGATTCTGTTGAAACATTGTAGCGTTGCTTGAGCTGTGTTTTTGATAGTGGGAAATGCCCAAACATATCTTGTAAGATGATCAATGAACACTTGGATGTACTTGTGCTTTGTCTTTTCAGCTGCTGTTCCCATAACTATTGTATCTGCACTTATTACTTGAGCTGGTTGTAGTTCTGTGTCTGGAATTATTAGTTGTCCTAGAGTTGGTTGGTTAGATGATTTGGTCAGTTGACATGTCTTGCATGATCTCACATAAGATTTAATTTCCTGTACCATGTCTGACCACCAAAATAAAGGAACTATTAATTTGACTGTCTTGTTCATGGATGGGTGACTCATGTTATCATGATATTCCTTCAGAATATGTTCTTTAAAAGAAGCAGGCACCACAGCCCTGAGTAGTCCTCTCTTCTTGACCATCACTGTGTTTTGATGATCTTGAGGATCTTCAATGAAGCTGAGATCTGCCTGTCTTTGATGTTGTTGTCTCTGCTGCTGTTGCATCTGGTGTTGTTGCTGGAGCTGATGCTGCTGTTGTTGCTGGATCTGGTTTTGATGCTGTTGGACCTGGTTTTGTTGCTGTTGTTGGAGCTGGTTCTGTTGTTGCTGCTGTTGTTGTTGTTGTTGTTGCAACTGATTACAGGTTGTGCAAACAAGTGCCATTTCTGCTGATTGCTTAGTGTACACTGTTTTATCTTTAGTGTCAACAATAAGTTCAAAGTCTTCTGCAATATCCAAGCCAATGAGTAGCTGGAATTTTAAATTAGGTATTACATGAAGTTTGACCTTTCTAGTTTTATTATGAATTTGCAAATTTACATGAACATATCCCAAAGTTTTGGTTAATGAGTTAGATTGTTGAATTTGCATGGGAGAATCTATTAAAGGATGCAAATTCAAACTTTTTATTAAATTTTGACTTATTAAAGATATGGTAGCACCTGTGTCCATGAAGGCTTGTAAAGGATGTTTGTTGACACAAATTTTAAAGTCTATCAATTTATTAGGAGGATTGTTAGTTGATAAGCAAGTTACTTTGTTTGTTTCATTACTTGTGGTTGATTCTGTGACTGTTGTAATGAATTGCTTTGGTTGTGTATTTTCAGATGATCTTTCTGTTTTATAATTTGGATCATAATCAGGACATTCATTCAACCAATGTTTCACTTTAATTCTTTTCTTCATGCAAATTGGGCAGAAAAATGGGCAATTTGAAGCTGATCTTTCCTGTTGAGATAGAGTGCATACTTTGGGTTTAAACAAATTTCTCAGCTTACTTTGTTGCCTGTTATGCTCAACAGAAAGTGCAACTTGTATCCATTTGGTTGGATCTGCATGTTGTGCTGCTGCAAACACATCCCTCCAATTCAAAGGTAGCCCATCTGTTAATAGCTGTATTTTCTCTTCCTTTTTCAAGGATGTTTGATTCAGTAAGTCCATTTTTTCTTTAAAATAAGTCTCCACAGTTTCACTTGCAAGGAGCTTTCTGCTAGATGCTAATACAATGGGACTATATGTGCAAGGCTTAAATCTGGCAATGAGTTTATCTTTTACAGTTTCCCATTTTTTTTATATGTGCATTTGTAAGAATTTCATCAGCAAAAAATTCTAAGGCTTCATCTGCTAAATAGTAGATAAGATTGTGTATTTTTTCTTCATCGTTTGCTTTTAAATTTTCTACTTCATACAACTTAATCCAACTTTCAATTTTTATATTATTCTTACTGCCAGAATATATTTTCAAATCTATGTATATTTGCCATTATAAAAATAAAGATGTTTCTAAATGAGTTATTTAAATTTGAAATATATAATCCTTTGATTAAAAATTTACCTTTTTAATTTTCTTTCGTATCCTTTTCGACTGCGCCAAGTATGTAGCGGATGTATGTAAGTTTTTCTTTTTTAGCTATTTTTAATGTAAAGGAAATAAATAATCAAGAATGTATGTCTCGTTAGTTTTTTATTTTTAACCAACGTCTGCCATTTTACAAAGTTCTCCTGTAAACAAAGCTAAGTGATGATGATTATTGGAATAAAGTTCTATGAAAAGTTAAATATGAGAATAATAATTTTGAGATGCTTACAGCACGTATCAATATTATATAGATGTGTATTACAATCGTAGACATCGTTCGGATTCAATTAGAAAATGTCTTCTCCTTAACGTGACACTAAAAGTTTATGATTGCTTGCACCATCTGTCGGAATAAATATCAATTATTAGTTTAAATTTATTAAGACAGATGGCGCAAGCAATCATAAACTTTTAGTTACACAATTAGGAGATGACTTTTTCTTCATTTATTCTCCTAAAATCTCAGTATAATTCCACTTTTGTATTACAAGGTTGTCCCAAAAAGTTCGTGAACACTTGCAAAAAATTGGAATACCAATATTATATTTGCCATAATATATTCGTTGTTATGCATAATGTCTTTGTATTATGTATAAAGTAATTGTATAATTATGTGTGAAAAAAATAGTACAAATGTGATATTATACTGGGATAAGGTGCATAAATTATTTAAAAAAAAAAGGCATGTCCTTATTGTGGGTATTTGGCCAATACTGGAATAATTAAAAATCAACGAGAATAGTTTATATTTATTCTGATAGATGGCGCAAGCCATCAGCAACTTTCAGTTGCACGATAAGGAGATGCATTTTTTAAATAATGTATTATCATGTATTCGCCGTAATAATATTATTCGCCAAGTAATAAGGAAAACAAAGTTTTAAGATTAACACGAACTTTTGGGACAACTCATATTTCTTTTTGAAGGAAAATATAAGGATAGAGGGACTTACTTGAAGTTTCTTGGAATAAGTAGCGATGACCCCGTTGAGAGGCATCATGAGTATCATTACCACCACTCCCGCCATGACTGAAGGACCCAGCATGCCCCAGAGGAAGTAGACAGACAATACAATCTGGAATGGAGCTGACCATATGAGATTAATATATGTCATCAGGTCTACGAAACGTTGAGCGTCTACAGACATTAGGTTGACAATTTCTCCTAGGGTAGATTCCTTCCTTGCATTGTTGGACAACACCAGAGACTGCGCACATAGAATCGTGTGAGAAAAAAAAACCTGTTTATATTTTAGAAAATCATGTATGTATATAAGTAGAAAATTGATATCAATACAACATAGCAACAATGAATCGTCAATAATGGGCGCCAACAATGTAATATATTGATTTATTGATTAGTTAAGACACAATAGCAACAATTAATCTTTTAAGACCCCCCGAAGCGAGATAACAATTTATTTATTGATATTTAATGCACAATATTGCAAAAAAGAGTAGGTTTAGAATCCTTGAAGCGCGTTAACAATGTGATTATTTGATTAGGTAAGACACAATAGCAACAATGAATCCTTTAAGAGACCCCCGAAGCAAGATAACAATTGTATTTATTGATATTTATTGCCCAATATGGCAACAAAGAGTCGGTTTAGAATCTTTGAAGCACGTTAATAATGTGATTTATTAATTAGGTAAGACACAATAGCAACAATGGATCGTTTAAGACTCCTTGAGACAATGTAAACAATGAAAACTACCAGTTAAGGTAAAGTTGCAATTCCTACCTTGGCGTAGATGGCCGAAGTTAGAGCAGTCCGTACCCTCATTCCCACCACAAACATCCTCTGGAAGAACTGACCCAACAGCACAGACTGTATCAAAGCTGCCAGGAACATCAGTCCGGATAGAAACAGGCCTTTCCACAGAGGATCATCGCTGGAAATGAAAGCAATAAGTAACCTGCACACAACATTGCTGTTATCACAAGTACATGTGGGATAAACCATGATGAGCCATCCCTAGCCGATCTCATGATATCAAAGTCCACCAATGACTGACGAGGGCCATTAGCTCGATACCATGGTCTTCAAATGGACGTTTTGAATTTTCCAAACCTGATGGGCTTTGTTAATGACCCGAGTCCTCAAGTTTATAAAGATGGTCACTAGATGGCGTCTATTTTGATGGAAATTCTTATAGAGAATATTTTCGAATAAAAAACTGCACATCTCTTAGATCGAAAAAAAAAAACTGTATTTTTATTACACGATAGTTTGACGATTAGAACGTAGGTCTTTTGATCGTCAAAATATCATCTAAAAAAAAAGTTTATTTTTCGATCCAAGATGTGGCCTTTTTGATTTGAATGTTGAATCTTAGATCTAAGATGTGCCGTTTTTTTGAAGCAGTAGCAGTAAAGTACTAAAAGGAGAGAGAAAGAGCAGTAGTGGTAAAGAAGTAAAATTACATATAGATATTTATTAACACAAAGCAATAACGCGCCATCTATACATATAAAATAAAAGGATTTAAAAGCGCGAATGTTTCTTTTATACATAAAACGAACTTCTACTGTCCTTACTGCGATGAAAAAATATATTGTGAGGGCTTGGCTCATCAGTGGTGAACCCTCCCAACGGTTTCGCCAATTTAACGCCTTGTGGCGAAACCGTTGGGAGGGTTCACCACTGATGAGCCAAGCCCTTCCAATATATTTTTTCTTCGCAGTAAGGACAGTAGAAGTTCGTTTTATGTATAAAAGAAACATTCGCGCTTTTAAATCCTTTTATTTTATATGTATAGATATTTATATCGAGCAATGCTCTTCAGCAAACAATAAGAACAAAGCCAGTTAAGCATAAATTAATTATAGATCAATAACGCGCTATCTACAATGTGTGATCCATAATTTCCAGGAATGAGACTGGATCACGTAAAATATTCAAAATAATGAAATAATTTTATAAGGACCTTATAGATAAAACATTTATTAACACGTAGAAAAAAATTGATCACATAGAGGCATGCGCTCACGTTTTTTGGAATTTATAAGCTCGAGTATATCAGAACATTTTCTAACATCAGTATGGACTGTATTGAAAAACAGCGAGTCTGCATAGAGTTTTGCTTTAAATTAAGAAAAACAGCTTCCGAACCATTTCAAATGTTGAAGCAGGCTTTTAAAGAAGATGCACTATCACAATCGAGGACATTTGAATGGTTTGCACGATTTAAAGATGGTCGAACAAGCGAGAGAAAGCAAGGATGATCAAATCGAAGATTAAGTGTCTTCTTATCACTTTCTTTGATGTAAAGGGATTGGTACACTATGAATTCGTGCCCGAGGGTCAGACCATTAATCAACATTACTATATTGATGTATTGTGACGTTTAAGGGAGGCTGTGCGTAAGAAACGACCCGGAAATGGCATCGGAAAAATTGGCTCTTGCATCATGACAACGCACGGCCACATACGGCCGTCACTGTACAACTCTATTTGGCTAAAAACGGAATTGCTTTATTACCCCAGCCACCCTATTCTCCTGACCTTGCTCCCAACTACTTTTTCCTCAACCCTTAAATTAAAAAAAATCTTTAAAGGACGTCGATTAGACTCAATACCTGAAATAAAGGAGAATACGAATATAGTATAGGAGAATACGAAGAATATTTTGAAAAGCCTGAAAGATGAGGATTTTCAGAGGTGTTTTGATATCTGGAAAAAAAATGGAACAAGTGTTAAAAGAGAAAACGAAAATATAACGTGGTGAGTTTCTTTTTATTGAAAATACAAGCTTTCAAGCAAAACGCGATTACCTGAAGAAAAGCGTTTTGCTTGAAAGCTTGTATTTTCAATAAAAAGAAACTCACCACGTTATATTTTCGTTTTCTATTTTAACTTTTAAAACGTGGCTAAAGTATGTATGGAACAAGTGTATAGATAGTGACGG
>CP092879.1:63231769-63291030 GCA_030710605.1 Cordylochernes scorpioides
TGATCATTTTGAGAAATTTTAAATAAAACTTTATTATACTTTTGTATTTCTTTAAATATATAACATTCCTGGAAATTATTGATAACACTATGTATTTATATGAAAAGTAAACTTTCGTGCTTAAATTTACTTTTATTATATATAGATGGCGTGTTATTGCCCTATAATAAAGATATAGGTGAGTTGAACTTACTTGAGGATTTGGGGATTGGCAAACTGCATGGCGTCACTCGCCAGTTTTAATATCGCTCCAACAAAGAAATATACGCCAACAGTTTTGAGGATGACAGGAATTATATGATTCTGTTTGGGCTTCTTATCATTCCTGCGCACACAGACAAAAAAGGATCAACATAAAGTTGAGGGATAATGGTATTCATGTACGAAAAGTGACACCTCTCCCGTTAAATCCGCCCATCCTGGCGTCTACCAAGACGCCCATCTATAGGTACTTCCTCGGTGTAGAACTGAGGAGTGTTCAAGAAGACCTTGTCTGGAGGAGGACTCTCTCAAGGTGGGGAAGCCTTCCTTTCTGAAGACATTTGTACACAACTATATATATATTCCCCTACACTTTATATACCCTTTTACTCTTTTATTTTTCACCTTTGTAAAATTTGATTAAAAGAATCAATAAAATTGTTTAAATTGTCTTAAAAATGTATTAAAACAATTCATTTTGTTTATCATTTTAGTGGTGGTGGTGTCTTGTTCCCTGATTTTATTGCTCCATGCAAAGGTGTCATTGTCCCGTTAGTCGGACACATTTCAGAGTTCCCTGTTCACGGTTACCGTAACGGCTCGGGGCTCATGACATCGTACTTCGCCCTACAGGACAGTCCCTTACTTGTGCTGCTTCTCCCTACGTAGAGGAGGACTTCTAGGCAGGGTTTATTTAGATGGTGGTGTCTTGTCCACTCCATGAAAAGAGAGGTGCCCCGTTAGTCAGCCAAATTTCAGAGTTCCCTGTTCACGGTTACCGTAGCGGCTCGGGGCTCATGACACCGTACTTCGTCCTACAAGGCAGCCTTGTGCTGCTTCTCCCACGTAGAGGAGGGGTTTGACTTCTGGGCGGGTATCACTTCAGTAAAAAACTTATAAAGGTTGTTATGATGTACTAGAGCGCCATCTGTAATCAAATTATAAAACTATTTTAGTGGCGTATTATTCTTTTTAAAATAAAACAATTTCTACTGTCCTTACTGCGATGAAAAAATTAAAGGGAGGGCCTGGCTCATCAGTGGTGAACCCTCCCAGCGGTTTCGCCAGTTTAATCTACCATACCGCTGTTATATTGCATTTTTGGAACTTCCTTTTATAGGTGACCGTTGTAAGAATCTTGGAATGGGTATTTTAGAAGAACTATGGACATAAGCTTTTAGGACAGCAGAATTAAATATAATTATAAATATATAATATGCTTCGAGCAATCGCTCTTCCGCAAATATCAAATTGTGTCTTTTATTAGAACAATAATGTTATGATGTACTAGAGCGCCATCTGTTATCAAATTATAAAACTATTTTAGTGGCGTATTATTCTTTTTAAAATAAAACAATTTCTACTGTCCTTACTGCGATTTTTTTATTTTTTTATTTAATTTTTTCATCGTAGTAAGGACAGTAGAAATTGTTTTATTTTAAAAAAGAATAATACGCCACTAAAATAGTTTTATAATTTGTATAAAGGTTGTCATTCAGCTAACCTAAATATTGGCAAATTAATTTTTTATTCAATCCAACATATGTATTTTTATTATTTAATGATATGAATATGGATTGGCTCTATATTCAGAACAAATATATGAAAAAATAATAGAAAAAAAAAAACACATCAGGTAACAGGCTAAATCAACGTTTAGTTGATTTCTGTTCCAATAGATGGCGCTCTGCCATCTAAAAAGCACATGTACTCTTGATCAGGATATACCTTCTTTGTTTTTAATATATATAAATATCATTTTAAAATAGTGCAGACTGTGAACTTTTGCTTGTATTGACAAGATGTCAATAATATTATTTTAATTGTCCAATTGTTTATCAATAAATCAAAGATAGTATTATAGATGGAAATTTTGCCGTGAGGTGTTGATCTAAAGAGACAAAGGTCGCCTCTCCCGTCAAAATAGACGTCAAAACCAGACGTCATCTATTGACCGTCGCCGAAACTAGCGGCCTCGGGTCGGTGACAAAGCCACAACACCAGCTTCCACCTAGAGGCCATGGTTTCGGGCTAATGGCCTTCGTCAGTCTAAGGGGACTCTATTCCATAATATCCACACGGGCTCTAATGGAATCTTGACAATCTGCCAAAGAGGTTTTTAGCTGGCTAAGTGGTTAGGCTAAATCTATGCCTAAAATATAGATGACATTTTGCTGAGAGGATATTAATCTAAAGAGACAAAGGTCATCTATCCCATCAAAATAGACGTCAAAACCAGACGCCATCTATTGACCGTCGCCGCAAACTAGCGGCTTCGGGTCGGTGACAAAGCCACAACAACAGCTTAAGATATATCACCTGGAAAAGTACTAAAGTAATATGCAAATATAGTGTTGAGATATATGGTAAATTACCATGGAAGGGGAAACGTGTTGTGATATATGGTAAATTATCATATACTATGCATTTTGTCCGTTTTATATGATTAACTATTTTCATTTATATGTAAATATTATCTTTTAACGCTATGCAAATCCATGGCAATCTTCCTATATGTAAATATTCCTTGATGTAAAATAAATTCAGACAGGCAATGAGTGGTTGTCACCTCTAGTATCTTTGACACATTATAACATATAGGAAAATATAAAGGTATAAGTGAAATGACAAGTACTTACTTAGAAGAATCTTCTCTGTTCCAGTACTTTGCAAAGAGGCCTCCAATTTTACTGGTTCTGTCGTTTGGATTGAGATACCAGAGGTCGGATCTTGTTAAAGCTCTTTTCCAGCCAAGATAGGCCATTCTATATCATCCACACAGACATTTCCAACATGACTCAAGTGCAAAAAAAAACAGTAGTAACAGTTCACAGATTTCTCTTAATTATATCTAAGCTACAAACAGCATCTATATGACAATCCAGAAAAATGTGAAAAAAAAAGTACAAATGTGATATTGTACTGGGATAAGGTTAATTAAATAAGAAAAGAAAAAAGGCATCACCTTATCGGGCAATTAAGAGTTGCTGATGGCTTTCGCCATCGAGATAAATAGGTATGAACAAAATTACCTCTTGATTAATCAAGAATGGGTAATTGGGGGGGGAATTCTGGAATAATTAGAAGTCAACGAGAATAGTTGATATTTATTCCGATAGATAGCGCAAGCCATCAGCAACTTTCAGTTGCACGATAAAGAGATGCCTTTTTCTTAAAAATTGCCTCTGTTTCTTAAAAAATACAGATGACCAGAGATATTAAAGACGTTTCCCTTCCTTAAGTTTTGTCCATGGGTATTTATAGCTGATTGCAGTAACTATACTGAAGAGCAGTGTAAGGTCTTCATTATTGCTATTGCAATCTTTAAAAAGTGGTAAGTACAGAAATAACAAGCCACTGAGCAGTAAACAAGTCTTCGGCGACTTCTTCATTTGAAATAAATATACACTCATGAACAAAACTTAAAGAAGTTGTACCTTTTAGCATGTATATCGGGATTCAGACAATAACTATGAAAGATATTACAGTGACCTTTATTGAAGATACACGTGATAACCAAGTGTGAACACAATTTTCTATGTTCCCTTTAATGAAAAAGATGACTGGTGACCTAAATGAATTTTCAATTTCTTAAGTTTTGTCCATGAATGTAGATGGTATCTGGGATGAAGAGGTAGATGTGGTTACTCACCCGTCGAACCAGGCGAAGAGAATTCTGGATATAAACGGTGCCTCCAACTCAGGACACATTTTCTGTAAAACACAACAGAATCTATAACAAATGAAAACATTTATACACGAATGTTTCTTTTCACAAATAAATCAAACTTCTACTATCCTTACTGCGATGAAAATTATTGGGAAGGCTTAGCTCATTAGTGGTGAACCCTCCCAGCGGTTTCGCCAATTTAATCTACCAGACCTCTTTTATAGAGCTCTAATACTGTATTGGATCATTTTGCTTATATATGCTGTAATGAAGGGTGGAATCTTTGAAATGGTATTGTTACGTAAAAACGAAAAATGGCGCATTCCAGAAGAGAATGTTTTAGAACGTTCTAGAAAAATGTAGAAAAATCGGAGAACAACGGATTGGCCAATCAGTAACGATTGCGCAATGCTCAAGCCTGGCGGCTTTGTGATTGGCTAACCAACCATGACTGTTCTGGAAAGATCTACTCCGGTATATATAGGGATGAGGAACTCATGCAAGGTGTCGAAGAACGAAGCTACGTGGTGGACTCCAAGCAAGTTGCTGTCTCAAGAGGTCGGACTGCTGCTTACCGCCGACGCCGGTGTACTTCTTAGAATATTCTAGAAGGTTCTACGGACTTCTGTCTCCTGTTCTGCTCCTGCTTTCCCTCACCGTGCTGCAGTTGGTGAGTTTGTAACTGCTGTTTTCTTTATTGTTGTTTTATTTTTGCACTCTTCTGTAATTATTTTATCGATTAGGCTTAAATAAAGTCCTAAAGATCCTTTGTACCCACGGAAGTTATTCTTTGTTAACCAACAACGCAACAATTTGGTGTCAGATGTGGGGTCTTTAGGTGAAGCCTGAATAATTTATGGTACTCACCAGAAAAATGGAAGAAATATTGAAAGCGATCCAAGCTCAAAACCAGGCTATGCAAGCTCAAACCCAGGCTTTGCAAGCGCAAAATCAAGAAACTCGTGAGGCACTCAACCAGGCATTTCAAGCTCAAAATCAAGAAACTCGCGAGGCTCTTCAAGCTCAAAATCAAGAGCTAAAAGAAAGCTTGGGGCTTAAGTTCCAATGCTTAGAAGATGAAATCTCAGCTGTAAAAGAAGACGTTTCTTCTGTAAAAGAAGAAGTGAAAGAAAAAATATCTGCTTTAGAAGAGAGACTTGCTGCTGTGGAAACGGGCCATCCAAGAACTCCGGTTTTCCAGCAAGAGAATAACAATTCGGGTAGGCCTCTTGTCAAAGTTCCTACCTTTGATGGACAATCATCATGGACCTCCTTCAAAACTCAGTTCGATGTGGTTGCCCAAGCTAACGGATGGAACGTTAGAGATAAGGCAAGCTTTTTGGCTGCTGCACTTCGTGGACCTGCAGTGGATGTACTCCAGATGATTCCGGAACAACTCCGCCTAGACTTCAACTCCCTGATTGATGCGATGGAGTCCCGATATGGAGAAGAACATTACCAACAACTTCACGTGGTGAAGTTCAAGAATAGACTACAAGAAAAGAAAGAAAGTTTGCAGGATTTGGCCAACGACATCCGACGCCTGGCAAGATTAGCCTTTCCAACGTGCCCGGCTGAAACACAAGACTTTATGGCCCAACAACAGTTTATTGATGCCATCGGAGACCCTGAGACCCAAAAGTTTGCCAGACTTTCAAGTGCGACTACTCTGCAAGAAACCCTTGTCCAAGCCATGAAGCATGAAGCTGCCCAACAAGCCTCCAGAGGAAGTTATCGTGTGGCTAGACAAGTTAAATTGGATAATCCAGGAAGAGAAAAGGGTCGCTGCTGGACCTGTGGAGCTAATGATCACCTGTCTCCAACTTGCCCCCGAAAAGTAAAACAACGCAGTGATACAGGTTGCTGGAAATGTGGAAAAGATGGCCACATAAGGAAAAACTGTCCAGATAACTCTAAAACCCCCTCAGCCCCTAGGAAGAACCAGGAAAACTACGAATAGTCAGCTTTTCGGGGCGAAAGCTGGCTGGGCCATTTGAGAATGCCCCTGATGGTACCATCCAAGTCTCCAGTCTTCGAAATACAGAAAATGGATTATTGCTACGGGGTTTCATAAATGGAAGAAGCTGCGACATGGTAATTGACACTGGAGCTAATGTCACCCTCGTGCGAACTGATGTCTTCCAGAATCTGTATCCAAAGCCTGCTGAGGTTCGAATGAAGCCAATTTCACTGCAAACTGCAACAGGGGAGCGGGCTAAAGTGCACCATTGTGTCTTGCTAAGCATACAAATCGGAAGCAAGATTTTCCAGCATAAAGGCTACGTTGCAGATATCATGGACGAGTGCATCATTGGTCTGGATGTTCTCAGACAATTTGGACTTTCGATAGATATCGGGCGGAACTTGCTGCGGACCAGCGATGAAGATATCCCTCTCCTGACATCTCAGCAACTTCACAATTTTCAAGTCTGCCGAGTGTTAGCTCTAGAAGATACACAAGTGCCCCCGCGCAGTGAATGTGTCATCAAAGGACAGTTGGAGACTACAACGGTCATTCCAAAATTTGCGATCCTGGAAGGAGACTCCGAGGCACCTTCAAGGGGGATTCTCGTAGCAAAGGAACTTATTGACACTGGACGGGACGTAATTCCAGTAAGGGTGGTGAATCTCTACGACTCTGCACGTGCCATCAAGAAAGGCTCATGCCTTGGAAATGCAGAACCTGCTGTTTTGATAAAGAGAAACCATCCAGTGATGCAGAAGTCTAAAAGGGAAGACAATGTTCCAGATCATCTTCAACAAGTCTGGGAGGAAACAATGAAAGAACTTCAACCTGGACAGCAGAAAGAACTGGCAACACTCCTTGCTACCTACGGCAACATTTTTGCCAAGTCATCAGAAGACTATGGAAGAACAGATTTGACAAAGCATAGAATCAACACTGGAGAATCAAACCCAATTAAACAAGCACCCAATCGGATACCCCTTGCTCGACGTCAAGAAGCGGAAACCTTGGTAAAAGAGATGCTTGATCAAAACATTATTGAACCATCTTCAAGTCCCTGGGTTTCTCCAGTTGTCTTGGTGAAAAAGAAAGATGGATCTACAAGATTTTGTGTCGACTATAGGAAGTTGAATGATATCACCAAGAAGGACTCTTATCCTTTTCCTCGCATTGATGCAACTCTAGATACATTGGCTGGATCCCAATGGTTTTCAACACTGGATTTGAAAAGTGGATACTGGCAAGTAGAAATGCATCCTGATGACAAAGAAAAGACTGCATTTACAACTGGATCCGGATTGTGGCAGTTCAATGTAATGCCTTTCGGACTCTGCAACGCGCCAGCAACCTTTGAACGTCTAATGGAAGCTGTTCTGCAAGGACTGGCTACCGAAACATGTATGGTTTATTTGGATGACATCATTGTACTTGGAAAGAACTTTGAAGAGCATCTCTCGAACATTGAGAAGGTGTTTAAACGTTTAGAAGCTGCCAATTTAAAATTGAGTCCAAAGAAGTGCAAACTATTTAAAAAGGAAGTAGCCTACCTGGGGCATATAATTTCTGCCGAAGGTGTTCAAACTGATCCAGAAAAGACAGAAACTGTAAGGATGTGGCCTACTCCTAAAGATTTGACACAACTGAGAAGCTTTCTGGGATTATGCACTTACTACCGAAGGTTCATCCCAGGGTTCTCCAATATTGCAAGACCTCTACATCGTTTGACTGAAAGTGGAAGGCCGTTTGTTTGGACTCCCGATTGTCAGCGAGCCATGGAAAAACTGAAAGAGATGCTGGTGGCTGCTCCTATTCTGGCCTACCCTAGACCTGGAGACTCTTTCATCCTGGACACAGACGCAAGTAATACAGGAATTGGTGGCGTCCTCTCACAAGTGCAGGAAGGCTCCGAAAGAGTAATTGCTTATTTTAGCAAGACTCTATCTAAGCCCGAACGAAACTACTGTGTTACTAGAAAAGAGTTGTTGGCTGTCGTCAAGTCTATTGAACATTTCCATCACTACCTATATGGACAGGAATTTATTCTCAGAAGTGATCACGCTTCCTTACAATGGCTTTTAAATTTCAAGAACCCAGAAGGACAGCTAGCCAGATGGATTCAAAGACTTCAGGAATACCAAGTTAAAATTCAACATCGTCCTGGAAAACGCCACCAGAATGCTGATGCGCTTTCAAGAAGGCCATGTGTTCCACAATGTGGACATTGTGCTCGTGCTGAAGACAAATATGGCGTAAGGCAAGTTACAGTGCAAGAAAGCGATGAACTAGAAGAGCAACATTGGACTGGACAAGCTTTACGAAAATCTCAACGTGAAGACCGAGATCTCTTGCCAATGATAAATTGGAAGGAATCAGATGAAAGACCATCCTGGGAAGATGTGGCCCCGTACAGTCCTAAAACCAAAAGTCTCTGGTCCCTCTGGAATTCTTTGACCCTGCGAGATGGTGTCTTATACAGGAAATGGGAGAGCGAGGATGGAAAGCATGAATCCTGGAAGTTGGTGTTACCCAGATCTCACGTACCTTTGGCTCTCCAGGAGATGCATAGCAGTCCCACGGGAGGTCACTTCGGCATCAGAAAAACATTGGCCAAAGCTAGAGAAAGATTTTTTTGGCCAGAAAGTCGAGCTGATGTCGAAAAATGGTGCAGAAACTGTACGCAATGTTCAGCGAGAAAGGGACCGACAACAAGATCCAAAGGAAAGTTGAAGATCTACAATGTAGGTGCCCCATTTGAACGGATTGCAATTGATGTTGCGGGGCCCTTTCCAAAAAGCGACCTAGGAAATAAGTACATCCTGGTAATAATGGATTACTTCACTAAATGGCCTGTCGCAGTCCCTATTCCAGACCAAGAGGCTTCAACTGTATCCGAGGCGCTACTGCAAGATTGGGTCTGCCTTTTTGGTGTGCCAAGAATTCTGCATTCCGACCAAGGAAGAAATTTCGAATCAAATATTTTCCAAGAACTGTGTAGACGACTGGGCATTGAGAAAACAAGAACCACGCCTTTGCATCCTCAATCTGATGGAATGGTTGAACGCTTTAACAGGACTCTTACACAACACCTGACCATGTTTGTTAACAAGAATCAAAGAGACTGGGATCAACATCTTCCCATGCTCCTGATGGCCTATCGATCAGCTGAGCATGAATCGACTGGCTATAGTCCTGCCCGAATGCTATTTGGCCATGAACTCCGAATGCCTTGTGATGTTCTCCTTGGTCGTCCAGAAGAAACCTTCGAAAACACTAATGAGTACATCTCTCACCTGGAAGAAAGAATGCTGTCCATTCATCAGTGGGCAAGAGAGAAGCTTCACTTTTCCAGTGAGAAAATGAAAGACAGGTACAACGTCAAGACTTCCCACAAGACTTTCAAAGAGGGTGAAATGGTTTGGCTCCATAATCCTCAACGGAAGAAAGGACTTTCTCCTAAACTTCAGTATCAGTGGGAAGGACCCTACAAGATCATCAAGTGCCTCAATGATGTCATCTATCGAATTCAGAAGACCCGGACTTCTAAACCCAAAGTTGTGCACTACAACCGATTAGCACCTTTCAGAGGTTCTGTTCCAGAACAATGGACTGTTCGGGACGATCAGTCCTAAGGAGGGGGCAGTGTTACGTAAAAACGAAAAATGGCGCATTCCAGAAGAGAATGTTTTAGAACGTTCTAGAAAAATGTAGAAAAATCGGAGAACAACGGATTGGCCAATCAGTAACGATTGCGCAATGCTCAAGCCTGGCGGCTTTGTGATTGGCTAACCAACCATGACTGTTCTGGAAAGATCTACTCCGGTATATATAGGGATGAGGAACTCATGCAAGGTGTCGAAGAACGAAGCTACGTGGTGGACTCCAAGCAAGTTGCTGTCTCAAGAGGTCGGACTGCTGCTTACCGCCGACGCCGGTGTACTTCTTAGAATATTCTAGAAGGTTCTACGGACTTCTGTCTCCTGTTCTGCTCCTGCTTTCCCTCACCGTGCTGCAGTTGGTGAGTTTGTAACTGCTGTTTTCTTTATTGTTGTTTTATTTTTGCACTCTTCTGTAATTATTTTATCGATTAGGCTTAAATAAAGTCCTAAAGATCCTTTGTACCCACGGAAGTTATTCTTTGTTAACCAACAACGCAACAGTATTTTAGAAAACTATGTACATAAGCTTTTAGGACAGTAGAATTACATATAATCTTTATGTATAAGGTTGTCCCAAAAACTCGTAAACATATTATGATTTATAATACAATATAATATAATGCGGCTTGTGATTGTAAAACAACATTTGAAAATTATCCCGCATGTGTTTCTTTTGAACGAAAAATCAAAATGTATTTAAAGTAGAAATAACGACTATTTCTAACATTTAGGGATGAGGTATGAAAGGATGAATTGTGAAGAGTAAAGATAAACTTATGAAACTTATAAAATTATTATTTCTATTTTGAAAGTGTTTACGAACTTTTTGGACAACCTTGTAATTCTGAAACTGCTGATTGGCCATCATTGATATAGAAAACATCAGAAATTAAATCATTCTTTTATAAGAATTCTGTTATAATTTTACCAAGGTTTCCAATATTACCAAGGTTGTCTCAAAAGTTCGTAAACACTTGCAAAATATAAATCATAATATGTTTACGAACTTTTAGGATAACCTTATAAAATTCCTTTAAAGTTGTTTCAGGATCATAAATTAACATTGCTATATTAATATAATGCATTAGTTCTCCACCTGGTATAAGAAAAGCTATAGTTTGCTAAAATACCATTTCAAAGATTCCATTCTTCATGACAGCATATATAACCAAAATGATCCAATACAGTATTAGAGCTCTATAAAAGAGGTCTGGTAGATTAAATTGACGAAACCGCGGGGAGGGTTCTTCACTGATGAGCGAAGTCCTCTTAATAATTTTCATCATAGTAAGGACAATAGATGTGTGATTTATTTGTGAAAAGAAAAATTCGCGTCTTATCTCTATATATATAAAAGTCAATGTCTGCCTTTCGCGATAAACTCAAAAACTACTGAACCAATTGGTACCAAATTTTGCATGTCGCTTTTTATAAACCTGAGGAAAATTTTCGGCTACATTTTGATTAGTATTTTTGGCTATTTCTTTTTTTCATTTGAAGAACTTTTTTTTACGCGGAGTAATCCGGAATGGAATGAATACCCAAATATGGCCATTTTTTATAAGCATCGGTGGTTCAGTGGTAGAATGCTCGCCTGCCACGCGGGCGGCCCGGGTTCGATTCCCAGCCGATGCATTTTTTTTTTACAATTTTAAAAATTCATTTATATTATATATAATATAAATATATATATATATATATATATATATTATATCAACTATATTAATTAGATCAAATACCTAAACACTAATATAATACAAATTTTGCCATCACACACACTTTTTTGCTGTAGTTTATGTGTTACTTCTGTATTGCTATTCTATGGCACTTCTAATATTTATTATTGATGTACTTTCAGTATGAAGGAAATTGCAATCGGGGGAATTCTCGGGCGGAGCCGGGTCATACGTCTAGTAAATATATAAAAATAAATCAATTTTCTACTGACCTCACTGCAATGATAAAATAGATAAGAACCATAGTCAAAAATAGTTGAAATTTTTTAAAACAGATGGCGCGCTAATCTTCATATTAATATTGTGTTTTTAAAATACTTTTACTTGAGTTTCTCTGACAACAAATTTTTGACAAAATGTTTCTTTTCACATACCCTTATATCATCAAATATTATCTCTACAGACCTTACTGCAATGATAAAAGTTGTTGAACAAGAGGGTTTGGATCATCAGTAGTGAACCCTCTCAGCGGTTTCGCCAAATAATCTCCAAGAGATTGTTGAGAGTATTCACCACTGATGAGCTAAGTTCTCTGATTTTACAACTTTATCATTGTAGTAAGATATGTAGAGATATTTAATGATTTATATGAAAAAAAAACACATTGACAAAAATTGCCACAAATTTTATCAATATATTATATGATTTTTTTATTATTATTATCCCTAGTACACGTGGTACAAGCCATGATAATCATGGTAGGTAGAAGTTAGCGACTGCTTTTACTGTAAGTGCACCACATGTCTACACATGTGAAAAGCAGTTCGACTTTTGCACTTACAAATGTGTCAGAGCCCCATTAAGTTACTTACACTCGTTGGGGTTGAACCTTTTCAAGAATCAGAGGCATTGGATCATTTTTTTATCAGAAAAAAAAGTGCCCAATGCAGGATTCGATTCAAGGTCGTAGCGGTCGAAAACTAATGGTTTAGACCATCCTTCCACCAACCACCAGAATGGCATGTGGTATATATGGAACTGGGATAAGTAAAGAATGGATTTAGGTCGATCACCTACCTGGTTAATAGCTTCCAGGGCATCGTTAGGAGGAGTATCTCTGAGGCAAGAGAAAATGAGCTGAGATAGGACAATTGGGAATGTCGCCATCTCCAGAATGAAAGACAATTCAGTTTCGAAGTCCGCCTGCATAGAACACGTTGAAACATTTTATATAGTTCACTATATACCAAAAGAGGCAATTCTCCCTTTATTTGTACATCAGTAGGATGCAATGTGCATCACTCTTGTATTCTTATGTGTATCCTTCCTATTGTAGTAGTTGTACCGCCGAACTGGTATCACAGGGACCATGCTGATCTTGTCTGTATCCTTCCTATTGTAGTAGTTGTACTGTCGAACTGGTATCACAGGGACCATGCTGGTCTTGTCTGTATCCTTCCTATTGTAGTAGTTGTACTGTCGAACTGATATCACAGGGACCATGCTGATCTTGTCTGTATCCTTCCTATTGTAGTAGTTGTACTGTCGAACTGGTATCACAGGGACCATGCTGATCTTGTCTGTATCCTTCCTAGTGTAATAGTTGTACCTCCGAACTGGTATCACAGGGACCATGCTGATCTTCTATGTATCCTTCCTATTGTAGTAGTTGTACCGTCGAACTGGTATCACAGGGGCCATGCTGATCTTCTATGTATCCTTCCTATTGTAGTAGTTGTACCGCCGAACTGGTATCACAGAGTCCATACTGATCTTCTTTGTATCCTTCCTATTGTAATAGTTGTACCTCCGAACTGGTATTACAGGGACCATGCTAATCTTCTCTGTATCGTTCCTATTGTAGTAGTTGTACCGCCGAACTGGTATCACAGGGACCATGCTGATCTTCTATGTATCCTTCCTATTGTAGTAGTTGTACCGCCGAACTGGTATCACAGGGACCATGCTGATCTTCTATGTATCCTTCCTATTGTAGTAGTTGTACCGCCGAACTGGTATCACAGGGGCCATGCTGATATTGCCTGTGTCCTTCCTATTGTAGTAGTTGTACCGCCGAACTGGTATCGCAGAGACCATGCTGATCTTGTCTGTATACTTCCTATTGTAGTAGTTGTACCGCCGAACAAGCGTATCGTAGGGACCATGCTGATCTTGTCTGTATCCTTCCTATTGTAGTAGTTGTATCGCCGATCTGGTATCACAGGGGGCATGCTGATCTTGTCTGTATCCTTCCTATTGTAGTAGTTGTACCGCCGAACTGATATCACAGGGACCATGCTGATCTTGTCTGTATACTTCCTATTGTAGTAGTTGTACCGCCGAACTGGTATAACAGGGGCCATGCTAATAATCTCTGTATCCTTACTATTGTAGTAGTTGTATCGCCGAACTGGTATCACAGGGACCATGCTGATCTTGTCTGTATCCTTCCTATTGTAGTAGTTGTACCGCCGAACTGGTATCACAGGGGCCATGCTGATATTGCCTGTGTCCTTCCTATTGTAGTAGTTGTACCGCCGAACTGGTATCGCAGAGACCATACTGATCTTGTCAGTATCCTTCCTATTGTACCTTTCTCTTGGCTAAGAGAACGATGAGAGGATGCTACACGATTATAAATCTCACATATGATAGTTTTGACAATCCTTTCTGCAAAATGGAATAGTTCTGTGATCTGGATGAATATCCTTTTGTCAATTGGGCTTTTAGAATCCTCAAAATTTGAATCTGGTCTTTATACGGAGGGTTATTAATCATTTTATTCGTGATCGAACATTGTGGCCCACTGTATGTTTTACATCCCAAACACGACGCCAGCCATCTCTGTCTTGAGCTAGATGTACCATCTCAGCGACCGTTAAGCCAGTGACTTCCTTTAATTGGTCCACGAAGCGTGTCGGCGGTTGTCCAGGTATTACGGAGGGTAATATGCAAAAAATGAAGATTATTATTATAAATTCCTTAATGAAAAAGGGGAGAGATTTATTGCACTATTCACGGCAGATTCAGGGAGGACTGGGTAAGGGTGCGAGGGCTAAAGGGGGGGGAGTCCTATAGGAGCGTAGGACGGGTGGATCCAAGTCCGAACGAGAGGGCTCGGACAGTAACCTTGCCAATGAACTCTCGGAGACGCCTGTGGGTGAGTGGTCAACCCCATTGTAGCCGGACCATACTGGCGGGCGCGAGGGGCCTACCAAAGGCCGCTCGGTGCATGGAGAATGCATCATTCCTTCGGGCTGTGTGACGCTAGAGGGGACGCAAGGGCATTGCTGCCTATATCGTCCCTGGCTATGTGAGCCGAATTTTCTAATCTTTCTAATCTGCACTATTCATTATATTCGAATAATGTCCACGTTCTGACGTTTGAGGCCAAAAACTTAATATGTGCACTGTGTGACAAGGAAATTGCTGAAGAACTCCCCATTACCTGCTTAATTGTACAGCCCTTGATGAAGAAAAAAAAGCCCTATATCAACAAATTAAAATTACCAACATTTCACCCTACTATTGCTTTCAAAAATATCAGCAAACAAATCTAAGGCAATAGCTTACTATACAATTTTTAGATCATCACTATGTAAGGACCAGTCAACAAGTGAATGACTTTGAGACGAAGAGTAAAGCCAGTTCAATTTCCATCTTACTACCTATGTAAATAACACAAGATGATTATTACCTTACCCAATTGGGAGAATCTGTATGGGGCAAGTCCCTAATAAAGGATTTTGTGTGTGTGTGTGTATTGGAATAATATCAGTAGAATATCCATCATCATAAGTACAAAGTAAGGAACTCACCAGGGCGAACACCATGACAAACTCGGAGTAATACTTTGCCAAGGTGGCCAGGGTCTGAAGAAGCCAGTAGATGAAGAGAATGGTGGAAGAACGGACACCTTTGACCTTGTGATAGCCAAGGAGAGCGGCCAGTAGGACCTAGACACACCAGACTTCTGGTTGTACGACACCACGCACTATCCACTACTGGAAATAGAAAGTGTTACACCCTAAAGAAACGAATAGAATTAACGAACGTTGGCATATATACATACATATATATATATATATATTTAAAATAAAAAGGCATAATTCGGATCAAAATAGCATTTATTTTACCAATATTTCAGTTGGCTGAACGCCAACCTTTATCAAGTTATTATAACATTTTAATGTGTGTCAAAAACAAACTCAGCACCACATAACGTCAATAGAATTAAACTTTAAAATAATTTTTGCTTATATTCAATTTATATCAATTTTTTTTCTCCCCATTGAATATAAGCAAAAATATTTTAAAACTTAATTCAATTGACATTATGTGGCGCTGAGTTTGTTGTTGACACACTTTAAAATATTATAATACTTTGATAAAGGTTGGCGTGCAGCCAACTGAAATATTGGCGAAATAAATGATATTTTAATTCAATATATGCCTTTTTATTTAAAAGCTGTATATATGTATACCAACACTGCAATGATAAAATAATGGAAGGTCTAGCTCATCAATGATGAACCCTCCCAGCGGTTTCGCCAGTTCAACTTGTATGCAAATACCGATACTGATCAAAATCGGTATAAAAAGAAAACATTCAAATGTAATATTACAGCAGTATGGTAGATTAAACTGGTGAAACCGCTGGAAGGGTTTACCACTGATGTGCCAGGCCTTCCCATTATACTCAATAACAGTAAACTCTCCTATAACGCGATTAATGTGTTCCGTGTTGTATGAAATCGCGTTATAGGAATTCGCGTTGTACGAAATAAAACTTGTATAACGCGAATATTGTTAGGGTAAATTGTTTTATTTTATAAAGCGTTATACGAAAATTCGCGTTGTATAAATAAATTTGTCGCAATTTTTTTTATCGCGTTGTAAAAACTCGCGTTATAGGAGAGTCTACTGTACTTAAAATGATAAATATGTAAATTTAACTCTCTCTCTCCCAAAGTTCACATATCTGGTGTACTTACATAGGTCGCAATATGGACAGCATCTCCAGAGATAGCATCGAGACTATCTGGCATGTTAACCATGGTGTTGGCCAATCGGATAGCTGACATTGCGGCTAGAACCAAGGTCAATATTATCTGAACCAGCCGTAACATGGACCAAGGAAGAGGTGAAGGTCCTTTTTCCCCTCGAAGAACCTGAAGAATCCCTGTAATCCATAGGAATCCACAGGGAATCCAGACTAGGATGGTATTTTCGAAACATGGCGTAAGGTCAGGAACGGTAGTGTTCCAAGTTAGTTGATAATCCTGGAACAAACAAATCAAATTAATATCGAGAAAATAATGGTTGGAAATCATCAATTATAAGAAAGGAAATTTATATTACAATGCACTAGTGCGCCATCTGTTATGAAAATTAGGAACTATTTTAGACGCGTAAGATTCTTTTAAGACTGCGGATCACGACCTACGAGGAAGACAACGAATAAATAAACACAATAACTTTAAAAGGTAATTTATTTTTATTTAATTTTATTTATTTACTTTAAGTATTTATTTATTTCAACACACAAAACGCAATATCCCGGCTAGAGAGAGATAATTACGTCGATTTACATTTTTTTTAAACAGAAACAGTTATAAACATATTATACAAGAAAGTAATCAAAAATAAAAGAGAAAAACAATAATATATATTAGGAACCTGAAGCTTTCAGGTTAGAAAGATAATCATAAATATATCTACAAAAATAGTTAAATCTGTGATAATTCTCTCTGCTATTTACAAATTGATATAGATCTACAACATTATTTATTGTCTGTTGTCTAACGGTAAAGAATACATTCCCGAAAACATAGGAACATAGAAAATAAGAATTAGCGTTTAAGGAATTTGTAATGGTTGGTTTTTTATTAGTTTCACACAAAAAACACACATAGACACATATGCATACATAGCACATACATCTTTCACAACAGAAAGCTTTAAGTATGGAAACCTGCTCGGGAAACGTGTATAACACCAAGAAGTAGGAAACCAAGGTCGTTGACCTTGCAAAGCTTTGATATAGTACTGTACGCTGATTGGCTGATTGATGTCATGTGATAGTACGGAATTCATTTATCGTATTCTGACTGAGAGACTCCTTATCATGCAACTGAAAGTTGCTGATGGCTTGCGCCATCTATCGGAATAAATATCAACTATACTCTCGAATTTTTAATTATTCCAGAATTGGCCAAATACCCATTCTTGATTAATCAAGAAATGCTAACCATATTCGTGTTTCTGATAGCCAATGAGTTATTTAATGAGTGTTGGTTTATATATTTTTTTTAATCTAAAAAAACGTGTATTGATGACAAATAGATTTTTCCCCCCGAAAACATAGAATATATGAATTGGCGTTTCAGAATTTTTAAATGAATATTCGAAACTAATATAGACGCGTAAGATTATTTTTAAAATTAAATATTTTCTACTGACCCCTTACTGCAATGGAAAAATTAAAGGGAGGGAAGTAGAAACAACTGATGAGTCATGCCCTCCCTTTAAATTTTTGCCATTGCAGTAAGGTCAGTAGTAACCACTGATGAGTCATGCCCTCCCTTTAAATTTTTGCCATTGCAGTAAGGTCAGTAGTAACCACTGATGAGTCATGCCCTCCCTTTAATTTTTTGCCATTGCAGTAAGGTCAGTAGTAACCACTAATGAGTCATGGACCTCCCTTTAAATTTTTGCCATTGCAGTAAGGTCAGTAGTAACCACTGATGAGTCATGCCCTCCCTTTAATTTTTTGCCATTGCAGTAAGGTCAGTAGTAACCACTGTTGAGTCATGCCCTCCCTTTAAATTTTTGCCATTGCAGTAAGGTCAGTAGTAACCACTGATGAGTCATGCCCTCCCTTTAAATTTTTGCCATTGCAGTAAGGTCAGTAGTAACCACTGATGAGCCATGCCCTCCCTTTAATTTTTTGCCATTGCAGTAAGGTCAGTAGTAACCACTGATGAGTCATGCCCTCCCTTTAAATTTTTGCCATTGCAGTAAGGTCAGTAGTAACCACTGATGAGTCATGCCCTCCCTTTAAATTTTTGCCATTGCAGTAAGGTCAGTAGTAACCACTGATGAGTCATGCCCTCCCTTTCGATTTTTGCCATTGCAGTAAGGTCAGTAGTAACCACTAATGAGTCATGGACCTCCCTTTAAATTTTTGCCATTGCAGTAAGGTCAGTAGTAACCACTGATGAGTCATGCCCTCCCTTTAAATTTTTGCCATTGCAGTAAGGTCAGTAGTAACCACTAATGAGTCATGGACCTCCCTTTAATTTTTTGCCATTGCAGTAAGGTCAGTAGTAACCACTGATGAGTCATGCCCTCCCTTTAAATTTTTGCCATTGCAGTAAGGTCAGTAGTAACCACTGATGAGTCATGCCCTCCCTTTAATTTTTTGCCATTGCAGTAAGGTCAGTAGTAACCACTGATGAGTCATGCCCTCCCTTTAAATTTTTGCCATTGCAGTAAGGTCAGTAGTAACCACTGATGAGTCATGCCCTCCCTTTAATTTTTTGCCATTGCAGTAAGGTCAGTAGTAACCACTGATGAGTCATGCCCTCCCTTTAAATTTTGCCATTGCAGTAAGGTCAGTAGTAACCACTGATGAGCCATGCCCTCCCTTTAATTTTTTGCCATTGCAGTAAGGTCAGTAGCAACCACTGATGAGCCATGCCCTCCCTTTAATTTTTTGCCATTGCAGTAAGGTCAGTAGTAACCACTAATGAGTCATGGACCTCCCTTTAAATTTTTGCCATTGCAGTAAGGTCAGTAGTAACCACTAATGAGTCATGGACCTCCCTTTAAATTTTTGCCATTGCAGTAAGGTCAGTAGTAACCACTGATGAGTCATGCCCTCCCTTTAAATTTTTGCCATTGCAGTAAGGTCAGTAGTAACCACTGATGAGTCATGCCCTTCCTTTAAATTTTTGCCATTGCAGTAAGGTCAGTAGAAACCACTGATGAGTCATGCCCTCCCTTTAATTTTTTGCCATTGCAGTAAGGTCAGTAGTAACCACTGATGAGTCATGCCCTCCCTTTAATTTTTTGCCATTGCAGTAAGGTCAGTAGTAACCACTGATGAGTCATGGACCTCTCTTTAAATTTTTGCCATTGCAGTAAGGTCAGTAGTAACCACTAATGAGTCATGGACCTCTCTTTAAATTTTTGCCATTGCAGTAAGGTCAGTAGTAACCACTGATGAGTCATGCCCTCCCTTTAAATTTTTGCAATTGCAGTAAGGTCAGTAGTAACCACTGATGAGTCATGCCCTCCCTTTAAATTTTTGCCATTGCAGTAAGGTCAGTAGTAACCACTGATGAGCCATGCCCTCCCTTTAATTTTTTGCCATTGCAGTAAGGTCAGTAGTAACCACTGTTGAGTCATGCCCTCCCTTTAAATTTTTGCCATTGCAGTAAGGTCAGTAGTAACCACTGATGAGTCATGCCCTCCCTTTAAATTTTTGCCATTGCAGTAAGGTCAGTAGTAACCACTGATGAGCCATGCCCTCCCTTTAATTTTTTGCCATTGCAGTAAGGTCAGTAGTAACCACTGATGAGTCATGCCCTCCCTTTAAATTTTTGCCATTGCAGTAAGGTCAATAGTAACCACTGATGAGTCATGCCCTCCCTTTAAATTTTTGCCATTGCAGTAAGGTCAGTAGTAACCACTGATGAGTCATGCCCTCCCTTTCGATTTTTGCCATTGCAGTAAGGTCAGTAGTAACCACTAATGAGTCATGGACCTCCCTTTAAATTTTTGCCATTGCAGTAAGGTCAGTAGTAACCACTGATGAGTCATGCCCTCCCTTTAAATTTTTGCCATTGCAGTAAGGTCAGTAGTAACCACTAATGAGTCATGGACCTCCCTTTAATTTTTTGCCATTGCAGTAAGGTCAGTATTAACCACTGATGAGTCATGCCCTCCCTTTAAATTTTTGCCATTGCAGTAAGGTCAGTAGTAACCACTGATGAGTCATGCCCTCCCTATAATTTTTTGCCATTGCAGTAAGGTCAGTAGTAACCACTGATGAGTCATGCCCTCCCTTTAAATTTTTGCCATTGCAGTAAGGTCAGTAGTAACCACTGATGAGTCATGCCCTCCCTTTAATTTTTTGCCATTGCAGTAAGGTCAGTAGTAACCACTGATGAGTCATGCCCTCCCTTTAAATTTTGCCATTGCAGTAAGGTCAGTAGTAACCACTGATGAGCCATGCCCTCCCTTTAAATTTTTGCCATTGCAGTAAGGTCAGTAGTAACCACTGATGAGTCATGCCCTCCCTTTAAATTTTTGCCATTGCAGTAAGGTCAGTAGTAACCACTGATGAGTCATGGACCTCCCTTTAAATTTTTGCCATTGCAGTAAGGTCAGTAGTAACCACTGTTGAGTCATGCCCTCCCTTTAATTTTTTGCCATTGCAGTAAGGTCAGTAGTAACCACTGATGAGTTATGCCCTCCCTTTAAATTTTTGCCATTGCAGTAAGGTCAGTAGTAACCACTGTTGAGTCATGCCCTCCCTTTAAATTTTTGCCATTGCAGTAAGGTCAGTAGTAACCACTGATGAGTCATGCCCTCCCTTTAAATTTTTGCCATTGCAGTAAGGTCAGTAGTAACCACTGATGAGTCATGCCCTCCCTTTAAATTTTTGCCATTGCAGTAAGGTCAGTAGAAACCACTAATGAGTCATGCCCTCCCTTTAAATTTTTGCCATTGCAGTAAGGTCAGTAGTAACCACTAATGAGTCATGGACCTCCCTTTAAATTTTTGCCATTGCAGTAAGGTCAGTAGTAACCACTGATGAGCCATGCCCTCCCTTTAATTTTTTGCCATTGCAGTAAGGTCAGTAGTAACCACTGATGAGCCATGCCCTCCCTTTAAATTTTTGCCATTGCAGTAAGGTCAGTAGAAACCACTAATGAGTCTGGACCTCCCTTTAAATTTTTGCCATTGCAGTAAGGTCAGTAGTAACCACTAATGAGTCTGGACCTCCCTTTAATTTTTTGCCATTGCAGTAAGGTCAGTAGTAACCACTGATGAGTCATGCCCTCCCTTTAATTTTTTGCCATTGCAGTAAGGTCAGTAGTAACCACTAATGAGTCTGGACCTCCCTTTAATTTTTTGCCATTGCAGTAAGGTCAGTAGTAACCACTGATGAGTCATGCCCTCCCTTTAATTTTTTGCCATTGCAGTAAGGTCAGTAGTAACCACTGATGAGTCATGCCCTCCCTTTAATTTTTTGCCATTGCAGTAAGGTCAGTAGTAACCACTGATGAGCCATGCCCTCCCTTTAAATTTTTGCCATTGCAGTAAGGTCAGTAGTAACCACTGTTGAGTCATGCCCTCCCTTTAAATTTTTGCCATTGCAGTAAGGTCAGTAGTAACCACTGATGAGCCATGCCCTCCCTTTAAATTTTTGCCATTGCAGTAAGGTCAGTAGAAACCACTGATGAGCCATGCCCTCCCTTTAAATTTTTGCCATTGCAGTAAGGTCAGTAGTAACCACTGATGAGCCATGCCCTCCCTTTAAATTTTTGCCATTGCAGTAAGGTCAGTAGTAACCACTGATGAGCCATGCCCTCCCTTTAAATTTTTGCCATTGCAGTAAGGTCAGTAGTAACCACTAATGAGTCATGGACCTCTCTTTAAATTTTTGCCATTGCAGTAAGGTCAGTAGAAACCACTGATGAGCCATGCCCTCCCTTTAAATTTTTGCCATTGCAGTAAGGTCAGTAGTAACCACTAATGAGTCATGGACCTCCCTTTAAATTTTTGCCATTGCAGTAAGGTCAGTAGTAACCACTGATGAGTCATGGACCTCCCTTTAAATTTTTGCCATTGCAGTAAGGTCAGTAGTAACCACTGATGAGTCATGCCCTCCCTTTAAATTTTTGCCATTGCAGTAAGGTCAGTAGTAACCACTAATGAGTCATGGACCTCCCTTTAAATTTTTGCCATTGCAGTAAGGTCAGTAGTAACCACTAATGAGTCATGGACCTCCCTTTAAATTTTTGCCATTGCAGTAAGGTCAGTAGAAACCACTGATGAGTCATGCCCTCCCTTTAAATTTTTGCCATTGCAGTAAGGTCAGTAGTAACCACTAATGAGTCATGGACCTCCCTTTAAATTTTTGCCATTGCAGTAAGGTCAGTAGTAACCACTGATGAGCCATGCCCTCCCTTTAAATTTTTGCCATTGCAGTAAGGTCAGTAGTAACCACTGATGAGTCATGCCCTCCCTTTAAATTTTTGCCATTGCAGTAAGGTCAGTAGTAACCACTGATGAGTCATGCCCTCCCTTTAAATTTTTGCCATTGCAGTAAGGTCAGTAGTAACCACTATTGAGTCATGCCCTCCCTTTAAATTTTTGCCATTGCAGTAAGGTCAGTAGTAACCACTATTGAGTCATGCCCTCCCTTTAAATTTTTGCCATTGCAGTAAGGTCAGTAGTAACCACTGATGAGCCATGCCCTCCCTTTAATTTTTTGCCATTGCAGTAAGGTCAGTAGTAACCACTGATGAGCCATGCCCTCCCTTTAAATTTTTGCCATTGCAGTAAGGTCAGTAGAAACCACTAATGAGTCTGGACCTCCCTTTAAATTTTTGCCATTGCAGTAAGGTCAGTAGTAACCACTGATGAGCCATGCCCTCCCTTTAAATTTTTGCCATTGCAGTAAGGTCAGTAGAAACCACTGATGAGCCATGCCCTCCCTTTAAATTTTTGCCATTGCAGTAAGGTCAGTAGAAACCACTGATGAGCCATGCCCTCCCTTTAAATTTTTGCCATTGCAGTAAGGTCAGTAGTAACCACTAATGAGTCATGGACCTCCCTTTAAATTTTTGCCATTGCAGTAAGGTCAGTAGTAACCACTGATGAGTCATGGACCTCCCTTTAAATTTTTGCCATTGCAGTAAGGTCAGTAGTAACCACTGATGAGCCATGCCCTCCCTTTAATTTTTTGCCATTGCAGTAAGGTCAGTAGTAACCACTGATGAGCCATGCCCTCCCTTTAAATTTTTGTCATTGCAGTAAGGTCAGTAGAAACCACTAATGAGTCATGGACCTCCCTTTAAATTTTTGCCATTGCAGTAAGGTCAGTAGTAACCACTGATGAGCCATGCCCTCCCTTTAATTTTTTGCCATTGCAGTAAGGTCAGTAGTAACCACTGATGAGTCATGCCCTCCCTTTATATTTTTGCCATTGCAGTAAGGTCAGTAGTAACCACTAATGAGTCATGGACCTCCCTTTAAATTTTTGCCATTGCAGTAAGGTCAGTAGTAACCACTGATGAGTCATGCCCTCCCTTTAAATTTTTGCCATTGCAGTAAGGTCAGTAGTAACCACTGATGAGTCATGCCCTCCCTTTAAATTTTTGCCATTGCAGTAAGGTCAGTAGTAACCACTAATGAGTCATGGACCTCTCTTTAAATTTTTGCCATTGCAGTAAGGTCAGTAGTAACCACTGATGAGTCATGGACCTCCCTTTAAATTTTTGCCATTGCAGTAAGGTCAGTAGTAACCACTGATGAGTCATGCCCTCCCTTTAAATTTTTGCCATTGCAGTAAGGTCAGTAGTAACCACTAATGAGTCATGGACCTCCCTTAAAATTTTTGCCATTGCAGTAAGGTCAGTAGTAACCACTGATGAGTCATGCCCTCCCTTTAAATTTTTGCCATTGCAGTAAGGTCAGTAGTAACCACTGATGAGTCATGCCCTCCCTTCAATTTTTCCATTGCAGTAAGGACAGTAGAAATTGTTTAATTTCCAAAAGAACCATACGCGTCTTTAATAGTTTCAAATATTCATAACAGATGGCGCGCTAATGTATCATAATAAAATGAATATGTAAATGTTTGGTTTCTATAAGTTTTACACACATATGCATACATAACACATTCATCTTTCACAACACAAGCACGCAACAAACACTCATACACAGGCACTAAGAAAAAAATGACAAACTAAAGAACGACAATCTTGCACGTGACACACCTATCACTGCAAAAAGATATTGAAGTAAGATAGCAGAAGACACATAGAGGAAAAAACACAAAAGGCCTTGACATTGAGTGCAAATTCTTCCGTGTAATATACTATATAAATTCTTCAAGATAGAGGTTACCTGGCCGTTATTCATAGTTGTTGATAATAAAAGACACTTTGGTCATAAAATTGTTTTATTTTCTCGACGTTTAGATAAAAATCGACAAATATCTAACTGCGTGTTATTATTGTTCAATGCTGTACTCCAGTAGAAGGGCAGAAATGCCCGTCTTTCAGAGTTATTGTCTGAATCCCAATATACATGGCAAAAGGTACAACTTCCTTAAGTTTTGTCCATGAGTGTATATACACTTGGTTATCTCGTGTGTCTTCAATAAAGGTCACTGTAATATCTTTCAGAGTTATTGTCTGAATCCTGATATACATGGTAAAAGGTACAACTTCCATAAGTTTTGTCTATGAGTGTATATACACTTGGTTATCTCGTGTGCCTTCAATGAAGGTCACTGTAATATCTTTCAGAGTTATTGTTTGAATCCCGATATACATGGTAAAAGGTATAACTTCCTTAAGTTTTGTCCATGAGTGTAATACAACTAAACAAGTGTAAATGTGGCTATATAGGAGTTTCACGAAGAGACTGAACACAATGTTGATTATATAAGTATTATCTGAGGACCTGATTAATTAGCCAGATTATCAAAGGAAGAGATAGAGTTGGATGCTATCATAGGAGAGATAGCTTTGTTTAGAAATAATTGTGTCAACTGTATTCTTCTAGCTCTGCAAATTCCTTGTTATGTTAACCAACTGTTGTTACTACAACCCTGTTACTTGTACCTGATTGAAAACATTTTTAAAACTTTACTTCTGGGATGAGGAGGGGGGATCTTATAAAAAAATTAAATATACTCATGGACAAAACTTAAGGAAGTTGTACCTTTTATCATGTATATCGGGATTCAGACAATAACTCTGAAAGATACTCATGGACAAAACTTAAGGAAATTGTACCTTCTATCATGTATATCAGGATTCAGACAATAACTCTGAAAGATACACTCATGGAAAAGACTTAAGGAAGTTGTACCTTCTATAATGTATATCGGGATTCAGACAATAACTCTGAAAGAAACTCATGGACAAAATATAAGGAAGTTGTACCTTTTAGAATGTATATCGTGATTCAGACAATAACTCTGAAAGATACTCATGGACAAAACTTAAGGAAGTTGTACCTTTTATCATGTATATCGGGATTCAAACAATAACTCTGAAAGATACTCATGGACAAAACTTAAGGTAGTTGTACCTTTTATCATGTATATATCGGGATTCAGACAATAACTCTGAAAGATACTCATGGACAAAACTTAAGGAAGTTGTACCTTTTAGCATGTATATCGGGATTCGGACAATAACTCTGAAAGATACTCATGGAGACAAAACTTAAGGAAGTTGTACCTTTCAGCATGTATATCGGGATTCAGACAATAACTCTGAAAGAAACTCATGGACAAAACTTAAGGAAGTTGTGCCTTTTAATATGTATATCAGGATTCAGACAATAACTCTGAAAGATACTCATGGACAAAACTTAAGGAAGTTGTGCCTTTTAATATGTATATCAGGATTCAGACAATAACTCTGAAAGATACTCATGGACAAAACTTAAGGAAGTTGTACCTTTCAGCATGTATATCTGGATTCAATCTGGACAATAACTCTGAAAGATATTACAGTGACCTTTATTGAAGACACACGAGATGACCAATAATAATAAAGAGTTTATTTTCATTTTATTAACGTAATCTCAAACTTTCGGACAATTAAATAATTCAACGGGTTTCTGGATATGAGTTTCTTTTCATTTAATTAGTGTATCTTCAAGCTTTCATCATATTGTCACGTGGAAAATTAGGGAAGACAAAAACTTCAGGAGGAGACAACAATTTATTTCAGGCAAGAACAAACTATGAATGGTAAACAAAAGATAAGCCACAAGGGAAATTTACAGAGTAGAAAATATAAACATAAAAATGAACACTCTGTTCATGAAAATAATAAAATTAATAAATACTTTGTTACATAGCTTCTTCCCTATGGGAGCTGTGACCCACATCTAGCAATTATTGTAGATACTGACATGGATCTGACGTGCTTCTGCCAAGGATTCCATCGAAGTCTTGGAACTTTGTCCCTAGTACCTTTGCGTCCTTTTTCTTGCGGCGTGAAGAACAGCTTTGTCGTCGTATCGTCTATAGGGACATCGTCATATTCGAGGGAAGTCTTGGCTTTAGCACGGCGGTGGAATCCTGGAGTCAGTCTCCGAAAATGTAGATCACAGCATCCATGGCTTCAAGGTCTTCTCGGCGATCTTCAATTTGTCTTCCCTAACTTACCCAGCATCTCCACCAAAATGCTACGTGAAAAATTAGGGAAGACAAAAACTTCAGGAGGAGACAACAATTTATTTCAGGCAAGAACAAACTATGAATGATAAACAAATGATAAGCTACGAGGGAAATTCACAGAGTAGCAAAATATAATCATAAATATAACCACTATGTTAATAAAAATAATAAAATTAATAAATACTTTGTTACAATATAATCAGTGTTTTCTCAATCTTTCAGTCATCTTTCCCATTCTACAGGAGTTGTGTGTTTGTGTTGTTGTCTTTGTGTGAGTGTTGTTGTATGTGTTGTCGTGTGTTGTTGTATAAACAAATAATAATTATTATGAGTTTCATTTTCATTTTATTAGCGTATTCTCAACATTTCGGCCATTTCTGCCCTTCTACGGAAGTATAAAAACGACTATTAGTAATTATGCTAAAAGCTTGAGATTACAATAATGAAATGAAAAGAAACTTCTATATATCCAGAAACCTTTTATATTACTTCATTTAACATGTTGATTTTGTTTTATTTGTTCTTTTAAATTTCTACAACTTCCTACAATTCCAACTTTCTTCAATTAAATTTTTACAATCGTAGAATCTAAATTATCCAAATTCGTTGAATTCTATTGGAAGTCTATCTTCATGGTTGATATAACTACTTATTATCAGATTTATAACACACGGGCTGGTAGACGAGCTGTATATACCATTGGTTTTCTACCACTACGACCCGGGATCGATTCCCGCATTGGTCTTTTTTTTTTCTAATAAAAAAAAAATTCAAACTGAAATAATGTAATATATTTTTCTCTAAATAGATAATAAGTATTTAAATTATGTATATAATAATGTGTATATGAAATTTTTGTATATAATATTAAATTTTTAGCATGATAATCCTGTTGAAGGACTAACAAGTCTGAAAGCTTGAAAAATAAAAAGTTGCAAAAGAAACTTAACCCTGGAAGTTTCATTTATTTTATAATAAAAATAAATACTCCAATGACCCCCGATTCTTGCAAAAGTCCAACTCTACCAGCGATTGCAAGTATAACCAAGCTAGCTCTGACACATTTCTAAATGCAAATGTCGAACTGCTTTTCATGTGAGTAGACATGTGATGTACTTACAGTAAAAGCAGTCGCTAAGTATCCACCATGATTATTATGGCCTGTACCACGTATAATAAGGATAATAAGTAAACGGATTTATGAAACAGTTCTCAATTTCCTCTCTTACTTGATAAGAAACGGCAGTTTATCTTCTTGAAGATATAATCTTCTAGTGGGTGCTGTCACATTGAGGACTGTCGAATTACAAACTGTCTTCTTATCCATGTACTTTACAGCTTTCCATATCTGAAGTTATCTCTATCTGAAAATGTTGATTATACCATATATTTTAGATAAATAAAGAAATCAGAAAATTGATGTTTTAAAAGTTTTTTAAAACTCTTTTTAAATGTAGATAGGAGCTAGTCTATATATTGTTGCATCAAGTTGCAGCTTTGCAGGGTCGTCGACCTTGGTTTCTTCCTTCTTGGTGTTATACACGTTTCCCGAGCGGGTTTCCATATTCAAAGCAAATAAATAAAAGTAAATAAATAAAATTAAATAAAAATAAATTACCTTTCAAAGTTATTGTGTTTATTTATTCGTTGTCTTCCTCGTAGGTCATGATCCGCCGTCTCTCTCTAGCTCCTCTCTCGCTCCAATAACCAATCAAGATATATGTACAATAAATATTACAAAAGGAATGAAACTATAAAAAGGAATTATGATAATCTAAATATTCTGTTTTAAATAAATATTAAATATCATAGAATATTTTGAATAAATGTAAGGCACATTAACATTGATGCAACAATATAGAGAGGGACAAAGACAGACGTTGTACATAGACTTCACGTGTTATATCTAAGAAGGAAATCAATGTGAGTTGTAAGTCTGTGACAATCATTTGAACAAACACCTTTATCTCATCCAAGATAAGTAATCATTCTTACAATATCTCATGGGCACAACTTATCCTTAGTCCATTCTCTCAATCAGGATGCATATTGACAAATACTTAAAGGGACAAACTCATCGATTGATTCTAAATTGGAAAATTTTTAACATTCAATTTCTAACTACGCCCTTGCCGGTCCCAAGCCCGGATGAAAAAGGAGGGGGAGCAGTAACAAGTTCACCAAAAAAACCTGGGTTCAGCTGGCCTGGCTGATAGTACCCTGTAAGGGCTCTTGATCTAGGGATACAGGATGAGCAGCGCTTGTACTTCATGTTAGGAGCGGTTGTACATGGCGTCTGTTCCTCATGTCAGAGGCGGCCATTTCTTTTGGAGCTAAGTCGGCCTGCCACTAAGTAGTGCTCCCAGTCTTAACGACAAAGGCTGACGCATTCTACTTCACCCAGTTTGGAGATAAGAAAGAAGAAGAACATTCCATTTTAAACTCTTGTCAAGAAGAGAAGAGCTCAGACAAACCAGCCATTCAAACAGTTCGACGTCAAGGCATTTGACGTGAAAATATAAAACTTCTATTTTTTATAAACCGCTTTTTTCTTCTATTAATATAGTAATATCTGGCTATTTATCTTAACACCCTAAATTTGTGAATAAAATTTGCTTTTTTTTCTCCATTAATCTCAATTCAACTTTTTTTTTTACATTCTCATTATCTTTGTACTATATAATTGGACAGACTTTGTGCGTGCTTGCATGTGTGACAAAATTAAGAAAATAAAGAAAGGTCAGGTGGTAATACTAAAAATAAAATTGGCATACATATATATTATGATTAGAATTTTTTTTGTGTGTGTTTGGTGTTGAAAAGAGGTGCAGTCGTGAAAAAGTAACGATAATTATTTACCTTTCAAGTAGATTTTTATTTTGAATTACTTGAAGTAAAATTACACATAAAATTATTTATATCACAGGAATATAGAATTTATATAATGAATTCTATAATCGTGAATTTTATTAGAAAAGGCAGGGTTAACTCTACATATTTACAACAATAATAATTAAAGTGGTATGTTTTTGAATCTATGGTCAAATATGTAAAACAGTCAATGAATGAAAATAAAATATATGTTTTAAAAAAAATAAAATAATTGTATTTTAGATTATATAATATACAGGGTGTACCAGGTAAATTGGGACTAACTTTGACAGTCCATAAAACAAAAACTACTTGAGATTAAAAACTTGTTTTTTTTTTCATTACGTAGCCATATTCATGTAAAATGCAACAGTACATGTGTGTGCAGTGTAGTGATGAAGAGTAACCGAGAATTTGAAAATCGAGCTGCCATCATCGTTGCTCTGCGCGCCGGAAGGAGCCCCAAAGAGATAGTGGATTTTCTTAAGTTGCCCAAAACCACTATTTATCGTGTCAAGAAGCAGTTTGATGAGGCCGACAGTAACAAAGAGGGGATAGCTACAAGGAAAAAGCACTCGCGTCGATCGGACAGGGTAAGAGGCGAAGAATTTGTCAAAAATGTCAAGGAGAAGATTGATGGAAACCCTGGGAAGAGCATGAGGGCCATAGCCAAGGAAATGGACGTTGGCTCTATGACAATTGTCAGAACTATCCATGAGGACCTTGGTCTCAAGTCTTATGCCCTTCGGAAAGGTCAGTTGCTGACTGAGAATATGAATAATAACAGAAAAGGAAAGGCTGCTGCCCTCCTCAACAACCTGAAACACGACTCTTTTGGAATGCTAAGGTTCGTCTCTGACGAAAAGAACTTTGACGTGGACCAAAAGGTAAATCCCAGGAATGATCGCTGGATCTGTAAAGACCCCTCAGAGATACCTGTCGTGATGCACACAAAATTTCCTGCCTCCGTAATGGTCCTTGGCGTTATCAGCAGTGAAGGTGATGTCATGCCTCCCCATTTCTTTGAGAAGGGCCTTAGGATGAACGCTGACACCTACATCAATGTTCTGGAGACCGTTGTGAAGCCTTGGATGGACATGGTGGCCGCAGGAAGGAAGTATGTCTTCCAACAGGACTCAGCTCCAGCCCATAAGGCAAAAAAGACACAATCGTGGCTGACACTTAACGTCCCTAGTCACTGGGGTCCTGATATTTGGCCCCCTAATTCTCCAGATTGCAATCCCCTCGACTACTATGTATGGGGCGTTGTTGAGAGAGATGTCAACAAAGCTCCTCATACCACCATCCAGTCTGTCAAGAAAGCAGTTCACACGGTGATGACCCAAATGGACAAGGTCATCGTCGCCAAGGCCTGTGCTTCATTCCGCACTCGCCTCGAGACTGTTGTAGCTAATAATGGAAACTACATTGAATAAATAAAAACTATATCCTTTAATCTACTACTGTGTCAAATTTCATTCGGATATTTTAATTTTTACTTGCAAAAAATATCAGTTAAAATACCATTGTTGAAATTCCCAATTTACCTGGTACACCCTGTATATATGGTAATTTAAGCCAACAAACCCATATTGTATATAACTTATAACAAGATTTTAATGTTGTATAATAGAAACACATCTGTAAATGATTATACGCATTATTGACATGTGTCTT
Organism: Cordylochernes scorpioides; assembly: GCA_030710605.1. Taxonomy (NCBI): domain Eukaryota; kingdom Metazoa; phylum Arthropoda; class Arachnida; order Pseudoscorpiones; family Chernetidae; genus Cordylochernes; species Cordylochernes scorpioides. The sequence goes on from CP092879.1 coordinate 63,262,929, forward strand.
TACATCATCATATGTAATGTAATTTGTACAAACTGAGGATAATAAATAAATAACTCTGTAATAGATTAAAAGTTGAGCTAAGCAAGAGATAGAAGTCATAACGTCAAAATCGAGATAGATTTAGACTTCCCACAACAAGGTCTAAAAATGGACCAGACCACCCACACTCTTCACATCTGGTGGAATGCAAAAGCCCCCTTTCTCAGAAACGGCCCCTGTCGCATAAGGCCCCCCGTCTTAACCTATAAATACAGTCACTTTACAGTCACTTGACAGTTAGTTCACCTTCAGCGGAAGCCCACGTTGGTTCTCACCAAGTTCCATCTCATCCATCATGTAGATCAGTAAGAAACTTCTATCTCCCCATCTTTCGCTCCTAGCTCAACTTTTATCTGTTCACGGAACTTTCTTAGTGCAACTGTGTCTTTGTTTTTTGTGTGGACATCCCCAAGCTTTCCACTCTGCCTCAACAACGACTGCCTGTACTCTGTGAGAACTTTTAAAGGACTTACAAGGTGCAGAGAGGTACTGGAAAACTCCCCATCCTAACTGTTCAACACAGTATAGCGAGAGTCAACACTTCATCATCACAAAGTTAGTCGACAGGATTCTACAAGAGTCAACAGTAACTCAACTTATTACAGATAGTTGACAGGATTCTACAAGAGGCTACCAGACCTCATCACATATATACTTAGGTTAACGTGGTACAAGCCATGATAACCATGTTAGGTAGTAGTTGGCGACTGCTTTTACTGTAAGTGCACTCTGTGTCTACACATATACCGTGAAGAAAGCAATTCGACTTTTGCCCCGACAAATGTAATTGAGCCCTGTTTGGTTACTTGCACTCATTTGTGAGTTTGACTTTTGAAAGAATTGGGGGTTATTGAAGCAATTTTATATATATATATATATATGTGTTATGAATATTTTGTTTTGTTGTTGAAAAAGATAGAGAATTGAAGGTGCAGTCGTGAAAAATAGGAAATTATTTACTTATCAAAAAAGTAGTTTTTATTTTGAATTACTTGAAGCAAATTACTAATAAAACTATTTTTTACAGTAATATAGAATTTATAAAATATATTCTATTTAACAAAGTATTCTAAATCTATGGTCAAAAAAAAATAGTCAATGATAAAATACATGTTTTTTAAAAAATAAAATATTTGAATTTTAGATTATATAATATATATATACACCTATCCCCCGATTTACACGGTAGATACGTTCCTGAGAAAAACGTGTAAATCGAAAATTAAAAATGTTCGCGAAATTTTTATGCGAAGAAATACAGACACAGTGTGCGTTTGCAGCAAGTCAGCACATAAGCTCGGGATTCCTCGTGAGATGTGTTCACAGCGCATGTGTTCAATCACAGTAGCATTTAGTATATTGCGATAAAAACAAAAAAAAAAAACTTATTTGGAAAACCGTGTAAAAGCGAAAACGTGTAAAACAAGTACCGTGTAAATCGGGGGATAGGTGTATACATGTACAAAGCTTAAGGAAATTTTACCTTTAAACATAAATATCAGGATTCAGACAATAACTATGAAATTGAAGACAAACGAGATTACCAAATGTGGACAAAATTATATGTCTCCTTTAAAAGTTATATACAAACGACCGGCAATTTCATAAACGTTCAACTACCTTAAGTAGTAGATAGCATGTTTGTATCTATACTATCATTAAATAACTAGCAACTATAATCTATCACGCGGTATCGATAGAGAAAAGATAAAAATATCAAAAATGCAATATCATAATTCAATAAAAGAAAACATTTTTATTATCTTTAGTACACGTGGTTCAAGCAATGATAACCATGTTAGCAAGTAGTTGACGATTGCTTTTACTGTAAGTGTACTCCGTGTCTACACATAAGAAAGCAGTTCGACTTTTGCCCCGATGATAACCATGTTAGCAAGTAGTTGACGATTGCTTTTACTGTAAGTGTACTCCGTGTCTACACATAAGAAAGCAGTTCGACTTTTACACCGATGATAACCATGTTAGCAAGTAGTTGACGATTGCTTTTACTGTAAGTGTACTCCGTGTCTACACATAAGAAAGCAGTTCGACTTTTACACCGATGATAACCATGTTAGGCAGTAGTTGACTATTGCTTTTACTGTAAGTGCACTCCGTGTCTACACATCAAGAAAGCAGTTCGACTTTTGCCCCGATAATAACCATGTTAGGTAGTAGTTGACGACTGCTTTTACTGTAAGTGTACTCCGTGTCTACACATAAGAAAGCAGTTCGACTTTTGCCCCGATAATAACCATGTTAGGCAGAAGTTGACTATTGCTTTTACTGTAAGTGTACTCCGTGTCTACATATAAGAAAGCTGTTCGACTTTTGCCCCGATAATAACCATGTTAGGTAGTAGTTGACGACTGCTTTTACTGTAAGTGTACTCCGTGTCTACACATAAGAAAGCAGTTCGACTTTTGCCCCGATAATAACCATGTTAGGCAGAAGTTGACTATTGCTTTTACTGTAAGTGTACTCCATGTCTACACATAAGAAAGCAGTTCGAATTTTGCCCCGATGATAACTATGTTAGGTAGTAGTTGACGATTGCTTTTACTGTAAGTGTACTCCGTGTCTACACATAAGAAAGCTGTTCGACTTTTGCCCCGATAATAACCATGTTAGGTAGTAGTTGACGACTGCTTTTACTGTAAGTGTACTCCGTGTCTACACATAAGAAAGCAGTTCGACTTTTACACCGATGATAACTATGTTAGGCAGTAGTTGACGACTGATTTTACTGTAAGTGTACTCCATGTCTACACATAAGAAAGCAGTTCGACTTTTACACCGATGATAACTATGTTAGGTAGTAGTTGACGATTGCTTTTACTGTAAGTGTACTCTATGTCTACACATAAGAAAGCTGTTCGACTTTTGCCCCGATAATAACCATGTTAGGTAGTAGTTGACGACTGCTTTTACTGTAAGTGTACTCCGTGTCTACACATAAGAAAGCAGTTCGACTTTTGCCCCGATAATAACCATGTTAGGCAGAAGTTGACTATTGCTTTTACTGTAAGTGTACTCCGTGTCTACACATAAGAAAGCAGTTCGACTTTTGCCCCGATGATAACCATGTTAGGTAGTAGTTGACGACTGCTTTTACTGTAAGTGTACTCCGTGTCTACACATAAGAAAGCAGTTCGACTTTTACACCGATGATAACCATGTTAGCAGTAGTTGACGACTTCTTTTACTGTAAGTGTACTCCATGTCTACACATAAGAAAGCAGTTCGACTTTTGCCCCGATGATAACCATGGTTGGCAGTAGTTGACGACTGCTTTTACTGTAAGTGTACTCCGTGTCTACACATAAGAAAGCAGTTCGACTTTTACACCGATGATAACCATGTTAGCAGTAGTTGACGACTGATTTTACTGTAAGTGTACTCCGTGTCTACACATAAGAAAGCAGTTCGACTTTTGCCCCAATGATAACTATGTTAGGTAGTAGTTGACGACTGCTTTTACTGTAAGTGTACTCCGTGTCTACACATAAGAAAGCAGTTCGACTTTTGCCCCGATGATAACCATGGTTGGCAGTAGTTGACGACTGCTTTTACTGTAAGTGTACTCCATGTCTACACATAAGAAAGCAGTTCGACTTTTGCCCCAATGATAACTATGTTAGGTAGTAGTTGACGACTGCTTTTACTGTAAGTGTACTCCGTGTCTACACATAAGAAAGCAGTTCGACTTTTACACCGATGATAACTATGTTAGGTAGTAGTTGACGATTGCTTTTACTGTAAGTGTACTCTATGTCTACACATAAGAAAGCTGTTCGACTTTTGCCCCGATAATAACCATGTTAGGTAGTAGTTGACGACTGCTTTTACTGTAAGTGTACTCCGTGTCTACACATAAGAAAGCAGTTCGACTTTTGCCCCGATAATAACCATGTTAGGCAGAAGTTGACTATTGCTTTTACTGTAAGTGTACTCCGTGTCTACACATAAGAAAGCAGTTCGACTTTTGCCCCGATGATAACCATGTTAGGTAGTAGTTGACGACTGCTTTTACTGTAAGTGTACTCCGTGTCTACACATAAGAAAGCAGTTCGACTTTTACACCGATGATAACCATGTTAGCAGTAGTTGACGACTGCTTTTACTGTAAGTGTACTCCGTGTCTACACATAAGAAAGCAGTTCGACTTTTGCCCCGATGATAACCATGGTTGGCAGTAGTTGACGACTGCTTTTACTGTAAGTGTACTCCGTGTCTACACATAAGAAAGCAGTTCGACTTTTACACCGATGATAACTATGTTAGGCAGTAGTTGATGACTGCTTTTACTGTAAGTGTACTCCGTGTCTACACATAAGAAAGCAGTTCGACTTTTGCCCCAATGATAACCATGGTTGGCAGTAGTTGACGACTGCTTTTACTGTAAGTGTACTCCGTATCTACACATAAGAAAGCAGTTCGACTTTTGCCCCGATGATAACCATGGTTGGCAGTAGTTGACGACTGCTTTTACTGTAAGTGCACTCCGTGTCTACACATAAGAAAGCAGTTCGACTTTTGCCCCAATGATAACCATTTTAGGCAGTAGTTGACGACTGCTTTTACTGTAAGTGTACTCCGTGTCTACACATAAGAAAGCAGTTCGACTTTTGCCCCAATGATAACCATGGTTGGCAGTAGTTGACGACTGCTTTTACTGTAAGTGTACTCCGTGTCTACACATAAGAAAGCAGTTCGACTTTTGCCCCAATGATAACCATGGTTGGCAGTAGTTGACGACTGCTTTTACTGTAAGTGTACTCCGTGTCTACACATAAGAAAGCAGTTCGACTTTTGCCCCGATGATAACCATGGTTGGCAGTAGTTGACGACTGCTTTTACTGTAAGTGTACTCCGTGTCTACACATAAGAAAGCAGTTCGACTTTTGCCCCGATGATAACCATGGTTGGCAGTAGTTGACGACTGCTTTTACTGTAAGTGTACTCCGTGTCTACACATAAGAAAGCAGTTCGACTTTTACACCGATGATAACCATGGTTGGCAGTAGTTGACGACTGCTTTTACTGTAAGTGTACTCCGTGTCTACACATAAGAAAGCAGTTCGACTTTTGCCCCAATGATAACCATGGTTGGCAGTAGTTGACGACTGCTTTTACTGTAAGTGTACTCCGTGTCTACACATAAGAAAGCAGTTCTACTTTTACACCAATGATAACCATGTTAGGTAGTAGTTGACGATTGATTTTACTCTAAATGTACTCCGTGTCTACATATAAGAAAGCAGTTCGACTTTTGCTCCGATGATAACCATGTTAGGCAGTAGTTGACGACTGCTTTTACTGTAAATGTACTCCGTGTCTACACATAAGAAAGCAGTTCGACTTTTGCTCCGATGATAACCATGGTTGGCAGTAGTTGACGACTGCTTTTACTGTAAGTGTACTCCTTGTCTACACATAAGAAAGCAGTTCGACTTTTGCCCCAATGATAACCATGTTAAGCAGTAGTTGACGACTGCTTTTACTGTAAGTGTACTCCGTATTTACACATAAGAAAGCAGTTCGACTTTTGCCCCGATGATAACCATGTTAGGCAGTAGTTGACGACTGCTTTTACTGTAAGTGTACTCCGTGTCTACACATAAGAAAGCAGTTCGACTTTTGCCCCGATGATAACCATGTTAGGTAGTAGTTGACGACTGCTTTTACTGTAAGTGTACTCCGTGTCTACACATAAAAAAGCAGTTCGACTTTTACACCGATGATAACCATGTTAGGCAGTAGTTGACGACTGCTTTTACTGTAAGTGTACTCCGTGTCTACACATAAGAAAGCAGTTCGACTTTTGCCCCGATGATAACCATGATAGGCAGTAGTTGACGACTGCTTTTACTGTAAGTGTACTCCGTGTCTACACATAAGAAAGCAGTTCGACTTTTGCCCCAATGATAACCATGTTAGGTAGTAGTTGACGACTGCTTTTACTGTAAGTGTACTCCGTGTCTACACATAAAAAAGCAGTTCGACTTTTACACCGATGATAACCATGTTAGGCAGTAGTTGATGACTGCTTTTACTGTAAGTGCACTCCATGTCTACACATAAGAAAGCAGTTCGACTTTTGCCCCAATGATAACCATGGTAGGCAGTAGTTGACGACTGCTTTTACTGTATGTGCACTCCATGTCTACACATAAGAAAGCAGTTCGACTTTTGCCCCAATGATAACCATGGTTGGCAGTAGTTGACAATTGCTTTTACTGTAAGTGTACTCCGTGTCTACACATAAGAAAGCAGTTCGACTTTTGCCCCGATGATACCCATGTTAAGCAGTAGTTGACGATTGCTTTTACTGTAAGTGTACTCCGTGTCTACACATAAGAAAGCAGTTCGACTTTTGCCCCGATGATAACCATGTTAGGGAGTAGTTGACGAATGCTTTTACTGTAAGTGTACTCTATGTCTACACATAAGAAAGCAGTTCGACTTTTGCCCCGATGATAACCATGTTAGGGAGTAGTTGACGAATGCTTTTACTGTAAGTGTACTCTATGTCTACACATAAGAAAGCAGTTAGACTTTTGCCCCGATGATAACCATGTTAGGTAGTAGTTGACGACTGCTTTTACTGTAAGTGTACTCTATGTCTACACATAAGAAAGCAGTTCGACTTTTGCCCCGATGATAACCATGTTAGGGAGTAGTTGACGAATGCTTTTACTGTAAGTGTACTCTATGTCTACACATAAGAAAGCAGTTCGACTTTTACATCGACAAATTTAATTGAGCCTTGTTTGGTTACTTGCACTCACTGGTGGAGTTGTACTTTTGCAAGAATTGAGGGCCATTGAAGCATTTTTTTTTTTCTATTTAGAAAAAAAAAAAAGTGTCCAATGAGGGATTCGATCCCAGATTGTAGCTATCGGAAATCAACGGTTTTATCCCCACCAGCGAGTGTAAGTAACCAAACGGGGCTCTGTCACATTTGTAAGTGCAAAGTCGAATTGATATTCACATATGTAGACATGTGATGCACTTACAGTAAAAGCAGTCGCCTACTTCTACCCACCATGAAAAAGGAGGAGGAGGAGCAGTATCAAGCTCGCTAAAAAATCTGGCCTCAGCTGGCCTGGCTGATAGTACCCTGTAAGGGCTCCTAATTCAGGGATACAGGATAAGCAGCGTTTGTACTCCATGTTAGGAGTGACTGCACATGGCATCTGTTCCTCATGTCAGAGGCGGCCATTTATTTTGGAGCTAAGTCGGCCTGCCACTGAGTAGTGCTCTCAGTCTTAATGACAAAGGCAGACACATTCTACTTCACCAAGTGTGGAGATAAGAAAGAAGAAGAAGGAAGATGATTATCATGGCCTGTACCACGTGTACTAGGGATAAGTGAAAAAACGGTTATACCACTCGCCTACAAACACAAAGACACTTATCGCTATAAAAAGTATTGATATTTTGATCATGAACAGTTTGATCATGTTATTGGCTTTATGTGTAATCAAAGTAATGTATAGAAAAGGATGTCAAGTTGTAGTGATGGACAGTTTGCAGCCAAATGGTACTGAAGATTTCCTTATCTTGGAGTCAAACACAAAGTGGGTTGATAAGAAAAAGATTTCCTCAGGTAGGATAAGGCAACGATGATTCTTTCAAAACACCCGGTGTACATGTAGTGATTTTATTTTGCCTTCTTCCAGCCAATTCTAGCAATCATATTTCAACAGTATCATTCATTGATGCATTCAATTCTGAATCTCAGTAGAAGCGTGTTATAAACCTTTTATTTTTTATCGTAAAGATAAATGCTGCCTGGCTGGCATTCATATTTCTTGAAAATAAAGATACTTCGTTCAGTAAATCTTTTTATTATCTTGACGTTTCGACAAAAAGCTTTTGTTTTCGTCAGGAGCAAACCAAAATTAAAACATTTAGCAAGGCGTTAAGTTAAATATTGTTCTAAGTTTCAAAGGGCGTTCTCACGCGATATTTCAAATTTTGTACAAAGATTTAAGATTTCATTTTCTAGTCACGACCTGGGATCAAATTCCACATTGGACACTTTTTCTTCTGACGATAAAAAAATTCTTCAATGGCTTTCTTGCAGAAATCCAATCTTACCAGAGAGTGCAAGTAACCAAATGAAGCTTTGTCACACTTGAAGGTGCAAATGCCGTACTATTAGAGTTCTAAGAAGCGGTCTGATAGATTAAATTGGCGAAACGGTTGGGATGGTTCACTACTGATGAGCTTCGCACCATTTAGCAATAGATTCATGGATAAAACTTTAGGACGTTTCATATTTTAATGTGTGTGTCGCCGATTATCTGTTTTTTTTTTTTTTTTTGAAGGAGACAGAGGCAATTTTGTCTTCAATAAAGGTGACTGTAATATCTTTCAGAGTTATTGTCTGAATCCTGATATACATGGTAAAAGGTACAACTTCCTTAAGTTTTGTCCATGAATGCATACACACTTGGTTATCTCGTGTGTCTTCAATAAAGGTCACTGTAATATCTTTCAGAATTATTGTCTGAATCTCTATATACATGCTAAAAGGTAGAGCTTCCTCAAGTTTTGTCCATGAATGTATTTTGGATTTAATCGAGAAACTGTGTTCCCTTTATATTTCATTCTGTGTTTGATGGGAAAGCACAATACAGGACAACGTGACAAACCTCATTTTCAACTACCCTCGGTTATACAAAAAGAACATTATTTACTAATTCCAATACGGCTTCTCAATTGTTATATAAACTTATAATGGCCTTTAGCAGGCACACAAAATTTAGTTCCCCAAATATATCCAGTTTTATAAGGCTATTAAGTTAAGAAAGGAAAAAAAAATTAAAGCAATTATAAATAGTTTCCCAGGTTCCACACTTCCTAAACTCTTATATACAGAGGGTGTTCACACTTATAGGAAACAAGTTTTATTATGAAATATTAAAAATTAACACCATATATGAAAATTTTCAAATGTTCTATTTGAAAGCCTTTTTGTTTATTTACAGAACGGCACCTGATTTTCCACGATAGCAGACACTTTCTGATCATGGTCATACTCAAAAGATCCCATTCTTTCCTTTACCACTTTCCAGAGACCTTCAATTGTCCTAGGGTGTCTCTTTCCAAGTGCTCTTTTAAGGCATCCAAAAATGCAAAAAATCCATCGGGGCTAAATCAGGAGATTTTACAGGGGTTCTGTTCTTTGGAATAGTGTTGATTCATGTTCTTTGCCTTAGATCTTCCAAATAAGCTTGGGTTGAAGATGAGGTATGACTTGTGGCGTTATCATGGTGAAACCAGACTTTGTTGCTCTGTTTTCCATAGATAGAGGGAATATCATTTAAAAATATAGGTTCTAAAATGTTGTTTTGATAGTACTCCGAGTTTATTTTGGCATTTCTTTCAACTTTTCATATTTTTAATTTTCCTTCATATGATATACCGCATGCCACTATAAATCCTTTGGGGTAACTTTCGGCACATTCCTTCAACCAAATTTGGCCAAGATTTTTCCACCCTTTTTTGATAGTATATAGTTCTTTTTCTGTCGCAATCGGTTAAATATACCCATACTTCGTCATATGTAACAATAATTTCCATCTATCAGCAGCCAAAAAATTTTCATAAAAATATCTGCTGATAGTGTGTCGCTGACGAATATGGCTCTGAAACACTTTGTGAACCGCATGTTTTTTTGTAGCTTTTAGGCCTAAATCTTTATTTATTATTTTATTTATTGTTGACACTGATGCTCCTATTAATTTGGCTATATCTCTTTGTGGCATAGGATTTTCTTTTGTAATATATTTTTTCACTTTTTTGACAGTTTCAGGAGTTCTCACAGATATAGGGTGATAATCTTTTGTCCATTTCTCCGTAGGTGCTTTGAATAAAAACTTGATATTTTTGTCGTGAATAATATTATGAATACCTTTTTTAGAAATGTTGATATCATCTTGTTTGCCTATTTTTATTATGTCCAAATAGGTAAGATTGTCTCTGGAAAGTGGTAAAGGAAGAATGGGATCTTTTGAGTATGACCATGATCAGAAAGTGTCTGCTATCTTGGAAAATCAGGTGCCGTTCTGTAAATAAACAAAAAGGCTTTCAAATAGAACATTGAAAATTTTCAAATATGGTGTTAATTTTTAATATTTTATAATAAAACTTGTTTCCTATAAGTGTGAACACCCTCTGTAAATATATTTTATTTGCATATATAGATCAATATCCGCTCACCTTTTGTTGTAAAAGTTGTTGTTGTGTTGTAAGAGTTGTTGTTGAGAGAGGCTGAAATGCCTTGCTATAGATTAGGTGTAAATATGTTTATTTAATTTTTCATTACTAAAATGTAGTTTGTAAAAGGAAATATTAATACAAAGTAAATACTAGCGATATATTGTAAATAAAACTTGATAAAACAAAGTTAAGGATAGAGCTGTCGGAACTTAATCCATGGATAAACATTACTTATCTACATTATGACAAGTTTGTCGTTCTTTTAGACTCAATACTATCTAAGCAAGATTTTTCCATTAAATATGGATAAACAAATGCAAAGTATAATACACTGCGGCTTGTGATTGTAAAGCAACACTTGAAGTTACACCGCATGAGTTTCTTTTCAACGAAAAATCAAAATTTATTTCAAGGTGAAATATTGACCATTTTCAACCTTTTTGGATGAGGTATGAAAGGGTGAATTATGAAGAGTAATGATGAAATGGACACTTTTATTTTTCCTTTCATCATTACTCTTCATAATTCACCCTTTCATACCTCATACAAAAAGGTTGGAAATGGTCAATATTTCACCTTGAAATAAATTTTGATTTTTCGTTGAAAAGAAACTCACGCAGTGTAACTTCAAATGCAAAGTATATTATATATTAATACTTTTTATGATTCATATTTGTATGGATAATCAATATAATCTATTTAACCGATTAAAAAGAGGAGAGATTATAAAGATGAAAGATTAAGACTAAAGATTGGAGATATAAAAATGAATACTTTGGAGAAGCATAAAGAATAAAAATAAACAGAAATTAAATTTATAATAAATAAATAGAAGTCAATGGTCACAGAGCTCTTCCACAGAGCTTAACTATACTCCTGTAAAAGGGATCCAAAGCCTGAAAAAGCTTAAGTCAATTAAATTATATATATATATATTTTTTTTTTTTGCAAGAAAGTTTTTCTTGCTTCCTTGGTTTTTTCTAGTGGCTTATATTCATTCATTTGTTTGTCCTCTTATTAGAGATATATATTTTAAAAATATTTTGTCTTAATTTGTATAATAGTTAATATGTAAAAAATAATATTTTTATATCTTCATAAAACTATGTAAAATAGTATCCGATTATATTTAACTTGTTTTCTATTGGCGTATCATTATACCATGTTTTCTTCTGTAGAGGGGCGTCAGTGCCCGAAAGCTAGAGAAGAATAAACATTTTTTTGAAAAGATAATTTTCTCTGGAGGAATGATTAATTTTACTCAAGAAAGTTTTCGCTGGATGGATTTTTTTTCTCAAATATTATACAAGGTATTATTAATTTTGGTATTACAGTAGAACCTCCCTGTAAAGGACAACACCTAATTGCAGAGCCAAAGTGTCCTTTAGGGAGAGGTGTCCTCTTACCGGAGAGTTGCTAAATAGTAAAAATGGTAATTTTGCAAATGAAAACTGCCCTTTACAGAGAGGTGTCTGCTAGCGGGGTGTCTGCTAAAGGAAGGTTCTACTGTATCAGGAAATATTCACCCTTCCAATGTTTGTATGATTAAAAAGGGTAAAGAAATCCTGAGTGTAAATTAATGAATATTTACTGCCGACCATCTAACCCCAATATGTATTACTAGACGGGTGACCCGGGCTTCGCCCCGGGATTGACCCGTGTGCACATCTACCCGAGTGATATATATTTAGATAAGATTTTTTATATAATTGTTTGTTATTAGCATTATCTATTTGTTTGAATCAGCATAATTTAATCTAATCTTTGATAGAGGGCGCTGTTCGTGAGCTAAGTAGAATAATTTAAATATATAGTTTTAATAATTGTTTATATATTTTTTAAAAGAGCCTATCGTCTTCCCCGTATTTTTTTACCTATGTATGGAAATTTTGGTTTGAATTAGTGAACTACTGCGAATTTGTATACCGGACATACAAACAAACAAACATACAAACATTGATTTTTATATATATAAGATATCATAATAATATTATGAAACGAGATATTATTAATAATAATAACTAATGATCAACACAACACAGAAAAAAATACAACACACACAACACAACAAAACACATTGGCAAAGGCTTGTCCACACTCAACTTGTAGCTCCTGATAGGATCCAGACGTCCATTCGAAGATGGCTTCGTCTGGTGTAAATATTTTCTTTATTTTATTCTAATTTGACCCAAACTCTCATTTTGCTGTTTACTAGGTGTCAATAAACTTATTTTAATTGTCAATTGTCACAACAAAACACACAACACACACAAAACCTTCTCATCTAAATTTTCTACCATCAAGTAAGTTTTTTTAGAAACAGTTTTGATGATATATTAAAATAAATTAACATACATGTTAAAGACAAAGTATAAATTCATAACGCAAATAAAAGTCGGTGGACGAGTGGGTAACACCCTCGATTCCCGACAGCCATGAACTGGGGTTGAATCCCACGTTAACATTTTGTTTAATACAGAGCAATAACGCGCCATCTATACATATAAAATGAAAGGATTTAAAAGCACGAATGTTTCTTTTTCGTCTTATGTATAAAAGAAACATTCGTGCTTTTAAATCCTTTCATTTTGTTTAATATGTGAATAACCTTCACATATTATTCATTTAATTAATTAAAAAGGCATATATTGGATCAGAAAATATTATTCATTGTTACAATTATCATAAACTAGGTTACTCTTGTTGAGTGGTACCTAATAAAGTGATTTTGGAACCGAAAAGTGTAAAATGTATTCATTAGATTAAATTTTAATATTCATTTGTTACAAAAAATATTTGACGCGATGACTTGCACATATAAACTTGATCATAACTAGTGATAAAATATATATAAAAAAGGTACATAAAGATAAAGATTACATACGATGATTCGGCATTTTCTTATCATGTGAAATATTCGTGTGTAAAGAGATGTATTTCACAACTTTATCTTCAATATTTAGAACACGGCTACCTCATTTATAAACAGCCGACTTTCTAATTGTTTTATATATATGTCTCATAAATACAGCTTGTCATTTTTATAAGGCTTGTAAGATAAGATATGTTCTTTTAGTTCAATATTTATATAACAATTTTCTCTTTTTCCTGGAATGGAGCAACTCCTAGTTGTTTCTCGATGGCCGGCTAAAACCTTTGTAATTATGTAAATAATATTTTATTCTATTCGCCTTAAAACTGTTGGAATATTTAATTTTATAAAAATAAAAATATATATATATATATATTCTGTGAGATTGGATATGATGATAACCTAATATAAAAAAAGTTGTTGTTGTTAAAAGTGACGAACAAAAACTTGATAAAAAAATATATATAGCCACTATTATCTTTTGTATTTATTGTGTTTTCTTATTGTAATGTATATATAATAAATAATACATTTAAAGGAGAAGTCTGTCAATCATCAAAAAACAACAAAAACAGATAGTACTTTATCAAATTATGTATTTATGTTCCATAAGCTTAATTATAGCTATTTCTGGTCTTAACTATTTTTATTTTCAAGAATTTTGCCACGACTGCATACCAATACCATTGATCTAATACTAATATATTCCAAAATATATCAAATCTCAAGATCATAATCTTAATCTCAAAAATAATTCCAAAATCAAGCAGAAAATCTTATTTCTTGATAAATATATATTCAAATTATATTCTATAGTACATTCTAGACCATCATTGCTATTTAGAAGTCTGATATTTGGTAAACTTGCGTTGTTAGATTTATTTAACAAACTATTTAACTTCAACGTGTGGTCTAAAAAAATATTGAAAATTTAATCGCTATATTTTTGTAAATAAATACAGAAATTAGTCTATTTCCAACAAAAAAGAAGTCGTAAATTTTATAGACTTGCATTATTAACTGTATTGAATGATGAATAAAGGGCATCTCCTTATCGTGCAACTGAAAGTTGCTGATGGCTTGCGCCATCTATCGGAATAAATATAAATTATTCTCGTTGATTTTTAATTATTCCAGAATTGGCCAAATACCCATTCTTGATTAATCAAGAAAAGCTAACCACGGACGCGTTTCGGGCTGTTGGCCCTCATCAACGTGGTGCAAGCTGTACCTCAACGACCAAAAAACTGGTCATTAAGGCATCCTGAAATTGTATTGCATCCTGTATTGAATGAGTTTATATATATTTTCACAGACTTCTGTGTGTTATGAAAGTACACATTAAAATTAGACACAAAAATTTAAAAGTAAATGTATAATTAAAATTATTATATTGTCAACCACTCCGACCATAAAAATTCTTTATATTTTCTCAACTTGCAATGTGATCAAGTTTGAAAAGGTGTACTAAATTTCAGACTTCTTTATACTCTGTAAGTTTATTAAAAATTGATTACAAGTTTGCTGACAAAAATGGAAGATTTTTAAAAACCTTTTATTCAAACTTGCATCTATGTCTATTGATAAAATTGAATCAATTTTTAATTAATGAATAACAAGAAGTTCAATATTTGGTATACTTTCTCAAACCTGATGATAATGAAAATTTCAATGTTCTGGTTGGTCGAAAATGGACTAGTTTCTAAATTGTAGTAGACTTGCTTTTACCCGATGATAATGCAATTTTACAAATTTTCTGATTTCTGGATGGTCGTCAATGGACAAATTTCTATATTTACTTTGAAGTTTTGTGATCGAATAACATACTTAAGGAAGCACCAAGAAGTCTGAAATTTGTGGTAGACTTGCTTATACCTGATGACAATGCAAGTTTACAAATTTTCTTATTTCTGGGTGGTCAATAGTTGATTAATTTATATATTTCCTTTAAAAATTATGCGATCGATTAATATACTTGCTGAAGCACCAAAAAGTCTGAAATTTGTGGTACACTTGCTTATACCTGATGACAATGCAAGTTTACAAAATTTCTGATTTCTGGATGATCGTCATTGGACTAATTTCTATATTTCCTTTGAAGTTTTGTGATCGAATAATAAACTTAATGAGCACCTAGAAGTCTGAAATTTGAGGTAGACTTGCTTATACCCGATGGCAATGCAAGTTGAAAAATTTTAGAAATCTGGGTGTTCAATAATTTATTAATTTATATATTTACTTTGAAGTTTTGTGATCGAATAATCAACTTACTAAAGCACCAAGAAGTCTGAAATTTGTGGTAGACTTGCTTATACCCGATGACGATGTAATTCGACAAATTTCCTGACTTCTGGATGGTCGTCAATGGACAAATTTCTATATTTTCTTTGAAGTTTTGTGATCGAATAATAAATTTACTGAGCACCTAGAAGTCTGAAATTTGTGGTAGACTCGCTTATACCCGATGATAATGCAATTCGACAAATTTCCTGACTTCTGGATGGTCGTCAATGGACAAATTTCTATATTTTCTTTGAAGTTTTGTGATCGAATAATAAATTTACTGAGCACCTAGAAGTCTGAAATTTGTGGTAGACTTGCTTATACCCGATGATAATGCAATTCGACAAATTTCCTGACTTCTGGATGGTCGTCAATGGACAAATTTCTATATTTTCTTTGAAGTTTTGTGATCGAATAATAAATTTACTGAGCACCTAGAAGTCTGAAATTTGTGGTAGACTTGCTTATACCCGATGACGATGTAATTCGACAAATTTCCTGACTTCTGGATGGTCGTCAATGGACAAATTTCTATATTTTCTTTGAAGTTTTGTGATCGAATAATAAATTTACTGAGCACCTAGAAGTCTGAAATTTGTGGTAGACTCGCTTATACCCGATGATAATGCAATTCGACAAATTTCCTGACTTCTGGATGGTCGTCAATGGACAAATTTCTATATTTTCTTTGAAGTTTTGTGATCGAATAATAAATTTACTGAGCACCTAGAAGTCTGAAATTTGTGGTAGACTTGCTTATACCCGATGATAATGCAATTCGACAAATTTCCTGACTTCTGGATGGTCGTCAATGGACAAATTTCTATATTTTCTTTGAAGTTTTGTGATCGAATAATAAATTTACTGAGCACCTAGAAGTCTGAAATTTGTGGTAGACTCGCTTATACCCGATGATAATGCAAGTTAACAAATTTTCTGATTTCTGGATGGTCGTTAATGGACTAATTTCTATATTTCCTTTGAAATTTTGTGACTGAGAATATCCTTAATCTACACCATAATGATTTATATTATATAATGTGGTGATTATCGCATATAACGAATATGATGCTATAGGTTATTATACTGAATTGGTAAAACTCACCCAGAGCGGGCGTGTTGCATAGCTTGTCCATACCCACTTATCCACGATGCCGCTCTGATAACTTATCAACTCCCAATCTCTACATCTCCTGTAATCCTGGCTACCATTCTTCATTCCTATTGGTTCAGAAGCTCTTGAGAATTGCACTTCTTTAAGCAAAGTGTTATGTTTTAAAATTACAAATATTTCCTTACAATGAGTTTCTTTTTATTAAAAAACGCTAGCTTTAAAGCGATAATGCGCGCGTTTGTTTTTGTAAATATTTTTGGTGGGATAAAGTCGATATTTTAGTAAGCCCGTTGAAGAGCGATTATCACTTGAAAGCTAGCGTTTTTTTTTTTTTTTTAATAAAAAGAAACTCATTGTGAGGAAATATTTTGTAAATTTAAAACTTTTTTCACAATTTTATCAAAGTGTTGTGTGTTGCGAGATTATAAACATTTAAATGAAATTATAAACATATAAACGAGAAAGATCTGGCTTGCCTATGTTTACCTAATTTAACATAACTCAATTATTTATCATTTTTATTAGAAGTTATATTAGTAAAGTGAAACATTTTCATCAAATAAATTACTATAATAATCATTTTAAGTGATCGAAAAACTCTGACAATAATTCCTTGAGGTAAAACTCTTTATTTATGATTTAAGATGACATTGCTAAAGATATATATATATTGTCGCGGAGATAAATAAAGCAAGGGCAAATTTGGGAATAAATAATTTATTATAAGGGGTATTTGTAGGGAGAGAGAGTTTTGTACAACTTACCCCAAGTTAAGAGTTAATCTTAATGAACGGCGTTAGCCACCGTCCCGTTTTCCTTATTTACATATCAGCTTCCCAGAAGCCCCCACACCTGTGGTCCCCCCCCCCCCCCCCGGGGTCCAGGGATGATTGACAGTTGTCCCATCTGGATGGAGCTATTTGACATTACTCCCTCTTTAGAAAAAACAGCGACCCGCTGATTAGCTTGTCTCAGCCCTTGTTCTGGAAGGAAATCTATCACGGCCTGTGTTCCCTAGCAGAATGGAATGTTGTTCTTCAGGGTCCAGGTAGGGCTTCATCCGAATGACATGAACGATATCCTTGGATTTCCGTGATCGGGGAGACGGGTCCACGGGCTCTACTTCATACGTAACTTCTGAAAGCTTCTTGGTCACCTTGTAGGGACCGAAGTATCTCTTCAGTAGCTTTTCTGAGAGCCCTACTTTTCGGATGGGAGTAAAAACCAACACAAGATCATCCTTCTGGTAATAGACTGGAGTATGTTTCTGGTCGTAAAGTCTACGGTCTTTCGCCTGTGATTGTAGAAGGCGTGATCGGGAGAGTTGACGCGCTTCCTCAGCTCTGGTCACAAGTTCTCCAACGTAGTCGTCAGAGATCTCATCTGGTAGGTAGGGTAGTACGGCATCGATTTAGGTCTCGGCCTCGCGGGCGTGGACAAGAAAGAACGGAGTGTAGCCGGTCGCCTCCTGTTTAGCAGTGTTATAAGCAAAGGTTACGTAGGGTAAAACTTGGTCCCAGTCCTTCTGCTCGACACCTGTGTACATGGACAACATGTCTCCCAGAGTTTTGTTGAACCTTTCAGTCAGGCCGTTGGTCTGGGGATGGTAGGCCGTTGTAAATCTGTGCACAATTCCGCACAGAGCATTGATCTCTTTTATTACTTGAGAAATGAAATTTCTTCCGCGATCTGTTATCATTTCTCTAGGAGCTCCATGCTTCTAGATAACATCTTCAACCAGGAACTTAGCTGTTTCGATTGCTCCTCCGTCTGGGATCGCTTTCGTTATGGCATACCTTGTCATATAATTGGTGCACACAATGATCCAACGGTTTCCATCTTTAGAAACTGGAAATCTTCCAAGGAGATCTACCCCGACCTTATAGAATGGCTTTTCTACAGGTGGTATGGATACAAGTTGTCCAGCCGGACGTCGAGGTAATTTCTTCCTTCGTTGACACTCCCGACAATGGCTTACATATTGGCGAACAGTTCTATAAAGGCCAGGCCAATAGAATCGTTTCTTCACTTTGTCATACGTTCGGGCGAAACCCAAATGCCCAGCTGTAGGAGCGTCATGTAAATCTGCCATAACTTCCTATCTTAAGTGTTTAGGAATCATCATAAGCCAGGGTCTTCCAGTTGTGCTATAGTTTTTCTTGTATAAGATGCCGTCGATAATGCTGAATTCCTTTCTGGTGTAGCCTGAGTTTAAATTATCGATTATTTTAGCTAAATCCGGGTGTTTAGTCTGCTCTATATCGACGTTGGTTAGTGACATCACAGCACTTGGTTGATCGTTCTCAAGCGGGCTCCTTGACAGACAATCGGCATCCTTATGTTTGCGTCCGCTCTTGTAGATAACGGTCACGTCAAATTCTTGCAACTTCAGCGCCCATCTTGCCAAACGGCCAGAAGGATCTTTCTGTCCTACCAACCAACATAGAGAATGATGGTCAGTGACAACCGTGAATGGTCGACCAAACAAATATGGACGGAATTTGCTAATAGACCAGACTACAGCAAGGCTTTCTTTTTCAGCCTTTGTCAAGCTTCTAGATGCATAAGCTATAGGCCGCTCCTTTCCACCTTGTATTTGTAGAATAACAGCTCCAATACCATGTCCGCTTGCATCTGTGTGTAGATGGGTATCAGCGGATTCATCAAAATGTCCCAAGACAGGCTCTGAAATTAGAGCTGTTTTAAGGACTTCAAACGCTTTCTCTTGAGCTGCATCCCAATAGAATTGCTTTTCAGTCTTCAGTAGGTCATGCAAAGATCTAGCTTTGTCAGCAAAGTTTTCAATAAATCTTCGGTAATAGGAACATAATCCAAGAAAGCTCCTCAGTTCAGAGATATTCTTTGGCCTCGGAAATTTAGAGACGGCTTCAACTTTATCTGGCTCTGGATGAATTCCATTGGCGTCAACAAGGTGTCCTAAAATCTTTATCCTCCTTGATCCAAAAAGACACTTTTTGTGGTTCAAGCTTAGTCCAGCTTTCTGGATGCACCTTAATACAAGTTGTAGACGAAGTAGATGTTCCTCAAAGGTAGGTGCGTAAACTACGATGTCGTCCAGGTAGCAAAGGCACATGTTCCATTTAAGACTGCCCAGAACACTATATATCATCCTTTCAAACGTTGCTGGAGCGTTGCATAGACCGAAAGGCATTACTCGGAATTCATACAGCCCATCTGGAGTGATGAAGGCAGTTTTCTCCCTGTCTTTTTCGTCCACTTCAATCTGCCAATACCCGGACCGAAGATCCATCGTGAAGAAGTAACTAGAGCCAGCTAAACTGTCCAAGGCATCGTCAATGCCTTGCAGCGGGTAAACATCTTTTTTTGTTATCTTATTTAATCGACGGTAATCAACGCAGAATCTCCAGGTCCCATCTTTCTTTCGAACTAGAATAACTGGAGATTACCAAGGACTTTCAGAGGGTTTCACGATGTGATTTTCAATCATCTTGTTCACTTCATCTTGAATTAGTCGTCGTTCACTTGGTGCTACTCTATAGGGCCGCTGTTTGATAGGAGAGTGGTCTCCTGTGTTTATCTTGTGCTTCACGGTACTGGTGGGCTTAATAGGAGTTCCCCCAAAGTCAAATATATCAGTAAACTCGTCAAGGCATGAAACAAGCTGTAACCTTTGAATTTCAGACAGCCCTGGATCTAGAGTAAGGTTTAGCTTCTGTGACCATTCACGTGACTTTAGCTGCGTTTTTGGTAACTTATCGCTGGATTCGATAAGACTGCAGATATTCCCATTCTCATAACTTTCCATGGTGCACATATTCATTCCTGATGGAATCAGTTGCGGCCAAGACGCTCCATTCGCAACCCAAATGCTACCTCGGCCGTGTCGAAATGTAACCAATGAGTTTGGTATAAGAACTTCTTTTCTTAATAATAAGTCCTTTGAAGTTGAGACTAAAACATCTCTAACACCGCATACTTCTTCGTTTATCACACTGATCTTCTTTATTGATTTAGGCGGGATGACAAAGTCGTCAGAAGCAAACAATCTCTGGTTTTCCTCCTCTCGAGATTCCAGGACGGAGGTTTCCCCGAGATGGAGTTCATTTCTGCCACAATCAATCACAGCTTCGGTGGCCTTGAAGAAGTCCCATCCGAATATGATGTCATGGCTGCATTCCATCATAACAACGAATTCAAAGGATATCTTCAGACCATTAACTTCTATGTTCAGGACACATTTTCCTAGGGTCTCTATTAAATTTTTATTTGCGGCTTTAAGAATGGGACCTGGTTCTTTGAAGAGAGGTGTCTTTAGTTCGCGTCGAAATTTGTCTGAAATAACAGAAAAGTCTGCTCCTGAATCCACCAATGCTTTAATTTTGCGTCCATTTATTTCGACCATAACAAAATTTTCTTTTAATTTAGCGGCGATATACCCTGGAGGATTTTCCTCAATGGCGACCTCACCCCCGGTAGAAGCCGCTCCACCTAGTTTTTCAAATTCTGAGGATTGGGAGAACGGCTGAAACGACGGGCTGGCGACTGGGATTGTCTTCGGGCTGGCGACCTTGCACGGCTTGGATGTGGGGAAGAGCTCCGGTAGAAGTACGTCGAGGTTTGGGGCGTTACATAGTCGTTGTCGGCGTCATATCTCGGGGGGTCGACTCGAAAATCCAACATTTCTTCCTTCTCCGCCATTCCTTGACCTGGCTTCAGCGAAGACCTGCCGTCGTTCCCTATAATAACGGACGACATGTCCGGGTCGTCCGCAGTGGAAGCAGATTGGTTTGTCGTCGTAGGTTCTCCAATGTTCCGTCTTCCTGGGTTGGGTTGGTCGGTCGATATTATAGGGCGTGCGTGGTTGTTGTTGTACCACGTTGATTTGTGCTCTGGTAGGTTGGAGAACACGGCTAACTTCTTCCCTCACAGTCTGTTCCAGGACGTTCACTTCTCGGAGAGGATTGACCACTTCAGGTGGTGAGAGGACCTTTTGTATTTCTTCTCTAACGATGCGGCGAATTAAGCCGGCCAAGTCGTCTGAGTCGTCAGCATATGAAATGGGCATTACGTTTGACAACCTGGCGAATTTCGTACGGTCGATCCTGCGCTGCTTGACGGTTGTTAGATGACGGCAAAACTTCAGGATTTCATCTACCGTCTGTATGTCTTTCGCCACCAATACCTGGTATGTGTCCTCCGAAATTCCCTTTATAATGTGAGCAACTATCTCACCTTCTTCCATGCGAGGGTTCACCTGGTGGCAGAGACTAAGAATCTCCTGGATATATGACTCGCTGGATTCCTCGGCCTTCTGTGCTCTTGACTTCAGAACTTCCTCGGCGCGTCGAGCAGAATCCTCCTGCAGTCCGAACACACCGCGGAATGCGTCTTCAAAGCTTCTCCACGAGTTGAGTGATTCTTCGTTATTATCAAACCACCTTCCAGCAGTTCCGTTCAAGTAAAATACGACGTTGGCAAGCTTCATGGTCTCGTCCCATCTGTTGTACTTCGACACTCTCTCGTACTCTTTCAACCACTGTCCAGGGTTTATATTTCCATCTCCAGAAAAAGTAGAAGGATCTCGTTGGCGCTGACAAGGGAGGTAGGATCCGTTAACAGTAGGTCTGTGGTCGTCTTCCATTTCTTTTCGTTGTGGCAAAGGTTGAAGAATTGGTTCT
This sequence comes from Cordylochernes scorpioides, assembly GCA_030710605.1. Taxonomy (NCBI): domain Eukaryota; kingdom Metazoa; phylum Arthropoda; class Arachnida; order Pseudoscorpiones; family Chernetidae; genus Cordylochernes; species Cordylochernes scorpioides. The sequence goes on from CP092879.1 coordinate 63,285,130, forward strand.
CGTCCCTGTAGACGTCGACTTCTTCGAAGTTCCGTCACGTTACCCAGCGTCTCCGCCAAAATATGTCGCGGAGATAAATAAAGCAAGGGCAAATTTGGGAATAAGTAATTTATTATAAGGGGTATTTGTAGGGAGAGAGAGTTTTGTACAGCTTACCCCAAGTTAAGAGTTAATCCTAATGAACGGCGTTAGCCACCGTCCCGTTTTCCTTATTTACATATCAGCTTCCCAGAAGCCCCCACACCTGTGGTCCCCCCCCCCCCCGGGGTCCAGGGATGATTGACAGTTGTCCCATCTGGATGGAGCTATTTGACAAATATATTAAAAACAAAAAAAGGCATATCCTGAACAGGCTTACATAAGCATTTCTAGATGGCAGAGTGCCATCTAGTGGAGCAAAAATAAACTAAACGTTTATTTAACTTGTTCCAATATATTTGGCCAACCGAATTATTGATAAATCAAGAAAAGTCAAACACGAACGTGTTTCGGGCTGTTGGCACTCGTCAGCATGGTGTTAAAAAAAACGGATGACCGACGACATAAAGTTCTTTCCACTTCCATAAGTTTTGTCTACGAGTGTAAATTGTGTAGTTGTTGTTGTTGTTGTCATGTCCAATGAACCCTCAGATGTCCCCATGCATCTCTATCACAGCAGTCGCAACGTCCACTATCTTGGGTGTGTAAAGCTGCTGCTCTGGGTCCATGTCAATTTTCTGTTGTTGTTGTCGTGTCCAATGAAGAATCTCATATGTCCCCATGTATCTCTATCACAGCAGTCGCAATGTCCACTATCTTGGGTGTGTAAAGCTGCTGCTCTGGGTCCATGCCAATTTTCTGTTGTTGTTGTCGTGTCCAATGAAGAGCCTCAGATGTCCCCATGCATCTCTATCACAGCAGTCGCAATGTTCACTATCTTGGGTGTGTAAAGCTGCTGCTCTGGGTCCATGCCAATTTTCTGTTGTTGTTGTCGTGTCCAATGAAGAGCCTCAGATGTCCCCATGCATCTCTATCACAGCAGTCGCAATGTCCACTATCTTGGGTGTGTAAAGCTGCTGCTCTGGGTCCATGCCAATTTTCTGTTGTTGTTGTCGTGTCCAATGAACCCTCAGATGTCCCCATGCATCTCTATCACAGCAGTCGCAATGTCCACTATCTTGGGTGTGTAAAGCTGCTGCTCTGGGTCCATGTCAATTTTCTGTTGTTGTTGTCGTGTCCAATGAAGAATCTCATATGTCCCCGTGCATCTCTATCACAGCAGTCGCAATGTCCTCTATCTTGGGTGCGTAAAGCTGCTGCTCTGGGTCCATGTCAATTTTCTGTTGTTGTTGTCGTGTCCAATGAAGAGCCTCAGATGTCCCCATGCATCTCTATCACAGCAGTCGCAACGTCCACTATCTTGGGTGTGTAAAGCTGCTGTTCTGGGTCCATGTCAATTTTCTGCAAGGATGCGGCCATTGCTGGGCATGAGAATATGTGGGTAGATGTTAGCCTCTTCATTGTAAAATGGATGCCATGTTAGTCACCTTGGAAACGAACCAGAATTTTATGAAAAAAAAGGCATCTCTTTATCGTGCAACTTAAAGTTTCTGATGGCTTGCGCCATATATCGGAATAAATATCAACTATTCTCGTTGATTTTCAATTTTTCCAGAATTGGCCAAATACCCATCCTTGATTAATCAAGAGAAGCTAACCACAGACGCGTTTCGGGCTGTTGGCCCTCATCAGCGTGGTGCAAGCTGTACCTCAACGACCAAAAAACTGGTCATTCAGGCATTCTGAAAAATCATGAAACGGGTAGTTAAGACCAGAATTGCGTGAGACCGCGATTCAATGTGAAAAAAATAGTACAAATGTGATATTGTACTGGGATAAGGTGCAAATTTATGAAAAAGGGCATCTCCTTATCATGCAACTGAAATGAGATTATGGTAAAATATTCCAAGGGTCCAGGGAGAACCGCAGTATAAATTGTGTAGAAAGTCACTCATAAATTCGACCAACTTTCTGTTTCATTTATTTTAGTTTTTTTAATAAAAGAGTAGTAGTGTGCACCTAGGGGAAACTGTGAAAACCTAATCTTTGTTAATAATTCGATAAACAATGATATCTGGATATCTATCTTTTGTAATTTTTTTCTTATCTACTGTAAGATAATGTTTTTTGATGGTCAGGGTTGTGATATAAAAAGTTTTTACAATTATTTTATTTGCGATCGAAAGTTGAGACCCACTGTACGTATTACATCCCAAACACGACACTAGCTATCTCTGTATTGAGCTCAATGTACCTTCTCAGCGACCTGTAAATTATTCTCTAGTTAGCTTTAGGTTAATAATTGTGAATTTGACACCTTATGTGTTTTGGATTTTAATGATACTTATGAATATTAAGAACCCACTGTTTTCGAATCCTCGTAGAAGAAAAATTGTTAGTGGTGTTGGTGTCTTGTCCATGGAGCAGATCAGATCGGTCCCTACACCCTGATCACAATACCGGCCAACTGAGGTGGTGGTGGTGTCTTGTCCATGGAACAGATCAGATCGGTCCCTACACCCTGATCACAATACCGGCCAACTGAGGTGGTGGTGGTGTCTTGTCCATGTAACAGATCAGACCGGTCCGTGCACCTTGATCACAATACCGGCCAACTGAGGTGGTGGTGGTGTCTTGTCCATGGAACAGATCAGATCGGTCCGTGCACCTTGATCACAATACCGGCCAACTGAGGTGGTGGTGGTGTCTTGTCCATGGAACAGATCAGATCGGTCCGTGCACCCTGATCACTATACCGGCCAACTGAGGTGGTGGTGGTGTCTTGTCAATGGAGCAGATAAGATCGGTCCGTGCACCCTGATCACAATACCGGCCAACTGAGGTGGTGGTGGTGTCTTGTCAATGGAGCAGATAAGATCGGTCCGTGCACCCTGATCACAATACCGGCCAACTGAGGTGGTGGTGGTGTCTTGTCAATGGAGCAGATAAGATCGGTCCGTGCACCCTGATCACAATACCGGCCAACTGAGGTGGTGGTGGTGTCTTGTCAATGGAGCAGATAAGATCGGTCCGTGCACCCTGATCACAATACCGGCCAACTGAGGTGGTGGTGGTGTCTTGTCAATGGAGCAGATAAGATCGGTCCGTGCACCCTGATCACAATACCGGCCAACTGAGGTGGTGGTGGTGTCTTGTCCATGGAGCAGATAAGATCGGTCCGTGCACCCTGATCACAATACGGACCAACTGAGGTGGTGGTGGTGTCTTGTCCATGGAGCAGATAAGATCGGTTCGTGCACCCTGATCACAATACCGACCAACTGAGGTGGTGGTGGTGTCTTGTCCATGGAACAGATCAGATCGGTCCGTGCACCCTGATCACAATACCGGCCAACTGAGGTGGTGGTGGTGTCTTGTCCATGGAGCAGATAAGATCGGTCCGTGCACCCTGATCACAATACCGGCCAACTGAGGTGGTGGTGGTGTCTTGTCCATGGAGCAGATAAGATCGGTCCGTGCACCCTGATCACAATACCGGCCAACTGAGGTGGTGGTGGTGTCTTGTCAATGGAGCAGATAAGATCGGTCCGTGCACCCTGATCACAATACCGACCAACTGAGGTGGTGGTGGTGTCTTGTCCATGGAGCAGATAAGATCGGTCCGTGCACCCTGATCACAATACCGGCCAACTGAGGTGGTGGTGGTGTCTTGTCCATGGAGCAGATAAGATCGGTCCGTGCACCCTGATCACAATACCGGCCAACTGAGGTGGTGGTGGTGTCTTGTCAATGGAGCAGATAAGATCGGTCCGTGCACCCTGATCACAATACCGACCAACTGAGGTGGTGGTGGTGTCTTGTCCATGGAACAGATCAGATCGGTCCGTGCACCCTGATCACAATACCGACCAACTGAGGTGGTGGTGGTGTCTTGTCCATGGAACAGATCAGATCGGTCCGTGCACCCTGATCACAATACGGACCAACTGAGGTGGTGGTGGTGTCTTGTCCATGGAGCAGATAAGATCGGTCCGTGCACCCTGATCACAATACCGGCCAACTGAGGTGGTGGTGGTGTCTTGTCAATGGAGCAGATAAGATCGGTCCGTGCACCCTGATCACAATACCGGCCAACTGAGGTGGTGGTGGTGTCTTGTCAATGGAGCAGATAAGATCGGTCCGTGCACCCTGATCACAATACCGGCCAACTGAGGTGGTGGTGGTGTCTTGTCAATGGAGCAGATAAGATCGGTCCGTGCACCCTGATCACAATACCGGCCAACTGAGGTGGTGGTGGTGTCTTGTCAATGGAGCAGATAAGATCGGTCCGTGCACCCTGATCACAATACCGGCCAACTGAGGTGGTGGTGGTGTCGTGTCAATGGAGCAGATAAGATCGGTCCGTGCACCCTGATCACAATACCGGCCAACTAAGGTGGTGGTGGTGTCTTGTCCATGGAGCAGATAAGATCGGTCCGTGCACCCTGATCACAATACGGACCAACTGAGGTGGTGGTGGTGTCTTGTCCATGGAGCAGATAAGATCGGTCCGTGCACCCTGATCACAATACCGACCAACTGAGGTGGTGGTGGTGTCTTGTCCATGGAACAGATCAGATCGGTCCGTGCACCCTGATCACAATACCGGCCAACTGAGGTGGTGGTGGTGTCTTGTCCATGGAGCAGATAAGATCGGTCCGTGCACCCTGATCACAATACCGGCCAACTGAGGTGGTGGTGGTGTCTTGTCCATGGAGCAGATAAGATCGGTCCGTGCACCCTGATCACAATACCGGCCAACTGAGGTGGTGGTGGTGTCTTGTCAATGGAGCAGATAAGATCGGTCCGTGCACCCTGATCACAATACCGACCAACTGAGTTGGAGGTGGTGTCTTGTCCATGGAGCAGATAAGATCGGTCCGTGCACCCTGATCACAATACCGGCCAACTGAGGTGGTGGTGGTGTCTTGTCCATGGAGCAGATAAGATCGGTCCGTGCACCCTGATCACAATACCGGCCAACTGAGGTGGTGGTGGTGTCTTGTCAATGGAGCAGATAAGATCGGTCCGTGCACCCTGATCACAATACCGACCAACTGAGGTGGTGGTGGTGTCTTGTCAATGGAGCAGATCAGATCGGTCCGTGCACCCTGATCACAATACCGACCAACTGAGGTGGTGGTGGTGTCTTGTCCATGGAACAGATCAGATCGGTCCGTGCACCCTGATCACAATACCGACCAACTGAGGTGGTGGTGGTGTCTTGTCCATGGAGCAGATAAGATCGGTCCGTGCACCCTGATCACAATACGGACCAACTGAGGTGGTGGTGGTGTCTTGTCCATGGAGCAGATAAGATCGGTCCGTGCACCCTGATCACAATACCGACCAACTGAGGTGGTGGTGGTATCTTGTCCATGGAGCAGATAAGATCGGTCCGTGCACCCTGATCACAATACCGGCCAACTGAGGTGGTGGTGGTGTCTTGTCAATGGAGCAGATAAGATCGGTCCGTGCACCCTGATCACAATACCGGCCAACTGAGGTGGTGGTGGTGTCTTGTCCATGGAGCAGATAAGATCGGTCCGTGCACCCTGATCACAATACCGGCCAACTGAGGTGGTGGTGGTGTCTTGTCCATGGAGCAGATAAGATCGGTCCGTGCACCCTGATCACAATACCGGCCAACTGAGGTGGTGGTGGTGTCTTGTCAATGGAGCAGATAAGATCGGTCCGTGCACCCTGATCACAATACCGGCCAACTGAGGTGGTGGTGGTGTCTTGTCAATGGAGCAGATCAGACCGCTCCCTACACCCTGATCACAATACCGGCCAACTGAGGTGTCTTGTCCGTATGGATGTCTTCTTCGGATTTTGTTGCTCCATGGAAAGGGGAAGTGT
>CP092879.1:63291130-63316029 GCA_030710605.1 Cordylochernes scorpioides
AATTAAATACTGTTAAATTAGGCAAACATAGGCAAGCCAGATCTTTCTCGTTTATATGTTTATAATTTCTTTTAAATGTTTATAATCTCGCAACACACAACACTTTGATAAAATTGTGAAAAAAGTTTTAAATTTACAAAATATTTCCTCACAATGAGTTTCTTTTTATTAAAAAAAAAAAAAAAAACGCTAGCTTTCAGTGATAATCGCTCTTCAACGGGCTTACTAAAATATCGACTTTATCCCACCAAAAATATTTACAAAAACAAAGGCGCGCATTATCGCTGAAAGCTAGCGTTTTTTAATAAAAAGAAACTCATTGTGAGGAAATATTTGTAATTTTAAAACATAACACTTTGCTTAAAGAAGTGCAATTCTCAAGAGCTTCTGAACCAATAGGAATGGAGAATGGTAGTCAGGATTACAGGAGATTGGGAGTTGATAAGTTATCAGAGCGGCATCGTGGATAAGTGGGTATGGACAAGCTATGCAACACGCCGCTCTGGGTGAGTTTTACCAATTCAGTATCATAAACTATAGCATCATATTCGTTATATGCGACAATCACCACATTATATAATATAAATCATTATGGTGTAGATTAAGGATATTCTCAGTCACAAAATTTCGATGGAAATATAGAAATTTGTCCATTAACGACCATCCAGAAGTCAGAAAATTTGTGAAATTGCATTATCATCGGGTATAAGCAAGTCTACCACAAATTTCAGACTTCTAGGTGCTCAGTAAATTTATTATTCGATCACAAAACTTCAAAGAAAATATAGAAATTTGTCCATTGACGACCATCCAGAAGTCAGGAAATTTGTCGAATTGCATTATCATCGGGTATAAGCAAGTCTACCACAAATTTCAGACTTCTTGGTGCTTCAGTAAGTTGATTATTCGATCACAAAACTTCAAAGTAAATATATAAATTAGTCCATTGACGACTATCCAGAACTTTGAAATTTGTAAATTTGCATTGTCATCGGGTATAAGTAAGTCTACCACAAATTTCAGATTTTTGGTTACTCAGTAAGTTTATTATTCGATCACAAAATTTTAAAGGAAATATAGAAATTAGTCCATTTACGACCATCCAGAAGTCAGAAATTTTGTTAACTTGCATCATCATCGAGTAAAAGCAATTCTACCACAAATTTCAGACTTTTTGATACTAAGTAAGTTTATTATTCGATCAAAAAACTTCAAAGGAAATATAGAAATTAGTCTATTGACGACCATCCAGAAGTCGGAAAATTTGTAAACTTGCATTATCATCGGGTATAAGCAAGTCTACCTCAAATTTCAGACTTCTAGGTGCTCATTAAGTTTATTATTCGATCACAAAACTTCAAAGGAAATATAGAAATTAGTCCAATGACGATCATCCAGAAATCAGAAATTTTGTAAACTTGCATTGTCATCAGGTATAAGCAAGTGTACCACAAATTTCAGACTTTTTGGTGCTTCAGTAAGTATATTAATCGATCGCCTAATTTTTAAAGGAAATATATAATATAATCAACTATTGACCACCCAGAAATCAGAAAATTTGTAAACTTGCATTGTCATCAGGTATAAGCAAGTCTACCACAAATTTCAGATTTTTTGGTGCTTCAGTAAGTTTATTATTCGATCACAAAATTTTAAAGGAAATATAGAAATTAGTCTATTGACGACCATCCAGAAATCCGAAAATTTGTGAAATTGCATTATCATCGGGTATAAGCAAGTCTACCACAAATTTCAGACTTCTTGGTGCTTCCTTAAGTATGTTATTCGATCACAAAACTTCAAAGTAAATATAGAAATTTGTCCATTGACGACCATCCAGAAATCAGAAAATTTGTAAAATTGCATTATCATCGGGTAAAAGCAAGTCTACTACAATTTAGAAACTAGTCCATTTTCGACCAACCAGAACATTGGAATTTTCATTATCATCAGGTTTGAGAAAGTATACCAAATATTGAACTTCTTGCTATTCATTAATTAAAAAAATGATTCAATTTTATCAATAGACAGATATATAAAAGTTTAAATAAAAGGTTTTTAAAAATCTTCCATGTTTGTCAGTAAACTTGTAATAAATTTTTAATAAACTTACAGAGTATAAAGAAATCTGAAATTTAGTACACCTTTTCAAACTTGATGACATTGCAAGTTGAGAAAATTTAAAGATTCTTTATGGTCGGAGTGGTTGACAATAGTCTAATTTTATTTCAATATTTACTTTCAAATTCTGTGTCTAATTTTAATGTGTACTTCCATAACACACAGAAATCTGTGAAAAAAATATATAAACTCATTCAATACAGGATGTAATACAATTTCAGGATGCCTTAATGACCAGTTTTTTGGTCGTTGAGGTACAGCTTGCACCACGTTGATGAGAGCCAACAGCCCGAAATGCGTCCGTGGTTAGCTTTTCTTGATTAATCAAGAATGGGTATTTGGCCAATTCTGGAATAATTAAAAATCAACGAGAATAGTTTATATTTATTCCGATAGATGGCGCAAGCCATCAGCAACTTTCAGTTGCACGATAAGGAGATGCCCTTTGTTCATCATTCAATACAGTTAATATTGCAAGTCTATAAAATTTAAGACATCTTTTTTGCTGAAAATAGACTAATTTCTGTATTTATTTACAAATTTTGTGATCATTTTTTTCAATATTTTCCAGACCACACGTTGAAGTTAAATAGTTTGTTAAATAAATCTAACAACACAAGTTTACCAAATATCAGACTTCTAAATAGCAATGATGGTCTGGAATAGACTATAGAATAGAATTTGAATATATATTTATCAAGAAATAAGATTTTCTGCTTGATTTTGGAATTATTTTTGAGATTGAGATTATGATCTTGAGATTTGATATATTTGGAATATATTAGTATCAGGTCAATGGTATTGGTATGCAGCCGTGACAAAATTCTTGAAAGTATAAATAGTTAAGACCAGAAATAGCTTTAATTAGGCTTATTAAAGATAAATACATAATTTGATAAAGTACTATCTGTTTTAGGGCGAATAGAATCAAAGATTATTTACATAATTACAAAGGTTTTAGCCGGCCATCGAGAAACAACTTGGAGTTGCTCCATTCCAGGAAAAAGAGAATTGTTATATAAATATTGAACTAAAAGAACATATCTTATCTTACAAGCCATATAAAAATGACAAGCTGTATTTATGAGACATATATATAAAACAATTAAAAAGTCGGCTGTTTATAAATGAGGTAGCCGTGTTCTAAATATTGAAGATAAAGTTGTGAAATACATCTCTTTACACACGAATATTTCACATGATAAGAAAATGCCGAATCATCGTATGTAATCTTTATCTTTATGTACCTTTTTTATATATTTTTTATCACTAGTTATGATCAAGTTTATATGTGCAAGTCATCGCGTCAAATATTTTTTGTAACAAATGAATATTAAAATTTAATCTAATGAGTACATTTTACACTTTTCGGTTCCAAAATCACTTTATTAGGTACCGCTCAAAAAGAGAAACCTAGTTTATGATAATTGTAACAATGAATAATATTTTCTGATCCAATATATGCCTTTTTAATTAATTAAATGAATAATATGTGAAGGTTATTCACATATTAAACAAAATGAAAGGATTTAAAAGCAAGAATGTTTCTTTTTCGTCTTATGTATAAAAGAAACATTCGTGCTTTTAAATCCTTTCATTTTATATGTATAGATGGCGCGTTATTGCTCTGTATTAAACAAAATTTTAACGTGGGATTCAACCCCAGTTCATGGCTGTCGGGAATCGAGGGTGTTACCCACTCGTCCACCGACTTTTATTTGCGTTATGAATTTATACTTTGTCTTTAACATTTATGTTAATTTCTTTTAATAAATCATCAAAACTGTTTCCTAAAAAAACTTACTTGATGATAGAAAATTTAGATGAGAAGGTTTTGTGTTGTGTTGTGTGTTTTGTTGTGACAATTTGACAATTAAAATAAGTTTATTGACACCTAGTAAACAGCAAAATGAGAGTTTGAGTAAAATGAGAATAAAATAAATATTTACACCAGAGGAAGCCCTCTTCAAAGGGACGTCTGGATCCTATCATGAACTACAAACCGCCTTGAGTTTGGACAGGCCCTTGCCAATGTGTTTTGTTGTGTTGTATGCTGTGTGTTGTATTGTTGTCTGTGTTGTATGTTGTGTTGATCATTAGTTATTATTATTAAAAATATCTCGTTTCATAATATTATTATGATATGATACATATTGAGGTTAGATGGTCGCTAGTAAATATTCATTATTTTACACTCAGGATTTCTTTACCCTTTTTAATCATACAAACATAGGAGGGGTGAATATTTCCTCTTCTTCTTCTTTCTTATCTCCACACTGGGTGAAGTAGAATGCGTCTACCTTTGTCATTAAGACTGGGAGCACTACTCAGTGGCAGGCCGACTTAGCTCCAAAAGAAATGGCCGCCTCTGACATGAGGAACAGACGCCATGTGCAGCCGCTTCTAGCATGGAGTACAAACACTGCTCATCCTGTATCCCTGGATCAGGAGCCCTTACAGGGTACTATCAGCCGGGCCAGCTGAGCCCAGGTTTTTTAGTGAGCTTGTTACTGCTCCCCCTCCTCCTTTTTCATCCGGGCTTGGGACCGGCAAAGGCGGAGTTGAATATTTCCTGATACAGTAGAACCTCCCTTTAGCTGACACCCCGCTAGCAGACACCTCTCTATAAAGGGCAGTTTTCATTTGCAAAATTGCCATTTTTACAATTTAGCAGCTCTCCGGTAAGAGAACACCTCTCCCTAAAGGACAATTTGGCTCTGCAATTAGGTGTTGTCCTTTACAGGGAGGTTCTACTGTAATACCAAAAATTAATAATCCCTTGTATAATATTTGAGAAAAAATCCATCCAGCGAAAACTTTCTTGCAAAAAAAAAATTATTGACTTAAACTTTTTCAGGCTTTGGAGTCCTTTTACAGGAGCATAGTTAAGCTCTGTGACTTCTATTTATTTATCTATAAATTTAATTTCTGTTTATTTTTATTCTTTATGCTTCTCCAATTATTCATTTTTATATCTCCAATCTTTAGTCTTAATCTTCCATCTTTATAATCTCTCATCTTTTTAATCGGTTAAATAGATTATATTGATTATCCATACAAATATGAATCATTAAAAGTTTTAATATATAATATACTTTGCATTGATTTATCCATATTTAATGGAAAATTCTTGCTTAGATAGTATTGAGTCTAAAAGAACGGCAAACTTGTCATAGTGTAAGATAAGTAATGTTTATCCATGGATTAAGTTCCGACAGCTCTTGTCTTAACTTTGTTTTATCAGGTTTTATTTACAATATATCGCTAGTATTTACTTTGGTATTAATATTTCCTTTTACAAACTACATTTTAGTAATGAAAAATTATGTAAACATATTTACACCTAATCTATAGCAAGGCATTTCAGCCTCTCTCAACAACAACTCTTACAACACAACAACAACTTTTACAACAAAAGGTGAACGGATATTGATCTATATATGCAAATAAAATATATTTATATAAGAGTTTAAGAAGTGTGGAACCTGGGAAACTATTTATAATTGCTTTAATTTTTTTCTTTTCTTAGCTTAACAGCCTTATAAAACTGGATATATTTGGGGAACTAAATTTTGCCTGCTAAAGGCCATTATAAGTTTATATATCAATTGAGAAGCCGTATTGGAATTAGTAAAGAGTGTTCTTTTTGTATAACCGAGGGTAGTTGAAAATGAGGTTTGTCACGTTGTCCTGTATTGTGCTTTCCCATCAAACACAGAATGAAATATAAAGGGAACACAGTTTCTCGATTAAATCCAAAATACATTCATGGACAAAACTTAAGGAAGCTCTACCTTTTAGCATGTATATAGAGATTCAGACAATAACTCTGAAAGATATTACAGTAACCTTTATTAAAGACACACGAGATAGCCAAATGTGTATACACTCATGGACAAAACTTAAGGAAGTTGTACCTTTTACCATGTATATCAGGATACAGACAGTAACTCTGAAAGATATTACAGTAACCTTTATTGAAGACACACGAGATAACCAAGTGTATATACACTCATGGGCAAAACTTAAGAAAGCTCTACCTTTTAGCATGTATATAGGGATTCAGACAATAACTCTGAAAGATATTTGATACATTTATTGAAGACACACGAGATAACCAAGTGTATATACACTCATGGACAAAACTTAAAGAAGTTATACCTTTTAGCATGTATATAGAGATTCAGACAATAACTCTGAAAGATATTACAGTGACCTTTATTGTAGACACACGAGATAACCAAGTGTGACAAAAAATTGCCTCTCTCTCCTTCAAAAATCAGATGACCGGCGACAAACACATTAAAATATGAAACGTCCTAAAGTTTTATCTATGAGTCTATTGCAAAATAGTGCAAAGCTCATCAGTAGTGAACCATCCCAACCGTTTCGCCAATTTAATCTACCAGACCGCTTCTTAGAACTCTAATAGTACGGCATTTGCACCTTAAAGTGTGACAAAGCTTCATTTGGTTACTTTCTCTCTTTGGTAAGATTGGATTTCTGAAAGAAAAGAAAGCCATTAAAGAAAATTTTTTATCTTCAGAAGAAAAAGTGTCTATTGTGGCTTTCGATCCCAGTTCGTGACTAGAAAATAAAATTTTAATTTTTGTTTGTACAAAAGTTGAAATATCGCGTGAGAACGCCCTTGGAAACTTAGAATGATTTTTAACGCTTTGCCAAATGTTTTAATTTTTGTTTGCTCCTGACAAAAACACAAGCTTTTTGTCGAAACGTCAAGATAATAAAAAGATTTACTGGCCGAAGTATCTTTATTTTCAAGAAATATGAATACCAGCCAGGCAGCATCTATCTTTACGATAAAAAAATAAAAGGTTTATAACACGTTTCTACTGAGAGCCTGAATTGAATGCATCAAATGAATGATACAGTTGAGATATGACTGTTGGACTTAGCTGGAAGAAGGCAAAATAAAATCACTACATGTACACCGGGTGTTTTGAAAGAATCATCGTTGCCTTATCCTACCTGAGGAAATCTTTTTCTTATCAACCCACTTTGTGTTTGACTCCAAGATAAGGAAATCTTCAGTACCATTTGGCTGCAAACTGTCCATCACTACAACTTGACATCCTTTTCTATACGTTACTTTGATTACAAATAAGCCAATAACATGATCAAACTGTTCATGATCAAAATATCAATACTTTTTATAGCGATAAGTGTCTTTGTGTTTGTAGGCGAGTGGTATAGCCGTTTTCTTTTTTACTTATCCCTAGTACACGTGGTACAGGCCATGATAATCATCTTCCTTCTTCTTCTTTCTTATCTCCACACTTGGTGAAGTAGAATGCGTCTGCCTTTGTCATTAAGATTGAGAGCACTACTCAGTGACAGGCCGACTTAGCTCCAAAATAAATGGCCGCCTCTAACATGAGAAACAGACGCCATGTGCAGCCACTCCTAACATGGAGTACAAACGCTGCTCATCCTGTATCCTTGAATTAGGAGCCCTTACAGGGTACTATCAGCTGAGCCAGCTGAACCCAGGTTTTTTAGTGAGCTTGTTACTACCCCCCCTCCTCCTTTTTCATGGTGGGTAGAAGAAGGCGACTGCCTTTACTGTAAGTGCATCACATGTCTACATATGTTAAAAGCAGTTCGACTTTGCACTTACAAATGTGCCAAAGCCCCGTTTAGTTACTTGCACCCGCTGGTGGGGGTATAAACCGTTGAATTCCGATAGCTACAATCTGGGATCGAATCCCTCATTGGACACCTTTTTTTCTAAATAGTAAAAATTGCTTCAATGGCCCCCAATTATTGCAAAAGTACAACTCCACCAGTGAGTGCAAGTAACCAAACAGGTCTCAATTAAATTTGTTGATGCAAAAGTCGAACTGCTTTTTTGATGTGTAGACACGGAGTACACTTACAGTAAAAGCAGTCGTCAACTACTCCCTAACATGGTTATCTTTGGGGCAAAAGTCTAACTGCCTTCTTATGTGTAGACACGGAGTACACTTACAGTAAAAGCAATCGTCAACTACTGCCAACCATGGTTATCATTGGGGCAAAAGTCGAACTGATCTCTTATGTGTAGACATGAAGTACACTTACAGTAAAAGCATTCGTCAACTACTGCCAACCATGGTTATCATTGAGGCAAAAGTCGAACTGCTTTCTTATGTGTAGACACGGAGTACACTTACAGTAAAAGCAATCGTCAACTACTGCCAACCATGGTTATCATCGGGGCAAAAGTCGAACTGCTTTCTTTTGTGTAGACATAGAGTACACTTATAGTAAAAGCAGTCGTCAACTACTCCATAACATGGTTATCATTGGGGCAAAAGTCGAACTGCTTTCTTATGTGTAGACATAGAGTACACTTACAGTAAAAGCAGTCGTCAACTACTCCATAACATGGTTATCATTGGGGCAAAAGTCGAACTGCTTTCTTATGTGTAGACACGGAGTACACTTACAGTAAAAGCAGTCGTCAACTACTCCATAACATGGTTATCATTGGGGCAAAATCGAACTGCTTTCTTATGTGTAGACACGGAGTACACTTACAGTAAAAGCAGTCGTCAACTACTGCCTAACATGGTTATCATTGGGGCAAAAGTCGAACTGCTTTCTTATGTGTAGACACGGAGTACACTTACAGTAAAAGCAGTCGTCAACTACTGCCAACCATGGTTATCATTGGGGCAAAAGTCGAACTGCTTTCTTATGTGTAGACACGGAGTACACTTACAGTAAAAGCAGTCGTCAACTACTGCCAACCATGGTTATCATCGGGGCAAAAGTCGAACAGCTTTCTTATGTGTAGACACGGAGTACACTTACAGTAAAAGCAGTCGTCAACTACTACCTAACATGGTTATCATTGGGGCAAAGGTCGAACAGCTTTCTTATGTGTAGACATAGAGTACACTTACAGTAAAAGCAGTCGTTAACTACTGCCTAACATGGTTATCATTGGGGCAAAAGTCGAACTCCTTTCTTATGTGTAGACATAGAGTGCACTTACAGTAAAAGCAGTCGTTAACTACTGCCTAACATGGTTATCATTGGGGCAAAAGTCGAACAGCTTTCTTATGTGTAGACATAGAGTACACTTACAGTAAAAGCAGTCGTTAACTACTGCCTAACATGGTTATCATTGGGGCAAAAGTCGAACTCCTTTCTTATGTGTAGACATAGAGTACACTTACAGTAAAAGCAGTCGTTAACTACTGCCTAACATGGTTATCATTGGGGCAAAAGTCGAACAGCTTTCTTATGTGTAGACACGGAGTACACTTACAGTAAAAGCAGTCGTCAACTACTGCCTACCATGGTTATTATCGGGGCAAAAGTCGAACTGCTTTCTTATGTGTAGACAAAGAGTACACTTACAGTAAAAGCAATCGTCAACTACTGCCTAACATGGTTATCATTGGGGCAAAAGTCGAAATGCTTTCTTATGTGTAGACACGGAGTGCACTTACAGTAAAAGCAATCGTCAACTACTGCCTACCATGGTTATCATTGCTTGTACCATGTGTACTAGAGATAGTAAAAATGTTTTCCTTTATTGAATTATGATATTGCATTTTTGATATTTTTATCTTTTCTCTATCGTTACCCCGTGATAGATTATAGTTGCTAGTTATTTTAATGATAGTATGGATACAAACGTGCTATCTACTACTCAAGGTAGTGGAAAGTTTATGATATTGCCGGTCGTTTGTATATCTTTTAAAGGAGACATATAATTTTGTCCACATTTAGTTATCTCGTTTGTCTTCAATTTCATAGTTATTATCTGAATCCCGATATTTATGTTTAAAGATAAAATTTCCTTAAGCTTTGTACATCTATACTCCTATCCCCCGATTTACATGGTACTTGTTTTACACGTTTTCGCCTTTACCACGGTTTTCCAAATAAGTTTTTTTGTTTTGTTTTTATCGCACTATACTAAATGCTACTGTGATTGAACACATGCGCTGTGAACACATCTCACGAGGAATCCCGAGCTTATGTGCTGACTTGCTGCACACGCACACTGTGTCTGTATTTCTTCGCATAAAAATTTCGCGAAAATATTTAACGTTTTTCTCAGGAACGTATCTACCGTGTAAATCGGGGGATAGGTGTATATATATAATCTAAAATTCAAATATTTTATTTTAAAAAAAACATGTATTTTACTTTCATCATTGACTATTCTTTTATTTTTGACTATAGATTTATAACATAACACTTTAAATATTGTTGTAAATATGTATATTTGACCTACCTATTTTTTTGAATCACGAATATAGAATTCATTTCATAAATTCTATATTACTGTAAAAAATAATTTTATGTGTAATTTTCTTCAAGTAATTCAAAATAAACACTATTTGATATATATATATATATAAGTAAATAATTTATTTCCTATTTTTCACGACTGCACCTTCAATTCTCTATCTTTTTCAACAACAAAACAAAATATTCATAACATATATATAAACATATATAAAATTCCTTGGCGATAACGACTATAATATTCTTCTTGGTAATATTTAGACGAAAAGACGAAAAAAAAGAAGAAGAGTTTATTTTAATAGAAATATATCAAAGCAAGCTTTCGGGCAAAAAACCCTTCTACAGGTGTGATTACAGCATCAAACTTAGCACTATAATGCAGGTACAATGGCTAAAAAGAGAATATATACATATAACTATTTACATATTTGCGGAATAAATTATGAAAATGAGTATTTGCATTAGTTATGACTATTTTATAATTAGAGATATATTAAGTATATAAATAAATAAATAAGGAATTTTTATGCTTGGAGTTTGAAACTATAGGGGAATATGCCAATGTAAACACCCGCTCACGCGACCACATCAAAAACCCAAGTAATATTAATTTCTAGCTATCTTGTTGAGGTTATTACTGCAAGGCCAGGATTATTATTACACTTATAGTAAAAGCAGTCGCCAACTACTACCTAACATGGTTATCATGGCTTGTACCACGTGAACCTGAGCATATATATGCCAATTTTATTTTTAGTATCACCACTTGACCTTTCTTTATTTTCTTAATTTTGTCACACATGCAAGCACGTACAAAGTCTGTCCAAAAATATAGTACAAAGATAATGATAATATATAAAAAAGTTGAATCGAGATTAATGGAGAAAAAAAAAGCAAATTTTATTCACAAATTTAGGGTGTTGAGATAAATAGCCAGATATTACTTTATTAATAGAAGAAAAAAAAACGGTTTATAAAAAATAGAGGTTTTATATTTTCACGTCAAATGCCTTGACGTCGAACTGTTTGAATGGATGGTTTGTCTGCGCTCTTCTCTTCTTGACAAGAGTTGAAAATCGAATGTTCTTCTTCTTCTTCCTTATCTCCAAACTGGGTGAAGTAGAATGCGTCAGCCTTTGTCATTAAGACTGGGAGCACTACTTAGTGGCAGGCCGACTTAGCTCCAAAAGAAATGGCCGCCTCTGACATGAGGAACAGACGCCATGTACAGCCGCTCCTAACATGGAGTACAAACGCTGCTCATCCTGTATCCCTAGATCAAGAACCCTTACAGGGTACTATCAGCCAGGCCAGCTGAACCCAGGTTTTTTGGTGAACTTGTTACTGCTCCCCCTCCTCCTTTTTCATTCGGGCTTGGGACCGGCAAGGGCGTAGTTAGAAATTGAATGTTAAAAATTTTCCAATTTAGAGTCAATCGATGAGTTTGTCCCTTCAAGTATTTGTCAATATACATCCTGTTTGAGAGAATGGACTAAGGATAAGTTGTGCCCATGAGATATTGTAAGAATGATTACTTATCTTGGATGAGATAAAGGTGTTTGTTCAAATGATTGTCACAGACTTACAACTCACATTGATTTCCTTCTTAGATATAACACATGAAGTTTACGTACAACGTCTGTCTTTGTCCCTCTCTATATTGTTGCATCAATGTTAATGTGCTTTACATTTATTCAAAATATTCTATGATATTTAATATTTATTTAAAACAGATTATTTAGATTATCATCATTCCTTTTTATAGTGTTATTCCTTTTGTAATATTTATTGTACATATATCTTGATTGGTTATTGGAGCGAGAGAAGACCTAGAGAGAGACGGCGGATCACGACCTACGAGGAAGACTACGAATATATACACTGCGTGACATTGAAAATGGAACACCAAGAAATAGTGGCCAGAAAGTGATGAAACTCGGCAGACAGAGAGAGACAGGGACGAACAATAAGTGATCTTTATTTCAAAATGATAGTCATAATACAGAGCGAGAACGGCGTCGGCTTAGTAGCAAGTAGGACCACCGCGGACGGCGATGCACGCAGCAACACGTCTAGGTAGAGAGTCAATCAGAGTACGGATGGCGTCCTGAGGGATGGCTCTCCATTCCCTCTCAACCATTTGCCACAGTTCGTCTTCTGAACGCGGCTGTGGCAAGGCATGCAAACGGCGTCCAATGATGTCCTAGACGTGCTCGATTGGTGAGAGATCAGGAGAGTACGGTGGCCAGGGAAGCATCTGTACATCTTGCAGAGCTTGTTGGCTAATGCGAGAAGTGTGCGGTCGGGCGTTATCCTGCTGATAAAGGGCATTGGGTACCCCCTGAAGGTAGGGGAGTGTCACCGGTCGCAGCACATCATCAACGTATCGTTGGGCCGTCTTAGTGCCCTGAATACGAAGTAAAGGTGACCTGGAATCATACGCGATTGCGCCCCAAACCATGATTCCACGTTGTCGCACGGTGGGGCGTTCCACAATTGCTGCCGGATTGGACCTTTCTCCACGTCGACGCCACACGCGTACACGGCGACTATCACTGGACAAGCAGAAACGCGATTCATCTGAGAACACGACCCTGTGCCATTCCGTCATCCACGTCGATCTAGCCCGGCACCATTCCAAACGTTGGCGCCTATTCGGTGGGGTCAATGGCAGTCTTCTTAGCGGACGGCATGAGTGCAAGCCATTAGCAACCAATCGACGGGAAATGGTTCTGGTCGAGATGGAATGATCTAGGGTGTCTTGCACATGTTGCAGGATGGCGGTACAAGTGGCTTGTGGGGCCGCCACTGCTTGTCGAAGGATACGCCGATCCACACGTGCTGACGTCACTCTGGTTGCACCGACATTCCTATAAATTGCCACATTTCCTTGTTCCAACCATCTTCTCCACAGTCGGTGCACCGTGGACGCACCAAGGTGTGTATCAGCTGCGATTTGACGTATGGACCAACCTGCCCTTTTCAGTCCGATCACCATGCCCCTCGTAAAAGCGTCTGTCTGCTTGAACTGCCTCCGTTTACGATGACCTGGCATTCTCTGTTATTACACGTGTCTTTTGACACAAGAACAAAATTTCTACAATGATTTTCCTTGAAGAAATAACGACACGAATACTGTCCTTTCTGCAAGTTCCTTCCCTTATATCTTACTCCATGTGCGCACGAGAGCTGCGCATTTTACATCATTTGCATAACTCGGTTAGGCGCATCTACCCTGAAATTTGCATAATTTTCTGGCCACTATTTCTTGGTGTTCCATTTTCAATGTCACGCAGTGTAAACACAATAACCTTGAAAGTTAATTTATTTTTATTTAATTTTATTTATTTGCTTTGAATATGGAAACCCGCTCGGGAAACGTGTATAACACCAAGAAGGAAGAAACCAAGGTCGACGACCCTGCAAAGCTGCAACTTGGTGCAACAATATATAGACTAGCTCCTATCTACATTTGAAAAGAGTTTTAAAAAACTTTTAAAACATCAATTTTCTGATTTCTTTATTTATCTAAAAGATATGGAATAATCAACATTTTCAGATAGAGATAACTTCAGATTTGGAAAGCTGTAAAGTACATGGATAAGAAGACAGTTTGTAATTCGACAGTCCTCAATGTGACAGCACTCACTACCGATTATATCTTCAAGAAGATAAACTGCCTGTTATCTTATCTTATCAAGTAAGAGAGGAAATTGAGAACTGTTTCATAAATCCGTTTACTTATTATCCTTATTATAGTGGTACAGACCATAATAATCATGGTGGATACTTAGCTTTTACTGTAATTACATCACATGTCTACTCACATGAAAAGAAGTTCTACTTTTTCATTTAGAAATGTGTCAAAACCAGCTTGGTTACCAGCATTCGTTGGTAGATTTGGACTTTTGCAAGAATCGGGGGTCATTGGAGTATTTATTTTATTATAAAATAAATGAAGCGTCCAGGGTTAAGTTTCTTTTGCAACTTTTTATTTTTCAAGCTTTCAGACTTGTCAGTCCTTCAACAGGATTATCACGTTAAAAATTTAATAATAAATACAAAATATTTATATACACATTATTATATACATAATTTAAATACTTATTGCCTATTTAGAGAAAAATATATTATATTATTTCAGTTTGAAAATATTTTTTTTATTAGAAAAAAAAAAAAAAGACCAATGCGGGATTCGATCCCGGGTCGTAGTGGTAGAAAACCAACGGCATAAACAGCTCGTCTACCAGCCCATGTGTTATCAATCTGATAATAAGTAGTTATCAACCATGAAGATAGACTTCCAATAGAATTCAACGAATTTGGATAATGTACATTCTACGATTGTAAAAATTTAATTGAAGAAAGTTGGAGTTGTAGGAAGTTGTAGAAAGTTAAAAGAATAAATAAAACAAAATCAATATTTTAAATAAAGTAATATAAAAGGTTTCTGGAGATAGGAGTTTCATTATTGTAATCTCAGGTTTTAGCATAATTTTAACAGTAGTTTTTGTACTCCTGAAGAAGGGTAGAAATGACCGAGAGTTTGATATTACATTAATACAAGGTTGTCCCAAAAGTTCATAAACACTTGCAAAAAATTGAAATACCAATATTATTAGCTGTTATGTATAGTGTCTTTGTATTATGTATAGAGTAATTGTATTATGTATTATTATGTATTCGCGGTAATAATATTATTCACCATGTAATAAGAAAAACACAAACTTTTGGGACAACCTTATAAAATGAAAAGAAACTCTAATTGTCATTACTTGCTTTTGTACTCCTGTACAAGGGCATATATGCCCGAAAGCTTTAGAATGCACTAACAAAATGAAAAGAAACTCTAATTGTCATTACTTGCTTTTGTACTACTGTAGAAGGGCGGAAATTCCTGAAAGCTTTAGAATGCACTAACAAAATGAAAAGAAACTAATTGTCATTACTTGCTTTTGTACTACTGTAGAAGGGCGGAAATTCCCGAAAGCTTTAGAATGCACTAATAAAATGAAAAGAAACTCATCTCCAATAACGTGTTATTTTAATTTATATTCAGGAGATTCAAATCAAGTATATTAAAATCAACATATGGTGAGTTGAAAGCAGTCGTAGCTTCAATAAAGGTCACTTGGAATCAAAATCTCTCAGAGTTATTGTCTGAATTCCGATATCTCTATATATATAAAAATGAATGTTTGTATGTTTGTTTGTCTGTCTGTATGTCCGGTATACAAATTCGCAGTAGTTCACTAATTCGAACCAAAATTTCCATACATAGGTAAAAAAATACGGGGAAGACGATAGGCTATTTAAAAATATATATAAATCGATTATTAAAACTATATATTTTTAATCAGAAAATGATGATGACGATATTGCTGTATCATGTTTGATTATCAGATACAAAATTATATCGGGAAATATATTCCAAAAAGCAGAGACCACGGGTGAAACCAGTTCATTATTTTGTACGCGGGAACAAAATTCTAACAGAAAAACATTCATTCGAGCAGAAAACAAAACCCAGATCATCTTTCTATAAAAATATCGCTTCTCAGACACAAAGTTTGGAGCGGGGACGTTTCACAAGAGTGACATCCACGACGCCAATTTATAATTGTAACGAATAGTATTTGAATAAAAACATTTAATCGGGTGAAACCCGGGCGTTGCCCGGGTCATTCGGCTAGTACATGATAAAACTTCCTTTTTTTAAAGTTTTGTCCATGAGTGTACAGTACAACCTCCCTGTAAAGGACAACACCAAGTTGTAGAGTCAAAGTGTTCTTTAGGGAGAAGTGTCCTCTTACCTTACAGTTACTACTTAATAAAAATGTATATTTTGGTGATATAAAAACTGTTATTTTTAGTTAAATGCACTATAGTGAGAGTTTCCCTTCACGAAGGTACTACTGTATACACTCATAGACAAAACTTATGGAAGTGGAAGTCTTTGAACCCGCAGTCGTCTTTTTTGTTTCTTTGAAGGAGACAGAAGCAATTTTGTTCACCCTTGGTTATCTCGTATGTCTTCAATAAAGGTCACTGTAATATCTTTCAGAGTTATTGTCTGAATCCCGATTTATGATAAAAGGTACAACTTCCTTAAGTTTTGTTCATGAGTGTATATTGGTTATCTCGTGTGTCTACAATAAAGATCACTGTAATATATTTCAGAGTTATTGTCTCAATCCCGATATACATGGTAAAAGGTACAACTTCCTTAAGTTTTGTCTATGAGTGTATTTAATTTTTTTATAAGATACTCCCTCCCCATCCCAGAATAAAGTTTTAGAAAAGTTTTTAATCAAGTACAGGGTCGTAGTAACAACAGTTCGTTAACACAACAAGGAATTTGAAGAGATAGAAGAATACAGTTGACACAATTATTTCTAAACAAAGCTATCTCTCCTATGATAGCATCCAACTCTATCTCTTCCTTTGATAATCTGGCTAATTAATCAGGTCCTCTGATAATACTTATATAATCAACTTTGTGTTCAGTCTCTTCGTGAAAATCTTATATATAATCTCATTTATACTTGTTTAGTTATATTACACTCATGGACAAAACTTAAGGAAGTTGTACCTTTTATCATGTATATCGGGATTCACACAATAACTCTGAAATATACTCATAGACAAAACTTAAGGAAGTTGTACCTTTTATCATGTATATCGGGATTGAGACAATAACTCTGAAATATACTCATAGACAAAACTTAAGGAAGTTGTACCTTTTATCATGTGTATCGGGATTCAGACAATAACTCTGAAATATACTCATAGACAAAACTTAAGGAAGTTGTACCTTTTATCATGTGTATCGGGATTCAGACAATAAATCTGAAAGATACTCATGGACAAAACTTAAGGAAGTTGTACCTTTTAGCATGTATATCGGGATTCAGACAATAACTCTGAAATATACTCATGGACAAAACTTAAGGAAGTTGTACCTTTTATCATGTACTAGACGAATGACCCGGGCAACGCCCGGGTTTACACGATTAAATGTATTTTACATATGGAAGATGGACGTAGTTCCCGGAGGTCACCCGCGAGGCTTTTTTGGCACAGCTGTGTCCTGGCGCGCGTTGGGAACTTGAACTGGCCAACCGGCCGGCAGCCGGACGATTACATTTTCTCGGAGGAGGGGGGGGGCGGGGGCAGGGAAGTCACGTGCTCGCCGGCAGCCAATGGGCGCGCGCCGCCGTCAGATCGCCCGCGTTCTAGAGGGCGCTGCTCGTGAGCTAAGTAGAATAATTTGAATATATAGTTTTAATAATTGATTTATATATTTTTTAAAATAGCCTATCGTCATCCCCGTTATTTTTTACCTATGTATGGAAATTTTGGTTTGAATTAGTGAACTACTGCGAATTTGTATACCGGGCATACAAACCAACAGACAACAGACAAACATACAAACATTCATTTTTATATATATAGATATCGGGATTCAAACAATAACTCTGAAAGACATTCATGGACAAGACTTAAGGAAGTTATACCTTTTACCATATATATCGGGATTCAGACAATAACTCTGAAAGATACTCATGGACAAAACTCAAGGAAGTTGTACCTTTTATCATGTATATCGGGATTCAGACAATAACTCTGAAATATACTCATGGACAAAACTTAAGGAAGTTGTACCTTTTAGCATGTATATCGGGATTCAGACAATAACTCTGAAATATACTCATGGACAAAACTTAAGGAAGTTGTACCTTTTATCATGTATATCGGGATTCAGACAATAACTCTGAAAGAGACACTCATGGACAAAACTTAAGGGAGTTGTACCTTTTATCATGTATATCCGGATTCAGACAATAACTCTGAAAGATATTCATGGACAAGACTTAAGGAAGTTGTACCTTTTGCCATGTATATCGGGATTCAGACAATAACTCTGAAAGATGGGAATTTCTGCCCTTCTGCAGGAGTACAGCAATGAACAATAATAACACGCAGTTAGATATTTGTCGATTTTTATCTAAACGTTGAGAAAATAAAAACAATTTTATGACCAAAGTGTCTTTTATTATCAACAACTATGAATGACGGCCAGGAAACCTCTATCTTGAAGAATTTATATAGTATATTACACGGAAGAATTTGCACTCAATGTCAAGGCCTTTTGTGTTTTTTTCCTCTATGTGTCTTCTGCTATCTTACTTCAATATTTTTTTGCAGTGATAGGTGTGTCACGTGCAAGATTGTCGTTCTTTAGTTTGTCATTTTTTTCTTAGTGCCTGTGTATGAGTGTTTGTGTGCTTGTGAAAATTAAACAACCTTATTGACATCTCGTCAATCTTTACACTCAAAGGGAGTTATAAGGTAATAATAATGGTAGGAATGAAGAGAGATATTTACAATCGACGTAGCCCTCTCCGAGGACACGTCCGGAACAGGAGCTTAAAGCCTCCTTGAATCTAGACAGATCCCTGCCATTTGGGGAGTTCATGTTCGGAACATGTTTGATGACAATGTCGAAGAATTTGTCGAGAAGAATCTTGTCTTCAGGCGTGAGTAGTCCGAGGAGGTGCTCCGTTTCTTCTTCGTAATAGACCGCGAGTATGATATCCATCCCGACCACATTATTCTTGTTATATATGGAGTGCAGGAATTCTCGATCCTTCAGTGTTTGTGTGTGTTTGTGTTGTAAAAGATGTATGTGTTATGTGTCTATGTGTGTTTTGTGTGTGAAACTTATAGAAACCAAACATTTACAAATTTATTTTATTATGATGCATAGCGCGCCATCTGTTAAGAATATTCGAAACTATTATAGACGCGTATGATTCTTTTGAAAATTAAACAATTTCTACTGTCCATACTGCAATGGAAAAAATTAAAGGGAGGGCATGACTCATCAGTTGTTTCTACTGCCCTCCCTTTAATTTTTCCATTGCAGTAAGGACAGTAGAAATTGTTTAATTTTCAAAAGAGAATCATACGTGTCTATAATAGTTTCAAATATTCATTTACAAATTTCTCAAACGTTAATTCTTATATTCTATGTTCCTATGTTTTCGGGGAAAAATCTATTTGTCATCAATACACGTAATTTTAGATTGAAAAATTCTATAAACCAACACTTATTAAATAATTCATTGGCTATCCGAAACACGTATATGCTTAGCTTTTCTTGATTAATTAAGAATGCGTATTTGGCTAATTCTGAAATAATTAAAAATCAATGAGAATAGTTGATATTTATTCTGATAGATGGCGCAAGCCATCAGCAACTTTCAGTTGCACGATAAGGAGTTTCTCAGTCAGAATACGATAAATGAATTCCGTACTATCACGTGACATCAATCAGCCAATCAGCGTACAGTACTATATCAAAGCTTTGCAAGGTCATCGACCTTGGTTTCCTCCTTCTTGGTGTTATACACGTTTCCCGAGCGTGTTTTCATACTTAAAGCAAATAAATAAAAGTAAATAAAAGTAAATTACATTTTAAAGTTATTGTGTTTATTTATTCGTTGTCTTCCTCATAGGTCGTGATCCGCAGTCTTGGTCTAGGTCCTCTCTCTCTCCAATAACCAATCAAGATATATGTACAATAACAATATTACAAAATGAATGGAACTATCAAAAGGAATGATAACATTGTATATAATCTGTTTTAAATAAATATTAAATATCATAGAATATTTTGAATACATGTTGGGCGGATTAAAATTGATGACACAATATGTATATGTGCTTTGTGTTGATGATAATAACATATTACTCAAATTGTATTCATAGTTTAATATGTTTCTTTTCATATATATCATCAAATAATATATCTACAGACCTTACTATAATGATAAATGTTATTGAATCAGAGGGCTTGGCTCATCAGTAGTGAACCCTCCTGGAGATTAATTTGGCGAAAACGCTGAGAGAGAGTTCACCAATTAAATTTTTTTTTGACAATTAAAATAATTTTATTGACATCTTGTTAATACATGTAAAGGGCACAGTCTGTACTATTTTAAAATGATAATTATATATATGCATCATTTTTAAATTTATTTAACAGTTGCAAAAACACGCCATATCCACAATTAGGATAATTGCGTGTAAATCTGAAATTATATACAAATCAAATCATCGTGAAATTAACATAATTAAACATTGCGAAGCACGCAAATTACACATTCAATGTCAAATTTTTGAATATAGTGATTAGAAATAGTAGCTTGAAATATGTACAACGTATGAAATATGTACACAAAATTGCCATTTACAACAGTTAGAAAAACGTGTAGACTAAGCAAATTAATACATCCAATAATTACATCAGAACGATTCAGTGGCCAACAGTCAATACTTTCGCCTTAAAATATATAGCCTGCAGAATATATGCATGATACTATGTACAATGAACATGGCGTCTCTGCCAGCGCTGCAGAGTTTGGTAGAGAATCACCAGTGGGTCTCCAGCGACACCACGTATTTCGCGATCTACGAAGAATACGTAGATTGTGTACTTCGCTGCTGAGGAGATGGTGATGGCGTGGTCCTCGAGACCAACTACGATTGTACAAGCTTTCGGGTAAGACGTACGCCCTTCTACGGGTCCTTGTACGATTGTACAAGCTTTCGAGTAAGACGTACGCCCTTCTACGGGTCCTTGTACTATTGTACAAGCTCCGGGCAAGACGTACGCCCTTCTACGGGTCCTTGTACGAATGTACAAGCTTTCGGGCAAGACGTACGCCCTTCTACGGGTCCTTGTACGATTGTACAAGCTTTCGGGCAAGACGTACGCCCTTCTATGGGTCCTTGTACGATTGTACAAGCTCGGGGCAATACGTACGCCCTTCTACGGGTCCTTGTACGATTGTACAAGCTTTCGAATAAGACGTACGCCCTTCTACGGGTCCTTGTACGAATATAAAGCTTTTGGGCAATACGTACGCCCTTCTACGGGCCCTTGTACGATTGTACAAGCTTTCGAATAAGACGCACACCCTTCTACGGGTCCTTGTACGTAGATCGCGTACTTCGCCGCTGAGGAGAGGGCGTGGTCCTCGAGACCTACTGGAACCGTTTCACCGTTGATGAGCCAAGCTCTCTCATTCAATCACTTTGTATCATTCAGTAAGGTCTGTAGAGATCAAATCGCACAAGCTTTCGAGTAAGACGTCCTTCGATGGTTACAGAATAGGGAAATCTTTGTTTCAATTCAATAAACTAATTCCTTGTATCTCTCTCTCTCAATATTGAGTAAAATTAATCATTCCTCCAGGGAAAAGTGTCTTTTAAAAACATTTTTATTCTCTAGCTTTCAGGCACGGACACCCTTCTACAGGAGAAAACCTGGTATAACCACCAATAGAACACGAGTTAAATATAATCGGATACTATTTTATATATTTTTATAAAATTCTATAGATATAAAAAAATCATATTAAATATTAAAAATAAAGTCGGTGGATGAGTGGGTAACACGCTCGATTCCCGACAGTCATGAACCGGGATTAAATCCCGCGTTAAAATTTGTTTAATATGTGAATAACCTTCACATATTATTCATTGTTCAATTATCATGAAATAGGTTGCTCTTGCTGAGCGGTACCTATTTATGTGAATTTGAACCAGGTTAAATATTAACAAAAAAGTCGGTGGACGAGTGGGTAACACCCTCGATTCCCGACAGTCATGAACCGGGATTGAATCCCGCGTTAAAATTTTGTTTAATATGTGAATAACCTTCATATATTATTCACTGTTTCAATTATCACGAACTAGGTTGCTTTTGCTGAGCGGTACCTATTAATGTGATTTTGAACCAGAATATTAACTATTATACAAATTGAGATAAAGTTTTATATGAAAAATAGACACTTCGGCCAGTTAGAGTTTTTCATTTCCTCAACGTTTCGACCAAAAACTTTTGTCTTCCTCAGGAGAAGTAAATAAAAATAAAGCATTTGGAAAGGCGTTAAAAATGTTTATCTTATTTACTTCTCCTGACGAAGACAAAATATTTTTGTCGAAACGTTGAGAAAATAAAAAACTCCAACTGGCCGAAGTGTCTATTTTTTATATAAATATGAATTCCGGCCAGGCAACCTCTATCTTTACGATGAGACAAAGTTGTCTTTTTGTATTTTAATT
The DNA here is from genome assembly GCA_030710605.1 of Cordylochernes scorpioides. Classification (NCBI taxonomy): domain Eukaryota; kingdom Metazoa; phylum Arthropoda; class Arachnida; order Pseudoscorpiones; family Chernetidae; genus Cordylochernes; species Cordylochernes scorpioides. Next base: position 63,313,655 of record CP092879.1, read on the forward strand.
GATGATTTCCTTTCTTATGAAAATTCTAGACTATTATAGACGCTTAAGATTCTTTTTGAAATTAATCAATTTCTACTGCCCTTACTGCAATGGAAATATATATATATATATTTTGCAGTAAGGGCAGTATAAATTGTTTAATTTCAAAAATAATTTTACACGTCTAAAATAGTTTCTAATTTTCATGACAGATGGCGCACTAGTGCATATATAGATGTATGCGTGTATATATGTGTATATATGTATATATTTTTAAATTTAATGATGTAACTTTAAATAAAATTCAAAGAATATCTCTATATGTAAATAATATTTATGAATCTTTCTTAGTCGCTTTCTGTGTATCTTTCCATGTTGAATATTTTCTTTGTTATATTTGTATGTACATTTAGCGCAAGTGTCCCTAGGGGGACATAGCGTTTTAAATTGAAATAAATAAATCGTAATATAAATTTCCTTTCTTATATTTGATTATTTCCAATCTTTATTTTCTCGATATTAATTTGATTTGTTTGTTCCAGGATTATCAACTAACTTGGAACACTACCGTTCCTGACCTTACGCCATGTTTCGAAAACACCATTCTAGTCTGGATTCCCTGTGGATTCCTATGGATTACAGGGATCCTTCAGGTTCTTCGAGGGGAAAAAGGACCTTCACCTCTTCCTTGGTCCATGTTACGGCTGGTTCAGATCATTTTGACCTTGGTTCTAGCCGCAATGTCAGCTATCCGATTGGCCAACACCATGGTTAACATGCCAGATAGTCTCGATGCTATCTCTGGAGATGCTGTCCATATTGCGACTTATGTAAGTACACCACACATATGTGAACTTTGGGGAGAGAGAGAGTTCCATTTACATATTTATCATTTTAAGTACAGTAGACTCTCCTATAACGCGAGTTTTTACAACGCGATTTCGTACAACGCGATAAAAAAAATTGCGACAAATTTATTTATACAACGCGAATTTTCGTATAACGCTTTATAAAATAAAACAATTTACCCTAACAACATTCGCGTTATACAAGTTTTATTTCGTACAACGCGAATTCCTATAACGCGATTTCATACAACACGGAACACATTAATCGAGTTATACGAGAGTTTACTGTATTTAGTATAATGGGAAGGTCTGGCTCATTGGTGGTGAACCCTTCCAGCGGTTTCACCAGTTTAATCTACCATACTGCTGTAATATTACATTTGAATGTTTTCTTTTTATACCGATTTTTGATCAGTATCGGTATTTGCATACAAGTTGAACTGGCGAAACCGCTGGGAGGGTTCATCATTGATGATCTAGACCTTCCATTATTTTATCATTGCAGTGTTGGTATACACATATATACAGCTTTTAAATAAAAAGGCGTATATTGGATTAAAATATCATTTATTTCGCCAATATTTCAGTTGGCTGCACGCCAACTTTTATCAAAGTATTATAACATTTTAATGTGTGTCAACAACAAACTCAGTGTCTCATAATGTCAATAGAATTAAGTTTTAAAATATTTTTGCTTATATTCAATGGGGAGAAAAAAAATGATATAAATTGAATATGAGCAAAAATATTTTAAAGTAATAATGTGGTGCTGAGTTTGTTGTTGACACACATTAAAATGTTATAATACCTTGATAAAGGTTGGCGTTCAGCCAACTGATATATTGGTAAAATAAATGATATTTTGTTCCGAATTATGCCTTTTTATTTTAAATATATATATATGTATGTATATATGCCAACGTTCGTTAATTCTATTCGTTTCTTTAGGGTGTAACACTTTCTATTTCCAGTAGTGGATAGTGCGTGGTGTCGTACAACCAGAAGTCTGTTGTGTCTAGGTCCTACTGGCCGCTCTCCTAGGCTACCACAAGGTCAAAGGTGTCCGTTCTTCCACCATTCTCTTCATCTACTGGCTTCTTCAGACCCTGGCCACCTTGGCAAAGTATTACTCCGAGTTTGTCATGGTGTTCGCCCTGGTGAGTTCCTTATTTTGTACTTATGATGATGGATATTCTACTGATATTATTCCAATACACACACACAAAAGCCTTTATTAGGGACTTGCCTCATACAGATTCTCCCAATTGGGTAAGGTAATAATTGTGTTATTTACATAGGTAGTAAGATGGAAATTTTGAACTGGCTTTACTCTTCGTCTCAAAGTCATTCAATTGTTGACTGGTACTTACATAATGACTGAAAAATTTATAGTAAGCTATTGCCTTAGATTTGTTTGCTGATATTTTTGAAAGCAATACGTAGGGTGAAATGTTGGTAATTTTAATTTGTTGATATAGGGCTTTTTTTTCTTCATCAAGGGCTGTACTATTAAGCAGGTAATGGGGAAGTTCTTCAGTAATTTCCTTG
>CP092879.1:63316129-63435104 GCA_030710605.1 Cordylochernes scorpioides
CATTGCCCCGTTAGTAAGCCACATTTCAGATTTCCCTGTTCACGGTAACACAATAGAAGAATATTTCAAGATAGGTATTTAGAAATGCAATCTTTCGTTTGGATTTATTTTTTAATGCTCTTTTTTTTTTTGTAGCGCAAATGATTAAATATTTTAAAATAAATTTTAATTAAAAAAATAATTTTTAAATAAAGACACACACACAGGCCATTTATTTCACATAAATAATTATAAAATAACGAGTAAATTCAAAAATAGTTTTAAAATTGAAACCTAGATGACAGCACTGGCTCAGTAGAGTTTTACCGTAATTTATTTATTTCTCTTTTATATTTTTATTAGTCGTTAATGTGTGTTGTATATATATTTTAAATATTTTTAGAGAAATAAATGCATTGGAATTTATTTAAAAACATAAAAAAAAAAATTATTATATCCAACCTATTTCCCATTTATGGGATCACTTAGTACAAATCACATATGTATTGTGTTTGGCTAAAATTTCTACAATAGATTCACTTGAAATTTTTAAAATTACTATGAATATATAATATAAAGTGCGGGATATATGATGGTATTCATGTACCAAAAAATGGCACCTCTCCCTTTAAAATTACATTAAAACAATTCATTCAAGTTCTTCACCCCAGTGCAGAACGTAAAAATGGGGATGTAGATTTGAACCTCTCCAAGTCCTGTTAACTGCCTCATTGTGACGGGGAGGTGACCCTGGGCAGGACAGTATGTCTGGAGTCTTGTACTCCCGGCACCCTAGTACACGTGGTACAGGCCATGGTAATCATGGTGTGTAGAAGTGGGCGACTGCTTTTACTGTAAGTACACCACATGTCTACACATGTGAAAAGCAGTTCGACTTTGCACTTACAAATGTGTCAGGACCCCGTTTGGTTACTTGCACTCGCTGGTTGGGTTTGGAATTTTGCAAGAATCGGAGGCCAATGGAGCATTTTATTTAGAAAAAAAAGTGCCTAGTGCGGGATTCAATCCCTGGTCGTAGCGGTCGGAAACCAACGGTTTAGATCATCCTTCCACCGAGGGATGTGGCTGACTAACGGGTCAATGGCATCCCCCCCTTTCTATGGAGCAACAGAATCAGAAATTGACAATTGGACAAGACACCACCACCACAACACCTTTGAAAGATATTACAGTGATCTTTATTGAAGACACACAAGATAACCAAATGTATATACACTCATGGTCAAAACTTGAGGAAGTTGTACCTTTTAGCATGTATATTGGGATTCAGACAATAACTCTGAAAGATATTACAGTGTCCTTTATTGAAAACACACGAGATAATCAAGTGTATATACACTCATGGACAAAACTTAAGGAAGTTGTACCTTTCAGCATGTATATTGGGATTCAGACAATAACTCTGAAAGATATTACAGTGTCCTTTATTGAAAACACACGAGATAATCAAGTGTATATACACACATGGACAAAACTTAAGGAAGTTGTACCTTTCAGCATGTGTATCGGGATTCAGACAATAACTCTGTAAGATATTACAGTGAACTTTATTGAAGACACACGAGATAACCAAGTATATATACACTCATGGACAAAACTTAAGAAAGTTGTACCTTTCAGCATGTATATTGGGATTCAGATAATAACTCTGAAAGATATTACAGTGATCTTTATTGAAGACACACGAGATAACCAAATGTATATACACTCATGGACAAAACTTAAGGAAGTTGTACCATTCAGCATGTATATTGGGATTCAGACAATAATTCTGAAATATATTACAGTGACCTTTATTGAAGACACACGAGATAACCAAATGTATATACACTCATGGTCAAAACTTAAGGAAGTTGTACCTTTTAGCATGTATATTGGGATTCAGACAATAACTCTGAAAGATATTACAGTGACCTTTATTGAAGACACACGAGATAACCAAGTGTATATACACTCTCATGGACAAAACTTAAGGAAGTTGTACCATTCAGAATATATATTGGGATTCAGACAATAACTCTGAAAGATATTACAGTGATTTTTATTGAAGATACACCAGATAACCAAATGTATATACACTCATGGTCAAAACTTAAGGAAGTTGTACCTTTTAACATGTATACCGGGATTCAGACAATAACTCTGAAAGATATTACAGTGATCTTTATTGAAGACACGAGATAACCAAATGTGAACAAAATTACCTCTGTCTCCTTAAAAAAAAAAAAAGACGACCGCTGACCCCTTTGTTCCAAAGCCCGTAGTAATGAGTATCTCTCATAATATTTGTTTTTCTGTATTTTAAATTATATTAATATTAAGTCAACATTTTTCTTCTCTAAAAGTATCAAATATTCTAAAATATTATCGCTAAGATGCCCTCTTCACTAAAAAGGAATTCACTCTATAGCTCCAATTTTGTTTAATATATGTAAAAAAAAAAATTCAATTTATCTTTAAAAGAGGGCGCTTCACCTTATGGTTATAGGTGCATAAAAAAATTGCTTCATAAAAATATATATATTTATATATTTTTTTATTTTTAAAACATCTTTTAAAAATATTCATTTAATTAAATTTATTACTTTATTTTTAAGTCAACAGTAGAAAGTATAAAATAATAATTGAAGCTAAATGTATACCTAAAATATATTAAACATTGTTTATTAATAAAATATTATAAAATATATAAATAAATAAATAAATTTGTTAAAATTCATAATTTTAATACAACAAAGATAAAAGTTGGCGTTCAGCCAACTGAAATATTGGTAAATAAATTATATTTTGATCCAATATATGCCTTTTTAATTAAAGATATATATATATCTTTATTGTATTATAATTATTATATCAACAAATTTATTTAAATATATTTTCAAAATAATTATATTTATTTAGTCAAAAAATATATTCAAAAGATAAATTTACAAGCTAATTTTCATTTTTAGTTATAAAAGATGTTGATAGATGGCGATAGGGGTACCATCAAGGAAGCAATACTTTTGATAATCACATGTTATCATAAGTTGTTTGCAGCAGATCGTTTGATACGCACATTGTGTTGGTGATGTACTAATGTCTTCTTATCTAATTTATCAGTTGATCTTCTGAACTCACTTTCTTTCAGGTAAGTCACGTGATTGTTAACTTGATATTTCACAACTTTTATTTTGGTTTTCTAATGATAAATGTATATAAGACCTTCAACTTGTTGCTTTATTGATAGGTACTTTTGTACTTGTATTATCTTTGTTTATCACTACATTCTCTCTTGATTTTTTTTATATCTTCGTTTGGAAACAGTTATCTAAATACAAAACACTTCAAAAATTACTGATCTTTTGCTCAATATTTGTTATACTTTGAAATGGTTATCTGTAATTTAATTTTTCTCTCTAAAGCGGATTTGTGAAACTTAGAAACCTAAATATGTTCCTTTAAGAAGTTTGTTTCATATACATTCATGAACAAAACTTAAGTAGTGGAAAGTCTTTGATATCACCGGTCGTCTTTTTATTTAGTTATTCTTTATTTATTTTTATTTTTATAAGGAAACAGAGACAATTTTGTTCACACTTTGTTATCTCGTGTATCTTCAATAAAGGTCACTGTAATATCTTTCAGAGTTATTGTCTGAATCCCGATATACATGATAAAAGGTACAACTTCCTTAGTTGTCTATGAGTGTATATACACTTGGTTATCTCGTGTGTCTTCAACAAAGGTCACTGTAATATCTTTCAGAGTTATTGTCTGAATCCCGATATACATGCTATAAGGTACAACTTCCTTAAGTTTTGTCCATGAGTGTATATACACTTGGTTATCTCGTGTGTCTTCAATAAAGGTTACTGTGTATCAAATATCTTTCAGAGTTATTGACTGTAACCAGATATACATGCTAAAAGATACAACTTCCTTATGTTTTGTCTATGAGTGTATACACACTTTGTTATCTCGTGTATCTTCAATAAAGGTTACTGTGTATCAAATATCTTTCAGAGTTATTGTCTGTAACCCGATATACATGGTGTAAAAGATACAACTTCCTTATGTTTTGTCTATGAGTGTATACACACTTATTTATCTCGTGTATCTTCAATAAAGGTCACTGTAATATCTTTCAGAGATATTGTCTGAATATCCCGATATACATATTAAAAGGTACAACTCCCTTAGTTGTCTATGAGTGTATATACACTTGGTTATCTCGTGTATCTTCAATAAAGGTCACTGTAATATCTTTCAGAGTTATTGTTTGAATCCCGATATACATGGTAAAAGGTAGAACTTCCTTAAGTTTTGTCCATGAGTGTATTTACACTTGGTTATCTTGTGTGTCTTCAATAAAGGTTACTGTGTATCAAATATCTTTCAGAGTTATTGTCTGCAACCCGATATACATGGTGTAAAAGATACAACTTCCTTATGTTTTGTCTATGAGTGTATATACACTTATTTATCTCGTGTATCTTCAATAAAGGTCACTGTAATATCTTTCAGAGATATTGTCTGAATATCCCGATATACATATTAAAAGGTACAACTCCCTTAGTTGTCTATGAGTGTATATACACTTGGTTAACTCGTGTATCTTCAATAAAGGTCACTGTGATATCTTTCAGAGTTATTGTCTGAATCCCGATATACATGCTAAAAGGTAGAACTTCCTTAGTTGTCTATGAGTGTATATACACTTGGTTATCTTGTGTATCTTCAATAAAGGTCACTGTAATATCTTTCAGAGTTATTGTCTGAATCCCGATATACATGCTAAAGGGTACAACTTCCTTAGTTGTCTATGAGTGTATACATACTTAGTTATCTCGCGTATCTTCAATAAAGGTCACTGTAATATCTTTCAGAGATATTGTCTGAATATCCCGATATACATATTAAAAGGTACAACTTCCTTAGTTGTCTTTGAGTGTATATACACTTGGTTATCTCGTGTGTCTTCAATAAAGGTCACTGTAATATCTTTCAGAGATATTGTCTGAATCCCGATATACATGGTAAAAGATACAACTTCCTTAGTTGTCTATGAGTGTATATACACTTGGTTATCTCGTGTATATCTTCAATAAAGGTCACTGTAATATCTTTCAGAATTATTGTCTGAATCCCGATATACATGCTATAAGGTACAACTTCCTTAAGTTTTGTCTATGAGTGTATATGTATAAAAAAACACAACTGTATATATTATGCATATATAAGTGAACTTTTTTTTCTTTTGTAATCATATTATAGCTTGTTGAAGTAGGTTATTGTCCGAAAACTTGCCAAGATTATATAGCTTGAGTAAAGAATCTTGTCTGCGTTAGCTTTTCGTATATATAAGTACTAGCCAAATGACCCGGGCAACGCCCGTGTTTTACCCGATTGAATGTTTTGATTCAAATACTATTTGTTACAATTATAAATTGGCGTCTTATATAAATGCATATGTTAGTTAATAACTATAGCCTATGTGCTTTATCTGTCTATATACTGTTGGCCTCCGTAGGCGTCTCTTACTGGGAAAAAGAAAGAGAGGATTCCATTTGGTTATTAACTAATATATGCATTTATTTAAGGAGCGACCCGCTCCAACACAATGGTTACAAAAACGAAAAAGCGAGTGGGGGGGGGCAAAGGTGGCGTGATCGTAGCCGACCAATAGGAGGGCGCCATTCCAAAAAAAAAAAGCAAACGGTGACAGAGATGACTGATGAAGAATGACGCTCGTAACTGTATATAGAATACAAATAAAATGAAAGGATTTAAAAGCACCAATGTTTCTTTTATACGCAATACAAAAACGAAAAAGCGAGTGGGGGGGCATGATTGGGGTGGGGGGGGGGCAAAGGTGGCGTGATCGTAGCACTGAATGAGCCAAGCCCTCCCAATATATATATTTTTTATCGCAGTAAGGGCAGTAGAAGTTTGTATTATATATAAAAAAAAACATTCGTGCTTTTAAATCCTTTCATCTTATGTGTATAGATGGCGTGTTATTGCTTTGTGTTAATTTATGCCTAACTGACCTTGTCTTTATTGTTTGCAGAAGAGCATTGCTCGATGCAAATATTTGAATTTAATTCTACTGTCCTATAAGCTAATGTCCATAGTCTTCTTGAAACCCATTTCTGAGATTCCACCCTTCAGTGCTGCGTATATAAGCAGAATCGTCCAATACAGTATTAGAGCTCTGAGAAGCGGTCTGGTGGATTAATTTGGCGAAACCGCTGGGAGGGTTCACCACTGATGAGCCAAGCCCTCCCAATATATTTTTCATCGCTGTAAGGACAGTAGAAGTTTGTATTATGTATAAAAGAAACCTTCGTGCTTTTAAATCCTTTCATTTTATGTGTATAGATGGCGCGTTATTGCTTTGTGTTAATATATAGGTATCAAATACACAAATACAAGTATAAAAATTCGAAACTATTATGGACACGTAAGATTCTTTTTTAAAAATAAACAATTTCTACTGCCCTTACTGCAATGGAAAAATTATTGGGAGGCCCTGACTCATCAATGGTGAACCCTCACAGCGGTTTCACCAGTTAAAATATTTAGGTAATACGTTTTTTTTTTAAATGTATTTATCCATAAAAAAAAATCGGGAACTGTTTAGAAAATTCTAAAAAAAAAACATATATAATGAAAATGGAAATTTCATTTATATAAAAAAAAATGTGCAAAAATGTAATTAAAACCAAAATTATGGCTGTATCATTCTTGGAAAAGAGCTAAACCAAAACCAAAACTTTGGCTTTTCGAACATTTCTTTGGGTTCTGAAACCAAGTTTTACTCTTAACACAAACTATATGCAAATAAAATATCCCCTCTATATATATATGTATTTATCATTTATGTAAATATATTTACTGAAAGTGTATTACATACCTTTACTTCAACTATTCATTGGCCATATATTCCATTCGAATTGTTTTTCTTACTTTCAGTAAAAGGTCGGTAGAAATGTTTTTTCAAAAACAAATGCTGGTTGAAATTTTCAATATTGGAAATTTATAAATTCGACAATATTTTGATGTAGAAATATACAACTTATATTTGTATATTTAAACAATTAAATCAAAAGGTGTCAATTATCATAATAATTTTCAAATAAAATTGTATATATATGTCATAATATATGCTCTTCCAGGAATAATAAAACAAACCTACAGTCAACCCAGAGAGAGGCAAGCAGCTAAAGTCCAGTCATTTGAGACACCAGCGACATTCCAGGGGGCGACCACAGGGGCGTTACTTGGAACCGCAGGACTAATTAAGACAGTTGGTGATTTTTTGTGTGCGATACAAACGGCCGCCCAGCGGTGGCCGGCCGCTCAGCGGTGGCCGGGACGCCTCTCTCTCTCTCTCTGGTTGCCTGGGTTCTTTCTCTTCCAACCCGTGGTGTGATTATTTCTCTTTCCCCACCTTATTATATTATTGCCACATATACATAACTATATAAAAGACAAAAGTCGCCTCTCCCGTCAAAATAGACGTTAAAACCATCTATTTATCTTTATAGAGGAATATCCTACCGGCAAAATTCCCATCTATTCAACTATATCTATTAACAAAGGAATAATTAATATCGACTTTTAATTAAATGTATTCATTGTTAGATTAAACACAAGGTAATAAGACCAAATCCAAATAAATAGTGTGTGATGTTTCGTTAACAGCATTGTTATCATCATCAGACAAAAGTACTGAATGAGAAACTTTCAAAAAAGAACATTCAGTACTTTTATCTGAAGATGGTAACAACGCTGTTACCGAAACGTCACACACTCTTTATTTATTTGTATTTGGTCTTATTACCTTGTGTTTATAATCTATAATCCAAATTGTGCTTTATCCTTTTTTAAAAGAAACTTATCACTGAAAGTCTGATGATAAGGCACAATTTGGATTATAGATTATAAACACAAGGTAATAAGACCAAATCCAAATAAATTAATAGTGTGTGACGTTTCGGTAACAGCGTTGTTACCATCTTCAGACAAAGGTACTGAATGAATATTGAATGCTGTGGTAAAATTTCTCATTCAGTACTTTTGTCTGAAGATGGTAACAACACTGTTACCGAAACATCACACACTATTTATTTATTTGGATTTGGTCTTATTACCTTGTGTTTATAATCTACTAGCCGAATGACCCGGGCAACGCCCGTGTTTTACCCGATTGAATGTTTTGATTCAAATACTATTTGTTACAATTATAAATTGGCGCCTTAAATAAATGCATATTTTAGTTAATAACTATAGCCTATGTGCTTTATCTGTCTATGTACTGTTGGCTTCCGTTGGCGTCTCTTACTGGGAAAAAGAAAGAGAGGATTCCATTTGGTTATTAACTAATATATGCATTTATTTAAGGAGCGACCCGCTCCAATACAATGGTTACAAAAACGAAAAAGCGAGTGGGGGGGGGGGCAAAGGTGGCGTGATCGTAGCCGACCAATAGGAGGGCGCCATTCCAAAAAAAAAGCAAACCGTGACAGAGGCCACGCATGACGCTCGTAACTGTATATAGAATAATCCAAATTGTGGAGTATCATTGTTCGAATATTTGAAATACATTTTTACTCGAACTGTTTTGTAGTACAAATAATATGAATTTATATTATACTATTACTAAACTGAGTTGAACATAATTGCAATGTTTCATCACATAAGATTTTATCTGATAATATGCAAGAGCAAAGATAATATGCAAATAAGATTCGCGTGCACGGAGAGAAGGATATTCAAATCAAAGAGCTGGCCACCAGGGAAAATTCGTGTGTTCAAGGTTACAGATGTTTCTATCCAAGGTTGAGTAGATATTGTTAGATAGATACAAAATAATTAATGATTTTTTAATTATCCCTAATACACGTGGTACAGACCATAATAATCATGGTGGGTAGAGGTTGACGACTGCTTTTACTGTATGTGTACCACATGTTAGGGTTCTCTGATATGGGTAAACACAAACATAACAGTTATCTATAGAAACCGTGGAAATTAGAATCTTTCCTTACGATGGGTTTTCTGTGTTACGCCTTTTGACTTTGCTGTTGGTGACTGCTTTTACTGTAAGTGCACCACATGTCTACACATGTGAAAAGCAGTTCGACTTTTGCACTTACAAATGTGTCAGAGCCCCATTTGATTACTTGCACTCGCTGGTGGGGTTAGACTTTTGTAAGAATTGGGGGGCATTGGAGCATTTTTTTTTAATCAGAAAAAAGTGACCAATGCGGGAATCGATCCCGGGTCGTAGTAGTCGAAAACTAACGGTTTAGACCATCCTTCCACAGATCCCCTCTTGAAAAGTATGGAATGGTCTATTGGCACAATACACATATTGATAGCATTTGTTTAGACAAAGATGGAATGGTTTTCGTCCACAATACATGCAATTAAAAATAAAGAAGGCATCTCCTGACCACGAGCACATGTGCTTTTTAAGTTTGTTCCGTTAGTCTGAGGGTGGTAGCTCGTTGTGAAGCAGTGTTTAACTTTGCACATTTTCATTACCTCCTTCATCAAATTGCTAGTGAATTGTGAACCTCTATCGCTAATAAGAAATTTTGGGGCCCCGTGACGTAAAATAATATAAAATGCAATATGTTAACAAAGAGCTATAATGAACCAAAGAGCGTATTTCCAAAGAAGTAAACATTGCTGGTAAAAGACAACAAAGTGTTGATGCAGTTGGTCCAAAACACCAAGAAGGAAGTTAGTATACTCCGCCTACAAGTTGGAAAAGGCGTTACATCAATTCCTATCAACAAAACCTTCTCACAATGATTCCAATAAAATACACTTAGAACAACGTCTAAAAATTTTACCGCAAATGTTTCTTTTAAACGAAAAATCGTATTTTATTTTAAGGAGAAATAGCGACTAGATATAGCAATAACACACCATCTATTTAATACCAATGAAAACACCAAAACGCGAATGTTTATTTTCATAAATAAATCAAACTTCTACTATCCTTACTGCGATGAAAAATATATTGGAAGGGCTTGGTTCATTAGTGGTGAACCCTCCCAGTGATTTCGCCAATTTAATCCACCAGATCGCTTCTTTAGAGCTATAATACTATATTGGATCATTTTGCTTTTATATGCTACACTGAAGGGTGGAATCTTAGAAATGGTATATTTGTTGCAATACACATGATGCTAAGTACAAATTTGGAAGATCAATAATGGTTACTTTAATAAAACTTATTTGAATTTTCTAACCTATCCTATGGTATAATTAAATGAATTCTACTGTCCTAAAAGCTTATGTCCATAGTTCGTTCAAATACTATTTCTAAGATTCCACCCTTCAGTGTAGCATATAAAAGCAGAATGATCCAATACAGTATTAGAGCTCTAAAGAAGTGGTATGGTAGATTAAATTAGCTAAACCGCTGGGAGGTTTCACCACTGATGAGCCAAGCCCTTCCTATATATGTTTTCACCACAGTAAAGGCAGTAGAAGTTTGATTTATTTATGAAAAGAAACATTCGCGTTTTGGTCTTTTCATTTGTATTATATTTTATATCTTTCTATGTAGTCCTGTGGAAGGGCAGAGATATCTGAAAGCTATAGATTACATTTAATAAAGATAAAGGAACACATCTCCAGAAACATATTGCATTTGCTTAAAATTATCAGTTAATATAAATTTCAGATAAATTTAATATATAAGATATTGCGGACTTAATCGAAATTTATAATAACTCAGACCTGCCGAGTGTAAATTTGCCAGAATTTGGAGATATCCATTTATTGCTGTACGCCGACGACATAGCAATTATAGGTGAGTCCAGGATGAACCTCCAAAAGAAGATTAAAATACTGAAAGAATATCTCGATGAGAACTTAATGACACTAAATGAGTCCAAGTCAAAGATTATGGTGTTCCGTAATGGAGGTAAACCCTCAAATAAGGATAGATGGTTCTGGAATGATAAACCCATAACAATAACTTCGAGATATACATACTTGGGATTCCCTCTGACACCTACAATAACAACTACTCACCCGGCAAATTACTTTAAAGGAAAAGCACTTACAGCAATTAACGCCACACACCCAATATTAATAAAATCAAAAGCAAAGTCAATAAATTTATCAATCAAACTCTTTGATACAATAGTGAGAGCTGTCCTGATGTATGCCGCTCCATTGTGGGCAACAGAGCATAAAGACTTACTGGACAATATACAAGACATATTTATCCGTAGGTTCCTGAATCTGCCCAGATACACTCCAGGCTACCTAATCAGATTAGAAACCGGTCGTATCTCATTGAGTGTAACAGCCTTAAAATTAACTCTGAAGTATTGGCTGCGGGTGTTGAATATGAGCAGTGACAGATTGCCACGTATATGTTTTAATAGAACACGGGAACTGTCTAATGCTTCGGGCACACCCATCGGTTTCATTAAAAAGCTCACCAATCTGCTTAACAATAATGGATCCCCTGCACTTGTTTCCTGTGATGACCCTGAAACGCTGAGGAGCGCGATTACAGGGCTCTTAAAAACAGCGGCAGACCAATCTATACAAAACGACCTTACAAGAATGGATAAATCTAAGCTATACTCTCACTACAAAGACATTCACATATCTTTCATGACGGAGGGATACCTTTTAGGGGATTTTCCTTTCCCGGTTGTAAGACTACTCGCACAAGTTAGAATACTTTCAAGTTTTTTTTAAAGAAAACCACACCAAGATGCTCTGCGGTGAGGATCCGACTTGTACCTTCTGTAATTCAAAACTAAAAAATGAAATCACTCACTATATTTTTGATTGCTCTGCTCTGAAAGAAGAAAGAAGAACCCTTATGCTCAAAACTGGGCAACTCTATGCTTCACTTCCATCAATAATTGACAATATGCCCCAGAATAAGTTTATTGCTACGGCGTTTTATGGTTTCCACAAGTCCATATCTCAGAAGAAGGCCAAGTGATACTCACTCCTCACTTTCTTACTGCTACTCTTTTTGTGTTGATTTCTTGCTTCCCTCTTTCTTCTTCTTATTATTTTTTTTCTTGTTTTTTTTCTTTTTACTCTGTATATATCGTTATTTCCTTTGTCTCACTGCTTTGTTCTTATGCATACCTCTGGTGAATCCTGTATAGGGTCAGTGACCCTAAATAAAGGCTTTTTTGTTGTTTTGTTGTTATATAAGATATTGTAAAACGACATTTGAAAATTATTCCGCATGTGTTTCTTTTAAACGAAGACTACTTACTATCAAACCTCCCTTTGAAAATTAAACGATTTATATCCCGTCAAAGGATTCTATAGTTACTTTTCCGCGAGGATATCACGGGATTTTGAAATAGCGACCCTTTAAATTGCTACTTCTGCAATGTTGGCATCCAAGAGAATTTGGTCCACTATCTATTCCATTGTCCATTCCTACATGAAAAGAGACTGGAAATTCACGAAATTTCGGGGCTAACACACTATAATGAACAACATGTATATAAAATCTTCACTACTCTCCTGCTGGATAAAACATTTGTTTACAAATATTTTAAACTTTTCAAGGCTATTGATAAAATGAGGGAAGAAGTGCTCAACTCCACAGACAACGGCTAATTGCTCCCCCTCCCCTCTAAATTGCTTTTCCTCCTTACTCATGTACATATATAACTTTTTAGGGGAATCCCCTTGTAAGACAATAGTGTCTTAATAAAGGTTTTTTTTGTTGTTGTATTTCTTTTAAAAGAAAAATCAAAATTTATTTCAAGGAGAAATAACGACAATTTCTAACCTTATGGATGAGGTATGAAAGGATGAATTGTGAAGAGTAATGATAAACGAAAAAATAAAAGTGTTCAGTTATTTTTCCGTTTATCATTAATCTTCACAATTCATTCTTTCATACCTCATCCATAAGGTTAGAAATAAATGTTATTTCTCCCCCCCCCCCCCCTTGAAATAAATTCTGATTTTTGTTTAAAAGAAACACATGCGGAATAATTTTCAAATGTCGTTTTATAATCACAAGCCGCATTATATTGTATTGTAATATAAAATATCATTTTGACTAAATGGATACATGATGCAAAAATATACAAATATAAAATGAAACTTTCGATTTGAGTGATACAGATGACAGTGAGAACTGGATCTATACAGGATGTATGCAAATATGTAAACATTAGGGTTACTTCTATATTGACATAAATAGAGTTCACATTTCAAATCCGCCTTTGCCGGTCCCAAGCCCAGATGAAAAAGGAGGAGCAGTAACAAGCTCACTAAAAAACCTGGACTCAGCTGGCCCGGTTGATAGTACCCTGTAAGAACTCCTAATCCAGGGATACAGGATGAGCAGCGTTTGTACTCCATTGTTAGGAGCGGCTGCACATGGCGTCTGTTCCTCATGTCAGAGGCGGCCATTTCTTTTGGAGCTAAGTCGGCCTGCTACTGAGTAGTGCTCCCAGTCTTAATGACAAAGGCAGACACATTCTACTTCACCCAGTGTGGAGATAAGGAAGAAGAAGAAATTCACATTTAAATCATTAATTTCCCTTTAAACGTACATATATATATAAATATTTCCTATACACATAGAACAAATTTTCTCTACTTTTCCTTACTGCGGTGAAAGCTTACGTCCATAGTTTGTGTGTGATAAAAGTTACAGCTATAATTCCATCCTCCATTGTTACATATATAATCTGAATAGATCGATACAGTATTAGATATAAAAAAACAGTCTGGTAGATTGAATTGGCGAACTGCTGAACCTGGAGATAAGACCAGGACCTGTTGATGAGACCAGGACCTGTAGTCGAGACCAGGACCTGTGGATGAGACCAGAACCTGTTTGTTAGAACTCATGGCATTTTGTATGTATATATGTAAATATTACAACTATTTTCATATTTTTGGTTTTTGTGTGTGTGACCCCTCAGCGAAGGGGAATCTATTTTTTGCTGTTTCTTCTCCTCTTTTCACACACCGGCCCCCCCTGCCGATAGAATGTAGTCGTCCGCCCGCCGGATGGACCGTCCAAAGTACCCACCGACCAATTGGAGGGGCGGAGGGGTCAAAAGGTCAGGGCGCGGGGGCCAGAGTTGGTGTCACAGCTGTGCGGAGTAGACAAGAAAAAAGCCTCGCGGCGGCTTGCCCTAGATGAGCTCCGGGATCTTCGTCCATCTTCCATAAACGACCATATAAGCGGTCTGAGAAGGGACTGAGTGGCTGACATCTCAAAGAAAGGTGAAGCCGAGACGAATCGTTGAGAGATTCGCATAGTGGTTGGAGTACGTCAAGAGCGACGAATTGTGCTTCATCTGAAGATTCCAGGAAGTTCGTCGAGGACAGACGAAATTGTGCTTCCAAGGCAGGGGGGCTCGGGCAAGCCGACCTAACAACTGAGAGGAACTGTTTTTTGGTGAGCACTCTCTCACATGCTTTTATTTCCTAAAAATTGATATATTTTTTATGTTAATCTAGCATATTTTGTAGTATTTTCTTTTTCTTATTTTTACTAAGTTTTTTTTTCTATTTTCGTCAATATCATCATTATATATTTTCTTTTGTTAAAAAACATTTAAGTTGCATGCAAAAATTTTGGAATATACAAAAATAATAAGTTTTCATATATTTTTTTTTATCCTTCATTTTATAGCTAACATTAAACAAAACTTTATATGTGTAACCTTTTTGTTGTCTTCCTTTTTTTCTTGCTTGAACACCCAAGGCAGCCCAAAACAATATCAAACTTTAGGTTAAAGTTTTTATTTTGTTAAAAAGGGGGTTTGTGGAGCGTTCAGAATTTTTCTTTTCCTCCACGAGCTTTTATAATTACCCCGTTCTTAACATTATATTTTTTGGCGTCCCCGGGTGGGCTGCATTGGCTGGTCAAATCGAGAAAAGGAAAAAAAAGAGAGAAAGGTTTCGAGAAAAAATTATATAGTAAATAATGCAGAATATTGATATCTTAAAAAGGGCTAGAGCCCCCAAAAGAGCTATTTTTACTCGGCTGTCCACCGAGTTTTGGGCTGAAATAGAAAAGCCAGATTTCGATACAGAAAAATATAGAGCTAAATATAACCGAATTTGTGCTCTCTCTAAGGAAATAAGTGAAATTGATTCAAGGTATCATGGGCTCCTTCTGGAGGATGAAACCATAACGGAGGTCAAAATCGAAGAAGAATTCGAGGGTTGTGAAAACTATGTTCAAGGGATGTTTGACATAGAAAATAAATATTTGTCTCGGTGTGAAACCGCGAGGGATAGGGTCGACGGCTCATTGGTGGAGTCCGCGGCGAATTCGGTTGTAAATACCGAATCTAAAAGAACTATTAGGTTGCCAAAAGTGGAGCTACCAAAATTTAAGGGCAACCTAGAGGATTGGCTCTCATGGTGGGGGCAATTTAGTAAAATCAATGACGATTAAACTCTTGGGGATGTAGATAAATTTCACTATCTGCTACAAGCGGTAGTCGAGGGATCCAGAGCTCATCGTCTTGTGTGCAGTTACCCCATAACTGAGGATAATTATCCCAAGGTAGTACAAGCCCTAAAAGATCGAATTTGAGATAAGAACCTTCTCATAGAACACTACATAAGGAGACTGTTGAAACTGGTTGTTTCTAATGCAAGGAAAGAAAACCTTCCTCTTGACGAGATCTACGATGATCTGACGGCTCACTTAAAGAACCTAGAATCACTGGGTGTTAACACGGAGATGGCAGGCGTGTTCCTCTACCCATTGGTTGAGTCGAGTCTGCCATTGGACATTATTCAGGTGTGGAAGAGGAATCCTGCTGTGGGCTATGGGATAAAAGAAGAAGGAGCGGAGAATGGAGATAAGAGCGATGCCAGCGGTAGACTTCAGGCTCTGATGGACTTCCTTCGGGATGAGGTGAAGGGTGCTGAGCGAATGGTATTTGCTAAGGAGAATTTTGAGGGTAATAGCTCAATGAGGGCTACAGGTTCTCAACTAAAGACTCCTCGGAAGACACCGCCCACTGTCTCCAATTTATTCGGCAGCGCATTTAAGAGAAAATTCATATTCTGCCAGAGGGATAATCACCTGAGTAGTAGATGTTTTGTTGCCTCGCGGCTTACACCTAGCGAGAGGGATCAAAGGATAAAGGAGGCTAAAGTCTGCTTTAAGTGTCTAAAGGGTAACCATCTGAAAAGGGAATGCCGAGCAGACATAAAATGTAGAAATTGCGGAAAAGATCATCTAGATATCTTTTGCAATAAAATTGCTTTGAAGCAAGGAGGAAACAATAGTTTCAAAGGTGAAACATCTAAGGTTGTTAATGAAGGAAATGCAACATGCACGGGTGTTAATATGTCTGCGCGAACATGCGCCAATGACATCTTACTCATGACTTCCGTGGCGAAATTGAAAGGGGCTAAAGAGACTAAAGAAGTAAAAGTGTTATTTGACACTGGAAGTCACTACTCCTATATAAAGAGATCAATTGTCGAAAAACTGGGTTTAAACAAAATAGGAGAGATAAGTTTGGAAAAATCTCTTTTCGGGGGAGGAAATATGAAGGAGGCGTTGCATGGGAAATATGTTTTGAAACTGGGAAGTCTAACCAATAAAATTGATGTAGACATAGTCGCCCTCGATCAACCAGAAATTTGTGCAAGGATACCGCCGATTCCAAGAGGACGTTTGTTATACAAATTAAAACGGAAAAATATCTATATTCACCCGTCAAATTTTAGAAATGAGGAAATAGATATTTTAATAGGTAGTGACTATTTTGGACAATTACTGACCGGGAAGGTCGTCCATCATCTAGGAGAGGACCTAACTGCCGTAGAGACAAAATTAGGATGGACGCTTATGGGGCAATCTCCGGTGGTGTGTAAGGAGGATAAGGTCCAAATTGCATTGAATATGTTGGTTGCAAGAAACAACTTGAAGGATCTTTGGGAGCTGGATGTCTTGGGAATCCAAGATCCCATCGAAGTTGTCTCAAAAAAGAAAAGAGAAACTGAACTAAGGGAACATTTTATAAAAAATATAAAGAGGGATGAAGATCAACGATATTCAGTCGCGCTACCATGGAAATGCGAAAGAAATAATATACCCTCGAATTTAGAAATAGCGCAGAGGAGATTGGAAGCATGCACTAGTAAGTTAAGGAAGGAGAAAATGGTTATTGAATATTCTACTATTCTTCAAGAATGGGAGAGAGAGGGCCTAATTGAGAGGATAGAGGAGAATAGGCCTCAAAAGAAGGGCCATTATTTACCGCATAGGCCGGTGTTCAAGGCTGAAAGTAGGACGACGCCTCTTCGTCCTGTTTTCGATGCCTCCTGCAGGTCGTATAATGGTCTCTCTCTGAATGACTATCTAGAAAAGGGACCTAACCTTTTGGAAAAAATACCTGAAATATTAATTAGGTTTAGAGAAAAGGGTATTGGTGTTCTAGCCGATATTCGAAAGGCATTTCAGATGATTACAGTGCAGCTTCAAGACCAGGACTTTCTTCGCTTCCTTTGGTGGGATCAAACTGACCCTATGAAGTTAACCGTTTTTAGACATAAACGTGTGGTATTTGGGCTTAACTGTAGTCCATTCATCTTGGGTGCAGTTATTGATCATCATCTGAATTCTGTACAAGGTCCGGCAGCTGAAATCGCAAAGACTATGGCAAGATCCTTTTATATGGATAATTTGGTAACATCCCTCTCCTCTCAGGAGGAGGTCCAACAATTCCAGAATACAGCTGTCAATATCATGGAAATGGCAAAAATGGACTTGCGTGAGTGGGAATTTAATTTACCAGTGAGTAATTCAAAGGAGGAAAAAGGAGCTACTACCAAGGTGTTGGGACTTGTGTGGGACAAAGTAGAAGATGTACTTAATTGTGATGTTTCTATTGAAAAGGATCTCCCCCGAAGACTAACCAAGAGGATTATCCTTTCTAAAATTCAGCAAGTTTTTGATCCTTTGGGAGTTTATAGTCCTATATTTTTGCCTCCTAAACTATTATTACAGAGGTCCTGGGTGTTGAAAATTGGATGGGATTCTCAATTACCCGAAGATATGGATCGGGAGTTTAGAACATGGTACTCCCAAATTGGTCTATTAAGTCAAATAAAAATTCCCAGGCATATTTGGTTTGATCAAACTAATAAGAATGAAATACACGTTTTCTGCGATGCCAGTAAATCAGCTTATGCAGCAGTGGCATATATGAGAAGTGAAGTGCAGGGGGGAGTACATTTGTCTCTGCTTTGGAGCAAATCTAGGCTTGCGCCAACCAAGAGGGTAACCATTCCTCGGTTAGAACTTTTGGCCTGCGTTTTAGGAGCTAGACTTGTTAAATCTATTTCGACTGCCTTAACAAATAGTTGCCCTGTTACTTTATGGACCGATTCCTCAACCGTTATGGCTTGGCTCAAGAGAAAAAATGAGTGGAATGTGTTTGTAAGAAACCGAGTACAGGAAATACGAGACACTGTCAATAATGAGAACTGGAAGTTTGTTTACGGAAAATTTAATCCAGCGGATTTGCCTTCTCGAGGGTGCTCTATCGTACAATTTGTCTCGACCAACTGGTGGGAGGGTCCTGAATGGCTCAAAGGGGAAAAGGAGAGTTGGCCTAGTTTTTAACCGACTATTGATGAGGAAGAGATCATCAAAGAAAAAAGAAAAACCTTACAGGCCCACACCACTCTCATTGTCGAGGCAAATCGATGGTTCCTAGATAGAAGATCCAAGTATAGCTTAAACATTAGGATTATGGCTTGGGTTTTAAGATTCTTGGACAATGCGAGAAGAATACCCACTGAAAGGGGAAATTTGAAAGTAATAGAGTTAGAAAGGGCCGAAAGGAAGCTGTTGAAATTGGTTCAACAAGAGACTTTCCCAGGAAAACAGGCTCCGAAAAATGGATTAAAGACTATTAAATCCGTCGAAGGTCTGTGGTGCGTTGAGACGAAACTGCTACATGGACAAGATTCAGAAGTGTTTAAACGACCTATTTTACTACCTCGTAATCATCCTCTGGTGGAACAGATGGTTCGTGAAATACACCAACAAAATGGGCATGGAGGGGCCCAATTCATTCTTTCACAATTGAGAGAGAAATTCTGGATCATTGGTGGTCGCAGATTGATTAAACAAATAATTGGAAAATGTGTGATATGTAGGAGGCATAATCAGAAACCTATTCAGACTCCTGGCGCGGCTTTGCCGACTAATAGAATAGGGTTAGGCAAACCCTTCGAGGTGACAGGTGTGGATCTGTTGGGACCGCTACATCTTAAAGGTGGCAGCAAGGTTTGGGTGGCCTTGTTTACTTGCGCTGTTTACAGAGCTGTCCACCTAGAGATTGTGAGAACATTAGAGGCAAACACTTTTTTGTTAGCTCTAAAAAGATTCATTTGTCGGCGTGGACGTCCCGGAAAAATATATAGTGATAACGGGACAAATTTCTCAAAAACAAACGAATTACTTAAACGCTTGGATTGGGGGGAGATTGAAAGGGAATCGAGTGTAAAAAGAATCCAATGGATTTTTATCCCTCCCTCAGCGCCTTGGTGGGGAGGGTTTTGGGAGAGATTAGTAAGGGTTGTTAAGAGTTTATTGGTTCGTATGCTCGGATTTAGTAAATTGAATTATGTACAACTTGAGACTGCTTTATGTGAGGTAGAGAGTATTATCAACAATAGAGCTCTTTCATATATATCGGAAGATGACCAAGACCTCATTCCCTTGACCCCTCAAATGTTTCTGCAGACTAACGCAAACAACGAGTTTCCGGAGCTAGAAAAAATAAGAGTGAATTCTTTCACCAGAAAATACAAGATTTTGAGTAAACTAAATGAGGAACTCAAACAGAGATTCCGCAAGGAATATTTGGGGGTACTGATGCAACGGGCCGAAAATAAAAGGGAGCGATGCATAAAAGAAGGGGATTTAGTCCTTATAGGCCAGGACAACACTAAAAGAATTCTCTGGCCTGTTGGAAAAATAATAAAACTTTACTTGGGGAAAGATGGGGTGAACAGGTTTGCCAGAGTCAAGACATCTACAGGCGAATGGCTACGCCCTGTGCAGAGACTGTTTCCCCTTGAGATTTCCTCTGAGGAAACTCCTGAAAAGGTGTCTGGGGATAAAAAACCTCTAACGATCAAAACAAGATCCGGACGTGAAGTCCGCAAACCAATAAGGTTTGCTCCTGATGTTTTGAATCAGTGACAAAAGAAAGAGAGAGCACATTTCCTTGTTTTTTTTTGTGTTTTCACACAAAGAAAAGGTGGGGGTATGTTAGAACTCATGGCATTTTGTATGTATATATGTAAATATTACAACTATTTTCATATTTTTGGTTTTTGTGTGTGTGACCCCTCAGCGAAGGGGAATCTATTTTTTGCTGTTTCTTCTCCTCTTTTCACACACCGGCCCCCCCTGCCGATAGAATGTAGTCGTCCGCCCGCCGGATGGACCGTCCAAAGTACCCACCGACCAATTGGAGGGGCGGAGGGGTCAAAAAGGTCAGGGCGCGGGGGCCAGAGTTGGTGTCACAGCTGTGCGGAGTAGACAAGAAAAAAGCCTCGCGGCGGCTTGCCCTAGATGAGCTCCGGGATCTTCGTCCATCTTCCATAAACGACCATATAAGCGGTCTGAGAAGGGACTGAGTGGCTGACATCTCAAAGAAAGGTGAAGCCGAGACGAATCGTTGAGAGATTCGCATAGTGGTTGGAGTACGTCAAGAGCGACGAATTGTGCTTCATCTGAAGATTCCAGGAAGTTCGTCGAGGACAGACGAAATTGTGCTTCCAAGGCAGGGGGGCTCGGGCAAGCCGACCTAACAACTGAGAGGAACTGTTTTTTGGTGAGCACTCTCTCACATGCTTTTATTTCCTAAAAATTGATATATTTTTTATGTTAATCTAGCATATTTTGTAGTATTTTCTTTTTCTTATTTTTACTAAGTTTTTTTTTCTATTTTCGTCAATATCATCATTATATATTTTCTTTTGTTAAAAAACATTTAAGTTGCATGCAAAAATTTTGGAATATACAAAAATAATAAGTTTTCATATATTTTTTTTTATCCTTCATTTTATAGCTAACATTAAACAAAACTTTATATGTGTAACCTTTTTGTTGTCTTCCTTTTTTTCTTGCTTGAACACCCAAGGCAGCCCAAAACAATATCAAACTTTAGGTTAAAGTTTTTATTTTGTTAAAAAGGGGGTTTGTGGAGCGTTCAGAATTTTTCTTTTCCTCCACGAGCTTTTATAATTACCCCGTTCTTAACACTGTTGATGAGACCAGGACCTGTGGATAAGACCAGGATCTGTTGATGAGACCAGAACCTGTTGATGAAACCAGGACCTGGAGATGAGACCAGGAACTGGAGATGAGACCAGGACCTGTGGATAAGACCAGGACCTGGAGACAAGACCAGGACCTGGAGACAAGACCAGGACCTGTTGATGAGACCAGGACCTGGAGATGAGACCAAGATCTGTGGATGAGGCCAGGAACTGGAGATGAGACCAGGACCTGGAGATGAGACCAGGACCTTTGGATAAGACCAGGACCAGTAGACAAGACCAGGACCTGCTGATGAGACCAGAACCTGGAGATGAGACCAAGATCTGTGGATTAGACCAAGACCTGGAGATGAGACCAGGACCTGGAGATGAGACCAGGACCTGTGGATGAGACCAGGACCTGTGAATGAGACCAAGACCTGTGGATAAGACCAGGATCTGGAGATGAGACCAGAACCTGTACGTAGAGACCAGGACCTGTGGATGAGACCGACACCTGTTGATAAGACCAGGACCTGGAGATTAGACCAGGACCTGTGGATGAGACCAGGACCTGTCAATGAGACCAAGACGTGTAGACAAGACCAGACCCTATGAGTAAGAAAGCCGCGTCCACAGGAGAGTTAAAGGAAAGTAAAAATCCAGGAAGTTTAATTCAGGGTCATCCAGTGACAAAACAATACCTGTTGCATCTGAGACAATAACACCTACTTATATCTCATCTCTGGTTTGTTCCTCAACAGTTCTCTCTTTCCATATGCAAATATCTACCTCTTTCCATATTAAAAAGGTATACACCGATCAAATTAATTGCAAAAAGTTTCTTTAATATAAAATAAAATATAAAACGGCTAGCTTTAAAGCGTTACTCATCATCAGGCGAAATTACTTGGCCTGATGATGAGCTAACGCTTGAAAGCTAGCCGTTTTATATTTTTATTTTATATTAAAGAATTTTTTTGCAATTAATTTGATCGGTGTATACCTTTTTAATCGTCATTGCAATTATTCCTCAATCTAACTCTTTCCATATGCAAATATTTTACCTCTTTCCACATGCAAATATTTTACCTCTCGAATTCTCTAACTAGAAACAGATCAATCTCAAAAACTTATATCTAGTCCGATATTTCGGGGATCTACTGTTGTCCTTTTTCAAGGTAGAAAGCTGAACACAACAAATTGACTTTGGTCGATCTAAGAGGTTTTGAGACATATCTACCTAAAATGAAATGTTTATATGAATGTATTAGCGCGCCATCTGTTATGTGAAATCTGAACTATTTTTGACACTTATGATTCTATTTAAAATAAATATATTTTCTACGGGAAAATGATAATCATGTACCGAAAGGAAACACCTATCCTTTAAAAATGCATTAGAACGATGTATTATGTTAGCACTCTAGTAAAGGTCCTGGTATCTCTCCAGGTTCTCGTCTCATCTCCAGGTTCTGGTCTCACCCACAGGTCCTGGTCTTATCCACAGGTCTTGGTCACATCCAGGTCCTGGTCTCATCCACAGGTCCTGGTCTCATCAACAGGTTCTGGTCTCATTAACAGGCCCTGGTCTTACCTCCAGGTCCTATTTCGTTACATGAATATTATCTTCCCGCAACTTTATGCTGTATTATACTCTGGAAATCGGCCCTTGCTACTTCATCAGCTTACACATCTTTTTGTAAATTCGACCGATTTCATAACCTCTCGTAGGATGTTTTGAAATCGAAGACGCCTCTGTACTGATGAGGGCCATATTTTAAAACCATGGTATATAGGTTGTTGGCTTTTGTCTGGATTTCCCATAATTGGTGTTGTGTGGTTAATTCTTTATCATCACTCGTAAACTTTTTTACTAGGGTGTTAATGTATTGTTCTGATGTATAATTAAAGGAAGAGGGGTTTCTTTCTTGGTATAATATTGTGTGTATATTGATAAATATTTTGTGTTTTCTATTGTGTGTGATTCTATCAATATATAAAACACAATAAAGCCTATTTTATTATTAAAAATTGTGTTATAGTATGTTTTGTGTGTGTGTTGTTGTGTATTGTGTTGTAGCGTGTTTGTTGTGTGCGTATGACAATTAAAACATTTTTATTGAAAACTCGGTCAATTTTTACATTATGAAGAGATTAGGAAAGGATTATTTACAATGAAGATGTTCTTCCCCACCGCGATAGGGTCCGCCTCCAGGCGATGATGGGGTCCTCGATGTTCTCATCCATCCCGACCTGGATGAAGTATCGGTTGATTCTTGCTTTGGCCGATGCGAGAATGGCCACTTCGTCTTCTATCAGGCCTGTCCCGAAGATCCAGGACTGGAGGTCAGGGGGTCTTCCTATGATGTTGAATGCCTCCTGGACGATGAGCCTGATGTGAGGGCAGCTCCAGTACCGATGGCCCAGGGAGCCATCGGGGAAGCCGCAGGCAGGGCAGGAAGGACCGGAAGATGCTGGATGGTGCGCATGTGTTGTGTTGTATATGTGTTATGTGTGTTGTGTATGTATTGCGTGTGTATGGAACGCTTCACGATTTTGCGTGTCATCCTTGCGCAGGGGCCATGCTAATCTTCTCTGTATCGTTCCAATTTTAGTATATGTACCGCCGAACAAGCGTATTGTATTGCGTGTGTATGTGTTGTTGTGTCGTTGTGCGTGTGCATGTGTTGTAGCCTGTTTGTTGTGTGCGCATGTGTTGTGTTGTGCGTGTATATGTGTTATGTGTGTTGTTGTGTATGTATTGCGTGTGTATGTGTTGTTGTGTGTTGTGCGTGTGCATGTGTTGTAGCCTGTTTGTTGTGTGCGCATGTGTCGTGTTGTGCGTGTATATGTGTTATGTGTGTTGTGTATATATTGTGTTGTGATGTAGCCAAATAGAGATAACAAAGAATACAGTAGCTCCTATAAAGAATAACGAGATTGGCAAAATGCCGAGTAAAATATTATTTGCAATACGACAAAATGTTTCTTACTTTGGGGCTAGAGCGGAATGGAGAAGTGCCAAAGCAATTTGAAAACTACATTGTTATGGCCTTGGTACTTTTTTACTCAAGTCATTTTAAAACTCACCATAGAGTCCTGTACTTTTACACATATTACATTTTGTGTTTAGCTGTTATGTTAGAATCATTTAATATCTTATAGTATATATATTTATAAACATGTAATATATATTTAGAAATTTATTAATCTTATGGGTTGCAACATTTGAAAAACTATATTTTTAAAATAAATTATGAGAAATACATTTCTTGGCCACTCGAATGAGCAGTTAATTATAGAATATAATTATGTAAAACTAGTTATAGAATTTGTATAAAAATACCATCAATTTATTATCGTGATACTCCTGTAAAAGGACTGACAAGTCCGAAAGCTTGAAAATAAAATTTTGAACAAGAAACTTAACCTTGGAAGCTTTATTTACTTTATAATAATTATAGAATAGCACTATTTATTGGAATAAATTTCAACTACACTCATGGACAACTTAAGGAAGTGGAAAGTCTTATCTGTCGTCGGATGTCTGCTTTTTTAAAGGAGACAGAGACAATTTTGTTCACACTTGGTTATCTCGTGTTTCTTTAATAAAGGTCACTGTAATATCTTACAGAGTTATTGTCTTAATCTCGATATACATGCTGAAAGGTACAACTTCCTTAAGTTTTGTCCATGAATGTATATACACTTGGTTATCTCGTGTGTCTTCAATAAAGGTCACTGTAATATCTTTCAGAGTTATTGTCTTAATCTCGATATACATGCTAAAAGATACAACTTCCTTAAGTTTTGTCCATGAGTGTATATACACTTGGTTATCTCGTGTGTCTTCAATAAAGGTCACTGTAATATCTTTCAGAGTTATTATCTGAATCCCGATATACGTGCTAAAAGATACAACTTCCTTAAGTTTTGTCCTTGAGTGCATATACACTTGGTTATCCCGTGTGTCTTCAATAAAGGTCACTGTAATATCTTTCAGAGGTATTGTCTGAATCTCGATATACATGCTAAAAGATACAACTTCCTTAAGTTTTGTCCATGAGTGTATATACACTTGGTTATCTCGTGTGTCTTCAATAAAGGTCACTGTAATATCTTTCAGAGTTATTATCTGAATCCCGATATACGTGCTAAAAGATACAACTTCCTAAATTTTGTCCTTGAGTGTATATACACTTGGTTATCTCGTGTGTCTTCAATAAAGGTCACTGTAATATCTTTCAGAGTTATTGTATGAATCCCGATATACATGCTAAAAGGTACAACTTCTTTAAGTTTGTCCATGAGTGTATATACACTTGGTTATCTCGTGTGTCTTTAATAAAGGTCACTGTAATATCTTTCAGAGTTATTGTCTGAATCCCGATATACATGTTAAAAGGTACAACTTCCTCAAGTTTTGTCCATGAGTGTATATACACTTGGTTATCTCGTGTGTCTTTAATAAAGGTCACTGTAATATCTTTCAGAGTTATTGTCTGAATCCCGATATACATGTTAAAAGGTACAACTTCCTCAAGTTTTGTCCATGAGTGTATATACACTTGGTTATCTCGTGTGTCTTTAATAAAGGTCACTGTAATATCTTTCAGAGTTATTGTCTGAATCCCGATATACATGTTAAAAGGTACAACTTCCTCAAGTTTTGTCCTTGTTGTTCGAATGCAAATGTGTATTTAATTCTATTCCTGAGTATTGGCCGAATACACACTTTCTTGATTCATTAAGAAAAGCCAAGCATATACGGGTTTCGGATTGTTAGCCCTTCAAAATAAATACCATTACATTTACATAAGTAAAGATATATAATAAAAAGAAAATCAATTTTCCCATGGTACGACTTGTGAATCAATTCTAGACAGCTTATTTGCTGAGATAATATTTTACATTTTTATTTATGGAAATATGAGAAGAGACAAATTCTTTGTATTGTTAAGGAAATAGCATTAAGTTCTCACATATTAAATTGCACAAGATATCAGGTGAATGAAGCTCACGCCAAATTCTTGGTCAATATTTCAGTAACATGTGAATTGATAGAGAATTGTACCTAGAAGTCTTAATTAAGTTTTCCTATATATAAATTTCATATAACCATTAAATGTGATTAACTTTAATAATAATAATAATAATAACAATGCGCTTATTACTGGTACTATTACTGTTATTTCTGTATGTACCCTACATTTCTACACTTTAGAGAATCTGTATAAGACTAAAAGAGTCTTAATAAAGCTTTTTGTTGTTGCTATCGAATTGTTTGTTAACTATTCGTTGATTTTTAATTATTCCCCAGATTTTGCCAAATACCCTTTCTTGATTGATCACGTACGCGTATCGGGCTGTTGACCTGATTCAGCGTGGTGTAAGCTGTACTTCAACGACCATAAAAGCTGGTCTTTGGGGCATCCCAAGACTGGAAGTGCGTGAGAACACCAAACTATGTAAAAACTAGTAAACAAGTGAAATTATACTGGGATTAGATGAATCAATTAAGGAAAAAAATGACATCTGATCGTGCAAATAAAAGTTGCTGATGGCTTGCGCCATCTGTCGGAATAAATATCAACTTATTTGTTGGATTTTTAAAATTATTCTAAAATGAATTGGCCAAATACCCTTTCTTATTAATCGAGAAAAGCTAATCATATACGCGTTTCAAACTCCAATCAAAAGAAAGTGGAATCAAATAGATAGAAATCTAAGACTTGATAAATTTTAGATGTCCAGAGGAAGATAGGATGAAGTAGCTTATTGACCATCCACGTCATCCATCTCTTCCCATAAAGGTCCAACGGGCAAACTGCCAGTGACAGACTTACTCACTGCTCTGACGTGTTTGGCCATTAGGTGCAGTATGCTACTGTACTTTGACCTACCTCTGTACTTGGTTCAGAGATGTATCCTCTTGTTGAGTCGACATACTGAAGGTTTAGTGTTTGAATGTTCCTATATAACTCTCTATTTTGATAACGTATTGATGCTTCATTCGGTTCATTATCGGTCCAATGTGTGAAATTTCATATAAGTGAAATGTCTGTTGGATCAAATGGCCATTTAAACATAAAACAACCTTTTTTAAACATAAAACAAACTTATTTTAATCATAATTTTTAATATCTAAATGAATACAATTACAATTATTTTATTTCCAAAGCGCTATATCCCGCAAGCGATACTTGCACCAAACAAGGAGAAAAGTTTATTTACATAAGTTATTTACATTTTTCAACGCATGAAAACATTAGAGATCCAGATTTTGTAGAAAGTTTAGAATGTATTTTCAAAATGAATTGAACTTTAAATATGATTTTTTTATCGGAAATCAAATCGTTAAGTTCACAAACAACTAGTTCATTCTTCATTCTATAATCTTGAAATGCTGGGCAATCGATCAGTAGATGTCTTGAGGTTTGTTCCTCAATACCACAAAAGCAACTTGAATCCTCCACTGCCTTTATTCTATTTTAAAAACTTTTGAAATTTCTGTGGTCTGTAACAAATTGAGTATTATAAAAATTTGGACGAAAGTATATTTTAAGATTTCGAAAGATAGTCTTAGATTTTTTGCTTAATTGTAGACATGGTAGTGGATAAACAAAGCTCTCATGAGGATACTGGTATAGTACAGCTGGATTAGAAAACAAACTGGTTGTAAGGGTCTACTAGTCTAACAGAGAAACAGATGGCAAGTTACATAGGCAAGACTTACATATTCCCTTCACGTACTTGAATATATTTGCATATCTACAGAATACAACCAAACCCTTTCTTCTCTTCTTCCCCCCTATTTGATACATTGTAAATAGCATTGCTGATTGTTACTATTATTGTTATTCCTGTATATACCCCCCTGTTCTACTAGGAGAATTCTGTATATACCCTCTTCTACTCGGAGAATCTGCATAAGACCAAAAGGTTTTAATAAAACTTTTTTGTTGTTGCATATTTACAGAATACATCACTATAAAATTTTACGTAAAATATATTTATTTGGAAAGAGATCACCTATCTTATTCAAATATACATCAAAACAAGACTTTTTAAAAATATACTTTAACGGAAAGAAGAGATTCAAAATGAAAGAATTTGACACAACACAATGCTTTGAAAAATTCTGATTTAAAGTCAATATTCGGAATTAAATCAATCAAATTAATATGTTATAATACCTTGAAAAAGGTTGGCAATATTGATAAAATAAATGATATTTTGATTCAATATATGAATTTTCAATTAAAGCCAATCTGTTTACCACTTTTTGGCTAAGTCTCTCATCAGTACAGTCTTCACTGCCATTTCTTGAGGTCCTACAAGAGAGGTAAGCAAAATAACAGAAATCGCGACTTTTGTAAAAACGGTATGTAAAATGAATCCTGAATTGGAAGGCTTTAATGGTGAAATGAATGTACTCTTCACTATGAAATCCAATACACCCCAACACAACATAGCATTAAGAGTATCACCTAAAGTATACCAAATACTTAAGAAAATGAAAAATACAATATATACTGAATTTGAAAGATGCTATATTCAAGATAAAGTTTTTGTTAGACAATGCCAAAACTGTTTTCAATTTAACCCGAACCACAAACTGAAAGACTGTCAAAATGCTAAAGTATGTAAAAACTGTGGTATTCAGGGTAGTCACAGCTGCACCGGAGAAAAAATTGTTATAATTGTTCTAAACACCCAAAATTCAGAAACCATTCAGTAAATCATAGATCTAATTCCAACGAATGCCCACTGTACAAGATACAACTGGACAGAGTCATACAGAGAACGCAATATGCGCCTATTACCGAGGAATCTGTTTTGTCAAATACAGGGTGATCCAAAAGTCCCGCACAACTTTAAAAATTAATAACTCCGCGAATATTTGCGCTAGAGCAATGCGGTAAACACCATTGTGTTCAGGATGCAATGGGATTTTTTATGGCAAATAATCAAAATTCGAAATTGATTTTAGTTAAAATTCTATTCGCTAGATGGCGCTCTACCAGAATCAGAGATTCAGAGGCCAAATTGTTTGATAAATTGAAAAATATAACTGAACGACACGTATTTTTCCTTTTTGAATACCAGGAAAGAGCCCTAATAATATCAAATGATAAATTAATAAAACACCATTTCGCCAAAAGTTAGAAGAATTGGTTGACGATTTTTAAATACAATCTGAGATATGTAAAATAGGTATATGCAAATTAAACATGTAGCAAAAAATATTTTAGATGGAGTTTTTTGAAATAGATTGAATGTTTGAAAATAACTACTGATATCAATACACGATTTTTGAAATGTTAATATAGTACCAAAAATTATGATGGCACTACTAATAGAATTTCGTGCTATAAGGAATGTATAGTTTCTTGACTAATTGGCGACACTTGACTATTTAACTGGATATTTGTCATGATCCAAAAATGAAATATAGAGGAGAGTGACAAAATATATTTGTCGTACTTTATTCCAAATATCCTATGGGTTTGTCAAATGTTATCATTGTTTATTATACTGTACATAATTTTGAAAATGTATCCCCTCAAAAAAAATCATTTTTAAATCGACCTTTTGCGTTAAAAAACGTGGTAGTAAAATCATTTTGTATTATTTTTTTGCGCAAAATTTCTAAAGTTGGGGGGGATACGGAGAATATTCCTTATGCTATTTCTTCTAATGAGCGAAAAGCGATAAACTAAACATAAGGGATAAAATTGTGTATACCAGTGTTATTCGAGAAGTTATAACACTTTGGCCTGCACGACATAATATAAGATGTGGGCAAATGACAAACAAAAAATTACTGTTCACAGAAAAAAATGAGTCAAGATGTGAGGACAGAATTTATTATTCCATAACCCAAAACAAAGAGCTGCAAAATATAACACATGAGGTAACTGCCTTCTCTCTTGTATTAGGTCACAATCCTTGCTCAATGTGGCGTCCTTCATTCTCAAACACCGCCTGCAGACGATAGATGACAGAATGGTCACAATTAAATAGTTGAAATTTAAAAAACGTGCCATCTGATAGAAGCCTTCAACATGGCCAATGTGGTATGCCGGCATCGATAAAAACGAGACTTAATGTACCCCCATAACCGAAATTGTAAGGCGTCAAGTCTGGTGATATTGGAGGCCACTGGTATATAAAGTGGCGACTTATCGACGAATTTCACCGAACGTATCCTTCAGCAATTGTTTGGCACCGCGGGAGATATCAGGAGGTCCTCCATCTTGCATGAATGTTATTTCGCTTAGTGCTTGTCTGCCCTGCAATACGGGAATAACCTTTTCTCTCAAAAGTTGAACATAACGTTCACCAGTTAGAAAAACGGTTTTTAAAATTCTTCCATTGATTTTTTCAAAGAAAAATGGCCCAATAATAAAAGAAGAAGTGAACCCACACAAAGCTGTAACTCTGTGCTGATGAAGTGGTATTTCTGTAAAGATTCTAGGGTTTTCTGTTGCCAAAATGAGGCAGATTTGAATGTTGAATTCCTCCTTTAGATAAAAGTGAGCATCATCTGTTCTTAGAACATTTAACAGCCAGTTTTCTTCAATATCAATTTGCCGGAAAACCCATGCAGCGAATTATTGACGCTTCTCAAAATCGCATACTTTCAACTCGTGAAAACTTTGAATTTTGTTAGGGTATTTTTGTAGAAAAATCCTAAATGTGTGTTCTCTCCAAACTGTTCCATACGAAATCCCTGTTTGTCGAGAAACTCGTCTAGCACTTACCTCTCCATACGTGGATAACGTTTCAATAGCTTCAGCATTCTGAAAAACCGTAACAGCCACTGACTTGCATGTCGTTGGTCTTCCACTCCGAGGTTTTGCTTCCAGAGATCCAGTTTCCTAAAACTTTTTATCAATCGCTTTAGAGAGTAGCAACTCATGGGTCCTTTACCGCTTTGAATATCTTTAAAGGAACGAAACGCTCGTAAAGCTTCAGTGGCAGATTCTGAATCACAATTTAAAAAATTCACCAAGAGTGCTTTATCCTGTAGTGACGGCATTCCAGGGGGAAGGGGAGAAGTCCGACCACACCTCCTTGCGGTCCCCCCTGGACCCTTGGAATATTTGACCAAATTCTGGTTCGTTTCCTAGAGGACTAACGTTGCAACGGCACCCATTTTCAAATGAAGAGCAAAACTGATATCTCCAGTAATGCTACCGCGTCCGGGGTAACCGCCGCGTCAGGAGCTGCAGCTCGAGCTCGTGATGAGAAATCTACTACGAGGACACAATTCAATCTACTACAACTCAATATAAATGGTACCCAGAGGAAAATAAAGAGCTGACTTGTCTTCTCAGTGACAACAATGTACATATTTCTTGTCCTCAGGAGACAAAATTGAATCAGAATCTGAGATTCAATATCAAATATTATACAACACTACGAAAGGACAGACCGGGAAAATTCGGAGGAGGACTTGCCGTTTTGATTAAAACTCTAGAAATCAAATTTAAGGAAATCGCCTATAATCAGAGTAAGCCTAGAGAAATCACGACAGAAGCTCAGTCAATAGAAATCTATCTTACAGATAAAACAATTCCAATCATAAATGTTTATCACCACGATAATACTAGCATCAATACAGGCCTGATAGAGACATTAAGTGAAGCGTCTTCGGATATCGCAATCATACTTGGTGATTTTAACGCCGAAAGACCAACTTGGGGATCACCTGTCCAGGATAACAAAGGTCAGCAGGTTGAGGACATGCTAACCGACCTCGACCTTACACCGTTAAATAACGAAAAGAACACCTATCTATTCAAGTCCACAGGCACAGAATCCGCAATAGACATCAGAGCGATAAATTACAACATCGCACCCACAACACAATGGAAAATTCTGAAAAGTGCAATCAGTGACCACAGATCAATTTTAACAACCCTAAAATTCAAAATTGAGAATTTCCAACAGAATAAAAGAACACTGGAAAAAAAATCACAGAAAAGCTTGAAGAACTGTGCAGCGAAGAATAAAATCACAGAACGATTGACAAAAAATTGGAAAAATTCTCTTCGAACATATCCAAAGCTGCAAAAGTATCGATACCTAGAGGAAGACGTAAAGAACTGTGAATACTTTACTGGAAGGACCACAATATCGAGGCAATGATTGCAGAGGAGACAATATCAATGAACCTTTTAAAACAAAAAACAGAAGAAATCATAAAGGAACTCATTGAAATTAGTCACTAATTAGAACAAGAAATCTGTATATTCAAACAAGTGAAAAATGGGCAGAATTCTTCGAAAAAAATGGATCCAAAAAAGGAAAGCCATCACTAGAATATAATTAGTGTTATAAAACAATCAAAACCAACACTAATCCTCCAAAACTCTAACCGATATGAATAGCGAGAACGAACAAACAGATGGCTGACATAATTGCTGAATATCTTTCAAGCACTTCCAGACTCAGCTATACAAATGAAGGCAGGACTCTAAAAATAATATAAACAGGATAGTTAAACAAGCAAGAAATTACCATCAACAAGATATTTACTCGAGAGACTTCACACTGAATGAGCTAAAGTTATCAATAGAAAAGTCAAATCCAAGAGGTCACCAGGAGATAATCTAATTTTTGGTTAAATGATTAAACACTTTGGAGACAAAGCTAAAAATCAACTCCTACAAATGCTGAACATTTCATGGCAAACTGGTAAACTACCAAAGAATTGGAAGATATCAATTATAGTGCCAATACTGAAACCAAACAAAGATGCCAAGGAATACAAGAACTATCGGCCAATTGATCTCACCAGCATACTTTGTAAAATAACAGAATGAATTATCCCCCCTAGGCTCATAGTCTGGCTCACTAACAATAATAAAATAAACTTCTACCAAAAACTGCCTAAAGATCCAGACACTGTACAACTGATAAACTGTTCTTCTTCTGTCAATCAATAATATATTTCTAGGAAAAACCGCCAAAGAAGACAACGGCCGTATTCCTGGATAAGACCTCAGATTTTTATCGAGTGTAGAAATTATTTGAAAGGCTGCACAACATCGGAGTAAGAGGAAAAACCATAATCTGGATTACAGACTTCTTAAGGGAAAGAAGGATGAAGGTTCAGGTCAATGGAACATTTTCCAAGGACCGAAGAACATGGGCTGGTGTACCTCAGGGATCTGTGCTCAGTCCTCTACTCATCTCGCTATATATTAACTGTTGTTTATGTAAATAGTTGAATATTATTCGTATTATTTAAAGCCTCATTATGTGAAAAATATATGTGTATATAAATTGGACATTTGTTGTTGGCCAAACGAAAAGAATAAGAGCTAAAAAAAGAGTCATGGTCAAGTTTGAGTTGTTGTACATCTAATTACGACACAACCTTAACAACATCCATCCTCACTGAAGACACAAAAGTTGCCTGTTATGCAGATTATATAGCCATATGGCACACAAGTAGCAGTACAGAAATATCAGAAAAATACTGAACACATCAATGAGAGGACTGGAGAAGTGGGCAATGAAACTCAAATGACAATAAACCCAATAAACATAAACCTATAGGTCTCCTTCACTGACAGGAAAAAAGGCATGAATTCAACTCCAAAATAAGCATAAACAACCATATAATTGATAAATTTTGATCTGCAAATTACCTAGGTGTGATACTTGATGAGGAATTGCGATTTACAGAACACATAATTAGCACCTCAAATAGAGCTACCAGAAACCTAAACATTCTGAGAAGGCTATGTGGAACAAATTGGGGAGCAAAACCCAAAATTCTCAGAACAACATATATCACCTTAATAAGGCCAATAATGGAATATGCAACACCTGTTTGGGCTCCCTCAAGTTCATCACTAAAAAGAAGACTAGACAGTGTTCAAGCAAAAGCGGCCAAATTAATCACTGGTTCTATTTCAAATACCAACAATTAGAAAATTAAGAGAGAATGTGGTCTAGACCTACTTGAAAGCAGAAGACAATAAAAACAATAAAATTCACCAATAGCTTAAAAATAAAGAAACCGAACACATATCCCATAGAACCTATTTAAACTGGACACAAAAAGAAAGGCTCAAAAGATATTCAACACTTCAGTACAACAACAATATTAGAAAGAGCATAAAAATGAAACATAATGAATTTCAAATTCGAGAATAACCAATATTTCCTACCCCATTGCCATCAAATGTAATCATCAATCTTAACCTGAATGAACCCTGCAATAAAAAAAAAGAGAACAAAAACATACTTAAAAAGAAAGGACTTGACACAATTGGTTTATGCGATCAGATAAATTATTTAACAGCATATACAGATGGATCATCAGACCTTACCATAAGTAATGGAGGGGCTGGAATTAACATAATACTGCAAGATGGAACATACATCAAAATCAAATAAGGAGCAAGAAAGATTTCGTCAAACTTCACTTGTGAACTGACAGCTATCTGGAAAGCTCTTGATGTATGCCTTAACCAACCATCCCTGCATCAAGCAGAAGGAATTATAATATACCGTACAACGACTCCATATCCGATCTAGAAGCAATTCAGAAGAGCAATACTATAACCACACAGAAAATACACTCGTTACTTACTCAACTGATATCATTGGAGAATAACTGCATTCTACAATGGATTCCTGCCAGTGTTTGGATCGGGGGTAATGAATTGGCAGTTGAATTTGCAAAAGAAGCCAGAAAGTTGAGCCAAAGGAAAGAACAAATGTCATTATTTGACGCTAATGCTTTTGCAAAATACAAGATAATTGAACAAAAAATAAGAAAAGATCAAAATGTGAAATAAACTCCGAGAGAAAAATGACAAAACTATAACAAGATTTAGAACAAAACATTATAAAGGATGACAATACATCCAGATGGCACAAGAACCTATAGAACATGCAACAACTGTTCTGGTGTGGAACTAACACCTACCCACATATTTTCATGCCCGCAGCCTTGCAGAAAATTGACATAGACCCAGAGCAGCTGCTTTACACACCCAAGATAGTGGACAATGCTGCTGCTGCAGTGATAGAGATGCATGGAGACATCTGAGGCTCTTTATTGGACACGACAAAAACAACAACGGCATTCCAGAGTAAAATAAATCATCAGAGATAGATAAATATTTTTCAAATGAATTAAAATAAATATAATCGATACTGAGAGAAAGTTGAATTTAAAAAAATAGAAAATTATTATTTTCGAAATTTAAAAAGCTGAGAGGATTCCAGCAAACCGCATCTAAAATATCTTTTTTTCTGCTACATGTTTAAATTTGCATATACCTATTTTACATATCTCAGATTGTATTTAAAAATCGTTAACCATTTCTTCTAACTTTTGGCGAAATGGTGATTTATTAATTTATCATTTGATATTATTAGGGTTCTTTCCTGGTATTTAAAAATAAAAAATACGTGCCGATCAGTTATATTTTTCAATTTATCAAACAATTTAGCCGCTGAATATCTGATTCTGGTAGAGCGCCATCTAGCGAATAAAATTTTAACTAAAATCAATTTCGAATTTTTCATTATTTGCCATAAAAAATCCCATTGCATCCTGAACACAATGGTGTTTACCGCATTGTTCTAGCGCAAATATTTGAGGAGTTATTAATTTTTAAAGTTGTGCGGGACTTTTGGATCACCCTGTATATAATTTAATAATATATGTCTTACCAATGTAAACAACAATGAATGAAAACTTAAAATGTATTCAACAAAATGTTAGAAAGAGTATTAGGGCAATAAATGAATTACAAGGTTATATTGCAGATAACCCAACCGATATTCTCTTGATCCAAGAACCTTATGTTTTACACAACAAGATCATGTACGATATGGATTCACAGATATTGTGCTCGAATAGGATAGAAGAAAAATACACGGCAATTATTGTGTTAAATAAAAAGCTAAAATGCTCCATGGTAGAAAATTTCACTAATTCTTTTTGTACAACAATGATTTTATCTACTTTTAAAGAAAACATAATTATCTCAAATTTCTATATTCATCCTAATTCACTAAACAATTATCATCTGAATTTTATGAGCAGATTATTTGAAACCTATAAAAACCAACCAGTAGTACTCTGTGGCGACTTTAATTCTCGTCACCCATTATGGTTCGACAAAGTAACTAACTCTAATGGATTTAAATTAAAACCAATTATAGATGAAAACAATCTCTATATACATAATCTGAAAACGCCTACCTGTCGCGAAGCTAGTATAATCGATCTTACTATTTCCAATAAGCAATCATTAAGCTTAATAAATAACTGGCAAACTTCAGAACAAACAAATATTTCGGACCATGTTGCTATAAAATTCGAAATAAAAAAAACAAAAAACGAATACTCATTCAATAATCAAAAATCCACATGGAAATTCAAAGAAAAATATGCTGATTGGTCTCGATTTTCTCATAATATATCTTTAACAGAAATAATAAGACTTAAAAGCAAATTGGAAAGAGTTAATTCAGATTCAGATATTGATATGATAGTAAATGGACTTACAAACCTTTTAACAGAAGCTGCCTTTAAATCTTTGGAATTTATATCCTCCGACTCTAAATATTATTCTAGAAATAACTGGTGGAATAATGAATTGAAAAAAATGAAAGATCATTTTCACTACATAAGAAACTTATATTATCGCCACGGAGCAATCAGTTATAACACATTCAAGTTGACTAGGAATCGATACACTAATGCAATTGATAAAGCAAAGAAAATTAACTGGCGATATCTTATAGAAGAAAATTATACAAACAATCCATTTGGTAACGCATATAAATTTTTTAATAAATTAAGAACACCAGATAAACAAAGGGGAATACCCTTAATTGACAATGCCCCAGAACACCTAAAAGAACGATCAATGAGCAATTTGTTAAATGAGTTGGTACCAGATGATAATTTCGATACGGATGATTCTTACCATCAACTAATTAGAAATCACAAACTAAAAATGATTAACAAGAATAAGGTCTTTGTTGAGGGAGGGGAAATAGTGAACCTAATATCTAACATAGACATTAAAAAAGCTCCTGGGGTGGACAGTATAAGTAATAACATGATCAAAAATGCCCTTCCAAAAATTTTACCATTATTATGCGATTTATTTAATAAATGCATTCACTTCGGATACTATCCAGATAGATGGAAAGAGGCAGCTCTCAGAATAATTCCAAAACCCCATAAAACGAATTTAGAATTAGTAAAGAGTTATCGACCTATTTCATTAATTTCTAACTTATCAAAAATATTTGAAAAAATTTTGAAAAATAAAATATACGAATACTATGAAAATAATGATCTCCTTAGCCCCAGACAACATGGGTTCTTGAAGAATAAGTCAACAATTACCTGTTTGAAAGAAATCACAAAGATCATAATGGAACATAGACAGAAACAACTAGTTACGATGATTGCAATTGATATACAAGGAGCATTTGATAATACATGGTGGCCAGCCTTGTTTAAAAATTAGACGAAGACAATTTACCAGTTGAATTGATCAAAATTTTACGTTCTTTTTTGAAAAATAGAAAAACGATTTTCAAGTATAATAATATGAAAGTTTCAAAAATATTAACAAAGGGCTGTCCTCAGGGTGGACCATTGTCTCCGTTGTTATGGCTGATATATTTAAATGATCTGCTAATTAATTTGCAATCACCAAACTCTGAAATCATTTGCTATGCTGATGATGTAACAATTATATGTTGGGATAATGAGCTAACAAATCTAAAAAAGTCGATTGAGTTTAATTTGGAAAAGATAAATCAATGGTGTAATGATAATAAGCTAAATATCAATCTTGATAAAACTAGTATTTTATACTTGCACAATAAAGACAAAATATCAATTAATTTTAGAGACAATATTATTGTGCCCGTAGAAGAAATTAAAATTCTTGGAATTACGATTGCGAATCACAGAAGGAAAAACAAATTGAATTTTGGCCCTCACCTTAACATTATATTAAACAAAACTCAAAGATTAAAAAATCTTCTTTTTTCAATTTGTGGAAAATCTTGGGGTCTTAGCATCCAAAAAAGGCTTACACTTTATAAATCTATAATAAGACCAACGTTAACTTACGGAACAGAAATATGGTTTGAATTTATTAGCAAAAAATATATGTACAAACTGAACTCAATGCAATATCAAATTCTGCTATGGTGTACCCAAACATATAAAACAACCAGTTATAACTGTGTGCACACCTTAGCCAATATTCCTTTGATCACTGATTATATGGAATCTAGAATTATAGGTTATGAGTTGAATAATTTATCAACAGAAGATAAACAATTTTATGATTTGTATATTCCAGGTATACTCAAAGATTTCATTATATCAAGGATTAACTTACTGAAAAAGAATACTAATCAAACATTTCAAAGTTTCTTTCCTTATGATATTCCGAAATATTTTCGACCAAACTATTATAATTCACAATTTATCACAGATCATGGAAATTTCAGGTTTTTTCTTAAGAAAATTCAGGCTGTGCAAGATTCGACATGTTTCTGCGGATTGGGGGAACAAACTTCAATACATCTCTTGCTGGAGTGCCCTGTCTTTCAAGAGTACAGAGTCAACAACGGTTTAATTGCTTTAGGCCCTAGTGAATTAATTTCAAGTAAGGACACATATATAAAATTTAATTTCCTTTGTAAATATATTTTGGACTTCATTAAGAAAAATGGTCTTTGATGTAACGATCTCATGGAAATATTGGACATATTATATGGTTGTAAACAATATATAGGTGTATGCGTGTATATGTGTGTACATATGTATATGTTTTTTTTTTTTTGATTTAATGATGTAACTGTAAATAAAATTCAAAAATATCTCTATATGTAAATAACATTTTTGAATCTTTCTAAGTCGCTTTCTGTGTATCTTTCCATGTTGAATATTTTCTTTGTTATATATATTTGTATGTACATTTAGCGCAAGTGTCCCTAGGGGGACATAGCGTTTTGAATTGAAATAAAAAATAAATAGAGAGGTTTGAAAATGGTCGAAATTAATAAAAAAAAAAGATCGTCATTACCTGCTAGAACATCTTTTCGGCAATTTTGGCCAATTTCATCACTCCACTTATAGGATTCTACCAAATTTGAAACTTTCCTTTAAACTGATGAGTGCCATTGCCTTAAACTCTGGTTTACAAGTTTGTTTATTGTCTGTATTTTCCAAAACTAGTGTGGTAAACTATTCTTTTAAATGAATTAGTACGTTCTTAACAGGGATGATAATCATAATGCATTGTTTTAATACATTTTTAAAAGTAAGACGCGACTTACAAGGCTACACAGAATACAAAACTAGGTATCCAAATTTAAACTCTATCATAAGTCCATGTATACATAAAGATACATACTTATTCTCATTATAACCGTGCCTTTTTCAATCTGTCTGATGCCAACATCTTGG
Organism: Cordylochernes scorpioides; assembly: GCA_030710605.1. NCBI lineage: Eukaryota > Metazoa > Arthropoda > Arachnida > Pseudoscorpiones > Chernetidae > Cordylochernes > Cordylochernes scorpioides. The sequence goes on from CP092879.1 coordinate 63,355,890, forward strand.
CTGCCTTAAAACAGTTCTGGCTAAGATGATTATCTTTGTCACAAAATAAACATGGCAACTTGGTCCTTCTAACAAATAACACTTGATTCGCCATTGTGTGGATCTTAGGGGGATTATTTTCTTTATACTGCTGCGCTAATTGCGAACCCAATTCAAATATCTGTTCATCTTTCTTCAAATTTTCTTCTTGCAAATCAGCAACCTTAGAATCCACATTGAATTTCTCCATTTCGATGTTCCTTGGTTGGTTCTCCAATTTTTCCAGTTTAACTATATAGCCCTTTTCAGTTTCAGAAAAATTCCCCTTTAAACCTCTTAAGGTCACTTGATGACTTTCTTTAAGCTTTTCAACATCTATGGATTTCGCCTCTTTATCCAAGTCATCCTGAACACTATAATCACATTGCGAACTTCTCAATCTTTCTAAGAGAGTAGTGCTTTCTTTACGGTAATGTTCCAACTCTAATTCCAATTGGGTAATTTGTTCATCTTTCTGAAAAGTTTCTTCTTGAAGTTGAGCCACTCTAGAATCAGAGGTATCCATACGAATTAGTGCTTCTTCTTCAAGACGAAATTGCAAATCTTCAATCTTCCTTTTATCTTGCTCAATTTGTTTGCAGCAAAGATTTTTTTGTCTTGGAATTTTCTTCAATTAATGTCTTAACCTTCTGTCTTTCCAAGTCCCTTTCTTCTGTGAGTTTTGCAATGTGATCTTCTGTGGACCTCGTATCAGCCAATAAGATTTCTTTTATTCTATCATCAATCGACGTCAGTTTATCATTAAGAATGGCCAATCTTTCAAATTTGGCTCTTATCAAAATTATATCCACTTCTTTCAGATCTAGATATGACTTTATTTCGTTGGTGAACATGCTTAAAGGTACAACTTCCTCAAGTTTTGTCCATGAGTGTATATACACTTGGTTATCTCGTGTGTCTTCAATAAAGGTCACTGTAATATCTTTGAGAGTTATTATCGGAATCCCGATATACATGCTGAAAGGTACAACTTCCTTAAGTTTTGTCAATGAGTGTATATACACTTGGTTATCTCGTGTGTCTTCAATAAAGGTCACTGTAATATCTTTCAGAGTTATTATCTGAATCCCGATATACATGCTGAAAGGTACAAATTCCTTAAGTTTTGTCCATGAGTGTAGAGTGTACGGCCTTAAAAATGGAATAAGGAAGACAAAGAAACAATTGTTAATTGACAAAGAGGAACGTGACTCTTTTTGATAAGTTTGTTAAGGCTGACGTCTAATTCTAATAAGAACCTTTACCATTTAACATCAATTATTGATCTATAAGATAAAGGCTCAAGTGACATACGGAAGCTTCATTTAAGAATTGTTCCTAAAATGGAAGTCTCATTCACGTGGTATTTCCGAGTGTGGACGTTGCCTCAGCGACCTTGTGGAAACACAATAGAACTTCCTCAGTGGTGTCGCCCGTCGCCTGTGGGTAGCTACACATCGCTTCTTGTCTCCTGGTAGGTTACATGGCTATGCTTGTTCGTTGCTTCTTGTTCCCTGGTAGGTTACATGGCTATGCTTGTTCGTCGCATCTTGTTCCCTGGTAGGTTACATGGCTATGCTTGTTCGTCGCATCTTCTCCTCTGGTAGGTTAAATGGCTATGCTTGTCCGTCGCATCTTGTCCTCCTGGTAGGTTACATGGCCATGCTTGTCCGTCGCATCTTGTCCTCCTGGTAGGTTACATGGCTGTGCTTGTTCGTCGCATCTTCTCCTCTGGTAGGTTAAATGGCTATGCTTGTCCGTCGCATCTTGTTCCCTGGTAGGTTACATGGCTATGCTTGTTCGTCGCTTCTTGTTCCTTGGTAGGTTACATGGCTATGCTTGTCCATTGCATCTTGTTCCTTGGTAGGTTACATGGCCATGCTTGTCCGTCGCTTCTTGTTCCCTGGTAGGTTACATGGCTATGCTTGTTCGTCGCTTCTTGTTCCCTGGTAGGTTACATGGCTATGCTTGTCCGTCGCCTCTTGTCCCCTGGTAGGTTACATGGCTATGCTTGTTCATCGCTTCTTGTTCTCTGGTAGGTTAAATGGCTATGCTTGTCCGTCGATTCTTGTTCCCTGGTAGGTTACATGGCTATGCTTGTTCGTCGCTTCTTGTTCCCTGGTAGGTTACATGGCTATGCTTGTCCGTCGCTTCTTGTTCCCTGGTAGGTTACATGGCTATGCTTGTTCGTCGCTTCTTGTTCCCTGGTAGGTGACATGGCTATGTTTGTTCGTCGCATCTTGTTCCCTGGTAGGTTACATGGCTATGCTTGTTCGTCGCATCTTGTCCTCTGGTAGGTTACATGGCTATGCTTGTTCGTCGCATCTTGTTACCTGGTAGGTTACATGGCCACGCTTGTCCGTCGCATCTTGTTCCCTGGTAGGTTACATGGCTATGCTTGTCCGTCGCTTCTTGTTCCCTGGTAGGTTACATGGCCACGCTTGTCCGTCGCATCTTGTTCCCTGGTAGGTTACATGGCTATGCTTGTCCGTCGCTTCTTGTTCCCTGGTAGGTTACATGGCTATGCTTGTCCGTCGCTTCTTGTTCCCTGGTAGGTTACATGGCTATGCTTGTCCGTCGCTTCTTGTTCCCTGGTAGGTTACATGGCTATGCTTGTTCGTCGCATCTTGTCCTCTGGTAGGTTACATGGCTATGCTTGTCCGTCGCTTCTTGTTCCCTGGTAGGTTACATGGCCACGCTTGTCCGTCGCTTCTTGTTCCCTGGTAGGTTACATGGCTATGCTTGTCCGTCGCTTCTTGTTCCCTGGTAGGTTACATGGCCACGCTTGTCCGTCGCATCTTGTTCCCTGGTAGGTTACATGGCTATGCTTGTCCGTCGCTTCTTGTTCCCTGGTAGGTTACATGGCTATGCTTGTCCGTCGCTTCTTGTTCCCTGGTAGGTTACATGGCTATGCTTGTCCGTCGCTTCTTGTTCCCTGGTAGGTTACATGGCTATGCTTGTCCGTCGCTTCTTGTTCCCTGGTAGGTTACATGGCTATGCTTGTCCGTCGCTTCTTGTTCCCTGGTAGGTTACATGGCCACGCTTGTCCGTCGCATCTTGTCTCCTGGTAGGTTACATGGCTATGCTTGTTCGTCGCATCTTGTTCCCTAGTAGGTTACATGGCCACGCTTGTCCAGCTCTCCAAGTACTACAATAGGTATTACAACTAATAGAGTAGTTATCTTTGTTTATGTAAATAGTTATGTAAATTAAAAACGTAGGAAGAGAAAAAAAGACAAGTATATTGGTCGAAATTACCAAAAAGATCGCCAACACTAGCTAAAATTTCAACCATTTTGGCCAATTTCATCATTCCACTTGTAGGATGCTACCAAATTTGAAACTTTCCTTTAAACTGATGACTACCATAGCCTTAAACTATGGTTTACAAGTTTGTTTATTGTCTGTATTTTCCAAAGATGATGTTGTGAAATATTCTTTTAAATGTATTAGTACTTTATTAACAGTGATGATGATCAAAATGTATTGTTTTAATACATTTTTAAAAGGAAGAAGCGACCCTCAAGGCGCTGCCCAGAATACAAAACTAGGTACCCAAATTTAAACTCTATCATAAGTCCATGTATACATAAATATACATAACTAGTTCTATTATAAACAGTACTATCAAAAAATAAACTTACCACTATTTCTATAGCCATTAAGTCGATATAAAATTTTATTTTTTTGACCAATGAATACGTTTCTTGGAATGTATAAATTGACCGTGTTGTTTAATGAAAAATTTTGGATAAGTGATAGGAATCATGATAGTCATCCTTCATTACATTAGAGCCTTTTCTTTGGAGTAATCAAGCTGGAAAGGTAGCTGGACATAGTCAAGAAGTACCTCCACAAGCCAAAAAACTAAACACAAGCTCGTCTCTCAAATAAAATAGAGACAGCTTAATAATGAGAAGAAAGAGTAAACCCCTTCAATAATTATAACGATACAGAAAATATTCGAATAGCACCGCACAAATATTACACGCAAAATCGTACATCATTATTACATTCTTATAAGCATTTATACAAACTATCGGCATTGATCATGCTACCTAATCATCCTCTGGTACCATCTATAGTACTCTTCTTTATTATTATACAGGATGGACCACGCAAACCCCTTTGTTTCTTAAAAATTAAAAGACAAAGGATAATAGAATTTGATAATTAAATTCTTTAATATTAAGGGATGACATTGGAACCTGAATATACACTGTGATATAATTGTAAATAATTCAGAGAATTTAGAAGAGTAGTTATCATCATGTTTGTTTATGGTTTTGCATAGAGACAGCTCGAGTTAGGATATATATAGATAATTGGAAGATAAGCGGTTGGTTAGAAAGTTCCGGCTCTTAAAATACATACTTGTTCATCTTCGTATCTTGATTTTTAAAGAAACAAAACACACACATATGTTATTAAAAATAAAAAAGGCATATCCTTACCAGGAGCATTTGTGCTTTTTAGAAGGCAGAACGCCATCTAGTGAAACAGAAATCAACTAAACATTGATTTAACCTGTTCCCTGATATTTGGCCAACCCAATTTCTTGATAAATCAAGAAAAGCCATCCACGAATATGTTATTCAGATAAATATTATCTAAGGGATCTCTAAGGGAAGAAAATCAACTTTACTTGACTAATTCAAAACAAGTTGTTTACAATAAAGACCAATACATCAAGTTCAATAGATTCTGCAGGCTGTATATATTTTAAGGCGAAAGTGTTGACTGTACATATTTCAAGCTACTATTTCTAATTACTATATGCAAAATTTGACATCGAACGTGTAATTTTCATGCTTCCCAATGTTCAATTGTGTTAATTGTATATAATTTCAGATAAACACGCAATTATCCTAATTGTGGATATGGCGTGTCTCTCCCAACTGTTAAATAATAAGTAATTTATTAGTTAAACATTTTAAAGTGATAAGGGAACTTATTGTATATTTGATACTTTTTACAATGATACTTCTTCTCAAATAAATCATTAAAAAGGCTATCTTCGAAAATCTTCATTATGATCATATATTCCCAGAGATATATTCCCATCCCTGGACACTTTATTTTTCCGTTTATCATTACTCTTCACAATCCATCCTTTCATAATTCATCCCTAAGGTTAGAAATAATCGTTATTTCTCCTTAAAATAAATTTCGATTTTTCGTTCAAAAGAAACATTTGCGGTATGATTTTCTAATTTCGTTCTACAATCATAAACCGCATTGTATTATAAACTAGATGAAATAGTTTGACTCAATCTAGAAGTTATTGAAGATTATGTTCATAGATTACACTTGAATAACCCATAATATGTCTTCCTTAGAAAATCCAGATTCTATAGAGAAAATATGGTTTTACGGGATTCTAACCGAAGTTTATGATTTTCAAGCCCAAAAATATTCCATAGGAAAACAATTCTAATATAATAGTCTTTTTCTTTCTTATCTCCACATTGGGTGAAGTAGAATGCGTCTGCCTTTGTCATTAAGACTGGGAGCACTACTCAGTAGCAGGCCGACTTAGCTCCAAAAGAAATGGCCGCCTCTGACATGATTAACAGACACCATGTGCAGCCGCTCCTAACATGGAGTACAAACGCTCCTCATCCTATATCCCTGGATTAGGAGCCCTTACAGGGTACTATCAGCCGGGCCAGCTGAACCCAGGTTTTTAGTAAGCTTGTTACTGCTCCCCTCCTCCTTTTTCATCCGGGCTTGGGACCGGCAAAGGCGAAGTTCTAACATAATAGTAAAACGGTTTAATGTTTTATTTGACGAAACTACCGATGAACTAAGCCCTCTCATCAAATATTTTCATCATTGCAGTAAAGGCTTGTAGAAATAGTTTTTGCCTCTTAACTACAAATCCACTACTGTTCTATACATTTAGAAATAAATCTACATATGAATTTCACGGGGTACAGTTAAACCTGTCTTTAGCACCCCCTCTAAATAGCGCCTCCCTCTCTATAGCGCCCGATTTTAAATACGTAGTATGATGCGATATTTACATTAAAAGTGACATATCTATAGCACCCCCTCTTTATATCACCCTATTTTGGTGAGTCCCAAGATGGGGGCGCTATAGACAGGTTTAACTGTATTAAATAATTGTTTCTTGTTCTTACTGGTATATTTACTTGGAAAAATGTTGGGGCTAAAGAGGATAGATTTATTGATTTATTCTTAACTATGCTTAAGATGGGCAAAACCGAGTACTGGCTAGCCGAAAACATTTCGACCATCAGAATATGCCATGTCATCTTTTAGATTGGTTCATTTTATTGAAGAATGTAGTTTTCGCTTGTACAGTAGATGTACAAGCCATTTACTTGTGCACTATAACAAAAGCAATTTTAACCACTCATCTTCAAATACACTTATAGACAAAACTTGAGGAAGTTGTACCTTTTAGCATGTATATCTGGATTTAGACAATAACTCTGAAAGATACTCATGGACAAAAGGAAGTTGTACCTTTTAGCATGTATATCGGGATTCAGACAATAACTCTGAAAGATACTCATGGACAAAAGGAAGTTGTACCTTTTAGCATGTATATCGGGATTCAGACAATAACTCTGACAGATACTCATGGACAAAAGGAAGTTGTACCTTTTAGCATGTATATATCGGGATTCAAATAATAACTCTGAAAGATACACTCATGGACAAAACTTAAGGAAGTTGTACCTTTTAGCATGTATATCGGGATTCAGATAATAACTCTGAAAGATATTACAGTGACCTTTATTGAAGACACATGAGATAACTAAGTATTTTACCTTTGTTCCTTCTATTGGAGTATCTACTTTTTACTTGTAAAAGATGCACAAGCCCTTTACTTGTGCAGAAGCAAAAGTTCTTCTAACCACTCATCTTCAAATACACTCACGGACACAAAACTTAAGGAAGTGTACCTTTCAGCATGTATATCGGGGTTCAGACAATAACTCTGAAAGATATTTGATAAACAGTAATCTTTAATGACGACACACGAGATAACCAAGTGTGAACAATATTGCCTATGTCTTCTTTAAAAACAGACAACCGGCGATATCAAAGACTTTCCATTTCCTTAAGATTTGTCCATGAGTGTAGATTCATTAACTTGTTCCTTCCTTATACTTGTCCAAAGGCAAATTTAAAAATTATCCTCAAACGTCAACTTGTTCCTTCCTTTGTATTTCCAAAGTATTTTCCTTCTACTTGTCCAGATAAAATCACCCTCTCTCGTGATGTTTTTTTTTTAATGATTCCACTTAAGAATTTCGAAATACCAAGATTGTTTCTTCTTCTTCGTGTTACTGATAAACACTACCATCTATCAGTATAAAAATCAATTGACATTACTTTTAATACAGTAAAACCTCGTCTTGTCTTTTGTTTAGTTATCGTAAAAGCCTGTAGAAGGACGTCCGAAAGCTCGCAAATAAAATTCGCACAAGACACTCCTCTTCAATTTCCGTTTTATTTTTCTATTTTAACTTGAAGAGTTTATTTTAGTCAAAACCTCCCTGTAAAGGACACCTAATTGCAGAGCCAAAGTGTTCTTTAAAGAGAGATGTCCTCTTACTAGAGAGTAGCTAAATAGTAAAAATGGTAATATTGTAAATGAAAACTGTCCTTTGTGAAAAGGTGTCTGCTAGCGGGGTATCTGCTAAAGGGAGGTTCTACTGTATAATTTTGTGTGTGTGTGTGTGAAAACCAAGAAAAAAAGTAGAAAAATGGTCACCTGAGCGGTCAGGAAAAGACACAATTTTGTTTTTAATAAGCGCCAACAGCGCGAAACGCGTTCGTGGATGGCTTGATTTATCAAGAAATTGGGTTGGTCAAATATCAGGGAACAGGCTAAATTAATGCTTAGTTGATTTCTCTTCCACCAGATGACGCTCTGCCTTCTGAAAAGCACATATCCTCCTGGTCAGGATATGCCTTTTTTATTTTAAATATATTTATATGTAACTAAAGTACCATCTCTCTCTATCTTTTATCTGTATATTTAATCTTATATAATCTTATATGGACATTGTAATAAAGTAGTTTCAATCTCTCTCTTCAATTATGCATAAGAAACCGATGTATTATATTCTTCACTCTAGTAAAAAACTTTTCTAGTTGTGATAAGCAAGTAAGTATAAAGTTTTTTTACTATGGTGACGAATGTAATGCATCGTTCTTATGTATATTTAAAGGGAGAGATGTCTCTTCAGTTACATGAATTTCATCTTCCTACAACTTTATGTTAAATATACAATTACTAGCCGAATGACCCGGGCAACGCCCGGGTTTTACCCCCGATTAAATTTTTTTATTCAAATACTATTCGTTACAATTATAAATTGGAGCCGTGGATGTCACTCTTGTGAAACGTCCCGCTCCAAACTTTACATGTACATTAGGTCAGCTGGTATTGCCCCCCCATTTTCACCGCTAGAGGCGCGAGCGAAAGAGCAAATTTGCAAATAACACGACGGATATTCGGGATAGAGACCTGAAATTTTCACTGAGTTTTTCCAGATTCTACTTTATATACTGTTAAAATTTCAGTCAGATTAGTTACGTATTGTGGACGTGTATAGTTGACAAACATACATACATACATACGCTGACTTTTATATATATAGGGATAATAATATAAATGAGTTTAAAAAATTGTAAAAAAAAAAATGCATCGGCCGGGAATCGAACCCGGGCCGCCCACGTGGCAGGCGAGCATTCTACCACTGAACCACCGATGGTTATAAAGAAATGGCCATATTTGGGTATTTATTCCATTCACAAAAGCAAACGGTGACAGAATTGGTTAAGAATTGCTTGATGACTCTGATACTTGTATATATTAATGTTGTAAATACACACACTTGTATGTATATTCACAACACAACATGGAAAGAACTAAATGATGTTATATATTTTAGCAGGTATATCGGGATTCAGACAATAACTCTGAAAGATATTACAGTGACCTTTATTGAAGACACACGAGTTTACCAAGTATGAACAAAACTGGAGAAGTTGTACCTTTTAACATTTATATCGGGATTCACATAATAACTCTGAAAGATATTACAGTGACCTTTATTGAAGACACGAGATAACCAAGTATTTTACCTTAGTTCCTTCTATTGGAGTATCTATTTCTTACTTGTACAAGATGTTCAATCCCTTTACTTGCGCACTATAACAAAAGCAATCCTAACCACTCCTATTCAAATACACTCATGGACAAAACTTGAGAAAGTTTTACCTTTCAGCATGTATATCTGGATTCAGATAATAACTCTAAAAGATATTTGATACAAAGTGACCTTTATTGAAGACACACGAGATAACCAAGTGTGAACAAAATTGCGTCTCCTCAACAAAAAAAAAAAGACGACCCGACGAAATAAAAATTTTTAACTTCCTTAAGTTTTGTCCATGAGTGTATATGTTCCTCAATGTATAATGGAGATAGTCTATTTGGGAAATTTAGAATATTAAATTATATTAATGCTGATAAACATTGAGGTCTTTTCTATTTTTTTAAGGCTATTCAGCATTTCATCAGTAGAAGGTATTTGCGAATCAGGTATTAAAACAGTCTCTTCAAAATTCAGTTGTAGATTTCCTTCAAACAATTTCACAACCTCCAATTAAATAGCCATTTAAAGTCCCCACTCAAGGACATGTCGTTTTTTTCTTCTTCTTTTGGCGTCCAAAAAGTTACCCCGGGGTATTAGAACAAGGTCAGTTTGGACAACTTTGAATTAGAGCAGAAATATACGAAAATGATTCTTGTATAAAATGATGGCTTGACCTCGAAGCTTATGTCCATATTTCATTCAAAATACCATGTCCAAGAGGTCAATATCAGTATCGGTATAAAAGGAAAACCAAACCGCTGGGAGGGTTCACCACTGATAAGCCAATCCCTCCTAATTATTTTTTCATCGCAGTAAAGACAGTAGAAGTTTGATTTATTTGTGAAAAGAAACATTTGCGTCTTGATATCTTCATTCGTTACATTTTGTTAAATTCAGATAAAAAGCCATTCTGTATACCATGGTATACATTTGTCTGAATTTGCCAAAACTGGTGTTTTGGCTTATTCTTTATCATCACTATTAAACGTTTTTACTAGGGTGTGATGCATAGTGCATCATTCTTATGTATATTTAAAAAGATGTGTCTATATGCTAGTACAGATCACTTTCATAGTAAGCATATACACTCAAGGACAAGGAAATTGTACCTTTTATTGGGATTCAGACAATAACTCTTAAAGATATTACAGTGACCTTTATTGTAGACACATGAGATAACCAATTGTATATACACTCATGGACAAAACTTAAGGAAGCTGTACCTTTTAGCATGTTTATCAGGATTCAGATAATAACTCTGAAAGATATTACAGTGACCTTTATAGAAGATACACGAGATAACCAAGTATTAACAAAATTGTCTCTGTCTCTTATAAAAAAATAAAAACAGGCGACCGATGACATCAACTTTCCTTTTCCTTAAGTTTTGTCAATATTATAAATAAGAATTGAGTGTGCGAGAGTCTCTAAAGATCCATCTCCCTGTTAAGAAATGAAATCCCTTGTGAAGCGTAAAACGTCACTTTTTCTTTGTTTATTCAAATTTAAAAAAAAAATGATATTTGAAAAAAGAATAAATAAAAGGCATTCTTTTACCTAAAAATATCTGGCGATGACTTCCAAATCAGATATAAAGATTAACAAAACAACAACAGCTTTATTAGGATATTTCCTTCCTGTAAGGATTCGCCATACATTATTTTCATGGAGATTAGCAAATCATCTTATTCACAATAACTTTTGCTTTGGTATTGTATTACATATATGGTAAATATATTGTTATAACTTGAGCATTGTGCAAATATGTTTTGTGTTCCTATATGGCCAACAATGGCTCAATATGGAATGTGGAAGTTACTTATGCAATATCTTCACGTTATAAAACAACAAATATGCAACAATGAACAGCAGAAAATAACATTCCTAACCTAAATTCCTTTCTTTTATAAACTTTCGATATTCTTTCATCTTTTCAACTTACATTTATTTATTTATTTCAATTTAAAGCGCTATGTACCCCTAGAAACACTTGCGTTGTCATACATATATGCCCTTACATTTGTCTATACATATATATACAATAATTTCAGGCCGTGAATAGAATAGTCATATGATATTAACAATGAGAAAGAGAAAAAAAACGAGAAAAAATAACTGTGTACAAAAGAAAGAAATGTCTGGTAATATTGTTGCATCAAGTTGCAGCTTTGCAGGGTCGTCGACCTTGGTTTCTTCCTTCTTGGTGTTATACACCGAGCGAGCTTCCATACTTAAAGCTAATAAATAAAAGTAAATAAAAGTAAATTACCTTTTAAAGTTATTGTGTTTATTTATTTGTTTTCTTCCTCGTAGGTCGTGATCCGCAGTTTTCCTCTAGGTCCTCTCTCGCTCCAATAACCAATCAAGATATATGAACAATAACAATATTACAAAAGGAATAAAACTATAAAAAGGAATGTAGAAATTAAACTCTTAAAATCACGATCATTAACACAATAATAAACATTAAGAGGAGCTCTTTACACAAGAAGCTCCTCTTAATGTTTATTATTGTTTTAATGATCGTGATTTTAAGAGTTTAATTTCTATAAAAAGGAATGATGATAATCTAAATAATCTGTTTTAAATAAATATTAAGTATCATAGAATATTTTGAATAAATGTAGGACGCATCAAAATTGATGCAACATTATGTACAATCAATTATGTATATGGTCAACTTAAACAGTAAGTATTTTCTTGAGAAATTGAGATCTCTCAAAAGGTTTTTTTATTGCTGAAACATCTCAGCGGTTTATCCAATTCAATCCACCAGATTTATATGATATTGCATACATATAATATGCTATTAAAGGCTATTAAACTTTTATACTTGGCACTTAAAAGCAATTTCTGGTTAAAGAATTCAATGAATGCATAGACATAAGTATATATCATCAACTTTAGCCTTTTCACTATCTTCAGTTTCAATAAAGGCTTCTTATCAACCTCTTTAACCATTTAACTTTCTTCAGTTTCTACAACAGGCTTCTTATCAGCTTCTTCAGCCTTTTAACTTTCTTCAGTTTCTATCCAGGCTTCTTATCAGCTTCTTTAACCTTTTCGCTTTATTCTGTTTCTTCAGTTTCTATAACAGGCTTCTAATCAACTTCTTCAGCCTTTTTAACTTTCTTCAGTTTCTATCCAGGCTTCTTATCAGCTTCTTTCACCTTTTCGCTTTATTCTGTTTCTTCAGTTTCTATAACAGGCTTCTTATAAACTTCTTCAGCCTTTTAAACTTTCTTCAGTTTCTATCCAGGCTTCTTATCAGCTTCTTTAGCCTTTTCGCTTTATTCTGTTTCTTCAGTTTCTATAACAGGCTTCTTATCAACTTATTTAGCATTTTTAGTTTCTATGACAGGTTTCTTATAAACTTCTTCAGCCTTTTTAACTTTCTTCAGTTTCTATCCAGGCTTCTTATCAGCTTCTTTAGCCTTTTCGCTTTATTCTGTTTCTTCAGTTTCTATAACAGGCTTCTTATCAACTTATTTAGCATCTTTAGTTTCTATGACAGGTTTCTTATAAACTTCTTCAGCCTCTTCAGTTTCTATAACAGGCTTATCAGCTTCTTTAGCCTTTTATTATTTTCCTCTGAGCTTGAGTTCTTTAACACCTAGGCTGAGGCACTCGTAACTTACTTTTCCTCTTAGCTTGAGTTCTTTAACTCCTTCGCTAAGGCACTTTTATCCTCATGAACAATCCTTACAAACAATCCTTTGAATCCTTAAAAAGCTATAGAAGGGACAGTTAAAATATATAAAGCAATAACCCGCCATCTATATATATCAAGTGGAAACATTCTTCTTCATCTTCTTTCTTATCTCCACACAATCATATTAGGGTATCAAGCTTGTAAAGCTACTGCGTGATGGCCAATGCTGCATAGTGGAGAGATTTGACAACGATCATGACTGGGTTAAGTAGAATGCGTCTGCCTTTGTCATTAAGACTAATGAAAACATTAAAAGATGCGAATGTTTCTTTCACAAATAAATCAATCTTTTACTGTCCTTACAAATGGAAACAACTTTATCTTCTTCTTTCTTATCTCCACACAATCATATTAGGGTATCAAGCTTGTAAAGCTACTGCGTGATGGCCAATGCAGCATAGTGGAGAGATTTGACAACCATCATGACTGGGTGAAGTAGAATGCGTCTGCCTTTGTCATTAAGACTAATGAAAACATTAAAAGACGCGAATGCTTCATTCACAAATAAATCAATCTTCTACTATCCTTACTGTGATGAAAGAGTTATTGTGGAAGGGCTTGGATCATTTGTAGTAAACCCTTTCAGCGGTTTCACCAATTTAATCTACCAGTAAAAATATATACAGTAAAACCTCCCTGTAAAGGACACCTAATTGCAGAGCTAAATTATCCTTTAGAAAGAGGTGTCCTCTTACCAGAGATTAACACAAAGCAATAACGCGCCATCTATACATATAAAATGAAAGGATTTAAAAGCACGAATGTTTTATTTATACAGAATATAAACTTCTACTGTCCTTACTGCGATGAAAAAATATATTTTATATTTTACCAGAGAGTTGCTAAATAGTAAAAAATGGTAATTTTGCAAATGAAAACTGTCCTTTGTGGAGAGGTGTACGCTAGCAGGGTGTCCTCTAAAGAGAGGTTCTACTATATTTACATATTTTCATCGCAGAATAAGGATAGTAGAAAGATGTTTTTATTTATAAAAGAAGAATTCGCGCTGAAATAGTATATTTTATCGAACATAGTTGACCTCTCTATACTCCTTTCTTCAGATATCAAGAAAGACCAACAATTTCTATGCTTTCTAAGTCGTTTTAAAAATATAGATCTATTATTATTCCTTTTTCTTAACTTTACTCAATCATATTTGGGTATCAAACAATGCATTGGGGTCGGTGGAAGGATGGTCTAAACCGTTCATTTTCGATCGCTAAGACCCGGGTTCGATTCCCGCATTGGGCACTTTTTTCTGATTTAAAAAAAAAATGCTCCAATGGCCCCTGATTCTTGCAAAAGTCTAACCCCACCAGCGAGTGCAAGGAACCAAAAAGGGCTCTGGCACATTTGTAAGTGCAAAGTCGAACTGCTTTTCATATGTGTAGACATGTGGTGTACTTACAGTAAAAGCAGTCGCCAACCTCTACCCACCATGATTATCATGGCCTGTACCATGTGTACTTGGGATAACCAAAAAAAAAACAATACATTTAGGGTATTGTGACTGTGATTGATGTAAATAAATAGATATTTTTTCTACATAAAATCAATGATATAAAACTCGGTTTCCAGTTCTAATGGAGGCTAGTGTTATCTGAGTAGGTCGGAACGGTTTAATCTACTTGTAGCTATATTTATTGATAACATCCCGCGTGTAGATAATGGATAGATTTCCAAGAGCATTGCCTTCAATTCTTATATCTTTCTGTCGAGGTCACAACCAAATAGTGCTATGTATTTTGGTAAAAGAATTGTTATACATATATAATATATTCAATCACCATCATATACATATAAACAATATAGCCTAAAGAAAATACCACTTAGATTTGGATATAAAATTAATAAATGTAAACCTCTGGCTTAGAAATAACTGGTGAATAACTCCTTCCTCTTCATTCAAAATACATAGCAGAAAGGCTCAAATTTGCATATATCATATGTAAATAACCGTGTCAAAATACCCTAGCCCATATGCAACCTCAACATTAGCAACAACAATTTCAAGAATCAGAACAGGAAATGTTAAAGGAATGAAGATAAACCCAGATATGACTAGATTCTACAGGAACTGCAATAACTGTTACAACACCCAACTCACTCCGGACCATATATACCCGGCCATCCTTGCAGGTCTCTATATGGCAGACATCAATCTAGAAGAGGACATCCATATGGACAAGGCACCTCAGTTGACCGGTATTGTGATCAGGGTACACGGACCGATCTGATCTGCTCCATGGACAAGACACAACCACCAATAACCGTGTTTTTATGCATTTTAATACTATCTTTTTTTTCTTGAACTTATCATACCAATCCGTGTAAAACACTGGTTGTTTAATTAACTTTTTCCGATTATATATTATCTGCATTATTAGCATTATTGTAAATAGATTATTTTGTAACATACTTTTTGGCAATGTGTTTCTTTTCATATATATTATTAAATAATATCAATTGAAAAAGCCCTGTACGATTTATAAATGAATAAAACAAAGCATCAAGGGCTGCGTTTCATTATTAAAACAAATATATACGAGCTTTCGGGCACATACGCCCTTCTACAGGAATTAATGAAACAATAATCCAACTAGTTTGAAATAAGATATATGATATGAAATATGATATGCACGTGTATCGTGGATATGCACGTTAAATTTATATATAAATCTTATTTCAAACTAGTTGGATTATTGTTTCATTAATTCCTGTAGAAGGGCGTATGTGCCCGAAAGCTCGTATATATTTGTTCTAATAAAGATACGCAGTCCTTGATGCTTTGTTTTATTCATTTATTAAATAATATCTCTACAGACCTTACTATAATGATAAAAGTTGTTGAATGAGATGGCTTGACTCATCAATATGGAACGCTTCACGATTTTGCGTGTCATCCTTGCGCAGGGGCCATGCTAATCTTCTCTGTATCGTTCCAATTTTAACTTGACTCTTCAGTAGTGAACCCTCTCTGTGGTTTCGCTAAATAAATCTCCAGACTGCTCTACTATTGTATTGGATTGGTTTTCTTATACTCTGTACATTTACTATAGAAAGACAGTTTAGAGGTGTTTAGGTAATCTATGGATATAAGCTTATAGGTCTGTAGTGGTACATACATATAATGACAAGATATTGCATCGAGAAATATTTTCCTCAAAACAACGTTTCTTATCAAAGCTATATTATTAGAAAATTATATCTATAAATTTAATTGCCATTGTTAAAAACTTGTAACTACAACCTAACAAGTGTTTCTTTTCATTTTAATGATTATATTTCCGTAAAAAAACATCTTTCCAAAAAAAAAATCAATGTTATAAATTTTACCGATTGATGGCAATTATAGTTATAAAAAACTTATTATTTTTTTTATAGACTCCGTTTGTTGAAACCACGTATAAAGCTGTTTGTTTTATTGAAGGCTTTTCTCTTTGTGTGTTTTTATATAGGTGGGTTCATTGAACAGTACTATATTTTTGAGAAATTGTCGAGTCGTTATCCAATAGTCAAAGTTCAATTGATAACAATCTTGCAACTAAAGAAGCTTGTATTTTATCTCTGTTGCTTTCCATGTTCTATAAATTCGTTTTAAAATGGTGATTATAATTGTAGAAATTTCAATCAACCCTTATTGTATGTGTATGATGGATGTTTATTCCATATTGTTATGAATGATCAGCGCTCTTATTGTTAGAAATTTGAACAATAATTATTGTTAATAATCGTTATTCATACACACAATATTTGATAGGGGTGAGATTTGACAACTATCATGGTTGGGTGAAGTAGAATGCGTCTACCTTTGTCATTAAGACTAGGAGCACTACTTAGTGGCAGGCCGACTTAGCTCCAAAAGAAATGGCCGCTTCTGACATGAGGTACAGACACCATGTACAGCCGCTCCTAACATGGAGTACAGACTCATCCTGTATCCCTGGATTAGGAGCCCTTACAGGGTACTATCAGCCGGCCCAGCTGAGCCCAGGTTTTTTAGTTAGATTGTTACTGCTCCCCCTCCTTCTTTTTCATCCAGGCTTGGGACCGGCAAAGGCGGAGGTATATTTGATAGGTGAATATTAAAAACACGAATGTTTATTTTATACATAAAACAAACTTCAACTATCCTTACTGCGATGAAAAATATTGGAAGGCTATGACTCATTATTGATGAATCCTGTAAAAGAAACATTCGTGTGGTAATTTTTTCATTTGCTATATATAGATGGCGCATTATTGCTTTAATTAATTAATTCAAATCTCTTGGATATTAATTGAACAAATCCTGAAGGTTTCTTGAGATGGGTTTATTTCATCTTTATTAAATGTAATATCGAGCTTTCAGGTATCTCTACCCATCTACAGCAGTACATAGAAACATATTTAAAAATGCCTATTTTGGATCATAAACTTTTATTTCCGATATTTCGTTTGGCAACTTGCCAAACTTCCTCAGGGAACAAGATCGCTTTGAGAAACTCGCGTATCAATTCACGAGTATATATAACTGCTATAAAATTTAAATATCTAGAATCTACAATATGCATGTTTATAAATATAATTAATAATAATAAGATAATATGTAAAATATTAATATATAGAGAAATAAGTAAATATATACATTTAAAATATAAGAATTGAAAATCAGCAATTTGTTATATATATGTATAGTAGTGGGCTACATGGTTTTAAATTGTAAGTATAATTGAGGATTGTCTATTTTTCGGTTGATACTGTTTCTATCTTCTATTGAGGTCCAGCTTTCTAGAAAAAGTCTTGAATGTTTGTCCTTGAAATATTGATATACTATTTCCGTTGAGTCAAAATCTGGTATGTGGTCCTGTTTCAGTAGAAAGGCAGAGGAGATTCCTGAAAGCTTGAGATCACGTTTAATAAAGATTAAAAAAAGCTCATCTCCAGAAACCTGAAGCATTTGTTTGATTGTTGTTTCATATATCGATAAGAAATATTGAATTCACACACAAATTGTTGAAAGTTTTCAATTCATAATCTTAAAACTTCAATTAAAAAGGTATATATTAGATCAAAATATCATTTATTTTACCAATATTTCAGTTGGCTGAACGCCAACCTTTATCACACCTTGATAAAGGTTGGCGTTCAGCCAACTGAAATATTGGTAAAATAAATGATATATTGATCCAATATATGCCTTTTTAACCCTCGAGCGCGCGCGCTAAAAATGTAACGTACTTGCGCGCGCTGGGTGAAATTTACCCGATATTAAAATTACATATTTTGAATATAAATATTAACTGAGGAAAAACAAAACCTTTTCTATTTCAAAGTAATAACATTTTAATTTTCAAAAAAGGCAATTATTAATAAAATATTTATATTTTTTACACAGATTAAACATTTTAAAAACTATTCTTGAATTATCCGCAAAATTGGTAATGTCATATAAAATATGAAACTATTGCTCCTTTTCAATATTAAATATATAAAATCCCATGAGGATATTTTAGACAAATCATTGCAAACTGTAATTGTATGTCCTTTATAAATTGGTTTTGCACATTTATGGCACAAAGTCGAGGTCTTCCTGTCCTTACTGGAGGGACACACTACATCTGGTAGGAAGCTTTATCTTGCGGTTCCTGACCTTCTTTATGGCTTGAAGTGCCTTCTAAAAAATAATTGAAATAAATATTTAGAGTATACATTTATGATTTAAATTAACTTATCTGTAAAAAAAGGAAATTTTTAATAGTCTTTTAGGCAGTGAAGAAATGATTTTTCTTTGATTTAGTTGCTCTTTGATGAGTTCAAGGGCCAAACACTTCAAGAATTTTCTTCAAAAGAGCTTCTAAAGGTGTATTTTAATTTTTTGCTTCTTCACCTTTCAAGCCTAGTAAATGTGTAATGACATTAGGCGTTCTCAGCTTTACTGTTTGTGAAGGACAATTTTTGAACCATTTGATTTTCGAGGCTCTCCCTATATAAAAATGTGTTTGTGGGATAATTCCCTTATTTCACAAAATTCCTATATCTGAATATATTCCAGTGTCACTTCCATAAAAATGTTCATTTAGATGATCTTCAATATCACCTTCTACAATAATCTCTTCTTGATCTAATAAATATGACCTTCTTCCCTCCATTTTATATATAATTATAGGCTGATAAATATATCAACCTATTATAGTTATTTTTTAAATTATTAATTCGAATTATTTATCTCACTTTAAAAAATGTTATAAAAAAAATGCAACAAAAAAATTACGTGAGTGCGCGCGCCGGGTATTTTTTACCCGACAGTGACAATAGATGGAATTTCAGTGGGAGCTGTCAAAATGTGAAACCAAAACTTTATAATAATTGATGAGTCAGGAAGCTAAACGAAACCACATCTCCGCCAACCGATTTTTTATTGGTTAATTCTCCATTCAAATGTTGCCATGGGTAATTTTCACCCGGCGCGCGCAATGCCGGGTTAATTAAAGATTTATTTATGGATTGCTCTATTTTCAAAATCTTAAAACTATAGGTCTATCTCTACTTTGTTAGAAATTCTATAATCAGAATGGATGGAAATTTGTCGTTATCATTGTTGGAAAATGGACATGTCTCTATTGTATTATAAAAAGAGTTTTAAAGATTAAAAACTTTCTCAATAAGTTTATTTATCTATAAAACACCGCGAGCTTTCAAACGCTCGCTATTTAACGGGCAACATTACAATCGTGAGTAAGCACGGAGGAGCGAGATTTACATATGATGGCCATTTATAATTGTCTTGGTATATAATATCCTCTATTGCGTTAGGACATCTATAATTAAAATTGATGAGAATAGACAATTACTATTGTTAGATAATCGATATGTTTTTAATTTTAGCAATTTAATACTTGATTATGTTTAGAATGGATATAAAAACCTATTCTGAGAAAATTGTAGACATCCTATATACAATATTTAACGTCATTGCTAAAATGTTTCCTTATTATATTATAAAAATAATTAATATGACAAGCTTTCGAATATTTATAGTTCTTCTTCAGGCAGAAAAACTAGTAAAGATACATTGATACATTAAGTCTTAAATCATAAGAGTAGAATAGAATATAAAAAAAATCATTGACATCTTGTCAATACACGCAAAGTGCACAGTCTACACTATTTGAAAAAAAAAGGTAATTATATATATATGCATCATACTATGTACAATGAATATGGCGCCTCTACCACCGCTTCAGAGTTTGGTGGAGAATCACCAGCGGGTCTCCAGCGACATCACGTATTTCGCGATCTAAGAGTAGACTCGAAGATACAATTAAAATATAAATCTGTATCTAGAGATGAGTTTTTTTTTTATTTTTTATTTATCATTTATAGTTTTTTTCGAGCTTAAAGATACTTCTAGAGAAATTAGAAAGCCCAAAGGTAATAGAGATATTGATAAATTTACTCACATTTGGGTAGATTCCATTGAAGTAAATTATTACAATGGTTGTTAAGTAAGTTCTGGTATAACTTTAGAGATAGTCAAGCCTTTCTTTAACCTCCTTTTTGAATATATTTCATTAGGAAAATCAAAATTTATAATCATTGCTAAGTAGGTTCTGTGTAACTTTAGATGTAGGTAAGCAGTTTACCTACCTTTGTGTAGATTTCATTGAGATAATCAAAATAGATGCGAAGTAAGTCCTTGGTCAACTTTATAAATATTTGAGATTTTTTGCCTACCTTTTTGGATAGATTTCATTGAGATAATAAAATATTACAATTGTTGCTAAGTTCTGATGTAACTTTATAAATTTATTTAAGTATTTTTTTACCTACCTTTTTGGGTAGATTTCATTGAGATAATAAAAATTGACAATGGTTGCTAAATAAGTCCTTGGTCAACTTTATAAATATTTGAGTATTTTTGCTCACCTTTCGATAGATATCATTATGATAATAAAAATTGACAATAGTTGCTAAGTAAGTTCTGGTGTAACTTTAGATGTAGTTAAGGAGTTTACCTACCTTTGGGTAGATTTTATTTAGATAAAATATTACAATAGTTGCTAAGTAAGTTCTGGTGTAACTTTAGATGTAGTTAAGGAGTTTACCTACCTTTGGGTAGATTTTATTTAGATAAAATATTACAATAGTTGCTAAGTAAGTTCTGGTGTAACTTTAGATGTAGTTAAGGAGTTTACCTACCTTTGGGTAGATTTTATTTAGATAAAATATTACAATAGTTGCTAAGTAAGTTCTGGTGTAACTGTAGATGTAGTTAAGGAGTTTACCTACCTTTGGGTAGATTTTATTTAGATAAAATATTACAATATTTGCTAAGTAAGTTCTGGTGTAACTTTAGATGTAGTTAAGGAGTTTACCTACCTTTGGGTAGATTTTATTTAGATAAAATATTACAATATTTGCTAAGTAAGTTCTGGTGTAACTGTAGATGTAGTTAAGGAGTTTACCTACCTTTGGGTAGATTTTATTTAGATAAAATATTACAATATTTGCTAAGTAAGTTCTGGTGTAACTTTAGATGTAGTTAAGGAGTTTACCTACCTTTGGGTAGATTTTATTTAGATAAAATATTACAATATTTGCTGAGTAAGTTCTGGTGTAACTTTAGATGTAGTTAAGGAGTTTACCCACCTTTGGGTAGATTTTATTTAGATAAAATATTACAATATTTGCTAAGTAAGTTCTGGTGTAACTTTAGATGTAGTTAAGCAGTTTACCCACCTTTGGGTAGATTTTATTTAGATAAAATATTACAATAGTTGCTAAGTAAGTTCTGGTGTAACTTTAGATGTAGTTAAGGAGTTTACCCACCTTTGGGTAGATTTTATTTAGATAAAATATTACAATAGTTGCTAAGTAAGTTCTGGTGTAACTGTAGATGTAGTTAAGGAGTTTACCTACCTTTGGGTAGATTTTATTTAGATAAAATATTACAATAGTTGCTAAGTAAGTTCTGGTGTAACTTTAGATGTAGTTAAGGAGTTTACCCACCTTTGGGTAGATTTTATTTAGATAAAATATTACAATATTTGCTAAGTAAGTTCTGGTGTAACTTTAGATGTAGTTAAGGAGTTTACCCACCTTTGGGTAGATTTTATTTAGATAAAATATTACAATATTTGCTAAGTAAGTTCTGGTGTAACTGTAGATGTAGTTAAGGAGTTTACCTACCTTTGGGTAGATTTTATTTAGATAAAATATTACAATATTTGCTAAATAAGTTCTGGTGTAACTGTAGATGTAGTTAAGGAGTTTACCTACCTTTGGGTAGATTTTATTTAGATAAAATATTACAATAGTTGCTAAGTAAGTTCTGGTGTAACTGTAGATGTAGTTAAGGAGTTTACCCACCTTTGGGTAGATTTTATTTAGATAAAATATTACAATATTTGCTAAGTAAGTTCTGGTGTAACTTTAGATGTAGTTAAGGAGTTTACCTACCTTTGGGTAGATTTTATTTAGATAAAATATTACAATAGTTGCTAAGTAAGTTCTGGTGTAACTGTAGATGTAGTTAAGGAGTTTACCTACCTTTGGGTAGATTTTATTTAGATAAAATATTACAATATTTGCTAAGTAAGTTCTGGTGTAACTGTAGATGTAGTTAAGGAGTTTACCTACCTTTGGGTAGATTTTATTTAGATAAAATATTACAATATTTGCTAAGTAAGTTCTGGTGTAACTGTAGATGTAGTTAAGGAGTTTACCTACCTTTGGGTAGATTTTATTTAGATAAAATATTACAATATTTGCTAAGTAAGTTCTGGTGTAACTGTAGATGTAGTTAAGGAGTTTACCTACCTTTGGGTAGATTTTATTTAGATAAAATATTACAATAGTTGCTAAGTAAGTTCTGGTGTAACTTTAGATGTAGTTAAGGAGTTTACCTACCTTTGGGTAGATTTTATTTAGATAAAATATTACAATATTTGCTAAGTAAGTTCTGGTGTAACTTTAGATGTAGTTAAGGAGTTTACCTACCTTTGGGTATATTTTATTTAGATAAAATATTACAATAGTTGCTAAGTAAGTTCTGGTGTAACTGTAGATGTAGTTAAGGAGTTTACCCACCTTTGGGTAGATTTTATTTAGATAAAATATTACAATAGTTGCTAAGTAAGTTCTGGTGTAACTGTAGATGTAGTTAAGGAGTTTACCTACCTTTGGGTAGATTTTATTTAGATAAAATATTACAATATTTGCTAAGTAAGTTCTGGTGTAACTGTAGATGTAGTTAAGGAGTTTACCTACCTTTGGGTAGATTTTATTTAGATAAAATATTACAATAGTTGCTAAGTAAGTTCTGGTGTAACTGTAGATGTAGTTAAGGAGTTTACCTACCTTTGGGTAGATTTTATTTAGATAAAATATTACAATATTTGCTAAGTAAGTTCTGGTGTAACTGTAGATGTAGTTAAGGAGTTTACCTACCTTTGGGTAGATTTTATTTAGATAAAATATTACAATAGTTGCTAAGTAAGTTCTGGTGTAACTGTAGATGTAGTTAAGGAGTTTACCTACCTTTGGGTAGATTTTATTTAGATAAAATATTACAATATTTGCTAAGTAAGTTCTGGTGTAACTGTAGATGTAGTTAAGGAGTTTACCTACCTTTGGGTAGATTTTATTTAGATAAAATATTACAATAGTTGCTAAGTAAGTTCTGGTGTAACTGTAGATGTAGTTAAGGAGTTTACCTACCTTTGGGTAGATTTTATTTAGATAAAATATTACAATATTTGCTAAGTAAGTTCTGGTGTAACTGTAGATGTAGTTAAGGAGTTTACCTACCTTTGGGTAGATTTTATTTAGATAAAATATTACAATAGTTGCTAAGTAAGTTCTGGTGTAACTGTAGATGTAGTTAAGGAGTTTACCTACCTTTGGGTAGATTTTATTTAGATAAAATATTACAATAGTTGCTAAGTAAGTTCTGGTGTAACTGTAGATGTAGTTAAGGAGTTTACCTACCTTTGGGTAGATTTTATTTAGATAAAATATTACAATAGTTGCTAAGTAAGTTCTGGTGTAACTGTAGATGTAGTTAAGGAGTTTACCTACCTTTGGGTAGATTTTATTTAGATAAAATATTACAATAGTTGCTAAGTAAGTTCTGTTGTAACTTCAGATGTAGTTAAGGAGTTTACCCACCTTTGGGTAGATTTTATTTAGATAAAATATTACAATATTTGCTAAGTAAGTTCTGGTGTAACTTTAGATGTAGTTAAGGAGTTTACCCACCTTTGGGTAGATTTTATTTAGATAAAATATTACAATATTTGCTAAGTAAGTTCTGGTGTAACTTTAGATGTAGTTAAGGAGTTTACCCACCTTTGGGTAGATTTTATTTAGATAAAATATTACAATAGTTGCTAAGTAAGTTCTGGTGTAACTTTAGATGTATTTAAGGAGTTTACCCACCTTTGGGTAGATTTTATTTAGATAAAATATTACAATAGTTGCTAAGTAAGTTCTGGTGTAACTTTAGATGTAGTTAAGGAGTTTACCCACCTTTGGGTAGATTTTATTTAGATAAAATATTACAATAGTTGCTAAGTAAGTTCTGGTGTAACTTTAGATGTAGTTAAGGAGTTTATCCACCTTTGGGTAGATTTTATTTAGATAAAATATTACAATAGTTGCTAAGTAAGTTCTGGTGTAACTTTAGATGTAGTTAAGGAGTTTACCCACCTTTGGGTAGATTTTATTTAGATAAAATATTACAATAGTTGCTAAGTAAGTTCTGGTGTAACTTTAGATGTAGTTAAGGAGTTTACCCACCTTTGGGTAGATTTTATTTAGATAAAATATTACAATAGTTGCTAAGTAAGTTCTGGTGTAACTTTAGATGTAGTTAAGGAGTTTACCCACCTTTGGGTAGATTTTATTTAGATAAAATATTACAATAGTTGCTAAGTAAGTTCTGGTGTAACTTTAGATGTAGTTAAGGAGTTTACCCACCTTTGGGTAGATTTTATTTAGATAAAATATTACAATTGTTGCTAAGTAAGTTCTGGTGTAACTTTAGATGTAGTTAAGGAGTTTACCCACCTTTGGGTAGATTTTATTTAGATAAAATATTACAATAGTTGCTAAGTAAGTTCTGTTGTAACTTTAGAAATATTTGAAAATGTATGCCCACCTTTTTGGGTAGATATCATTGAGATAATAATAATTGACAAAGGTTGCTAAGTTCTGATGTAACTTAAGATATATTTAAGTATTTTTACCCACATATGGGTAGATTTCATTGAGAAAAAAAGTTGGCAATGGTTCTAATTAAGCTACTGTTTAGATTTTCGATACAATGAATTAATATATTGAACGAAATACAGCTTCCACATGTTCTCGAGAAAATCTTCTCTTATAAACTGCAATTACTTTTTTATATAACTATACATTTAATAGAGGGAGGTCAATTCTCTATTTATTCTCTTGAATTTAGATGATTAAACATTTTTTAAACAAGCCCTTAGAAGAGTTCTAAATACTATAAAGTTTGCTTTCATGATTATTTTTATGTTATAGATAAACTTAGTTGCAGAAGGTGAAGTAATTCATTTATAGGAAAGGTCAGTTTAAAACTTTTTTGAGTATTGAACAGTTTCTCTTTTCATTGGTCGGGACTCTTTCTTCTAGATGTGTGTGTAATTGGGAATGTTTTTTTTTTATCCCTAGTATACGTGGTATAGGCCATGATAATCATGGTGGGTTAAAGTTGGCAAATACTTTTACACCACATAAGTACACCACATGTCTACACACGTGAAAAGTAGTTCACCTTAAGCACTTATAAATGTATAAATTGATGAGCTCTACTCATCCCCAGCAGACACCATCAACAAGCTCTACAAGCTTGATACCCTAATATGATTAAGTGGAGATAAGAAAGAAGAAGAAGACTTATAAATGTACCAGAGCCCCATTTTGGTTACTTGCACTCGCTTGTGGTGTTGGAATTTTGTAAGAATCGGGGGCTATTGGAGCATTTTTTAAATTAAAAAAAAAAAACGTGCCCAATGTGGTATTCAATCCCGGGTCGTAGCGGTCGAAAACCAACGGTATAGTCCATCCTTCTTACCGACCCCTTAGGAATGATTCAAATTCCCATTATAGAAAAAGCGTTAGGACAAAATAATTTTTATTAATCGACTTAAATTATTTTCTCCTAACGCTTTTTCTATAATCCAAGGAGAAAGTTTCCATGTTTAAAAAAGTCAAATTCCCATTGTTAGAAATTCATTCAATCTATAGTTGTTGAAAACATTCTGTTTCTCACATTGTGGAATAAACATCATTTCTATCTATAGTAATTATGACAAATGTAAATTAAAATACTAAAAAAGCAGCTATCCCGTCAAAAAGGTATACAAAGTGCCATAAACCTTTTTAATGTCAATTTGGTGCGCGTGATGAGAAATGTTATTTTTCCACGGCACCTTTGCCTTATACCACGGCAAAGTTTCCCCAATAAACAATAAGTAATTATATCACTAGGCCGGGAAAACACCTTTTTTTTCTGAGGGAAATACCTTTTTGATATTTTCGAAAGAATTATTGAGTTATCCTCAAAGTTTTTTTTTAAATTGAAAGTCTTTCCTGAACTGATGGAGACTATAGCTTAAAACTATGTTCTTTTGATGGAATTTTTGATTTGGCTAAAGCTGGTTTTGTGGTAACTTTACTAACTTGTATCTAGTAGATTGTAGATATGGTTAATAAATTCTATATTGTGGTTATAGATCCATTTTTATCAGGAAATACTTCTTTTCACTTAAAAATCGGTATTCTACGGAATGTTATTCTACTTTGTCAGAATTTTCTATATTGTAAAGCAAATATTAACTTATTTTAGTTATTAAATAAGGGGGTCGGTGGAAGGATGGTCTAAACCGTTGGTTTTCGAACACTACGACCCGGGTTCGATTCCCGCATTGGGCACCTTTTTTCTGATTAAAAAAAAAAAAATGCTCCGATGGTCCCCCCGATTCTTGCAAAAGTTCAGCCCCACCAGCGAGTGCAAGTAACCAAACTAGCTCGGGTACATTTGTAAGTGCAAAAGTCGAACTGTTTTTCATATGTGTAGATATGTGGTGCACTTACTGTAAAAGCAGTCGCCAACTTCTACCCACCATGAATTATCATGGCCTGTACCACGTGTACTAGGAATAAGCGAAAAAAAAGTTATTAAATACACCTTGATAATATCTTTTAGTTTTAAAAATTGAGAGAAATGTTATCTCTACTTATACATTTTTTTTCTAGAAATTAATTCTAAAAATTGTAATGAGAGGGCTTGACACTCGTAAATTGTAAACTTTCCAGCAGTTTTACAGTTTAGTCCATCTATATATGAAGATAAAGGTCTCCTCTCCCGTCAAAATAGACGTCAAACCTAGACGCCATCTATTGACCGTCGCCGCAACTAGCGGCATCGGGTCGGTGACAAAGCCACAACACCAGTTTTGGCAAACTGAGAAGCGTCCATCTAGAGACCATGGTTTCGGGCTAACGACCCTCGTCAGCTTAGGGCGGACTTTATTCGATGAGATTCACAAGGGATCCAGTGAAATATTCACAATCTGACAAAGAGGTGTTTAGCTGGCAAAGTTGGCTGGGCCATATCTATGACAAAAATTTCCATTTATATATATGTTATATAAAAAAAGATTTTCTTAGGTTGTTGAAAGGTACATAAGTATGTTTTTTTGATATTGCTTTGTAGTCGTTGAAAAATATTGATAAAATAAAGGTTGAATCATAATTTACTTTAATTAATATGATAACATAAATGAAATAATACCTTGACTTTTAAGGCGGGTAGTAGAAGTAAACAAAACCTATTTACATAATTACATATGGTTTGAGCCGGCCATCGGGAAACAACAACAACGGGTTATATAAACAGAAAGCGCGACCTCTGGCGGTCGACTTAACAGAATATTTGAATATCTATGAAAAATATATTTAAAATAACATAACATTTTAAATAATACCTTTATATAACATATATTAATAGTTTCTTATACTCAATGGCTTTGTGAGATAAGGAGATGGACCTTTGGAATGTTGCACACGGCCACAGATGTTATATCTATCTATCACAGTAGATATCCCAAGTGCTACCATTATCTCTTTAGGTCACTGTTGTTACAATGGCCTCCAATCTTTGAGGAAGAGATAAACCCGACACGTGAATATCTACTTGACGGTCAAACAGAATATTGGAAGTCAAAATGTAGTTCGAAAGAGTACAGCGAGAATTTTACCAAAATGTTTGTATGTATTCAATTCAAAAAAATAATAATAATTCTCAGTTGTTTAGTTACCTTAATTTACCTTTAATTTTTGTTTTTATTTTTATTTTACCTGTAGAAGGGCATTGCCCGAAAGCTTGTAATTTTTTACAATTAAAAGAAACTCATCTTCTGAAACTTCTTACTTGACATATCTTACTGGAAGAGTCTTTGACCTTTAATCGTTTATTCAATAAATTAATCATCTGTATGTGTCATATATATATATTTATAAAGATAAAAGTCGTCTCTTCCGTCAAAACTAGACGCTATCTATTGACCATCGCCGCAAACTAGAGGCCTCGGGTCGATGACAAAGCCACAACACCAGCTTTGGCAAACTGAAAAGCTTCCACCTAGAGACCATGGTTTCGTGCTAATGGCCCTTGTCAGCCTAGGGCGAATATATATAACTAGACGAATGGCCCGGGCAACGCCCGGGTTTTATCCGAGTGCGTATATATTTTATATTTATTATATAATTCTATTTAATGAATTACATATTTTATTCTTTTAAAGATTATCGATTAAAGGTACTTATATATATTTAAAGGTTCTCATAAAGATTACCGATTTAAAATTTTTATTTTATTTTATTTAAAGAAACATATTTTCATTTAAGTATTGTTATTTATTTTAAAAGATTGAGTAATTGTGCAAAACGATAATTGCCTTAAAAAGAAATTGCCTAAAAAAAAAAGAAACATTCGCGGTGATTTTACCTGCATTCGTTTATACAATTATTATATATATTGGCATCATATATTAACTTTATGAACGGAAAAATATGTCCAGGATAGCCTAGTGGTCATGGCATCTGCCCGGTAAGCGGAAGGTCGTGGGTTCGATTCACATCCCTTGACACTTTTATTATTTTATCCATTCTGACCAAAATCTATCCGTGAACTTCACACAGTGAACTTCACACAGACAGAATAAGGCAATTATATAAGTAGATGAATTGAGTTTTGCTACAGAAAGAAGTTGTAGAGAACAACATTTTTGATCACCATTACTATATTACTATAATATATAAAAGAAAGAAATTGTTTTCAAAAGGTAAATAAAAAGAAATTTAAAAAGAGTTTTTCAACAGAAAGAAAGAAGATATTTTGAAAAGGTATAACCAGAAGAAGAATAAATTGAGTTAGGCTAAAGAAAAAAAAAAGAAGAAAAAAGTTGTTTTAAAAAGATAAAATCAGAAGAAAGATAAAATGAGCTTTACTACAGAAAGAATGAGTTGTTTTATATAAAAAGGTAAAATGAGAAAAGGAAGAAAGATAAAATGAGTTTTGCTACAGAAAAAAAGTTGTTTGAAAAGGTAAAAAATCGAAATAAATATAAAATGAGTTTTGCTATAGAAAGAAATAAAGAAAGAAGTTGTTTTAAGAAAATAGAATCAGAAGAATAAAAAAGAACTTTGATACAGAAAGAAAGTAAGAAAATGTTATTTTAAAAAGAGAGAATTAGAAGAAAGTTCTCTTTTTGTGATATGAACTTTGCTACAAAAAGATAGAAGTTAGTTTCAAAAGGTAAAATCAAAAGAAAGTTAAAATGAGCTTTGCAAAATAAAAAAAAGTTGGTTTAAAAAAGATAACGTTCAAATATTGATAAAATTATCTTTTGATATAGCAAGAAATTTGGTTTAAAAAAGGTAAAATCAAAAGAAAGTTAAAATGAGCTTTGTAATAGAAAGAAAGTTAATTTAAAGGTAACATTAAAAGATTGATAAAATTAGATTTTGCTATAGAAAAAGTTGGTTTATAAAAGGTAATATCAAAAGATTGATAAAATTAGCTTTTGCTACAGAAAGAAATTTGGTTTGAAAAAGGTAATATCAAAATATTGATAAAATTAGCTATTGCAACAGAAAAAAAAAGCTGGTTTAAGAAAGGTAACATTGAAAGATTGATAAAATTTGCTTTTGCTATAGAAAGAATTTTGGTTTAAAAAGGTAACATTCAAAGATTGATAAAATTAGCTTTGCTATACAAAGAAAGTTGATTTAAAAAGGTAACATTAAAAGATTGATAAAATTAGCTTTGCTATAGAAAGAAAGTTGGTTTTAAAAAAAAAGTAACATTTAAAGATTGATAAATTGAGCTTCACTATAGAAAGAAATTTGGTTTAAAAAGGTAAAATCGAATAAAATATAAAATGAGTTTTGCTACAGAAAGAAAGAAATTTGGTTCAAAAAGGTGAAATCAGATGATTGATAAAATGAGCTTTACCCCAAGCCCGATGAAAAAGGAGGAGGGGTAGCAGTAACAAGCTCACTAAAAAACCTGGGCTCAGCTGGCCCGGCAGATAGTACCCTGTAAGGGCTCCTGATCCAGGGATACAGGATGAGCAGCGTTTGTACTCCATGTTAGGAGCGGCTGCACATGGCGTCTGTTCCTCATGTCAGAGGTGGCCATTTCTTTTGGAGATAAGTCGGCCTGCCACTGAGTAGTGCTCCCAGTCTTAATGACATTCTACTTCATCCAATCATGATGGTTGTCAAGTCTCAACCTTCAAAGTCTCAAGCTTTACAAGCTTGACACCCTAATATGATTGAGTGGAGAAAAGGAAGATAAGCTTTACAACATAAAGAAAGTTGGTTTAAGAAAGATAACACTAAAAGATTGATAATATTATCTTTTGCTATAGAGATAAAGAAAGAAATGTAAAGAAGTAAAAGACATGCAAGAGAATCAAGATGAAGGCCATCATTAGGTCGAATTGTGTTGTGAAATGTCATCCAGTTGTCCGTTATAAGAGGATGTTGACGGGTGTTATCAGCTGAGGTATGATTGTCACGCGGCTCTATCTCTGTAGATATAAGTCCTGACCTTATCTACAGCTCCATAGAACTTCCCGTAGTCCTTCAGGTAGATGCCGAATTTATTTTACTCCTTTTTGTATGTAGTTGTTGCTTATTCCTCAAGTCATTTAAACGATCTCCATTAGATCCCATTGTTTCAGCTTTTCTATTATAGTCCTGGGGGTTTTCCCAGAGGTCTTTTTTTTTTGGATGATTTGATACAATTCAATAGATATAAAAACACCAAAACGCGAATGTTTCTTTTCACAAATAAATCAAAGTTCTACTATCCTTACTGCGATGAAAAAAATATTGGGAGGGCTTGACCGATGGGAGAGTTCCCCACTGATGAGCCAAGCCCTCCCAATATTTTTTCATGGCAGTAAGGACAATAGAACTTTGATTTATTTGTGAAAAGAAACATTCGCGTTTTGGTGTTTTCATTTTATATATATAGATGGTGCGTTATTGCTTTGTATTAATTCAATAGATGTTCAGGACTGGCTGGTTGGGAATCGTATTTGGGGCATTTCTTCTTCTTCTTCTTTCTTATCTTCACACTGGGTGAGGTAGAATGTGTCTGCCTTTGTCATTAAGACTGGGAGTACTACTCAGTGGCAGGCCGACTTAGCTCCAAAAGAAATGGCCGCCTCTGACATGAGGAACAGACGCCATGTGCAGCCGCTCATAACATGGAGTACAAACGCTGCTCATCCTGTATCCCTGGATTAGGAGCCCTAACATCGGCCGGGCCAGCTGAGCCCAGGTTTTTTAGTGAGCTTGTTACTGCTCCCCCTCCTCCTTTTTCATCTGGGCTTGGGACCGGCAAGGGCGGAGTTGGGGCATTTCGGGAATGTTTTGATTTTTCCATTAAATTTGAGTATTCTAAGATGTCCTGTTTGTAATCTTGAAATTGCCGTTTATTCTTTCCTAGTATGTAGTTAGTATCACAAATTAACAGGTGAATATGTTTAGTCTTTGTTGAGCGTGTTTTCAATTTCGAACTACTAACCTAGAAACATGTTTGAAATTCTTTCTCTTTTCTTTTTGCGTTAGAACGCAGAGTATCTTATAGCATGTGTTGATATACTCTCATGGACAAAACTTAAGGAAGTGGGAAATCTTTAATGTCATCTGTTGAAGGTCTTTTGTGAGGAGACAGAGGCAATTTAGTTCATACATGGTTATCTCGTGTGTCTTCAATAAAGGTCACTGTAATATCTTTCAGAGTTATTGTCTGAATCCCGATATACATACTAAAAGGTACAACTTTCTTAAATTTTGTCCATGAGTGTATATACACTTGGTTATCTCGTGTGTCTTCAATAAAGGTCACTGTAATATCTTTCAGAGTTATTGTCTGAATCCCGATATACATACTAAAAGGTACAACTTTCTTAAGTTTTGTCCATGAGTGTATATACACTTGGTTATCTCGTGTGTTTTCAATAAAGGTCACTGTAATATCTTTCAGAGTTATTGTCTGAATCCCGATATATATGCTAAAAGGTACAACTTTCTTAAGTTTTGTCCATGAGTGTATATACACTTGGTTATCTCGTGTGTCTTCAATAAAGGTCACTGTAATATCTTTCAGAGTTATTGTCTGAATCCCGTTATATATGCTAAAAGGTACAACTTTCTTAAGTTTTGTCCATGAGTGTATATACACTTGGTTATCTCGTGTGTCTTCAATAAAGGTCACTGTAATATCTTTCAGAGTTATTGTCTGAATCTCAATATACATGCTGAAAGGTACAACTTCCTTAAGTTTTGACCACGAGTGTATATACACTTGGTTATCTCGTGTGTCTTCAATAAAGGTCACTGTAATATCTTTCAGAGTTATTGTCTGTATCCCGATATACATGCTAAGATGCACAACTTCCTTAAGTTTTGACCACGAGTGTATATACACTTGGTTATCTCGTGTGTCTTCAATAAAGGTTATTGTAATATCTTTCAGAGTTATTATCTGAAACCCGTTATACATGCTAAGATGCACAACTTCCTTAAGTTTTGTCTATGAATTGTAGAATAATTTGTAATCGTCGTTGAAAAAAAAAAAGCTAAATTTTGACCCGTAGAGAATTACAAATCAAATCTTTTATATTAACGCGTCATCTTTCATTAGAAATGAAAACTATTCATTAGCGCACCTTTAGGATTCTATTTAGGTGTAAAACATTATTAAAAAATAAAAATGGTTATATAAAAGGAATCATACGTTCTAGAGTTTGAATTTATAATTAAAAAATTGCAATGTAGTTTGCGTATGTGACTATAGGTATTATAATTCTTAATAGGTTAACCTAAAATTTAAATAAAATTAATCATTTCTCCAGGGAAAAGTGTCTTTTCAAAACATTTTTATTCTCTAGCTTTCAGGCACGGACGTCCTTCTATAGGAGAAAACCTGATATAATAATTCGCCAATAGAACACGAGTTAAATATAATCGGATACTATTTTAGATAATTTTATAAAATTCTATAGATATAAAATATTATAGTATCCGATTATATTTAACTCGTGTTCTATTGGCGAATTATTATACCAGGTTTTCTCCTATAGAAGGACGTCCATGCCTGAAATCTAGTAAACAATAAAAATGTTTTGAAAATATACTTTTCCCTGGAGGAATGATTAATTTTACTCAATATTTATGCAAGGGATTATTTTATAAAATAACCTAAAATATGTTTAGCTTTCACTGAGCTTATGTTGAAAATTTGATATCTAAATATTATTATATCTTCAACATAAATTGTTTATAAATACTCGTTTATAAGTACTCGTGTTATAACATCAACGATTTATGGTTATATGATGCACTAGCGCGCCATCTGTTATCAAAATTCGAAACTATTTTAAAGGCATAAGATTCTTTTTGAAATTAAACAATTTCTCTACTGCCCTTACTGCAATGGAAAAATGATGAGCCAGGCCCTCCCATTAATTTTTCCATTTAAGTAAGGGCAGTAGAAATTGTTTAATTTCAAAAAGAATCTTACGCCTTTAAAATAGTTTCGAATTTATGGTTATATTGCATACTACATATATCTTGTGTTTGACACCAAGTTGAAACCAAAACTGAAAAGGTGAAAACATCCGGCTATTCCTACCCGGAACTCTTACCAGACGTATGTGAAATTGTGGTGATTCAACTTCCTCTTTACTTAGAACCCCAGTATATTGTTACGTCGTATCCAGACGTTGTTTTTTGTCTAATCAGGATGCTACAAAGAACGTGAGTTCGATGCAGCAAAAGTTAGCGCTTTATTATACGTGGTACTAAACAGAAGGAATACAATAAGTGGGATTTGCCTTCAACTTCCATGTTAGAAGAATCCTTGGCGCCGTGGATGTCACTCTCGTGAAACCTTTTGCATCACACTATACAAGTACAGCCTGGACTTCACCGCCTTGTAGGCCGTTCCGATGTTAGATTCTCCTGGCACCGTCTTGCAGGATCATCCACACTCCCTGGAGATAACTCCCCACGTTTTCTACTTGCCGCAGATGTGACCAGACTCTTCTTGTACCCCACATGATAATGATATTGCTGTTGTTGTGGCTTTGTCACCGACCCGAGGCCGCTAGTTTGCAGCGACGGTCAATAGATGACGGCTAGTTTTGACGTTTATTTTGACGGGAGAGGTGTCCTACGCTTTTTTAGATCAATTTCTTCCCAAAAAAATTTCCGTATATTATAGATGGAAATTTTGCCGGGAGGATATTCATCTATTAAGATAAAGATCACCTCTCCCGTCAAAATAGATAGCGTCTAGTTTTGACATCTATTTGTAAATCTGGACTTTTGCACGAATCGAAGTCATTGGAGTATTTTCCTTTTCATAACAACCTAATCCAAATGAGCAAAAGAAAAATATCTTGATAAAGTTCTATTGACTGAAAAAATGACACAAATTCCTCGAGGGAATCACAATGTCTAGAGAAACTGCAGACTGTGATTCAAGAAGAGGAAGTGAGCGTTATCAAGACAGGAAGGTGTATGACCTCATTCATGATTATCATAGATTGCGTGTCCTTAAAGAGAGAGAGACGACGGTTAAACATACTTTATTGACTACTAGTCAATTATGAATGAAAAATAATGAGAATAATACAATGAAATTATGATTGAGGAAGGCTCCACCATCTTGCTAGAGTCCTCCTCCAGACGATGAGAGGGTTTTCTTGGACGCCCCGTATCTCCAGGCCCAGGAAGTACTTGTAGATACGGGTCTTGGCAGACGCCAGGATGGCCAGGGCGTCGTCCTCCAGGTCATGCCCGAAGATCCATTCCTGCAGGTCAGGGGGCCGCTGGATGATAGTGAAGGCCTCCAGGATGACAGGCCTGATCCGCCTACAGGACCAGTAGCGGTGGGCCAGTGACAGAGAGAGAGAGAGAGAGATATTTGAGATTTAAAAATACCTCATACACAAGTCAATGGTGGTATTATATAATAATTATAAAAAGAGGGAGAAAAGAGGGCTAAAATATATACAGTTATGTACAGTCGAGGAGATTCCCCCAACGACAGAGAGTCCTCCTCCAGACAGTAAGTCACGTTCTCCCCTCATCTCAAGTCTCAGAAAGAACCTGTGTATGGATGACTTGGCACACGCGAGGATGGCGAGGGTGTCGTCATCAAAGAGAGAGAGAGAGAGAATTCTTACGATTTTTATCTCTTTCCATAACCATTCAATTTCAATATATACATGGACAAAACTTGAAGTTCTTTTTACTTATCCCTAGCAAACAAAGTACAGGCCATGATAATCATGGTGGGTAGAAGAATGCGACTGCTTTTACTGTAAGTGCACCACATGTCTACACATGTGAAAAGCAGTTCGACCTTGCACTTATAAATGCACCAGAGCCCCGTTTAGTTACTTGTATTCGCTGGTAGGGTTGGACTTTTGCAAGAATCGGAGGCCATTGGAACATTTTTTTATCAGAAAAAAGTGCCCAATGCAGGAATCGAACCCGGGTCTTAGCGGTCGAAAACCAACGGTTTAGACCATTCTTCCACCGACTCCCCTAAACTTAAAGTGGAAAGTCTTTCATGTTCCCTGGTTGTATATATAATTTTAATAAGACAGAGGCAATTTTGTTCACACTTGGTTATCTCGTGTGTCTTCAATAAAGATCACTGTAATATCTTTCAGAGTTATTGTCTGAATCCCGATATACATGCTAAAAGGTACAGCTTCCTTAAGTTTTGTCCATGAGTGTATACACACTTGGTTATCTCGTGTCTTTTCAATAAAGGTCACTGTAATATCTTTCAGAGTTATTGTCTGAATCCCGATATACATGCTAAAAGGTACAACTTCCTTAAGTTTTGTCCATGAGTGTATACACACTTGGTTATCTCGTGTTTCTTCAATAAAGATTACTGTAATATCTTTCAGAGTTATTGTCCGAATCCCGATATACATGCTAAAAGGTAAAACTTCCTTAAGTTTAGTCCATGAGTGTATATACACTTGGTTAACTCGTGTATTTTCAATAAAGGTCACTGTATTATCTTTCAGAGTTATTGTCTGAATCCCGATACATATGCTAAAAGGTACAGTTTCCTTAAGTTTAGTCCATGAGTGTATACTTGGTTATCTCGTGTGTCTTCAATAAAGATCACTGTAATATCTTTCAGAGTTATTGTCTGAATCCCGATATACATGATAAAAGGTACAACTTCTTTAAGTTTGTCCATGAATGTATATACATTTGGTTATCTCGTGTGTCTACAATAAAGGTCACTGTAATATCTTTCAGAGTTATTGTCTGAATCCCGATATACATGATAAAAGGTACAACTTCCTTAAGTTTTGTCTATAAGTGTATATACACTTGGTTATCTCGTGTATCTTCAATAAAGGCCACTGTAATATATTTCAGAGTTATTGTCTGAATCCCGATATACATGCTAAAAGGTACAACTTCTTTAAGTTTGTCCATGAATGTATAATAGCCCTATAGAGAAAACTCCTTTGGTACTAAACTTTGGTTGCACTATAGCTAAGTACAGATAATGACATTTCTTCTTATATAGACTCGTTCTTAAGTGCAAAAAACAAAACACAAATTATAGAAGAAAGTATGAATATGTAAATAAGTAATCTATATGCTCAGTAGAGTGTCTTCTAGTCATCCTTTTAACGATATTCTCAACTTTTCTGCTGAACTGTAGAATTGTCAATACAAATAGACAGAGATTTCATGGGTTAATGAATCAGATAAATTCTTATAACTTGTTAGGATGATATGCATATTAAACTGCCAATTTTTGTCTTTCTCCATGAAGCTGAGAACAATCAAAGATACAATAATATTATATAAAGTATATGATAATCCTGCAGTTGAACCTGTCTATAGCGCCCCCTCTAAATAGCGTCTTCCTCTCTATAGCACCCGAGTGTATATAATGCATATTATCCTTTTCAAAAAGTGCAGACCGTGCACTTTGAATGTATTGACAAGATGTCAATAAAATTGTTTTAATTGTCAATTGTCTATAGCTCCCGATTTTAAATACGTAGTACGATGCGATTTACATTAAAAGTGACCTGTCTAAAGCACCTCCTCTCTATAGCACCCGAATTTAAATACGTAGTACGATGCGATTTACATTAAAAGTGATCTGTCTATAGCATCCGATTTTAAATACGTAGTACGATGCGATTTACATTAAAAGTGACCTGTCTATAGCACCTCCTCTCTATAGCACCCGATTTTAAATACGTAGTACGATGCGATTTACATTAAAGGTGACCTGTCTATAGCACCTCCTCTCTATAGCACCCGATTTTAAATACGTAGTACGATACGATTTACATTAAAAGTTACCTGTCTATAGCACCTCCTCTCTATAGCACCCGATTTTAAATACGTAGTACGATACGATTTACATTAAAAGTGACCTGTCTATAGCACCTCCTCTCTATAGAGCCCAATTTTAAATACGTAGTACGATGCGATTTACATTAAAAGTGACCTGTCTAGCACCTCCTCTCTATAGCACCCGATTTTAAATACGTAGTACGATGCGATTTACATTAAAAGTGATCTGTCTATAGCATCCGATTTTAAATACGTAGTACGATACGATTTACATTAAAAGTGACCTGTCTATAGCACCTCCTCTCTATAGCACCCGATTTTAAATACGTAGTACGATACGATTTACATTAAAAGTGACCTGTCTATAGCACCTCCTCTCTATAGAGCCCATTTTAAATACGTAGCACGATGCGATTTACATTAAAAGTGACCTGTCTAGCACCTCCTCTCTATAGCACCCGATTTTAAATACGTAGTACGATGCGATTTACATTAAAAATGACCTGTCTATAGCACCTCCTCTCTATAGCACCCGATTTTAAATACGTAGTACGATGCGATTTACATTAAAAATGACCTGTCTATAGCACCTCCTCTCTATAGCACCCGATTTTAAATACGTAGTACGATGCGATTTATATTAAAAGTGACCTGTCTATAGCACCTCCTCTCTATAGAGCCCAATTTTAAATACGTAGTACGATGCGATTTACATTAAAAGTGACCTGTCTATAACACCCCCCTCTCTCTATAGCACCCTATTTTGGTGAGTCCCAAGAGGGGGCGCTATAGACAGGTACATAAGAAATAGAAGCATTAAAGCACGAATATTTCTGTTAAACATAAAACAAACTTCTACTGTCCTTACTGCG
Source organism: Cordylochernes scorpioides (assembly GCA_030710605.1). Lineage (NCBI taxonomy): Eukaryota > Metazoa > Arthropoda > Arachnida > Pseudoscorpiones > Chernetidae > Cordylochernes > Cordylochernes scorpioides. The sequence goes on from CP092879.1 coordinate 63,394,583, forward strand.
ATGTAAAAAGGGAAAGTTCACCATTGATAAACCAAGCCATCCCAATATCTTTGATTGCAGTAAGAATAGTAGAAATTTGATTTATGTTTAAAAGAAACATTTATGCTTTAATGCTTCTATTTCTTATATATATAGAGGGCACGTCATCGCCTTATTTATATGATAATCATGATAAGTATTGGGGGATCGGTGGAAGGCTGGTTAAACCGTTTGGTTTTCGACCACTACGACCCGGGTTCGATTCCCGCATTGGACACTTTTTTCTGTTTAAAAAAAAATGCTCCAATGGCCCCCAATTCTTGTAAAAGTCCAAGTGCAAGTAACTAAACGCTGCACTAAACTGACACATTTGTAAGTGCAAAGTTGAACTGCTTTTCACATGTGTAAACATGTGGTGCGCTTACAGTAAAAAGCAGTCGCTAACTACCCACCATGATTATCATGGCCTGCACCACGTGTACTAGGGATAAGCAAAAAAAAGGATAAGTATTTACATATTTTTTTAATTGCTGGTAAGCCACTTGTATGCATATATCCTGTCTTCAAATTGGAATGTATTTGGACAAGTTTAAGATGAAAAGTTGCATATGACAATTTTTTTTTTTGACAATTGAAACAAATTTTATTGACTTAATTTTAATACATTAAAAATGGAAATAAAACTAAAATATAGATTATCATGTGGGGGATGTGGCCCGGCGAGTGAGCCTTCTTTCCCAGGTGATGAGCGGGTACTCCGGTCAGCCCAAGCTGTACGAAGTACCGGTAGATGATGGATTTGGCCGACGCCAGGATGGCGTCATCTTCGAGGCCAGACCCGAAAATCCAGGCCCGGAAGTCAGGGGGTCGCCCGAAGACACTGAAGTTGCATACGAGTTTACAGATCGTCAAAAAATATATAGGTGGGAAGATATTACACAAAAATTGAATACCTTGAATACCATTCTGATTGGGAAAAAAAGATGGACAAGAGTTGGCAAAAAGGATATTACCCAATTGCATACCTTGCCATCTGATTGACAAACAGCTGGACAAGTTGCTGATGGCTAAGTTGCATACTCGCCTCAAGCTATGTCCTCCTATTTTACATAATGGAAGCGTGTCATGACGTTATTTCCGGTATGATGTAGCAGACTTCTTCGTTGTCCAGAAGTACACATCCGTTGAATCTACTTTTCCCAGTAATACTCTTATCAAAATGTCATTCATTAACGGGACGTAAATGGGTGGTAACGCCATCTATAAACCAAAATATAAACTAAAACTCTATTTTTTCCATTATTCCTATATTACTACTGAAATGAAAAACGGATTAAGATATTGGAAGGAGAATTTTGAAGGGGCATCGAAAATCAGCCTCTATACAAATTTATGCTATTTACAACCGCAACAAAAACTCTTTTATTAAGATATATTTTTTACATAGAATTGCCCAAGAATCCAAAAAAGTTTTAAAAAATCAAACAATTCTCGAAAGTATCACTATGTAAATAAGTAATCAAGATAGAGAACATTGCGACTGCTGTGATAGACAATGATAAAAACAAATATTATTGACATCTTGTCAATATATGCAAAAGGAACAGTCTGCACTATTTTAAATATATAATAATTATATATGTATGATACTTTGTACAATGAATATAGTGTCTCTTCCATTACTTCAGAGTTTGGTGGAGAATCGCCAGCGGAGCGACACCACGTATTTCGCGATCTACGAAGAATACGTAGATCGCGTACTTCGCCGCTGAGGAATTGGTGATGGCGTGTTCCTCGAGATCAACTGGAAAGATCCAGGACATATCGTGCTGTTATAGAGATTCATAGAAACATCTGAGGCTCTTCATTGAACACAACAACAACAACAACAGAAAATTGACATGCACCCAGAGCAGCAGCTTTACACACCCAAGATAGAGAACATTGCGACTGCTGTGATAGAGATGTATTGGAGACATCTGAGGCTCTTCATTGGACAGAACAACAACAACAGAAAATTGACATGGACCCAGAGCAGCAGCTTTACACACCCAAGATAGAGAACATTGCGACTGCTGTGATAGAGATGTATGGAGACATCTGAGGCTCTTCATTGGACACAACAACAACATAAAATTGACATGGACCCAGAACAGCAGCTTTACACACCCAAGATAGAGAACATTGCGACTGCTATGATAGAGATGTATGGAGACATCTGAGGCTCTTCATTGGACACAACAACAACAGAAAATTGACATGGACCCAGAACAGCAGCTTTACACAACCAAGATAGAGAACATTGCGACTGCTATGATAGAGATGTATGGAGACATCTGAGGTTCTTCATTGGACACGACAACAACAATGGGTAATCAGCTTTATACTATCTTGATGGAAAGACATAACAACCACGTATTTTCTAGTCATCATCTTTTTCATATATAACGATATTCTTAACTTTCTTCCCTCTTTGTAGAACTGGTAGTGCAAGTAAAAAAATCTTATCGTTCTATTAATAAGAGGAAATATTGTAAAAACTTGTTACGTTGCTAGACCTTGCCTTGAAACTACCAATTTGTGTTTTTCTTCCTGAAGCTGACAACACAATGAAGAATACTATAGGACATCTTATCTTGATTTGCATAATAGCTGCTATATATGCAAATTATATTTAGTATAGAGGTAGAATATATTAAAGTATTTGTAAAGATCTACCTACATATATATCTATCTACATATATATGCAAATATAGGACATGAGAATTCTTATTCTATATACAGTTACGAGCGTCATTCCTCATCTCCTAATCAACTCTGTCACCGTTTGCTTTTTTTTTTTTTTTTGAATGGCGCCCTCCTATTGGTTGGCTACGAACACGCCACCTTTGCCCCCCCTCATCATGCCTCCCCCACTCGCTTTTACGTTTTTGTAACTATTGTGTTGGAGCGGGTCGCTCCTTAAATAAATACATATATTAGTTAATAACTAAATGGAATCCTCTCTTTCTTTTTCCCAGTATGAGACGCCTACGGAAGCCAACAGTACATAGACAGATAAAGCACATAGGCTATAGTTATTAACTAATATATGCATTTATTTAAGGCGCCAATTTATAATTGTAACAAATAGTATTTGAATAAAAACATTCAATCGGGTAAAACACGGGCGTTGCCCGGGTCATTCGGCTAGTTTCCTATATTTGCATAGATATATCTTTAAAATTCTATATAATCTCTCTCCATTACCTTTTTTATGTTTTAGTTTGTTGAGGAAGAGATTGTCCCAAAGCTTCTTTATACAATTAATAAAAAAGAGTTTCGGAATCTTATATCTTTTTATAATTTGTTATTTATCATTCGTGGGGTTTAGACTTGTCCAAGAATTGAGGGAAGCTATTTAAAATATCACTATTTTAAAGAACGGCTTCAACAGGATTTTGTATCTTGGTTTGTGTTGACAAAAAGGAAAAATAAATAACAAACCAGACAATCGTGTCCTCTAGCTATAATGTACTAAATCTGATGACATCATGTCGCCAAATGTCACCATCCTGTCCCATCAATTTCAATTGGCCTTGATACTACTGTCACCACATCACAGATTTGATCTTGTCACTTGCGACACAAATCTGTTTAGAACTTTGTTGCGTTATATTTGCATAGATTACATTTTGTAAATAGAATAACAAACAGTTTGCGTAAATACAGTAGAACCTCTCTTTAAAGGACACTTAGTTGTAGAGCTAAATTGCTCTCTATGTAGACAGCTAAAAAACAGCTTGTCACTTGCGACACAAATCTGTTTACCATATTGTTTCGTTATATTTGCATAGATTACATTTTGTAAATAAAATAACAAACAGTTTGCGTAAATACAGTAGAACCTCTCTTTAAAGGACATCTAGTTGTAGAGCTAAAGTGTTCTTTGTAGATAAGTGTCGTCTCACCATAGACAGCTAAAAAACAGCTTGTCACTTGCGACAAAAATCTGTTTACCCATATTGTTACGTTATATTTCCATAGATTACATTTTGTAAATAGAATAACAAACAGTTTTCGTAGATACAGTAGAACCTCTCTTTAAAGGACATCTAGTTGCAGAGCTAAAGTGTTACCTAGTTGCAGAGCTAAAGTGTTACCTAGTTGCAGAGCTAAAGTGCTCTTTATAGATAGCTGTGTTTTTACCGGAGAGTAGCTGAAAAGTAAAAATGGTTCTTTTGAAGATGAAAAAACTGTTCTTTATAGAGAGGTTATCCTAGCTGTAATGTCCTCTCATAGAGATATTTTACTGTAATAATAAACATAAATTCGCTTTATGCAAATTTATTTCTTTTTTGAAATCTAAACGATATATATTCAAAACTAGCAATTATGTGTATTTTTGTTATATTATTCTTGTAGAGATAGAATGAACTCGACTTTAAGATATGAAAAGATTTACTCATACAAAATAAGCGAAATGGTATTCATGATGGTCTGTATCAGAGATAATACCTTATCACTATGTGATTCCTATAGGAAAATATTTAGACTGATGTGTAATTTGTAATTTACATGGACAAAACTTTGGAAAGTTGCACCTTTTAGCATGTATATCGGGATTCAGATAATAACTATGAAATATATTACAGTGACCTTTATTGAAGACACACGAGATAACCAAGTGTGAACAAAATTGCCTCATTTCCTTAAAAAAAAACTGACAATTCGCGACATCAAAATATGAAAATTTCTTAAGTTTTGTTCATGAGTGTAGTTACTATCTTCAAAAATCATAATATCAATTTTTCTCTTTATCAGACATTCATTTTAACCCTCGTTCCCCTGGAGTGTGCGAATTTCGCCAACTACCCGGGATGTTCTGACATCTAAGTTTTCTTTTGTTTTATCTAAAAGACAAGTTAAATTTCAATTTCTCTCATGGGAGTTTCTCTAGAGAGGTTGGACTTATATTGGCGATTCCTAGAAGGTTTGCTGTCTGGAAATTTCAGTATTGAAAAGGATAGCTTTCTGTAATCTTTAGTATTGGAAAGGGTAGCCGTCTGGAATCTTTAGTATTGGAAAGGATAGCCGTCTGGAATCTTTAGTATCGGAAAGGATAGCCGTCTGGAATCTTTAGTATTGGAAAGGATAGGCGTCTGGAATCTTTAGTATCGGAAAGGATAGCCGTCTGGAATCTTTAGTATTGAAAAGGGTAGCCGTCTGGAATCTTTAGTATTGGAAAGGATAGCCGTCTGGAATCTTTAGTATCGGAAAGGGTAGCCGTCTGTAATCTTTAGTATTGGAAAGGGTAGCCGTCTGGAATCTTTAGTATCGGAAAGGGTAGCCGTCTGGAATCTTTAGTATTGGAAAGGGTAGCCGTCTGGAATCTTTAGTATTGGAAAGTTTGGCAGGTCAAGAAAAGGTGGTCTACTGTTTAGTCGTGTCACCTTGTCAATAGGAGCAGAGTAAGTCATCTTTCAATACATTTGCATAGACTACCTGAATGTAACCATGGCTAATAAGTAAATGTTGAGGTAAATCCATGTTTAATATTTTGAAGCCTTGAGAGCAATATAGTTTCGTTTCTTTATCCATTCGTTCTGGTATTGAGCAAGATTAAAATGTAATGATAGCAGTACCAGATGGCTTGGAGGGTATTGAATTCCATACAGTCAGCAAACGGCTATTCAAACGACCAGATGGTTTCTATGACCTCAGAAAAAAAATTGCTTCATATTAAAAAAATTATATTTCATCACCTAGCTAGCAATTTTAGTTCGTTCACTTGTAGCAATTACTTGGCTACTCTTTTTTTTTTTTTTTGCTTATCCCTCGTCAGGAGCGAACAAAAATTAAAACATTTGGCAAAGCGTTAGAAATTCCATTTAATTTTTGTTCGCCTCTGACGAGGACAAAAGAATTTTGTCGAAACGTCGAGACAATAAAAAGATTTACTGGCCGAAGTGTCTTTTATTTGAAGAACTATGAATGCCGGCCAGGCAGCCTCTATCTATATAAGTTATACTGCCAGAAGTTTACTACTGGTTTCTAAGCCTAATGATCGATCATTTATCGAAACAATAAAATCGTCTGAAATATTTTCCCTCATTGTTTTTTTTTTATCAATTTTGACGAAGTTATAATTGGAATATTTAGATATTTTTCCTTGTAGAGAGAGACATGAAATTTCTACTTTTTTAAGAAGAATGGAGGGGGTCGGTGGAAGGCTGGTAAACCGTTTGGTTTTCGACCACTATGACCCGGGTTCGATTCCCGCATTGGACACTTTTTTTCTGTTTAAAAAAAAAATGCTCCAATGGCCCCCGATTCTTGCAAAAGTCCAACCCCACCAGCGAGTGCAAGTAACCAAACGGGGCTCTGGCATATTTGTAAGTGCAAAGTCGAACTGCTTTACACATGTGTAGACATGTGGTGCGCTTACAGTAAAAAACAGTCGCTAACTACCCACCATGATTATCATGGCCTGTACCACGTGTACTAGGGATAAGCAAAAAAAAAAAAAAAGAAGAATGGAATTTTTTTTTTGTCCAATATAGAGAGAAAATATTATATTTTTAAAAAGAAAACTTTGAAATAAAGGTTAAACTTTGTTCGAAATATTCATTGAAGAATATATTTAAACAATAATATCGACATTCAAAATATTTTATGGAATTTTATTAGCGATTATACATAGCTAAAAGTCGAAAAAATAGAGGTTGCCTGGCCGGCATTCATATTCGAAGAATCACGTGAGAACGCCCTTGCAAACCTCAGAACAATTTTTAACGCCTTGGCAAATGTTTATTTTTATTTACTTCTCCTGACGAAGACAAAAGATTTTTGTCGAAACGTTGAGAAAATAAAAAACTCCAACTGGCCGAAGTGTCTATTTTTTTATATAAATAGCTAAAAGTATTTAAAAATAACAGTTTTAAAACTGTTTTTGTCCTGGTCTCATGCAATTCTGGCCTTAACTACCCGTTTCATGATTTTTCAGGATGCCTTGAATGACCTGTTTTTTGGTCGTTGAGGTACAGCTTGCACCACGCTGACGAGGGCCAACAATCCGAAACGCGTCCGTGTTTAGCTTTTTTTGATCAATCAAGAATGGGTATTTGGCTAATTCTGGAAAAATTGAAAATCAACGTAAATAATTGATATTTATTCCGATAGATGGCGCAAGCCATCAGCAACTTTCAGTTGCACGATAAGGAGATGCCTTTTTCTTAGTTGTAAAACTTTTTATTCTCTCTCTTAACCGCGTTAGGCGCCAACAAAGAAGACCTTGTGTATACAAGGTTTGTATTATATTATAATAAAACAATAGAAAAAATAATAAAAGGGTCAGGTGTTGATATTAAAAATAATGAAAGCATATCCTAACCATAAGCACATGTGCTTTTTAGATGGCAGAGCGCCATCTAGTGAAACAGAAATCAACTAAACAACAACAAAAAGGCTTTTATTAGGGCCCATTGCCCTGTATGGATTCGCCATACAACAACAAAACAATACAGCAATTCCTCTCCCTTTCCCCTTGTGCACGCGAGTCTTTGTTTGAAAAGGGATTTATTTACACATCTGTTCTAAAACTTTCCTGACTACCTCTTTTGTGTATGAATCTATTTAAAATTTATCTGTAGAAGTTATAGAGTTCTATTGCTATATTTTTCTTGTCTGAAATAGTTCTCAGCGTCTTCAGTGGGTTGCTAAGTCTCCAGAAGGTGTTTTTAAGAGTTTTTTCTCTTTCTTCCCCTAAATATTGGCATTCTGTGATATAGTGGGAGATTTCATCAGATATCATATTTCCACAAATCCTGCAGTGAATATTTTCCTTTTTGATGACTTTCTCTATCTAGAGAGAAATCAACTAAACATTGATTTAACCTGTTCCCTGATATTTAGCCAACCCAATTTCTTGATAAATTAAGATAAACCATTATTTTTAATATTATATATCATATGGTTGCGGGGGGATGATATTCATGCACCAAATACATATATATGTATCATATACAGGTTGGTTTTGTCTGAATTTTCCAAAACTGGTGTTGCGGCTCATTTTTTATCATCACTAGTAAAGTTTTCTACTAGGTTGATGCAATAGTATTATCGTTCTTATGTACATTTAATGGGAGAGGTGTCTCTTTTAGTACATAAATATATATCTATATTAAAAATAAAGAAGGCATCTCCTGACCACAAGCACATGTGCTTTTTAGATGGCAGAGCGCCATCTAGTGGAGTAAAAATAAACTAAACGTTTATTTAGCTTACTCCGAGATATTTGGCCAACCCAATTTCTTGATAAATCAAGAAAAGCCATCCAAGAACGCGTTTCGCGCTGTTGGCGCTCGTCAGCGTGGAGAAGGCTGTAACCATTGCGACCAAAAAGATTTTTGGGCCCAATGGCTTCCCGAGTAATCAAGAAATGGGTATTTAAGGCCAAATTTGCGTAAAGACGCTTAACACATGAAAAAACAATAGAAAAAATAAAAGATAAGTGGGTCAGGTGTTGATATTAAAAATAAATTGGATTGGCCAAATATATCGGAGTAAGCTAAATAAACGTTTATTTTTACTCCACTAGATGGCGCTCTGCCATCTAAAAAGCACATGTGCTTGTGGTCAGGAGATGCCTTCTTTATTTTTAATATCAACACCTGACCCACTTATCTTTTATTTTTTTCTATTGTTTTTTTCATATATCTATATATATACGAGGTGTGTTCAAAAGGTATCGCGACCTTTGTGTTTTTCAAAAATTATTTATTTATTCATGAATACCTATTTTGTCCCCTTCAAAGTAATCCCCATGAGATATTATACACTTGTGCCAACGGTTTTTCCAATCTTCGAAGCACTTCAAAAAATCATTTTTAAAAATCTTTTTCAGCTCCTCCTTCGATGCCGTCTTTATCTCGTCAAGAGTAGCGTAACGTCGTCCTTTCATGGGCCTCTTCAGTTTAGGGAACAAGAAAAAGTCACAGGGGGCCAGATCTGGGGAATACGGTGGCTGCGGCATCATTAGTGTGTTGTTTTTGGCCAAAAAGTCGCGCACAAGCAACGATGTGTGAGCAGGGGCGTTATCGTGATGCAAAAGCCAATTTTTGTTCTTCCACAAATCCGGGCGATTCTGGCGGATTGCTTCGCGCAAATTGCGCATAACTTGCAGGTAATATTCCTTATTGACCGTTCTACCCTGTGGCAAGAACTCATGATGCACCACGCCCCTGCAATCGAAGAAAACTGTCAGCAAAACTTTCACATTCGACCGAACTTGGCGCGTTTTTTTCGGTCTTGGTTCGTGCGGCAGCTTCCATTGAGATGATTGAGCTTTGGTTTCCACGTCATATAACCTTCACATTCAAAGAGTCGCATATGGCCCTGGATTCCTTATTGAGAGATTTTATTAAAACATCAAAATATGAAACTTCCTTAAGTTTTGTCTATGAGTTTATGTTTAACTAGAATGTGTTTTTTTTTTCTCTTTTAATACAGAAAGTGACTGTTCTTGTTCTGTTCTAGGTGAAGATGACCAAATCTGTGTTCTCCGTGGAGGCCTTCTTCCTTCTGGCCCTTGTTCCCTTTTGCACCGCAACCAACTGGACATTTTGTGAGTAAATCTAGGGTAAGATTTTCTGCACTTCTTATCTCTATCCTGTCTATCCTGTGCACTTATCTATCTCTTCAATGTTTTCATCAATCATTTATTGATAAACTTTCTATTTTATATATTCTTTCTTATCTACATTCAATCATATAAAGATGTATTTGCATATTTCGAGTTCATTTTTAAAAAGTTGCATATCCCATCGAAAATGATGTTAAATCATTTGATATATTAAACGTAAGGGGTGCCATCTACACTTATGGACAAAACTTAAGGAAGTGGAAAGCCTATTTTTTAAAAGGATACAGAGGCATTTTTTTCACGCTCGAGTGTGTTTGCGTGAGTGTGTGCATATTTGTATGTTTGCGTGTGCATGTTTGTGCGTTAGTGTGCGCAGTAAATTACAGCCGATGTGTGTGATATGGTCATGACACAGGATGCCAGAAAGAGGGGATATAGGGGTGTAGTCGGGGTATCGTGGAGGTGACGAAGGACACGAAATTTCTTGTGAGCCGAAGAATAAGCCAAGCTCGACCTGTAGGTTTTTCTACCTACTATCAGTTGCTGACTTTTCTTTTATACAGACTGATGCAATGTCTGTTGAAATTTGCATCTCGGCTTACATGGCTTGTTCGAGAGTTCCAACTTCATTCTAAGCGGCTCCAGAGCCTTTTTCTGGACCAGAATAACATAATACATTGTAAAACAACACTTAAAGTTTCACCGCATAAGTTTCTTTTCTGTTTAAAATCAATATTTATTTCAAAGAGAAATATTTACTATTTCTAACTTTTTTGGATGAAGTATGAAAGGGTGAAAATATGAAGAGTAATGGCGAACGGAAAAATAAAAGTGTCCAGGGGCGGGAATTGAACCCACAACTGTTTCCGATCGCCATTACTCTTCATATTTTCACCCTTTCATACTTCATCCAAAAAAGTTAGAAATAGTAAATATTTCTCTTTGAAATAAATATTGATTTTTCACAGAAAAGAAACTTATGCGGTGAAACTTTAAGTGTTGTTTTATAATCATACGACGCAGTCCTTTATAATGTATAATACATTGTAATATGATGCAGTAGCGTGCCATCTGTTATCAAAATTCGAAACTATTTTAAAGGCGTAAGATTCTTTTAGAGAAATTGTTTAATTTCAAAAAGAATCTTACGCCTTTAAAATAGTTTCGAATTTTGATAATACATTGCGCTGAATATACAAATATAGAGACGATAACATGCCATCTATAAATAAGAAATAGCAACGTTAAGCACAGCACAGACACACGAATATAGTAAACAAAAATCATCCAATACAGTATTAGAACTCTAAGAAGCGGTCTGGTAGATTGAATTAGCGAAACCGCTTGGAAGGTTACTACTGATGAGTTGATATTCTTCCCACTATATTTTCATAACAATAAGGATAGTAGAAGTTTGTTCTATATTTAAAAGAAACATTCATGCTTAAATTTGTCCATTTCTTATGTACAAATATAGAGGTTATAAAGGCATAGATAGCAGAGTGGAAACTATATAGTCAACCAGAGATATGTTAAAACAATTTGTATATTGGAGTATAAATGTCCATCAATGATGATAGAATATATATAGGTTATATATGATAAATAACATATATATGTAATATATCCAAAGTTATTACACTGCAATATTTGATGTATTACACTGTTGTAAAATTCTGTCGACTTAACCGTTCTGTGACAATATCGTTGCGGAATTTCTTGTTGTTCGATTTGAATGGTGAGGATTGGTTGAAACGCAGTCGTTGAGTGGCAAGTGAAGCATACAGTTAGGAATAATCAGGACACGTGATGGGGTTTGAAAATAAAAGGCAACTGGGTTGGAGGAAAGAAAGCTTGAGAAGAGCGGAGCGGGTTTTGATTGTTAATTATCTGATCACATGGCGGTGATTGAACTTAGCTGTGGGATGAGCAGAGGGAGAGAGGTCTAGAGCAGATGTCACCTTGTTGGAAGCGAAATCACTACTGATCCGAACTCGGTGGGAGCCAAGTCGCTACTGATCTGAACTCGGTGGGAGCCAAGTCACTACTGACAATTCTTGCCTTTCGATTTAACACCAAGAGTCGTCTTCTTTCCCATTGGTCGAAGGATGGAACGTGCCCGTTTTTCTATTGGTTGACCTATTTAGGGGAGACTTTCTAATTGGACCGGCGGCTTTCTTTGGTGTTAGTTACGCCCGGCCTGGTCAGGAAGTATCGGGTGTGTTCGACTCTATTTACTTCCGCGTTATCAAATACGTCCGGTCCTGTCCGGAAATATTGGGCGTTTCTCTACTAATATAACTTCTGCGGATACCAGATACGTCCGGGTTTGCCAGGAAGTATTGACTGTACAAGTTATTTATACTTGTGCCCGCTTTTAGCCTGCTTCCTATGTCTTGTTGCCACTTTCTTTCCTCCAGTTACCTTATTCTTTATTAAATATTTGAAAATCATACATTGTACATGCATAGTGGGTCGGGGGTGCATACAATTATATACAAATTATGACAGATGCGCCCCCTACATGTGAAGAATTCAAGAAGGGGTTAGCCTGAGAGAATTCTGTAAAGTAAAAAATAATTTTGTGGGAAAATTAGTTGTGGGTATTGAGAGTCTATATACAAGCATTGGTGGCGATATAAGAAGTAAAATAGAATGATGTTGATGATATAGGCTGAGTATAATTAATAGAAATCAAAAAATTTTTAATTGTAAGAAATCAAAATGAATGCTATGGTACATAGTGGATTAAAAAGAAAAGAAAATGCGCCTAACTAATTTCTACTCGAAATTGGAGATAACAACGAGGGAGTTCTATTAGGGCTTTTGAGAAATCAAAAAATAAAAATAAAAATAAAAAGTTGGAAGAAATCAAGGTGAATGCTTGATGCATGGTGAAAAAAAAAAGGAAAAATGCCTAACCATATTCTTGCTCGAAATTGGGAATGGAAATCGAGGGATTTTTATTAGGTCTTTTGAGAAATCAAAAAATAAAAATAAAAATAAAAAGTTGGAAGAAATCAAAGTGAATGCTTGGTTGCATGGTGGGAAAAAAAATAAATGTTTTGTTGCATGGTGGAAAAAAGAAATAGAAAAAAAAGAATGTTTTTGTAAATCAAAATAAAATATAATATCCAATTTTAAAAGAAAACCAATGAGTTCTCGTTGATTTGAAATTATGATAATATAAACTAATTGGTAAAAAAAATGATAATTAATGATTAAAAGTGATAATAAGTTGAATAAATTGATAAATTGATTATATATTTAAATTTTAATTGAGAGAAAATAATGAAAATGATTAATATGAAAAATAAGGTGTATTGGTTTGAACCCTTTTGTATATCTACATGCCCTATAAATGTTTTAATTGCTCAATTATGCCCTATAAATTTTTTGTCTTTGTGTGTGTTGTGGAAAATGTTAGAAGTCTGTTGTGTAAGAAATGTGTGTGCGTGTACCTTGTTTGATTTTCGAATGACAGTCGATTTGATTGACATTGTAAAAGTCGATGCGCAGGCTTGAATTGGAATCCAAAATCGGTGGCATAGAGAGGTTCCCAGTTGACCTCAATTTAGCTGCTGGTCGAGGGATGGTAATTAGAAACCGGACATGGAACGTGGGGGCAGCAAGACTTCCTCTCTATTTGCACGTAATTGGATCCGGAAGTAGGGGAACTACGTTTCCTGTCCGCCTAATTGATTTTGTGTGCGACTTATTTTGTGTACGAATTGTTTTGCGTAGTGTTGGTTGGATTCGTCGATACTTGTAGATAATCGGCAGGTGGGACAGGTTTTTACCTGTTTTTGTATTGTCGTGTGTTATGTTCTGCCAATACATTGTGAAGAGATGAGTTGGTGTAAGTTCGACGTTATTTGTATTTTGAAAAGCCGGATGTTGTATCCATTTATTAAATCGAATGGTCGTTGTGACTTTAGTAAAAAATGCTATTCAGTGTTATTAGAGTGGAATTGAGTGAAAATGAGGCTTACGACGTGAACACGTGTTGAGTGGAGACGTGTCACAGGCGTGGTGAAAGGCGTCTGTGGCCTGAAATGAAGAGTTTTGTGGGGTGACCTGTGACACGAATCGAAAAAAAAAATTGTGAATGAAAAGGTGTCACGCGAAGTCCTTGTTTGTACAAAATCTAACCTGTTCTCACTATGAACAACAAATTTATTAAAGTCATATATCGAAATTTCTATTGTTAGTGTATATGGCACCTTTTAAGGTGAACATTTTTTTAGTGTTTTGGATAGACGAGATGATTGTTACTAACGACGGTGCATGCGTTTGTTGGTTGTTGTCGTCTTTTGGCGCGAGTGTCGCGCTTGTTGGGCGGGTTGTGCGTGTTTGTTAGCGTGACGACGTATGGTCATGTATGGATTTTGTGTGGTAAGTGTGTGAGCTGTACTGACACGTTTTTTTTTTGGCATGGTGATGGTTGAAGTCGTTGTGGCTTGTATTTGAGGGCATATAGTACTGGTAATTGGGTTGAGTGATAAACATGGTGGTGGGGTCAATGAATGCAGGCAAGGGTTGTCCTGTGTGACAAATTTGGTTGCAGTGCGAGTCCTTTCGGACAGGTTTGGCCTAGCCCGTGCGTGCATTCATTGAGTACAAGGTTAGATACATGATTAAAGGGGTAGGTAGGTTAGATAGAAGTCCAATGTCAATTTCTTGACGCCATAGGGTGGGTGCCTACCTCAGTTCAACAGGTCTCCTCTGGGACGTCTTGGTTTGGGGTGGTTGGCTTGGCTCGGGACTGCTCGCACCGTCCGCGAAATTGAAGTGAAGTCCGGTACTGGAATATCGTTTTGGGATCGTTTGTGCTGTCCCGGATCGCGCGGATTGGTTTCGGGGACGGTGTACGGCATGGCGGTGGATGACTCGGTGGTCGGTGTCCGGCCTTGGTGACACTCGCCTGGGGTTGGCGGGGGTTGTGTCCGTCGTCCTCCCCGGGGAATGGCGCTCCGGAATTCCGTCTCACCTTGCGGAGCGTTGACTCGTCGGAGGGCCACGGTCATCTGCCATATGATGGCCGCTAGAAGGCGCCTGGTCGCCTCTCTTCTTGCCCGCTTCTTTTCCGCTGGGTTTGTCATTGCCGTTTGATTTGCTGGTGTCTGGGCTAATTTCCATCTTGATCCTGATTAAGCTTCATAATATCTTTATCCTGTCGACTCTATGTAATATATCCAAAGTTATTACACTGCAATATTTGATGTATTACACTGTTGTAGAATTCTGTCGACTTAACCGTTCTGTGACAATATCGTTGCGGAATTTCTTGTTGTTCGATTTGAATGGTGAGGATTGGTTGAAACGCAGTCGTTGAGTGGCAAGTGAAGCATACAGTTAGGAATAATCAGGACACGTGATGGGGTTTGAAAATAAAAGGCAACTGGGTTGGAGGAAAGAAAGCTTGAGAAGAGCGGAGCGGGTTTTGATTGTTAATTATCTGATCACATGGCGGTGATTGAACTTAGCTGTGGGATGAGCAGAGGGAGAGAGGTCTAGAGCAGATGTCACCTTGTTGGAAGCGAAATCACTACTGATCCGAACTCGGTGGGAGCCAAGTCGCTACTGATCTGAACTCGGTGGGAGCCAAGTCACTACTGACAATTCTTGCCTTTCGATTTAACACCAAGAGTCGTCTTCTTTCCCATTGGTCGAAGGATGGAACGTGCCCGTTTTTCTATTGGTTGACCTATTTAGGGGAGACTTTCTAATTGGACCGGCGGCTTTCTTTGGTGTTAGTTACGCCCGGCCTGGTCAGGAAGTATCGGGTGTGTTCGACTCTATTTACTTCCGCGTTATCAAATACGTCCGGTCCTGTCCGGAAATATTGGGCGTTTCTCTACTAATATAACTTCTGCGGATACCAGATACGTCCGGGTTTGCCAGGAAGTATTGACTGTACAAGTTATTTATACTTGTGCCCGCTTTTAGCCTGCTTCCTATGTCTTGTTGCCACTTTCTTTCCTCCAGTTACCTTATTCTTTATTAAATCTTTGAAAATCATACATTGTACATGCATAGTGGGTCGGGGGTGCATACAATTATATACAAATTATGACATATATTAGATAATAAAAAAGGAATATATTGTATTTAATAAAATATTTATTTTGCCTATAATAATAATAATTGCCCATAAAAGTAAATCTTTTATTAAATCCAATATATGCCTTTTATTATCTAATGAAGGCAAAATAAATCTTTTACTAAATCCAATATATTCTTTTTTATTATCTAATGAATTAAATATGGATTGCTCTATTTTCAAAATATATATATGTGGTGATTTGTGAAGCAGTCGGTTTATTTATGTGGTAAGTGGTAAGGACAAACAGGAGACAGAGGCAAAAACCCGTGAGTAGTAGATCGGAGAGGAAAGAGAGAAGGTCTGAGGACCACCCTGGGAATAACTGGTGTCGAGACCACCTCGGTGCGAACTGTCCCCTGATCATCACATCTAGGTGCTTGTAAGCTGCTTTGAGTTATTGTCTTAATCCCGCTATACATGATAAAAGGTTCAATTTCCTTAAGTTTTGTCCATTAGTATCTTTCAGAGTTATTGTCAGAATCCCGATATACATGCTAAAAGGTACAACTTCCTTAAGTTTTGTCCATGAGTGTATCTTTCAGAGTTATTGTCTGAATCCCGATATACATGCTAAAAGGTACAACTTCCTTAAGTTTTGTCCATGGGTTTATCTTTCAGAGTTATTGTCTGAATCCCGATATACATGCTAAAAGGTACAACTTCCTTAAGTTTTGTCCATGAGTGTATCTTTCAGAGTTATTGTCTTAATCCAGATATATATGCTAAAAGGTACAACTTACTTAAGTTTTGTCCATGAGTGTATCTTTCAGAGTTATATTCTGAATCCCGATATATATGTTGAAAGGTACAACTTCCTTAAGTTTTGTCCATGAGTGTATCTTTCAGAGTTATTGTCTGAATCCCGATATACATGCTAAAAGGTACAACTTCCTTAAGTTTTGTCCATGAGTGTATCTTTCAGAGTTATATTCTGAATCCCGATATATATGTTGAAAGGTACAACTTCCTTAAGTTTTGTCCATGAGTGTATCAGAGTTATTGTCTGAATCCCGATATAGATGTTAAAAGGTACAGCTTCCTTAAGTTTTGTCCATGAGTATCTTTCAGAGTTATTGTCTGAATCCCGATATAGATGTTAAAAGGTACAGCTTCCTTAAGTTTTGTCCACGAGTATCTTTCAGAGTTATTGTCTGAATCCCGATATAGATGTTAAAAGGTACAGCTTCCTTAAGTTTTGTCCATGAGTATCTTTCAGAGTTATATTCTGAATCCCGATATATATGTTGAAAGGTACAACTTCCTTAAGTTTTGTCCATGAGTGTATCTTTCAGAGTTATTGTCTGAATCCCGATATAGATGTTAAAAGGTACAGCTTCCTTAAGTTTTGTCCATGAGTATCTTTCAGAGTTATTGTCTGAATCCCGATATACATGATAAAAGGTACAGCCTCCTTAAGTTTTGTCCATGAGTATCTTTCAGAGTTATTGTCTGAATCCCAATATACATGCTGAAAGGTACAACTTCCTTAAATTTTGTCCATGAGTGTATCTTTCAGAGTTATTGTCTCAATCCCGATATACATGCTAAAAGGTACAGCTTTCTTAAGTTTTGTCCATGAGTGTATTTACTTTTATGTTGATCTTAAAAACGCTCACATCACTTGTTTTTTTTTCTTTCCTCTATCCCATAAGCTATTTTCTCTCCTTTTTCTCTATTGCACATTTTTGATTTTTTTTTTTGTGTGTAGGTTATACTTATCTCTTCATATATCTGTATCTCTCAATGTGTCTCAAATATTTAAGGAGTTGGTGTGTGGATTATTTCAGGTTCTGGGACTCAGACAAGTTTTTCTAAAGTTCGTGTGGAGCTTGAACATTGTCCAACCTCCATCTCATGTCCCGTGGAAAGAGGAGGCACTTATAACTTCTCCGTCGACTTTGGTAATTATTTTATTTTCTTGTTCTACACAGTGTTCAGTAATACCTTTATGCTGGAATCACAAAGAGTTAAATGTAGTCAAGAAATGGGTTAAAGTGTTAAAGGTAGGCTCCTGATCATGAAACTGAATCTTATATATGAGGGAAAATATATATAGAAAAAGGGCAGGTGTTACTAGTAAAAACAAAAAAAAACACATATCTTGGACCATTTCTTGATTTCTCAGGAACCTTTAAGACCAAATTTTTAGTCGTAGAGGTACAACTCGCACTACGCTGATGAGGTTCAATAGTCCGAAATGCGTACGTGGTTGGCTTTTCTACGTTGCAATATAGTAAAATCATAAAACTATGGACTACTATGGTTTTTTTCCATCGTAATAAAGACAGCAGAAGTTTGTTTGATGTTCAAAAGGAATAATCGTGCTCTAATGCTTATATTTCTTAGATGGCACGTTATTGTCTAATAATTAATTATTCCTAACTGACCTTGTACTTATTGTTTGCGGAAGAGCATTGCTTGATGTAAATATTTATATTTCATTCTACTGTCCTAAAAGCTTTTGTGTATAGTTTGTTTGAATACTGTTTCTGTGATTCCATCATTCATTGCAGCATATATAAGCAGAATCGTTCAATACATTATCAGAGCTCTAAGAAGCGGTCTGGGAGATTAAATTGACGAAATCGCTGGGAGGGTTCACCGCTGATGAGTCAAGCCCTCCTAATATTTTTTTCCATTGAAGTAAGGATAGTAGAAGTTTGTTTTATGTTCAAAAGAAACATTCGTGATTTAATGCTTCCATTTCTTATATATGGATTGCTAGTTAATGCTGATACGCTATTGAGACTATGTGTGATCAAATGTTTGGTGTTTTGACAGAGCCGGCTACCCACATCAGGAACATGACCATGAGGTTCTACGGCCGTATTGGAGGAATGGACATTGGCTATGGTCCTATGGTGAACGTTTGTAAAGTTAGCACGCCGGACTTCTGCCGTACGGGACCTGCTCGTGGAACTTTGTACCGTTTACGGTACCGTCACACGCTTCCTTCACAGCTGCCTTTGGTAATTTATGGTTTATTTTTCTTTTTTGTTTTTTCTATCGGTAATCTCTTGGTATATAGCTTGTTTATGTTGTACTGTACTTGTTCTCACGGCCTGTTAGTGGTACCTTGTACCGGTTGCGGTACCTACATACCTTACCTTCACAGCTGCCGTTGATAATTTATGGTTTCTTTCTTTTTTTTTTCCATCGGTAATCTCTCGGCATATAGCTTGTTTGTGTTGTCTTGTACCGTCATATATTGCTCTTACGGCCTGTTAGTGATGGCTAGTACCGGTTGTGGTACTTACATACCTTACCTTCACAGCTGCCGTTGGTAATTTATGGTTTCTTCTTTATTTATTTATGGATTGCTCTATTTTCAAAACTATAGTATATAATCTGTTAAAAATAAATCCAAAATATCATAGAGTATTTGGAATAAATTGATGGGTTTTTTTTTGCTCATCCCTAGCACACGTGGTACAGGCCATGATAATCATGTTGGATAGAAGTAGGCGACTGCTTTCACTGTAAGTGCACCACATGTTTACACATGTGAAAATCAGTTCGACTTTGCACTTAAAAATGTGCCAGAGCCCAATTTGGTTACTTGCACTCGCTGGGGGGTTGGACTTTTGCAAGAATCGGGGGTCATTGGAGCATTTTTTTTTTTATCAGAAAAAAGTGTCCAATGCGGGAATCGAACCCGGGTCCTAGTGGTCGAAAACCTACGTTTTAGACCATCCTTTCACCGACTTCCTTGATTGGTTAATCAAATATGATGGAACAATACTTAGTAAAGTCAGTTTCACATGGTGCAAATTTTTAGTTTAGCCAGTATTGTTGAGTATAGAGACCTTGAGAGAGTATATATTTACACCGTTCATATACATTAGACATGAGACTCTAAAAGTGAGTCAAACTCGGTTTCGATGTTGTAGTCATAGTTAGAATCGATGCGCTTATCCAGAATTACATTTTGAGTTTCACCTTAAATGTGGACAGTAGATTATGCTGAAATTTCGTACAGCAAAATCTTACCATATTGTTGCATCAATTTTAATGAGTCCTACATTTATTTACAATATTCTATGATATTTATTATTTATTTAAAACAGATTATATACACGGGTATCTTTACTTTTTATAGTTTCATTCCTTATGTAATATTTTTATTGTACATATATCTTGATTGGTTATTGGAGAGAGAGAGAGAGAGGACTTAGACGAAGACTGCGGATCACGACCTACGAAGAAGAATAAATAAACACCATAACTTTAAAAGTAATTTACTTTTATTTACTTTTCTTTATTTGATTTAAGTATGGAAACCCGCTCGGTATATAACACCAAGAAGGAAGAAACCAAGGTCGATGACCCTGCAAAGCTGCAACTTGGTGCAACAATATAAGATGTGAAAATGGTACAAAAGTGAATTTGTTCTTTGATCAGGTGGATAAATTAAGAAAATAAATACAATTCCTGATCGTGTAACTTGACGATTAATATATATTTATTCCGATAGATGGCGCAAGCCATCAGCAACTTTTATTTGCACGATCAGGAAATGCCTTTTTGATTAATTTATATAAAGATGTTTTGTGTGTCAATTTGTATGTAACTTAATAGAGCGATACCTTCTTCCAAGAACAGTAGAAACTCCCTGTAAAGGACAACACCTAATTGCAGAGCTAAACTGTCCTTTAGGGAGAGGTGTCCTCTTACCTGAGAGTTGCTAAATTGTAAAAATGGTAATTTTGCAAATGAAAACTATCTTTTGTGGAGAGATGTCTGCTAGCGGGATGTCTGATAAAGAGAGGTTCTACTGTACCTTGTAAATGTATGATACACTAGCGCGCCATATTTTATTAAAATTCGAAACTATTATGGACGCGTATGATTCTTTCTTTTTTTTATATAAACAATTTCTACTGCCCTTACTGCAATGTAAAAATTAATGGGAGAACCTGGCTCATCAGTGGTGAACCCTCCCAGCGGTTTCCCCAGTTTAATCTACCATTTCATCACTGATGAGCCAGGCCCTCCCATTAATTTTTCCATTGCAGTAAGGGCAGTATGAATTGTTTTTTTTTTTTTAAGAATCATACGCGTCTATAATACGAATTTTAAAATTTATAATACTTTTATTGCTGTGATAATTTTAAATTGAAGTTCTATATTGTGGTGTATAGCATGTGAAGTCTGTGTATGGCAGATCAATGTAACGGCTGTGATCAAGTTCTATGAAGGAAATAACCAGCTGATGTGTGTCGGTATTCCACTACAGCTTGTGTAAGTATCGAATTATTCCTGTTGATAACTTTAAATGTGTGTAAATAAGTATGATAATCACTTTGTAACAATATTGTCCTATCAATCTAGCGATCATATTCCGAACATTAATTGAAGAAACTCTTTCTTTATATTTGTAGTGAGCTGCGAGCAGTTGAGATTAGTTACGATATCATCTGGATCCTGGATTAAGATAGGAATGCTATGTAAATAAATAGTATAATCACTGTGTAGCAATATTGTTCTATCATCAGGGAGTCCTAGCGATCTTATTCTTAACCATAATTGTAGAAATTATTTCTCTATATACTTGTAGTGAACTGCGAGCAGTTGAGATGGAAGTGGTAAGAGAGCATACAGGAGCTGTGGGTCAGTAGATAGGATATGTGTAAATAAATAATCTAACTTTGTATGTTCACTTTGTAGCAATATTGTCCTATCATCAGGGAGTCCTAGTGAGCATATTCCTAACCATTGTAGAAATTCTTTCTCTATATACTTGTAGTGAACTGCGAGAAGGTGAGATGGAAGTAGTAAGAAAGCACACAGGAGGTGGGGTACAAAAGTACAAGCTCTCTTTTAGGGGATCCCTTATTATAGCTTGATAAAACTTATAACATAAATATATATTTAAAAATAACTTAGCGCATTGCTATTTCTATAAAATAATCCATTGCATAATATTTTTATCTTCATAAAAATATGTAAAATAGTATCCGATTATATTTAACTCGTGTTCTATTGGCGTATCATTATACCATGTTTTCTCCTGTAGAAGGGCGTACGTGCCCGAAAGCTAGAGAATAAAAATGTTTTCAAAAAGACACTTTTCCCTGGAGGAATGATTGATTTTACTCAATTAGCATTGATATACCTTTCTGTTGATATATATAACAGTTTGATAGAACAGTTATTTAAAACCCAACTATAGTGAATCTAAGAGAATGTATGTGATGTTGCAGGCTCCATATGCCAACTCCAAAAGCTGTAATTCCAAAGAGTTCTTCAACCACAACCACAACTACACCGTGGCCTACAGCTCCAAATTCCTTCACAAAATCCGTTTACAAATCTCAGAAAGTTAAAAAGACTCACGGGTAAGTTGAATTCAACACCCAGTATTGATGCAAACTAAGCCATTTCAAATTTGTTTCTCTTTTATAAGAAATTTAAGTTATTTTTAACGTGTATGATTCTTTTTTAAATATATCAATTTTCTCTATTGCCTTTACGCGTCAAAATACAGTTAAACCTCTCTATAGCGCCCCCTCTAAATAGCACCTCCCGCTCTATAGCGCCCGATTTTAAATACGTAGTACGATGCGATTTACATTAAAAGTGACCTGTCTATAGCACCCCTTCTCTATAGCACCCGATTTTAAATACGTAGTACGATGCGATTTACATTGAAAGTGACCTGTCTATAGCACCTCTTCTCTATAGCACCCGATTTTAAATACGTAGTACGATGCGATTTACATTAAAAGTGACCTGTCTATAGCACCTCCTCTCTATAGCACCCGATTTTAAATACGCATTACGATGCGATTTACATTAAAAAGTGACCTGTCTTTAGCACCTCTTCTCTATAGCACCCGATTTTAAATACATAGTACGATGCGATTTACATTAAAAGTGACCTGTCTATAGCACCTCTTCTCTATAGCACCCGAGTTTAAATACATAGTACGATGCGATTTACATTAAAAGTGACCTGTCTATAGCACCCCCTCTCTCTATAGCACCCGATTTTAAATACGTAGTACGATGCGATTTACATTAAAAGTGACCTGTCTATAGCGCCCCCTCTCTATAGCGCCCGATTTTAAATACGTAGTACGATGCGATTTACATTAAAAGTGACCTGTCTATAGCACCCCCTCTCTATAGCGCCCGATTTTAAATACATAGTACGATGCGATTTACATTAAAAGTGACCTGTCTATAGCACCTCCTCTCTATAGCACCCGATTTTAAATACGTAGTACGATGCGATTTACATTAAAAGTGACCTGTCTATAGCACCCCCTCTCTATAGCACCCTATTTTAAATACATAGTACGATGCGATTTACATTAAAAGTGACCTGTCTATAGCACCCCCTCTCTATAGCGCCCAATTTTAAATACGTAGTACGATGAGATTTACATTAAAAGTGACCTGTCTATAGTACCCCCTCTCTATAGCGCCCAATTTTAAATACGTAGTACGATGAGATTTA
The DNA here is from genome assembly GCA_030710605.1 of Cordylochernes scorpioides. Taxonomy (NCBI): domain Eukaryota; kingdom Metazoa; phylum Arthropoda; class Arachnida; order Pseudoscorpiones; family Chernetidae; genus Cordylochernes; species Cordylochernes scorpioides. Next base: position 63,417,752 of record CP092879.1, read on the forward strand.
CATTAAAAGTGACCTGTCTATATCACCCCCTCTCTATAGCACCCTATTTTGGTGAGTCCCAAGAGGGGGCGCTATAGACAGGTTTAACTGTAGTTTAAATTACTCGTAACAGATGGAGCGCTAATGCATCATATTGATTTTATGTTTATTCAATCAGAAAGGAAACAATCGAGTTTTTCCTCATGGCCATTTTTAACCAAGTTTGATTGTATTGAGGAGCAATAGCACGCCATCTATGTACCAAAAATGAAACTTTTTAACGCTATTTTTTCTTATATTAATAAAGCAGGATTCAGACTGTCCTTACTGCGATTTTAAAATATTGAGAAGGCCTATATTAGCATGTTCAATCTACTATAACGCTATATTCCATTGTATTTTTTAAACTGAAAAAGAATGAATTGTTTTGAAAGTATATATCTATATTAATAAAATGCAAATTTCATAAGTGTTGTTCACTAAAAACTTTCGTTACAATGCATCAATTTCGACCAAATTTTCAACATTTATGTAAAACGAGATGGAGCAGGTTTTGCTTAACATCCAAATATTTTTCCCTAACATTAACATGCGTAACTTCGCTGTTATCGATTAAATACAAAAAAATCAACAGAGTTAATTTTATTTATATATAAATACAAAATTAAATTTCAACAGAGTTAATTTTTTACATACTAGCTAATAATCTCAATCTAAAAAATATTCAAAACAAGCAATTTTAAGATAACACCATATGTAAAACAGTCGGCCAAGAAAACAAATAACGTGTAATATATATATAATAAATATAATATATATAATATAACGGTATAATAACGGTATAAAGAAATAATGAGCCTATCGTTCAAATTTATAATTGTAACGAATAGTATTTGAATTAAAACGTTTTTAAAATATATACGCACTCGGGTAAAACCCGGGCGTTGCCCGGGCCATTCGTATTATATAAATATATAATAAAAAATATAATGTAATGAATATTATTATCATTATTATCATAATAGTCTATGTTCCGGAAAATTATTTTCAATAATATTCGTTAGGCAAACTTTCACTCAGATAAAACCCGGGCGAAGCCGGGTACACATCCGCTAGTAAATTATATAATTTAAAATTATCATTTCTAGAATAAAATACTCGGTTAAGTCGACCGCCAGATGTCGCGATTTCCCTATATAAAACCCATTGTTGTTATTTCCCGTTGGCCGGCTCAAATCTTTCTGTAAATATGTAGTCTTTTATTTTCTTCTTTACGCCTCAAATCAGGTATTTCTTCCTTATTTATGTCTATCAGCACATTTAAAGCAAATTGCGATTCAAATTATTTTTAGTAATATTACCAAAACTGCAATATCACCAACATACTTATGTATCCTTAAACAAACTAAGCAAATTCTACTACAAAGCAAATTTATCATAACATATATATATATATATATATTTAAAATAAAGAGAGCATATCCTGACCACGAGCACATGTGCTTTTTAGATGGCAGAGCGCCATCTAGTGGAGAAAAAATAAACTGAACGTTTATTTAACTTGCTCCGTGATATTTGGCCAACCCAATTTCTTAATCTATCAAGAAAAGCCATTCACGAACGCGTTTCGCGCTGTTGGCGCTCGTCAGCGTGGAGTAGGCTGTACCACTGCGACCAAAAAGATTTTTTTTGGTCCCAATGGCTTCTTGAGAAACCAAGAAATGGGTATTTAAGGCCAAATACAGCCTACTCCACGCTGACGAGCGCCAACAGCGCGAAACGCGTTCGTGGATGGCTTGATAAATCAAGAAATTGGGTTGGCCAAATATCACGGAGCAAGTTAAATAAACGCTTAGTTTATTTTGATCCACTAGATGGCGCTCTGCCATCTAAAAAGCACATGTGCTCGTAGTCAGGATATGCTTCCTTTATTTTTAATATCAACACCTGACCCACTTATCTTTTATTTTTTTTCTATTGTTTTTTTCATATACACCTATCCCCCGATTTACACGGTACTTGTTTTACACGTTTTCGCTTTTACACGGTTTTCCAAATAAGTTTTTTTTTTGTTGTTTTTATCGCACTATACTAAATGCTACTGTGATTGAACACATGCGCTGTGTACACATCTCACGAGGAATCCCGAGCTTATGTGCTGACTACATATTTTAACCTGTCAATGCATTTTATTTTTATTTCTGTGTACACCTATCCCCCGATTTACACGTTTTTGTCAGGAACGTATCTACCGTGTAAATCGGGGGATAGGTGTATATATGTTAAATATAGAGCAATCCATTCATGATAATCAAAATATTTTGAAATTTAATAAATATTTTGATCCAAAATATGCCCCTATTTTAATATATATACATAATAAAGTTTATAACTTTATATAAAAACTAAATATGTGTGCGAGTGCCGGATGATAGAGGCACAAATCATTCATTTTAAATTTATCTCTATCTTAATTGATATGTTTCAGATAAATTACAAAACTTTTATATATTTACATATTAACGAATTTAACAATGAATGGGTGTGTTTCAGATCCAACAATGGAGCCTTTACATCCACAACAATGTTATTTATCTTAGCTCTCACATCTTGCACTTTGTTTTTGTAAAATAAAATGTTTTAACTTTGTTAATATTTTACATATTGTTATTTTATTTATTTATTTTATTAGAATAGTATAGCAATCGTATTATGGATTATATTGATTTATTGCTATATATTGTATGCTGTTTTAACATTATAGTGTTTATAATACAATATAATGCGGCTTATGGTTGTAAAACGACGTTTACCGCAAATGTTTCTTCTTAAAGAAAAATCGTAATTTATTTTAAGGAGAAATAACGATTATTTCTATCCTTAGGGATGAAGTATGAAAGGATGAATTGTGAAGAGTAATGATGAATGATGAACGGAAAAATAAAAGTATCCAGAGATGAGAATCGAACCCATGCTAGCGGAACACTGTGGGTTCGATTCCCATCCCTGAACACTTTTATTTTCCGTTCATCATTCATCATTACTCTTTACAATTCATCCTTTCATACTTCATCCCTAAGGATAGAAATAGTCGTTATTTCTCCTTAAAATAAATTATGATTTTTCGTTCAAAAGAAACATTTGCGGTAAGACTTGTCAAACGTCGTTTTAAAATATTATAGTATTTAAATGAAGATTACGGAGTACACAGCAAATATTTCATTATTCCCGTATATAACGTTAAACAACGTGAACTGTCGAAATACATGGTTCTTTCTAATATATCTTTTGTAAATCTAGGTATTGATGGAAATTTTGCTGGGAGGATAATGACCTATAAAATTAAAGGTCTACTTTACCGTCAAGACAGACACTAAAACAAAGCACCATCTATTGATCGTCTCTTCAAACTAGTGGACTCAGGTCGTTGACAAAGCCACAACATCAGCTTTGGAAAACTGAGAAGCGTCCATCTGGATACCATGATTTCGGGCTAATGGCCCTCGTTAATCCAGAGCGGGATTTGATATCATGAGATCCAAGAGTGAATTCTTCAGAATTTTCCAAAATTGATGTTGTGGTTTTGTTACTGACTCGATTCACGACGGTCAATATACAGCGATTAGTTTTAGTAATTTTTTGATGAGAGAAAGGCCATCATATTGGCTTCAATACGAATCAGAGGTGATCTGCTATCATAGGCGATGATTCCTCAAACCATAATGCCGCGTTGTCGTAAGGTTCGGCGTTCCACAGATGAGACTGGATTGGACCTGTCACCAAGATGGCACCAAAACTCTTACTCGGTGACTGTAATTGCTAAAACAGAAGCGAGATTCACCTAAGAACACTACCCTGTGCCATTCCGATCTCCATGTGGCTCTATACCAACAAAATTCCAAACAGAGGTATCCGTGTCGTTAAGTCAATGACAGTCTTCTTAACAAGCGCCATTAATGTAGGCCGCCGATAACCAATCTGCGTATAATGGTTCTGGTCGATATGAGAGAATCAATAGTGTCCTGAAAATCCTGAAAAATGGCGACAGAAGTAGACCATGGGGCCATCAACGCCAACCGGCAGATGATTCATTCGACACGTGATGACGTCACACTGGCCGCAACAGCACCCTCAATCGTGCCACATTTCTTTGTTCTAACCATCTTTGCCATAGCCTGTGTACACTGTGAACGCGTCGAAATGTCTGTCCGTAGAGATTTGACGCATGGACCAACCGGCCCTTCTGAGTCCAATCACCTCTGTGATATCATCTGTTTTCTGGAACTACCTCGGCTAAGGTGGCCTGACATTCTCTGATACTAAAAGTTTTCTCCGAGTCAAAAAATTTAAATATGCTTTCTTTGTCAGGCAGAGAAGAACAAATATTGACAAATTTGCAAGTTCCTTCACTTATATCTCAATAAACATGCGCGGGGATAGCTGCACAATTTGCATTATATACATAACTCAGGGATACAGGATGAGCAGCGTTTGTACTCCATGTTAGAAGCAGCTGCACATAGCGTCTGTTCCTCGTGTCAGAGGCGGCCATTTCTTTTGGAGCTAAGTCGGCCTGCCACTGAGTAGTGCTCCCAGTCTTAATGACAAAGGCAGACGCATTCTACTTCACCCAGTCATGATGGTTGCCAAACAGAAGTCATAAAGGGTCACAACTTGATATCCTAATATGATTGAGTGGAGATAAGAAAGAAGAAGACATAACTCGGTGTGATAACTTTATCCTGGGATATTTTGCATATTTTTGCCAATTTTTAGTGCTGAAAATTTAGAGTCACGCAGTCTATGAAGGATTTCAACTTTCTTTTTTAAATACGAGAGCAATCTTCAAATTGAATTAGACCAACATGCTCAACCACATCAACATTCCTAAACCTGAGCAATACCTGTCGAAATCCTTAGACAACTCTAAACCTATACTATTAACATAGCATTTGATATAAAATAAATATTTGAGTATATCTTTGCACACAAGTTTCCTGGAAAGGCTAAACACTGCTAGCTGTCTAGAAAGTCTCTTTTACCTAATTGAATCCTTCTTGAATGTCAGGAAAGTTAAAATGGAAGAGAATGGATGTGTTATGTGCAAATTTAGAAAAAGGATGTCCTCAAGGATCTGTACTTGGATCTTTCTTATGGAACATTGCCTTCGATTATTTGCATATTCTAAATTCATATCCATACACAGGCCTACGCCTAGGATTGTTCCTATAGTGGGGCTATAGTGTTCCTATCCTATTAGTGAGCGGCCCCAAAGACAAACAACTTCACTGGTCTCAGATGTACACTCATGGACAAAACTTAAGAAAGTTTTACCTTTTAGCATGTATATCGGGATTGAGACAATAACTTTGAAATATATTACAGTGATCTTTATTGAAGACACACGAGATAACCAAGTGTGAACAAAATTGTCTCTGTCTCTTTAAAAAATACAGTAGACGGGGCGACAACAAAGACTTTCTACTTCCTTATGTTTTGTCCACGAGTGTACACACCCTTCCCCCTTCATTGTTGAATATATTTATCCATCAAACCCAATGAATTATCCTATATTGAATATTATTGTGTATTGTTAATTCTTTATAAAATCTTCTCACATCAAATAAAAGTCATTCAAAGTTTGTTTTTAACTGTTTAAACAAGAAAATAACCCTAAAAAAGAGGTAAATGACAACTCAAAATTCTTCACATCTCTTTCATAAGCTTCTTTTATTAAAAACAGTTTGAAATATATACATCCTCCATAGAATACACAATGATAAAATATAAATATAAAACAAAAATAAAATATTACAAAAAAAAATGAAAATAAAAATATTTTACAAAAGTCACATTTTCTAGACACTAAGAGGATGTTGAGGCAATAATTTAGCATATGTCTTTCTCATAGGACTTTATGATATTCATTGGATATCTGTCCATGATATCATAGACTTTGTTTTCCTTAGAGAATTTCTTTTTATTCTTTGCTTCTCGGCATTCAGCATGATGTTTCTTTATATCCCCTTTTAGGATTGTAGGATTTCATTTTCTTTCATTATCTTTATAAACTGCCTCAAAATTTACAATACCTCCTCTTATTAAAAATGAATAGCCCCTTTAATTCCATTTTGAAAGAATTTCTATATGATACATAGTTGGATGTATGAATTCCTTTTGTTCGAAATCAAGTATGTATGATAATGCTTTGAAAACAAATCAATGATAGGCGTAATACACGCTTAATTCAAAAATATGTTGACAGAAATGAAGATGCTGTGATTTGGAATAATTTCCAGAGTTATCTAAATAAAAAGGAACAAGATCCAATGAATTGCCAGAAAATAGGCTTCGCCTCTTTTTGTTTGTGATGGTCCATCCCCCCTAGAGAAGCATTAAGCTTCGCCTCTTCATGTATGAGTGAGGAAGAGAAGTCATGAGATGTATGAAGCGATTTACTCTAGGAAGGCTATGTACATTGGATAGAGGGATGGGTTAAGTCTGGTATTGGATCATAGGAGCCGAAACAGCAGCTGCGGCTGCAGCGGCCGCTGCTAGATTGGGATGATGGGCCCTTAAGCCTGGGAAGCCCTTGTTATACCAGTCATCTTCAGGTCCTGGGTCGGCTCGTGGTGGAAGCATCCCTGGACCCGAGCCACCCATGAAAGGTTGGCCGGCTGTAGGCATGGAGGTGGGGCCAGGATACCCTGAACCTGGGTGGGGATATCGTCCCGTAGGGCTTGCCGTAGGTGGGTATTGATATGGCCGGGAGGTTGGGTATAGATTCCTCATCATTGCACCGTTGCACGCAGGCAATACTGATGGAGCTGCTAAGGCTTTCTGCAATTGCTTCTCTTGCTTCCGATATTTGGCTCGACGGTTTTGGAACCAAACCTGCACAAACATCAGAATACTGTTAACAACATTGCACACACACACATACATACACATTTCTCAATTAAAGTAGAGATTTGAAATTATATGCACATTTTTTAAGATATTTTCTTTATTATCTAAAAATCATTTCTACAGACAAACATTGAAAATGAATGGTCCTACTATTAGGGATGTACTTTACAAGAATTGAGGTTAAAGAAAGAAACTCCACATTAAAAAAAAATTTTGATGCATCAATAAAGCAGTGTTCAACTATAAGATAAAAAATCAAAGTTTATTTTATCCATTTAAATTGCCTATTATGTGATTTCTATAATAATGGTCTATAGAAAGAATGAGTTTATATGTGTATATACAGTGATATTTCAACATAATATTTTAAAAAGCTAATTCAACAGATATCCAATCCTAGGTATAATAAAACGCTTGCGACCATCATAACCACAAAACCAAACACGACATCTACAGAGTCATACCTCACGTTCAACACGTCAATACCTGGTCGAAAAAATGGATGAAACCGGCATTTCGTATATCCCTCTTAAACACATCCCTGCAAAATCTCCAGACTTGGCCCCTATGGTTTTTGTGCTTTTGGCTTGCTGAAAATTGTTCTTAGATCTAGAAAACCGAAGACGCTAGAGGGTCTCTGGAAAGTTGTTCAGGACTGTTGGGATGGTCTTGATCAAAATATTCTAAAACGAAGCCTTATTTCCCGGAAACATTAATACAGGGCTGTTGCTAAACTTCAAGACTTTACACATAGTAAACAATAAGTTGTACAAACATCAACAAATTATTTTTAATAAAGAACTAAAATCGTTATTTTAAAAATGGAACACCCTCTGTATAAACATCATTATACCCTATATACGCTGAAGAACAAATAGAGAGACAATGAGAGCTATGTACATGATGTAATTACATATTTACACAAAATGCAAATATGTAATTATGAAGGGAACACGTTTCTGTACTAATAGATATCAATTCTCAGAGCTCAATTTAAACACCGAGTATCTACGGATATTTGATTTATTTAAAGTTTCCTGTTTAAGTTAAAGAAAGGGTAACACTATGAAACAATTATGAAAAAAGGCATCTCCTTATCGTGCAACTGAAAGTTGCTGATGGCTTGCGCCATCTATCGGAATAAATATCAACTATTCTCGTTGATTTTTAATTATTCCAGAATTGGCCAAAAACCCATTCTTGATTAATCAAGAAAAGCTAACCACGGACGCGTTTCGGGCTGTTGGCCCTCATCAGCGTGGTGCAAGCTGTACCTCAACGACCAAAAAACTGGTTATTCAAGGCATCCTGAAAAATCCTGGTTAGATTTTTTTGATTAATCATGAATGGGTATTTGGTCAATTCTGAAATAATTAAAAATCAAAGAGAATAGTTTATATTTATTCCGATAGATGGCGCAAGCCATCAGCAACTTTCAGTTGTACGATAATAAGATGCCTTTTTTCATAATTATGCACCTTATCCCAGTACACAATATCACATTTGTACTATTTTTTCACTATGAAACAATGTTGCAGTCATATATGCAACTTTTACATATTTACGGTTTACTTACACTTCTCTCTCAAAACTCACACTTTACTTATACTTGGAATAGAAGAATTTTAAAACAATACAAAATCAATGGTTTCATTTGTGTTGATTTTATTAGTTTATATAATGTTTTATTTGGTTAACCCAGATTCCTGGAGCGCGCGTACAGAAGTCTCCAACAACCTGTTTATTTATATTATATACATTGAAAAAACAATAGAAAAAATAAAAGATAAGTGGGTCAGGTGTTGATATTAAAAATAAAGAAGGCATCTCCTGACCACAAGCACATGTGCTTTTTAGATGGCAGAGCGCCATCTAGTGGAGCAAAAATAAACTAAACGTTTATTTAGCTTGCTCCGAGATATTTGGCCAACCCAATTTCTTGATAAATCAAGAAAAGCCATCCACGAACGCGTTTCGCGCTGTTGGCGCTCGTCAGCGTGGAGAAGGCTGTAACCACTGCGACCAAAATGATTTTTGGTCCCAATGGCTTCCCGAAAAATCAAGAAATGGGTATATAAGGCCACATTTGCGTAAAGACGCTTAACACATGAAAAAAAACAATAGAAAAAAATAAAAGATAAGTGGGTCAGGTGTTGATATTAATTTTTTTATATACATTATAGTTATATAGAATATATATTAATTAAAAGGCATATTTTGGATCTAAAATAAAACAAAACATTTTATTTAACTCTAGCTGTCATTGTGGCAACGAATTCCAGGACTCGAGACACCTACTGCTGGAATGCCCACTCTTCTTTACCGCTAGACAACAGACAATTAATAATGTTGTAGATCTATATCAATTTGTAAATAGCAGAGAGAATTATCATAGATTTAACTCTTTTTGTAAATATATTTATGATTATCTTTCTAACCTGAAAGGTTCAGGTTCCTAATATATATTATTGTTTTTCTTTTTTATTTTTAATTACTTTTTCTTGTATGGTGTGTTTGTAACTGTTTCTGTTTTTAAAAATGTAAATCGATGCAATTATTCCTAGCCGGGATATCGCGTTTTGTGTGTTGAAATAAACAAGTAATTTAAATACAAAATGTCAATATTTCAATAGGCTGTACGCTGTCAGGGCTTTTCTTGTTTTTAAACTGCTTTGTTTGATCACGTGGTGCCTGACAAAGTTAGACGTACAGCCTATTGAAATATTGGCATTTTGTAATAAATAAAATGTTTCATTTTAGATCCAAAATATACCTTTTAATTAATAATTTCATATGGATTTCTCTATATACAAGATTCATAGATTCAAATATTCTGCTAAATCGACCGCCAGAGGTCACTCTTCCCTTATAAAAAGTCGTTGTTGTTTTATCCCAATGGCCGGCTCAAAACTTTTGTACATTATGTAAATCATCTTTTGTTTTCCTTATTCTTTTCGCCTTAAGTCAGGCATTACTTTTATCAAATTATGTTCTTTTATATATTCCTTTAGTTCAATTAAATTACTGATCAAAATTATTTTTATTATCATACTTTAAAAATTTCAACCACGACTGCATTTCCATACCATAATCCACAACATGATCAAAATTCAAGCAGAAAATCTCTATTTTTTATTTATAAAAAATATATATAATTAATAGGATATTTTAGCATTTATTTCACAGACTCTTTTTAAAATGGTGCGGTACACCAGATATAGTTATCAAAATTAAATCGGTTGCGGAAAATTAAATCAAGGCAATCAAGATTTCTCTAAAATTGTTTATTCCCCTATTATTTTTCGTCTATTAGTCTTTATCCTCAGAGGTTTAAGAGGAGATCGCTAAGTGTGAATATACAAAATTAGCTAGAGATGAAGATAAATCAAATATATATATACTAGACGAAAGGCCCGGGCAACGCCCGGGGTTTACCCGAGCGCGAATATATTTTAAAAACGTTGTCTTGGGTGGTCGCTATTGACAGGGTGGTCTGTATAGACAGGTGGATGTATCACACAGCTGATAACAGGGTTGTCTAGAGTGGTCTCTATAGACAGGGTGGTCTGTATAGACAGGTGGATGTATCACACAGCTGGTAACAGGGTTGTCTAGGGTGGTCGCTATAGACAGGGTGGTCTGTATAGACAGGTGAATGTAACACACTGATGATAACAGGGTTGCCTAAAGTGACCGCTATAGACAGGGTGGTCTGTATAGACAGGTGGATGTATCACACAGCTGATAACAGGGTTGTCTAGAGTGACCGCTATAGACAGGTGTATGTATCACACAGCTGATAACAGGGTTTTCTAGAATGGCCGCTATATACAGGTGGTCTGTATAGACAGGTGGATGTATCACACAGCTGATAACAGGGTTGTCTAGGGTGGTCGCTATAGACAGGGTGGTCTGTATAGACAGGTGAATGTAACACACTGATGATAACAGGGTTGCCTAAAGTGACCGCTATAGACAGGGTGGTCTGTATAGACAGGTGGATGTAACACACTGCTGATAACAGGGTTGTCTAGGGTGGTCGCTATAGACAGGGTGGTCTGTATAGACAGGTGAATGTAACACACTGATGATATCAGGGTTGCCTAAAGTGACCGCTATAGACAGGGTGGTCTGTATAGACAGGTGGATGTATCACACAACTGATAACAGGGTTGTCTAGAGTGGCCGCTATAGACAGGTGTATGTATCACACAGCTGATAACAGGGTTTTCTAGAATGGCCGCTATATACAGGTGGTCTGTATAGACAGGTGAATGTATCACACAGCTGATAACAGGGTTGTCTAGAGTGGTCGCCATAGACAGGGTGGTCTGTATAGACAGGTGGATGTATCACACAGCTGATAACAGGGTTGTCTAGAGTGGTCGCTATAGACAGGGTGGTCTGTATAGACAGGTGGATGTAACACACTGCTGATAACAGGGTTGTCTAGAATGGCCGCTATAGACAGGTGTATGTATCACACAGCTGATAACAGGGTTGTCTAGAGGGGGGCGGGCAGGGAGGTCACGTGTTTGCTGGCAGTCAATGGGCGCGCATTCTATCCGTGAGCTTCAGACAAACAAACAGACAGAATAAGGCAAATATATAAGTAGATATATATCATAACATTCCCGTCAAACAGGAAAGAATACTCCTAGAAAATTTATCCTTAATAATTGACAAGAATAATATTAAAAGAAATATAGCGATTACTTCGAGACTATATACAATTCATAATTTAAAAAACTGGATCCCAGAAATGAAAAACACACCAGTAAACTTTGGCAGCACTTAAAGAAGGCATTTAACTCGTTAACATCTAATATAAAGCAATTACGCGTTATCTGTTGTTGTTGTCATGTCCAATGTAGAGCCTCATATGTCTCCATACATCTTTGTTTGTTCTCTATCTTGGGTGTGTAAAACAGCTGTTCTGGGTCCATGTCAATTTCTGTTGTTGTTGTCGTGTCCAATGAAGAGCCTCAGATGTATCCATACATCTCTGTCTGTTCTCTATCTTGGGTGTGTAAAGCTGCTGTTCTGGGTCCATGTCAATTTCTGTTGTTGTTGTCGTGTCCAATGAAGAGCCTCAGATGTATCCATACATCTCTGTCTGTTCTCTATCTTGGGTGTGTAAAGCTGCTGTTCTGGATACATGTCAATTTTCTGTTGTTGTTGTTGTGTCCAATGAAGATCCTCAGATGTCTCCATACATCTCTGTCTGTTCTCTATCTTGGGTGTGTAAAGCTGCTGTTCTGGGTCCATGTCAATTTTCAGTTGTTGTTGTTGTTGTTGTGGTGTCCAATGAAGAGTCTCAGATGTCCCCATACATCTCTATCACAGCAGTCGCAATGTCCACTATCTTGGGTGTGTAAAGCTGCTGTTCTGGGTCCATATCAATTTTATGTTGTTGTTGTCGTGTCCAATGAAGAGTCTCAGATGTCCCCATACATCTATATCACAGCAGTCGCAATGTCCACTATCTTGGGTGTGTAAAGCTGCTGTTCTGGGTCCATGTCAATTTTCTGTTGTTGTTGTCGTGTCCAATGAAGAGTCTCAGATGTCCCCATACATCTCTATCACAGCAGTCTCAATGTCCACTATCTTGGGTGTGTAAAGCTGCTGTTCTGGGTCCATGTCAATTTTCTGTTGTTTTCGTCGTGTCCAATGAAGAGCCTCAGATGTCTCCATAAATCTTTATCATAGCATTCGCAATGTCTTCTATCTTGGGTGTGTAAAGCTGCTGTTCTGGGTCCATGTCAATTTTATGTTGTTGTGTCCAATGAAGAGTCTCAGATGTCTCCATACATCTCTATCACAGCAGTCGCAATGTCCACTAACTTGGGTGTGTAAAGCTGCTGTTCTGGGATAGTTGTTACATGTCCTATAGGTTCTTGTGCTGCCATCTATATAAAAGAAATGAAAACAATTAAGAATAAATGTTTCTTTTACACTTAAAACAATTTCTACTATCCTTACTGCGATGAAAAAATATTATATTTTATTCATATTACTATTTTTTCATCGCAGTAAGGATAGAAGAAATTTACCCTATGTATAAAAGAAACATTCATGCTTTGATGCTTTCGTTAACAACTATGTGGAAAGGCAAGAGTACCATCCTTTCGAGAAATTTTGCGTTAATTTTTGTAAATAAACTTTTATATCCAATTTAAAATACGACTCATTATTGTTTATATTTGAACCTATAGGTTGCACTATATTCCTCAAAAAAACACATAAATACATAAATAATCCATACATTATACTCTAATTGCAAAAACATTCAGATATTATTAGCATATTTGGATTCCTTATATCTTAATACAAAGCAATAACGCGCCATCTATACATATAAAATAAAAGGATTTAAAAGCGCGAATGTTTCTTTTATAATAATACAAATTATTATTATATTTTTTCATCGCAGTAAGGACAGAAGAAGTTTGTATTATTATAAAAGAAACATTCGCGCTTTTGATTCATTTTATTTTATATTCCTTATATCTGATTAAAAGATTAGGAAAGGTCGAATGATGACCTTTAATTAATTAACTTTTAGGTTAATTAGATTTTTGACTAATGAGATTTGGGTTAATGTGGTAAGAAAGGTCAATGTATTCTAAAAAATGTCAACATTTCATTCTTATATGGATATCTTTGTCATTAAGAATCTATGGGCGAGTGCGTAAAACCTTCGATTCCCGACAGCCATGAACCAGGAACGAATCCTGTGTTGGACACTTTGTTTCAATATGTAAATAACCTTCATATATATTATTCATTGTTGGAAATATCATAAACTAGGTTGTTCTTTTTGAGCGGTACCTAGTAAAGAGATTTTGTAACCAGGGACCAGATATTTTTGTATATTGTTATATCAATTTTAATACGCCTCAGATTTATTCAAAATATTCTATAATACTTAATATTTTTTTAAAACAGAATATTTAGATTATCATCATTTCTTTTTATAGTTTCATTCCTTTTGTAATATTTATTGTACATATAGCTTGATTGGTTATTGGAGCGGGAGAGGACCTAGAGGGAGACTGCGGATCACGACCTACGAGGAAGACCACGAATAAATAAACACAATAACTTTGTAAGGTAGTTTATTTTTATTTACTTTTACTTTTATTTATTTGCTTTGAATATGGAAACCCGCTCGGGAAAGGTGTATAACACCAAGAAGGAAGAAACCAAGGTCGACGACCCTGCAAAGCTGCAACTTGGTGCAACAATATAAAGGTATAAATAGAAAATGAAATCATTTAAAATCACGAATGTTCCTTTTATACGCAAAACAAACTTCTACTATCCTTAATGCGATTGAATAAATATAGAAAAATTTGTGTTAATTTATGCTTAACTGGCGTTGTCCTTATCGTTTTCTGAAGAGCATTGCTCGATGCAAATATTATATATAATTCTAGGGTTTTAAAAGCTTATGTAACTCCGCCCTTGCCGGTCCCAAGCCCGGATGAAAAAGGAGGAGGGGGAGCAGTAACAAGCTCACTAAAAAACTTGGGCTCAGCTGGCCCGGCTGATAGTACCCTGTTAGGGCTCCTAATCCAGGAATACAGGATGAGCAGCGTTTGTACTCCATGTTAGGAGCGGCTGCACATGGCGTCTGTTCCTCATGTCAGAAGCGGCCATTTATTTTGGAGCTAAGTTGGCCTGCCACTGAGTAGTGCTCCCAGTCTTAATGACAAAGGCAGATGTATTCTACTTCACCCAGTGTGGAGATAAGAAAGAAGAAGAAGAAGAAAAGCCTATGTCCATAGTTTTCTTAAATACCATTTCTGAGATACTATTCTTCAATGTAGCATATATAAGCAGAATGATTCAATACAGTATTAGAGATCTAAGAAGTGGTCAGGTAGATTACATTGTCGAAACCGCTGATAAAGTTCACCACTGATAAACCAAGCCCTCCCAATATATTTTTTCATCACAGTAAGGATAGTTGAAGTTTGTTTTGTGTATAAAAGAAACATTCGCGTTTTAAATGATTTCATTTTCTATAGATAGATGGCGCGTTATTGCTTTGTATATGGAGACATATATTTTAGAACTTATTTATTGAAAATAGCAATTGATATCAGTCATAACTCAATCTCATAGTCTTCTATTGATGAAAATGCAGACAAATTTTAACGCTATTTTTCCATATCATAAAAATCAATTTCTAAATATCCTAAACTGCATTTATAAATTTTTAAAAGAGAAAGAGCAAAACTCATCAATGGTGAATCCTTTTAACTTGTAGAATTGCTGGGAGAGTTCATCACTGATACGCCATGCCCTTTTTTCAATTTTTATCGTTTCACGCTGAAATAAACTTCATCAAATCAACTTCCATTAAATCCACTTCCAGCTTGAGGAACTACACTACTATGCGACTTGATTTACATCAATGTAAATAATTAATAAGTTACTTTAAAATATAACTCATTGTAAATAGCTCAACTTGATCAACTTTCTCTCCCCACGATACGAATTATTACAGATAACTTCATTAAATCGACTTCCATCATTGCTTAACATATTGTAAACAACTACCTTGTGATTTCTTCTATCTGCTTATGTTGTTGCTTATCTGTTTAATGTATATGTTTATTTAATGCTCTTTTTCTTAATTGTTTATTTTCTTTTTGACAATTCTGTTACCTACTCTACTACAATATGAATTATTGTAAATAGTTTCACGCGCTATTATCCAGATCGGATAAAGCCAGTCTTGTTTGCAACTGGTAATAAATAAATAATGTATATATATATTTTTTTTATTTATTTTATTTATATAAAAATTAACACCTTCATATGTAACTCCATTTTTAGCCCAATCACAATTATAAAAAAAATGGATTTTATAAATTAAAATTGTGCTGTTTTCGTTATTTTAAATTTCTACTTCATATCCTTAGCGGAAGAAAACACCGCTTGTGTTTATATTTTCATATTTGATATATTCTATCGATGTTATCAATACAGTGGATAATTAAAATTAAGATCTCGCGCGCCATCTGTAGGTAAAAATATAAACTATTTAATAGAAGAGGAAGCGTGGGGATAGTTGCAACCGGCGCCGCTTGATGGCGATACAACGAGAACTGACCAATGAGCGTTGGCCGCCGGCAGTCGCCATTTTTCTTTTTCCTTTTGACTTTCTTTTTGTTTTTCGCTTGCTGCGTTTGCGGTTCTTTTCTCTGTGTATATTCATGTAATTAAATAAATATATATTCACTTACTTTATCATTATTTCTAATGCGGATCTACCAAACTATTTAGTGACTTTTTTAGTTAATACAAACAGATTAAAATTTCTATGAAACATGCCTTCTGAAAAGTTAGCATTACAGATTAATTGACGTGAGAAAGGGAATACATATGTAATTTCTTGATTAGAAAAGCGAAAAGCATGAAATAAATAACGTCTATAGCCAAAAAAAGGTTTTCAAAATATTCCTTTTTCAATTAAAAATGACAATTTAACGCCAAAGAATGCATACAAACACGCCAGCATACCATTCCAGGCTCTTGTTGAGACAAAGGATGGAGAATAAAAGAAACTAAGCAAATAATATTAATTGACTAGACAAATAATTTTTCCTAAATTTTACCAAAATTTACTCAATTATATTTGAAAATGGATTTCTTATGGATTTGCAACTTGTAGCGTTCTAATTGGTAAGCATTAAGGCCATTTTATGTGACCATAGTTACCCAGAAAAATTATTTTAAAATAATTATTGGATAACTATTTCTCATACTTAAATATATATTTATTATAATAATTTATTATTACTCTATTGAGTATTGAGGCTCTGGCATATTTGTAAGTACAAAGTCGAACTGCTTTTCACATGTGTAGACATGTGGTGCACTTACAGTAAAATCAGTCGCCAACTTCTACCCACCATGATTATCATGGCCTGTACCACGTGTACTAGGGATAAGCAAAATAAAATATTACTCTGTTACTATTAACAGTAATAGTATAGCAACAAAGATATATAATTTACACAATATAACAATAATTTTTCCTACTTTTGAATATGCAAATTAACCTGATAACGGGTACAGAGCAGGAGGGGCAAGCACCGGTTCTGTTCATCTACGGACAATGACTTTCCAGAATGGTTGCAGGGTTTTCCCACTATGTACTAAGTGCAATTCTCAGCCTGCAACCCCAAGACATATTATTGACTGTATTGACTCATCCATTGATGAGCATTACTCTTCCCCGGCAGACACCATCAACTTTACAAGCTTGATACCTTAGTGTGATTGAGTGGAGATAAGAAAGAAGAAGACCTGTTAACGGATAATGTGCAAATAAAGATATTTACATTATTTAAATTATTTTTTATTCTTATCTTCTATCTCTATATTTTTACTTGCATTTGTGATAATTTAAATTATTGTGTTACAGAGCCTTCTAACAAACAAACAAACA